>JAWWMO010000001.1:83338803-83373881 GCA_035047845.1 Dendrocincla fuliginosa | reverse complement strand
CATCCATCCATCCATCCATCTATCTATCTATCTATCTATCTATCTATCTATCTATCTATCTATCTATCTATCTATCTATATCTGCCTGCCTGTCTGCCTGAATATGCACTCCCACAACCTCCTCCTCTGCATCTCCATATTTTAGTGATCTAATTCCAAACTGCTGCTCACCCATAAACTCCGTTGGAGGATTTTCCAAGGGAAGCCAGTGGTCTTTCTCCTTAATTTAGTTTTACAACACTTTCACATGGAAGACAGAAACTGCCTGTAACTCCTGTTCCTACCCTTTTTGAATGGATCATTTTACTGGGGCTGGCATTTTTTCTCTTTTGTCCTTTCTCTGAGAGACAGGCTGATGAGAAAGAGTAGTGTCTGCCCTGTATTCTGCTTCCAATGTGCTCAAGTTTCTGACAGTGTTGTACTACCTGACCAAAAGCACATGGTGATGGAGGTAGAACTTCCCTAATGCATGAGGGAGAATTACAGTACTGTGATGTTATAACCCATAATTTAAAAGATTATGCTAATGGTCTAGTTGAAATTTCAAGATTCTCTAATTCATCAATCTTTCAGCCTGTTTTTTGAGACCTTTACATTAGAGGCATCATGGTTACCTTCTTTTAAACTGAGAGGAATCAGTACAGAGACCCTGGCATATATTTGATTCACAGAAAATTATCCTCCTCTCTTGTCTTTCCTCAATTTTTAATACTGGGAATAGATTACTACACAAAGGTATTAACCAAATACGCTAAAAGTACTGCCAAGAAATGGTACCAAGGAATAAATTGATTGATTAATGGAAAATGTCTTTCCTAACTAACTGTGGGTTCTGAATATGAAAACAGTTACAGATTACAGGATGACAGGTGCTGATGTGCTAACACTGGTTAGGCTCATATATTTTCACAATTTCTTAACTGTTTACTTACCCTCTCCTCATTACAGCAATGGAGAGACTATTTTTTTTACTCTTTTAAATACAAATTTACATGCTTTCAGATAAAATGAAATAATCTGCCTGAGCTGTCATGTTAAATCAGCAATCCTCTAGCACATAGGAGTTAGGGATAAACCCTTTGATACACAGTACAAATACCTGTTTTCAGTATGCTTCCAAAATTTCAGTTGCTTTACCAGTCCAAAACAATTTCACCCAGGGTAAGCATGGGTTTTCACAAAACACATGGTGTAGCTTTAACCTGTGTTTCTTTAGACTATTGTCTAGGCTCAAAAGGGTCAATCCTGCAAACAACGTTAGCCACAGTTTTCCTATTCTGTTAATAATTCTGAAAAATGGAAAACAATCTTCCCATTTTGCACTGTCAGAAGGAAAAAAAAAGTGGAAATACTTTTCTTCTTTTAATCAAACAACTAAAACTGTAGGGGACAGGACATGAGATGGATCTCTGCGCACAGCGCTTCATTTTTTCGCTTACTACATGGCTGAGTTTTGGCTTGTTCCAACTAGCACCCTCCAAGAGTAAATCTGGGTGTGGTTTGGGGATAGATCACACCAGCAGCTGCTCTGAAGAGTTATAAACAAGAACTTCAACAACCTTAACTCCCTCTGATGCACTCCACCATAATCTCACCAATATTGTACATTGCTTTACAGCATTTGTATCCTTTGCAAGCCATACACCAAGACACACAATATAAATCCTTAATTTTCCTGCTGTCAAAACATTCTCCGACAACTCCCAGTGTGTCTCTGAAAAGAAATATTTTAACAACTCAGGCCTGAGAAAGCATGCCTAAAAATAGTGATATCTTGGGGTTCAGGGAAACTACAAGTTCAGTGGAGACCAGGATTCAATGCCATTTAGGCACGCACTAAGGGTCAGCCCACCTTAGAGGGGTCCGAACGTAATTAGAACAGACGCAAAAGGCTCTGTGCTCAGAAGCCACTCTCTTCAGCAGTTAGAATAAATAAAGCAGCCAAGCTCCATCCATATACCTCATAACAGTTAGGACCTGGATGCCTAACCAAATCTAGGGATTCACATGCAAGGAAAAAACCCAGATCGCCAGGATCTGGGAGCTTAATCGTTGATTATTGACTAGCTTTCTCAGATGGGTCCCTCCATCTTTCCTCCTAGAATTCTTCTATGGCTGTACAAACAATCAAATATGTATTAGATGTGAAAAAAAGACACTTATGGCTCTGAAACTTAGATCCCTGTACCAATCTGTACAAAACTGGGACCTGCTTAAACGCCAGAGTCACTGGAAAAAAATAGACTGTTTTCTTCTCTGTGTTTTTGACCAGAAAAACCTTTTGAAAAAATCAGCTGCAAATTATATGTTTCTGCAAGGAGTTTCCATTTTGTGAGAAAGGCCCAGGCTAGCTTTACATGAGGAGCACACACTCCCATGGACAGAAGATGATGATGCTGATGAATTGCTGCTTTCAGCTGTGGGATTTAATTATTCTCATTCTCTACAGCTGGCATTATTGTGTGGTGATGTGTTTGTCTTCTGACACCTCGGGGGGAGGATGAAATAAATTTACTACATTCACAATGCCAAAGGGATAGTTTGAATAAGAAATGCTGCAATAAGACCTGTCCGACTGTCCTCTGGCATGAATGATGAATCCACGTCCTTTAGATCTTGTTTTCTAGTTGCACTTAGAGAATGAAAGCACTTTTTTTTTTTTTCTTTAATGTTACAGGAAAATTACACTAAAGTTAACCCTATTTTGACAATGTGAAGGAAATGAATGAGTTTATATTGGCTGATGTCTATCTAGTCTGTGTTCCTAAAGCCTTTCCCTTCATTTTTACAAGCTGGGAGGGTCACTAATCCTACTCATTTTCAGTTTGTCAGTCAATAATCACTTACGTGGCACTATGTCTTTGGAAATGACAGCTGAGACAGGATCTGATGTGCAGCCTTCCTTTCACAATGCCTTCCTAAATACCAATCTGAGGCAGCTGAAAGGACCAAATACTCTATATCTGATAATGACATGTTCACCGAGCTTGTCATAAACAAGGTTTGGGGGAAGTTTACAACACTGCTACGTGGGAAATGTCTCTACTTTGATGCCATGATGAAGTCATATGAAGCAAAACAGACCCTGCCATCGGACATTAATGAGAGTCAACTTTTTTTGTTTTGCTCTAAGGCATTTTAATTGCATCACAAGTGGAGACCATCTGGCTTAGGAGTGAATATTCAGTATTTGCAGTAGAAACAGAAACAGTTGAGAGGGAAATGGTACGTCCTGGCTTCCAACTTGCGTGGTACCCAATACTAACACTGGTGTGTTGCACAGTTAACTAAATCATAATTCAATGGTTGACAAATGACTTTTTAGGTTATCATCTTATTAATTAATTATTGTTTACTGGTTTGGACTTTATTCTCTTCCTCTTCAAAAAGAAGATCAATTTATGATAAAAACTACTAAGGGATAAAATACTTCACTGAACTCTGCAGAAGTCAGCTCATCAGCCCTTTCTTTACTGAGAAGTCATATGGATAGAAATCTCTTTTTTGAGGAATAAACATAATTTCTCTCCTGTGAGTGACAAGAGACATACACATTTAGGAAAAAGAAACATTTGCAAAATGTAAATTTAAAGTTTTTTAAACTTTCCTGAAAAAGAATAAAGATGAGAAAGAATGAAACCATTACTTCTAAAGGGCAGGCACTAATTTCACAAATTTTATGACTGTCACCAGATCCTTTAGTTTGGCCTATCTTATTTCTACAGGAGTGACTCTTTCTGCAGCTTGTTGGGGGAAAAAACCTCAAAATGATTTGGCAGAGATTTTTCCGAGCTATGTATAAAGACTAGGAGATAATGTTTTGCAGTTTCAAGAAACTCGAGCTGTTATAACTTTGAGGAAATTATGCATAAGTATCATGGCCTATTTACTAGAATATAGATTTATTTGCTTAAGCACCTAAGTGTCTTGAGGCAGCTTTGAGGTGGATGTTGATGCCATCAGCCTTGTCTGCCACACTAAGCTGCCTCAAATACGAGCAGCCCAGCAAGAGAGGGGGCCAGGCTGCAATTCCTAGGAGGTATTTGACTTGAATGTAACTGATACCAGTGCTGGCAGAAATGAATTTAAGGGTAGTGGAGTCTCTGCCACAATATTTTGGAATTAAATCAAACCACATGTTGACTCTTTCCTGAGGGAATGTGATGTGATGCTTTTCCTCACTGGAGCTCTCTGGGCTGTGCTGGCTCTCATTAGTGCCAGGTTGCAGTGGGTGAAGCAATTTCCAGCACATGTTTAGAAACCTCTCCAGAATACTTTAGGGTGATAACAGTTAGTTAAGGCAATATAATCAGAGGGCATTTCACCTCAAATGGTGAAAATGCACCACTTTCACTGCATTACTGCCATAGTCTTAGAAGAAAGATTCATATAAGTTCACCCAGGAACAAAATCCCAGGGGAGCAGAAATCCATACTACCAACTATCAGCTAATATTACCAGACAACTGAATTTTCTTGTATTGGCTTTCTTACTTTTCTCAGGAGGAATTTACCCCAGTGCATGAGACCACCAGGAGACTCACACAGGCTTGAATGCTGGATACTACAGCCCTCAGTAGAGTACTATTAAAATTGCCAGGCAGGCTTTCAACATGGGCTTGCCGTGGAGCTAAATATCTTATGATGCAGTTCTTTCAGAGACAAAAAGGACACACCTCTGGGATGAAACACTTCTAAATACATAGACATATCCTAAGCAACAAGCAAAGAGCAAGGGTTGGAGCTGTAACTCAGAAGTCTAAGGGAGGATGGGAAGAGTGAAAGCAAGAGTTTCCCTCTCCTTTGGCTTACAGGAAAGACACATTTAGTGTTATACAAAACTGTGAAAATCTGAACCTCGATAACTAAAGCATTCAGGTATCCAAACCTGAAGTTATTCTGACTCAAAAAGAAATCCATACATTTCTTTTTCAAGCAGTACAGATATCACACTTCCATGAAGATCAGTATATTTCTCCATTGCTTGTTGTAAGGCAGAATTTCTTTAGAGCAGTTTCTCATCCAAAGAAGAGGAAGTGATCAGGAACTACTGGTGGCACAACTATTAGGGCTGTGAACAAGATTCCCTCTTGTGATAAATGCAAAGTCATTTTATGTGTTCAGTGACATCCCATTCAGTGTCTAAACATTGTCAGTATAATACAAAAATATCTCCCTTGGCAGACCAGTAAAACTGGGTGGGATTGAGGGCTGTAAACAAGGGACTCAAAACTCACTCTTGACATGGGAATTTTGTCAAAATTTTGTCACTCCAGAGGAAATGCTGAGCACAACCTAAATGAACACATGAAACTGTTATGATAGCAAGGTGAAATAAGTCCAATATAAAAACACCACCGCTTTAGACTGATACTTAAAATGGCAATCATAAAAAGCAAAATAGGTTTAATGTATATGGCCTGGCAAAGCTGCACTCTGCTTCTTTAAGAATGCATTATATATTATGAGAACAATTATTACAATTTTATTGCAATATTCAAGGTGCACTCAGAAGATAGTATTTTTTTTAATATGCATTTATTTGTTTGCATCTTATTTTACAATTACTCTTCCAGCCTCCAGTTTCATTTCTAAAATGAAAGCTAGTGATATTTCCATATCAAAGTTTTAAATTAATTTGCTTTGTGGAACATGTCCCTTGATCTAAAATACTTCATTTTAATTAGGACGTTTCATTTTCTCTAATGGAATCAGGTTCCATTTACCTAATCCGAAGCTACTTTCTGTAAGAGCTATAAGCAGTACATTTTCTCAGCACAAGCTCTCCTAAGGCTTGTCCACATGAGGAGATTGTACCTACACAGCTAAACTGATTTCAGATTGATCTACTTACACCCCTACAAAATGTTATTCACAACTGGGTGCCCCCCTTCTGGATCAGTTTTACCAAACAGTTTTAAGTTTCCTAATGCAGACCAGGAATGGATAATAAAAAATCAAGTACCATTACAAATATGTGTTATGATGGAAAAGCTAACTGAAAATTGTCTCACTTTCCAGAGCACAAGTGTCTGGACCTGCACATCCTGGAACACAGCCACCTCCCACCACCGTTTTTGTACAACTTCCTTCTTCCCTTTGCCCTCTTCTCTGTAATGTGTTACATACGTGCAGACCATGCCAGATCATGTCAGTGTCTCAATAAGTGAACGTACAAGACATATCTGAGGAACACTTTGCATATTCTGGCTCCAGGTTAGGATGATGTTCTGCCCCCATGCACGCACAGAGGCACATGGATAGATCATGGCAGAGATAACCAGTGCATGGGCGCAGACAGTGAAAAGGATTCCCTCTCCCTACTATGAGAGCTCACTGCCTCCATTTAAAATAAATGTTTGTTTGGGGGAAAGCCTGTCTTTATCAATTTTGTACATCTCATCAGCACAGAGAAATGTAACAAACATCACACATTGTTATAAACTCTGAAACACCTTCAGCTCCATGCTGACAGCAGTGTTCAAAATGCAGGGGCACGGCAAAAAATTTATTTAAAAAACTGCATACCTTGAAAAATAGCCAGGCTGTCATCCATTTGACCACTTTCACAGCCCAAAAAACATGCCTGTAGAGCTCAGTGTTCACTACTCCAGGGTCTACTACATTAGCAGTCACATGGCTTCCATTTGCAGTCAGAAGATGCTGTAGTCGATAGGTAAATAACACAAGGGCAAGTTTGCTTTGGGCATAGGCTCCATGGGGTGAATACGAACTTCTGTACAGAGGAGAGAAAAAGGAAGATGCACACAAAAATCACCAGAAGGAAAATAGAATTGCACAAACATCAAATGTACCCCATTTTGCAATATCCAGCAAACAGCTATACATTGAGTCGTCAGAAGAAACAGCTTATCACTGGCAGGCATGTTCCTTGCTCAGGTTCTGGTGATTATTCCAGCAGACTCCAAGTCTTATTTATGGCAGGGAAAAATATTAAAATAAAGTTACAGAATACCTGCCAGAATCTCTATGTCAAACTATTTAAACTAGAAATGCTGAGGAATCAATCTCCAGACTATCATTACCTAGAGGCTCTCAAACTTCTCTCCTGTCTTTCACTCCCCTTTTCCCAAACATACATATCCTCTTCCCACCTCATACATCCATGCCTGATCAATACCACTTCTGATTATTACTATTTGTATTGCATCAATGTTCACTGAAGGCTCCTGTGCTGGGCACAGTACAGATAAGTAAGGTACTCATTGCACCTGTCCCAGTGAGACATCAGATTGTGCATAGCAAAAGAGATGGAACAAAAGAAGGGTCAAGGAGAGTGGCTGCAAGTGTGACCAGTTATGCCCTATGCAGCCTTTAAAGCACAGATGGCTGGCTGAGGCTGTGCCAAAGAGGTATGACAAAGGCACACAAATTCTGGGAAAACACTACCTGTGCTGTTACAGCAAAACACTACTTGTTGAGACTCCTGCGTGCCTCTCTCATCTGGATGTCAAAAGTGCCTTTGTTTCAAGTTGAGCTTTCTGGGAACTACTGATTAGTTGAATTTCATTGCATGCAGGCAGCAGTACATTTTTTCTTTTTAAATAAGCAGGCTAGTTTCAGGCAAATTAGCAGGTATGTTGCTTAAAATGCTCCTCCTAACTGGGGCCTCAGTATCACCTATGCCATGATAATTCACTCCTGTAATTACTACAGTCTCTCATCTAACCTTATTTGTGATTAGCAGAACCAAAGCTAAGTGGTGACATTACAGACAGCTCATAGGCAAAGGAGGCAGGAGCCTATAGCAACAGGCTCCCGGGGACAGTAAAACCGCTCCAGTCCCTGTCCATTTTGCCTTTGCCACAGCCTGGGGAAGTGATGCTGCATGCTGCTGCAGCCCATGTGGAGTCAGTCAGTCCTACTGCCCACAGACCCTAACCTCATGGTGAAGGGTGATAGAGGGGCATGGACCCAGGAGCAGAATTCTCCCAGTTTCTTCCTCCCACCTAGTTGTTGCCCTGCCCCTATAGTGGCCACAGCTACAGCTCTATCCTCTACACTTTCACCCTGAGTGTAGCAGATGCCTGGGCCAGGGATGCTCCTACTCTGCTGGAAAGCCTGCCTGTGGTTTTCTGTGGCTGTTACTACATGCAAGTTTGTTTTTTTTTTATTTTGAATGAACAGCAAATATATGAGGTGTTTTGGTTATCTCATCCTTGTTGAATATCTTATTTGTAATATCCTTCACCACGGAAAGCCTTGGATGTTAAGAAACAGGCAGACTCTGCAGAGGTATAAGGCAACTGAAGCAATTTAACTGTCCATGTTACCTGAAAGGTCTCAGCAACTTGGAGACACAACAGCAAATCATAAAGCTCAGCTACAGGAAGTAAATAACAACACTGAACCTTCAGTGCATCTCCTTTCTCTTCCTTTTTTTTGTTTTCTTTTTTGTTTTTTTCCCTGCTCAATTCTTGCTCAAGCAAATCATGAACAGTCAACAAAAGCGTTATGTAAATTGAGAACAAAAAAGGACAGCTGATTATAGGCTGCCCTTGCACCAACCAATGGCCTCAGCTGTAACATGCTGGATAACGTAGCTCCACTATCATAAAGGTATCACCTGCACCTTCGGGCAAAATGGGCTATTTTAAGAATAAAGAACAATCACTGCATGAATATAAAAGTGAGTTGGCATTAGTCAGGAAATTGCAGTTACATTTTAAATTCAATAACGTCCGTGCTCTGATCTGAGGCACTCAAAATGTCACCTTATGCTTCATGCATATTTCAAGCCTTTTAACTTGAAGGACCAGATCCTCAGCTGCTACAAGCTTCTCTTCTGCACAGCCATGCGGGGCAGAGCTCACGCCACCCCTGGGAAGAAGCACTCATCCCAAGCTGCCTCAGGCAGCCAGCTGGCAGCTAACTCTGGCACTCCTCCATCAGTGCCACCATTCCCCCAGTGAACACAAGCTGGGCCACGGGACAAGTTTACCGAGTTGAATTAGAGTGATCTTGTCTGGCAAGTGGATCGCAGGTAAGCAAGGCTGGGGACTACTCTGACTTGTTCTGCCTGGGTCTAGTCTGGCCTTCAGTAACCTTCAGATGCCAGGCAGGAGGGTGGTAAATGCTCCCCACGACTTCCCATTCCCACATTTTGTGTGAGTGCTGTTTTGACTTACCTTGTGGCAATGAATCATGAACTACAAGGGCTGGATCCTCAAAAGCCTTTTACTTTGCATAGATATCTATGTCAGAGAAACATGAGTGCTGAGAAGATATAAAAAGCTACCCAATCAACGAGGAAGTCTTTTATATCACAGCACAGAGATGCAAATTATTTGCAAGGCAGCAGAGAATCAGTCTTCAATAACATACTATAGATTGAAGGACATAAAATTGGATACACAGAGCAGACCCTTTTGGCAGAACCCCTGCAATGATTACCTGCTTTCGATTTTCTCTGTGTGTGCTTTTTGCTTTCCAGGAATCTGACATCAAAGGACTACATAAGGCAGAGAAATAATATGTGACACAGAACGGACAAGGATTTTTGTTAAACAACTGTTTTGTTTGTGAGACCGCATTTTATTAGAACTATGTTGCTTAAATGCCACATTGAAAAAAAAAAAAGAAAATCAACACTGGTTACTTGACTTCATTACATCCAGTCTTGACTTTATGTATCAGAAAAATAGGACCACATAGGCTCCTGCACCTGTACCATGATTGCATCTCCCATGCACATACATGTAGAATCATAGAAGGGTTTGAGTTGGAAGGGACCTTTAAAGATCACCTAGTCCCACATCCCTACCATAAGCAGAGACATCTTTCCACTTGTCAAGGTTGGTCAAAGTCCCATCCAATCTGGCTTTGAACATTTTCAGGGATAGGGTATCCACAGTTTCCCTGGACAACCTGTTCCTGTGCCTCACCATCCTCATCATAAAAAAATTCTTTTTTTTTCTAGTCTAAGTATACCTTCTTTCAGTTCAAAAAAATAAAATGTATTCCTTTTACACATAGAAATTATCTGACTTCAAAGCCTAAGCATCTAAATCTAGCATCTCTTGGTATTTTTTGTTCAGTATGTATATTTTACACAACAAATGAAAGTATCATTGTACAGTAAATAAAATAATATTGACCTATGCATTACCACATTTTCTGGGGGCTCTCAAATCTTTCTGAAATGGAAGTGCATGCAAGAGGCAAACCATCCCAAAGTAGAACACAGCTTACCAGCAAACTGTGCTGGCACACCAGTGCACACTTGGTGCCTGTGACACTTGGACCCTTGAGGACACATCGTATCAATGCTTCACAGCAAGGCAGGCAGACTCTCAAGCAGAGAAACTCTGTCTCCTAACTAAGTGACCAGCCAGGCAAAAGATTGGTAGCTCCCAGCTCCCAGTGGTATTCATGGATGCTGGCCAGTTGGCTAGAGAGCTAAAAGCACTGGGATGCCGAGGGATTCATCCTAATAAATAGTGGCCACCCAGCTTGAGCAATGCCAAACAGCATGTGCTGTGATATGGCAAGGCTGTACACCATCAGCAGCTAGGAAAAGTGGAGCAAAGACTTGGTGGGAAGAGGTTCAGTGGGAAACATGGCATGCCTGGCATTAGTAACTTGGAAAAGTTCATGCTCACCCACTCATTTGAGTGGACCACTCTTGCTACCATGGAAAACAGTGTCTCCTGAGGGGTGCCCCTCCACAGCATTTTGCTGAGTCAGTGCTGATAAAACAGGGCAATGTACAACTCACTAAATGAAAACTGCAAGAGGAGTTAAGTCAGACAGAATATAATTAGCTGCTTTGAAATCTGGCCAAGAGAGCAGCAATATATAAGACCTTCTTCCTTTGAAAATAATATTTTACTGATTCTATACTGATGAATAAAGGATCAGGATAAGGTTCTGCATTTTGTGTCCAATTAATTTTAAGCAGAAATTCTTACTTTTGGCTTACAATTTTTTTGCAACATATGCTACATATTTGAATTGTCATTACAAAAATTAGAGAGGGGGAAAGAAAGGGTTTGTTTTGTGTTTTTGCCAGAACAAAATAAGTACATATTCAGTTCTGGAATGAGTGCCTTGTGGTTTGCTGCTTTTTTCTTTCTTTTTCCTTTTCTTTTTTTTCTTTTTTTCTTCCTTTCCACCAGGAGCTGATTTTGCCACATTCCTCCATGCAGCTGTCTCCAGTAGCAGTCTCCCTACACAATGTGTTTGCAAAAAGTATTGAAAACTCAAATTTCAAACCAAAGCTGCAGTGGCTAATTAGATCTTTAAATATGAATTCAGCTGCTAACCCGTTTTGAAAACTGGATCCTTGCTTAGCATGTCCCCTGGCAGTCAGTCTTACTCTTGTTTCTCTTCTGTTTGGCTTTAGTTGGTCTGTGTTCTGTAGTAGCCTCTCACTTATGTCCAGTGATCTCATGTTTAGTAAAGTGCATTAAGTGAGTTCAGGGTACCCACTAAGTAACAAGGGAAACAAAATTGCTGCCTGGCACAGACCACTTCCTTCACACCTCCTGTGCATGGGCTCTCTTGTTGCTGTCAGCTTTTTCACTCTTATTAAGGGCTCTTTTTGCATTATATACACGTGGAGGAAGTGGATATGGACCGACTGACAGCACCCTTTCCCTTCCCCACCACATCTTGCTTCAGCAAAAGGCTCAGAGGACCTGTGACTATACTGATGACACACAATTTAACCCAGCTGGAGCTGGTGCTAGCACTGAACTTTTCCTGATGTGGACCTCTTTCACATCACACTTGTCTTGCGCATGTCATCCTCCTTTCACCCATCACCATGCTCCCCAATTTCCAGTTAAATGGAGGGCAGAGTGCACCAGGATCAAACTGCAGAACAACTCAGCTGCTGTGTGCTCCATTAAAAGACAAGTGATGCAAAACGTGGCTGACATGCTGGGGTTTTTAATGAAAGGACAGCCACAAAAAATTTCAATATATGCCTTAGGATGAATCAGTGAATTAAGCAAAACACAGGCTTGCTGTATTAAAATGACTAAAGCTTTCTAATGATTTATGTATTAATCTTGCAATGCATCATCACTGTTGCTTAGTCAAGACTATAAAAGTCTATTATTAAACACTCATGAAGCTTTCACAGTCTTAAATTTTCTTTCTCCAGGGAATGCAGCACAATATTTTTCAAGTTTTGATAGATTTTGCAGTTTATTTTGAAGCAGCTACAGAAATATATTGAAAAATAAACGTCTTTGCTGGTCATCATAAGCAGTTTCTTTCTCTTTTTCTATGATAGACCAGTGCCTGAGTCCTAAATGGTTTTTATTAGATTAATCAGGCTTCCTGACAGTACTACATATATATTAATTCTGTGAACACATTTTCTGAATACCATCAATCAGGATTTTCCTTCAATACAAAAAAAAGAAAAACACAAAGAAGAAAAAAAAAAACCAAGATGGAGAAATGAGGTGCATTACCAGTATTACCACTGACAAACACTATTAGACCAACTTAAATAAAAAAAAATATACATTAGTAAAACAATGCTCAAACATAAAGTATTAAATTATCTACTTATTCAGATGTTATTACAGTTATGTTTTGTACAGCACCTGTTCTCTTACCAGCTACTGCTATAGGATACTGTACAGTCACCCATTTCATTTACATGACTGGGTATTTTGTGTGTACCTGAGCAATTTCTTCATGCACATTTCTTTTATATACTTGATGTTTAGACTTTAAAAAAATAAATGAATTGTGAATACATACATATAAGAGTTGAGATGACTGCAGCAAAAACCTTGAAAGAATGAGGAATGCAGTATTAGGGACTCCTGAAGAGCTGTCATAACCCTGTGATGAACTTGTTTGAAAGGAAAGCTACAAGACCAATACATTAAATAATAGTTCTACACAAGCTAAGAAGCAAATCCTTCATGTTCTTATTTGTGACAGGGGGGTTACATAAGCAGCCATGGGCCAGTGACAGTTACAGAGCAACCCACTTCCTCACTTTCATTCTGAACGATGGACAAAGACTGACTACATCTCTGAGCTTTCCTTGCTTCCTGAACTGAAATCCTCAGTTCCATCTGCTGCTCACATGCAGTGCTAGACAAATCCAGGATGTCTCTGGCATCTTTCAAGCAGAGTAAAATAACAGTTTTTCTTCTTAAAATTAGAGTATAAGGATAGAAGCTCAGAGCCGGGAGATGCTCTCTTTCTCTAACTCGCAAAATGTTGGTGATAGTCTCAGTAACAGATATCTCTGCAAATCAGGGTTTTTGTGCTTAACCCACAATTCAGTAGGAAACACAGGCTGTTTTGGTTTCTTTTTTAAAGCCAGATTTCCCAGCTTACAGCACTTCACTGTATAAACACAAAGCATTTAGTGACTAGCCCCTTGTTGTAGGCTGTGGGGAATGCAGAGGGAACAAAAATTAATTTACTGTCTCTCGAGGACTACATTTAGGAAAGGAACCTGGAATGTCTTTATTATAAAATCATTTATGAAAGGCAAAATAAGCAGGGGCTTGTCATCTTGGGCGTTACTGTCATCCAGATGGAATCAGTGCATCATTTTTCATTTGGCTGATCCCTACTCCTCAGGACAAAGTGTGCTCAGCACACAGTTCTCGTATGTATGAAACATGGGCTTTAAGGTTGGACATCTCAAAGTCAGAATCAGTATCTTCAAAAAAGTCAAACTTTTCTGTTCATGTACAGTTGGTGTTAATTTCAAATGGTTTAGATTATTTTAAATATCGATGTTAAATTCAAGTTGTAATTATTGTAATTCCATTTTCCTGAGAAATATATGTCTTTATTTAGAATGGTATAAATTGCCTCTTATTGGCAGTTGGGGCATTTGATGCAGTGTTAAGTACTTGCTAATAGTTGAAGTGATTTTTGAGCATAATAGTATCCCTTAATTAATTAAAAATCTCAATTAAACAAATAAATGAGCAAGATTTTGTGTTGCTACAGCCAAAAAAAAAGAAAAAGATTGACTTACATTCTGTGTCCTCATGACTCTTTTGAGAGATGGGGAAACATCATGGCCATATATCTCTTCATATTATCTCTTGGATAATCTGGATCTTAGGTTATTGAAGATTGTTACACATCTTGTAAGATCATCTCTTGGATTATAAACAGGGGGAGGCACTCTCCACCCACTTGTGGAAAGCTTCATAACTCTTCTGCAACAGAGCTTTTAAATTGAAGGAAGCAGTGGGGTTTCTTATGGTGTCTTCCCTAACACGAGAAGTCACATAGGATCATTAAATGGCCCAGTAATAACTTCAATAATCCAAAATCTTCTTTAAAACCATCTTAAAAGTGGTGTAGACTTTTGCAGACCAACTGTACATTCTGAGACTTTCATTCTGGGACTCAAAAAGAACTGTAGGGTCCAAATATGTATAATAAAGTGCTGCCATTTCAAATTCAGTGCAGTGGTTAGCAAATTTACAGTAGACTATGTTAGTGCTTATGTGAAGATAATTTAAGGTTTCATTTTGTGGTGGGCTGAACCCACTGCATTGCCTTGGAGTTAATGAGGTGTTCAATGCGTTCTGCAAGTGCAAATATGAAGGACTGGTCTGTCTTAGCAGGGGAAACGTGGCTTGAATGTGCACACAGACTGCAAAATTAATTTTTCCTTTGAGATGCCTATAACTGCTGTGCAGAAAATCCTATGCCATCAATCTCTGTCTATGGAAACAACAAAATATTAGCAAGTTTGGCACAACATACTTTTGAAAGTCAGTTTATGTTTGTTGAAACAATTAAACAACTTCTGCTTTTTGAAAGTTTTCTTATGTAGTGAGACTATGAATATCACAGCTTCAAAATGAGTGATCAAAGTGACAAACTCTTAGTACATGAGATAAGACGAGTAACAAACTCATAAAGAAAGACAGGTATTTGCTAAAAGCCACCACAAGAAACCTTCCTCTTAGCTGGAAGACCTTCCTAGGTTAAAGAAGAAATACAGCTATGATGCCAACAGTTGCAGGAGAAATTAAAACGTGAAAGTTTTCTGCATCCATGAAATTGCTCAGTCCAGACACAGCAAGAAAGGCTTCTGTTTGTGTAGTGTACATCAACAGTGGCATTCATCCACTGTCAGAAACCATGTGGAATGGAAATATGAAAGGGGCCTCTGAAGGGAGGGGAGGGAAGTGTTACTTAAGGAACGTAAAGAGACCAACTTCAGCAAAAGAAGAAAACCTACAAAAAACAAGGAACATACAAAGCGGTCCACAGACAGCATTGCAGAGTGGCTCTTTCTAAGTGCCATAAAAAGGACAGGATCAGCAAAATTGTTTTCTGTACAGTTTTGCTTTATAAATTTCCCAACACTGTGTCACCCTGGAACACTGTAAACAGACATCTGTAATGGAAAACAAAGCATTTCATAAGAAGGGGCGTGGCATGAGACCTCTTCCACTTGCAAACACACCAGAAGCAAGTGAAATCAGGCAGGTTTGGCTTTCCAGGAAATGACAAGAAGTTTCATGTCCAAACCCTAAAATTTAGACACACACAGTCATAGAGCTGCCCTGCCCAGCCTCACTGAAAAAAGAATTAAAAAAACCTGCTGCTTTTACAGACTGATTAATTGTGTCAATTCAGATGCTGAACATGCCCACCACCCCTTTAACATCACTGTTAAAAGCTCTTGAGCTTTTCCTAAAGCTACTATGAGTCACAGTGATCCTCAGTCTCTGTCCTTCTTGGAAGGCCGAGACAGTGCTGTGTACAGCCCTTCTCCAGCTTCCATGGCAAGAAATGCAGAGCTACTACAGCATCCAACACATGATGAGAACAGAAGAAATGAAGCAACAAAGCTACAACTATATAACACATTCTGGCAGTGTTAAAAGTACTGGGAGCTAAAATATTTTATGTGTAGAGTGATTAATTTTATTTAGAAAGCATAGTTTTCACAACATATTTTTAATAGAGAACTTGATTTAATCAAAAGACCAACTTTTATTTGCAGGTTTAAGTTTCAACTGCTTTGAACAGATGAAGTTCTCAGGAATAAAGAGGTTTAGGACAGGGAGTAGAGAAAAGGTTAAGAGTTACTAAATCACAGAGGCAGAAATCTGCCTTTCTCTCCCTGCACAACACCTCATAATCCTTAATGCATGTGGTGAGACATGGGATGTGTGGCTATAAAGAATGAGGAGATATAGCAGGGCTGCACCTGGAGGGGTTTTGTGGAAGGTGAGCTGATAATTTTGGCCGTTTCTCTTAACATGTTATTCCAGGGATTTACAGGCATGTGTGCCAGCCTTCCTCATCTATGGTATGCAGCCCAAAGGAGAACTCAGTTGACAAGATACTGTGCGAATGGTGGTAGCTCAGGCAATGGAGAGCAATGCTTAAACCATTTGAATAATCAACCAGGACCTTAACTTCAAAGCTTTTAAGGTTCTCTCAGCCTTAATGAGTCTTTTTGCTGACAGGAAAATGTTAAACTAACCTTCCCTTCTCAAGGGTGACAAGCTCTCTCCACTCCCAGTTCTCTGAAAGACCCTTTTGCCTTCTCTATCACATGAATGCAATACATTAACTTTCAAATTACCATAGAACTGTCTTGCTTCTGAAAAGCAGAACATTTACAAGACCGACTGTCATGAATGTCAGCGACCTGGCTTCTCCCACCAAACCCATGGTGCAGGGAGAGGATGGGCAGCAGGAACACCCGTATCTCACATGCTTACCAGCATATTGCAATTTTGAACCAGTTCAGAAACAGTGTGTCCTGTTAAATCATTAACCATCATTAACAATCCTTTGTTAAAACCATTAATTCCTTTTAGACAAGAAGGAATTTAACATTGTGACAACAAAGTAGTTAGATTTCATTTCCTCGGATACAGAGAAGTCTGGTGTTACCTTTGTGGTAGCAGTATTACACCATGTTATTGTTCTCCAGAACAATCGACCCTAAAAGCATTTTGATTAAACAGTATGAAAATACATCGATAAATGTAAAATAAAAGCTTTCCAGAGTTGGCATCCTGACTTAAATATTCTTCTGTTATTCGTTGCAGGAATTGATAAGGATGACATGAATAAAACACTTGATGCATACGAGTGTAAACTCTGTCTTTTGGATTGATAAATTGGTCTTCTGACACAGTAGCGCATTTTTTTTTTAAATTAATTTATAGAATTTGAGATCTGTACCCCAGTACACTAATTTTCCAGGCCAGCAAGTCAATTTTGGCAATTAATGCTAATTGCTGCAAACACAAGGGATCATTTTGCAAAGCAGCAAATCCTTTTGCATTTATAAAGAAAGCATTTGGCAAAGAAGGACTGAAACACCCTTTTGTGTGTGCAGTAAGCATTTAAATACTTATCATCTAACATAAACAGGAAAACTTGATAACCTGCTGCGGGAAGGACATGTTTAACTAAATACAGCACTGTGCTGCAGTTGGTACTTGGTCCTGTCAAGACAACATGATTTATCTTGCAAATAGAACCAGAATATGCAATAAAAGTCATTGCGTGGAAGCTGCTTAAACAACAGAACTCCAATAAAACCATATATTCCTCGAGTAAAATAAAACCTATAATAATCCACACCTATCTTAAGATCTAGAAGAGTCTTTTATGATTACAATATCTGTATTTTTACAGCATTTCATTAAACAACAGTCCAGTGACACAGCTCTTATATGTAATTGTGAAAGCCTTCTGTACTGACTAAAATATATTTGCAAAAAAGGGGCAATAATTAAAATCCCTCCTACTTTCTTTTACAAATTTTCCTTTATTATTTAAAAATTTGGAAGAAAAAAAACCCCAAAGTCCTATGCTACTACTATACTATATCATTAGCTTCATGTTTGTTTTTTGCTTAAGCTGAAGATATTATACTTCCTTTTCTTCCAGTCAGAGAGCATTAAAAAACTTTAAGTGACAGATCAATTGTGAAAAGGCACTGGAGGAACAAGTTGGGAATTTTTTAAATTAAAGCTTCTCCTTGCAAAAATGTTGACTTACCAAACCATTCTTAGTGAAAAAAAAATCTGTTTTAAACAAATGCCCAGCTAAAAAAAAAAAAAAAAAGAAAAGAAAAAGAAAAAGCAATTTGAAAGTGATGGAAATACTTTTGTCCAACAGAATGGCTTAGAAATTAAAGCCATTTCAAAATCAGAATGCCACTGTATTAATAAAAATAATTACAAATAAATAAATGAAATTTTGAAATCACTGAAACCAAATGTTTTGGTTGAAAAATGCATTCATATCTTCCAAAAGTAATTCAACATTTTAACTTTTAGTTGCTGGTCATGGAAAATATTTGTTAAAATTTCAGTAATGCCAGTATAAAAAAATCCTCAACTTTTCTGCCCAAACTTAATATAACCTTTTTTACCAACAAACATTTCACATATGGAAGAAGACATGAAGGGCACCTCTCATCCAAGAACAGGAGTTCTCCAGCCACTTTGCTGGACAGATTTTCCTACCAGTACATGATATATCCTGTTACAGTTCCTTATGAACTGCCTAAGAGAGGAGATTAACTGGAGCTGCCTGGTCTCTCCAGAATCCTCCCAGGCCCTGGGCAGAGCTGTTTACCCTATTTTACACTAGCTAAGGCACACATGTGGCAGCTGGGAATTTTGCAATACTTTTCATTTAACCTCTATTGTCTCTGACATGATTCATACACTAGGGCTACAGGGAAAAAATATAGAAATTATATATAATATAGGGTATTCAGCTTAGACAGTTTCAGAGAAAAAAATCAGCTCTTTCTATAGTTGGAGAGCAGAGGAAAGAGAGAATAAAAGTGTGACTAACTGTTCTTGAATATATGGGAGATGTGAACCAGAAAAGGAGCTGCATTACTGCGGCTAGGGAGTTCATAGATCTGTGATTCACAGCATTACAGGGCCCATTTGGTATGCAAAAAGAAAGGATGATGAAAGGAATAGTTAGTCATGGAGAAAAAGCTAGACAGAACACACAAAGATGCTAACCCCTAGGAAGAGAGCATATTCAAGAGTGATCCACAGCCTGGGAAACAGAATATGCTCTTTCCTTTTTTATTTTCCTAAAATCCTTCTTACTTTGGGAGGTAGAGTACTCAAAGGAGTGTCCCTCATCCCAGCCTTGAAAGAGCATTATGAACTCCAAGGCACTGCTCAAGCCTATCTTAACCCAGGTGGACGGTACTTTATTCTTCGAGGTTTTGCTAAAACCAGACAGGTATTTTCTCTCATGATCATGTTGTTGTTTTCTCCTCTCACTTTAGAAAGTGTCATTTAAGGCAGGCAAAAGAGAAAAAAAAGACATGCCAGCTGTGCTGCTGGAGCACAGAGTGTATTAACCTTTGCATGCAATTGCTGAAATCACCACTGTTGAAATGCTTGCAGATAGATGGTGTTTCTGTTAAACTTTCACCTCCCAAAAAACAGTCGTATTCAAAGTAGGGATGAAGGAGAATGATTTGCCTTAGGGATCCCCTTGTCGACTCTTGTGATTGCTGTTGAAAATGGTCTGGATCTAAAAGACCACAAAGGTGTTTGATGTTCTTCATATATATCCTTCAGCAAAAGAACTGGGAGAACAGTCAGTGCTCTTGTGTGTTTGCATTTTCAATAACACACATGAAACAAGCTGTGCCCTGCCAGTTTGAAACAAGCTCTATCCTGCCTTGGTGTACCCGTGCTGTGTGTCTTCTACTGGTGTGTGTGAAGAGGATGGGCAGGAAGGGGGAGATACAGCATTCACAGGGAAGAAATAGGAGTGGGGCCAGGGGAAGAAGATAAGAAGAAGATAAATGGAGAGAAGGAAATAAACTGATGGGCAGAAATAAGACACCACTCCCCACCATAGAAAAAAAGAAAAATTATGAGATAGGGAGGGAAAAGGCAATTGACATAAAAGCTCAAAAGACACAGGTGAAGAAGCAGGCAGGCATAAAGAAAGAGATGACAAAGGGAAAAAAAAAACAAACAACAATGTAAAATGCATAGAATATAAAGACAAAATTAAATTAACCATCTCACCAAAAAGGAGCTGACAAGAGGAACATGGGATAAATCAGATTGGTAAAATGGCAGAAACAAATCTAAAAGGAAACATGAAGGACAGTAACACAAGCTGCATATAACATTGTTCATGGGAGAGGCCAACAATTATTTGTTATACTGTTGCCCTGTGGTTACTGATAAGTGAGACGTCTGGTTTCAGATCAGGTCTCTCAGCAGCAAGTACAAGTAATGAGGAGAAATGGACACAGCTGTGACTGCCAACCGAAAGTCTCATGAGTGGGAGAAGGCTTCCATAGAAAAGTCTGTGGTACAGCAGAGAACTGAACCTCAGTTTATTGTCTACTTTCAAGACAGTCTTCTTTCTGCCTTTCCTTCTCTGCCATGGATGGATGAATCCCTGATCTGCTACTGTCATTCACCTCCAGTCAGGACACTAATGCAACCAACATTTAGGAATAATGGACAAGAGTATGGTAAACAATTCAGTCTGCTGCTACTGGTAATTTGTCCAGGAGAGTGTATAGCCCCCCTTTCTCCAATAATGATTCCAGATTGTTTTGCTGCCTTCCTGCAAGGTTAGAACTACCAGCCACTCTCGGAACATACATCCAAGTCATAAAAAATTATGGCCAACTGGTGGAACTCAAAACAAGGAAAAAAAGGAGTAAATAATTTTTAGAATGACCTCCCATTCACACAAGCATCAAAAATGATAGATGTCATCACTGAGGAACTGCAGCTACAGTAGAACACTGTCCTATCACAGTGTTTGCCATGGGTGTCTGTACTGCATCCATTACAGCTCTTAAACGCTGCTCTGAATCACAAGGCATCTCTGAGGCCCCGTGGTGTAGGCAATGTCTGTGTATGATATCTTGCAATAGTGCTCCAGGATGCCACACCATCCACTCGTGCCATAGGCACACACTCAAACACACAACTGATCTCACTGCTTTTGCAGCACTATCCATAGTGATAACGAACTATTTGTCTGAGTGGGGGATTATTGGCAGTTACGTTAAAAAAAATACCCAGGAGCACCTTCTTCCACCCGAACCAAGAAAACGTTTGGAGCTGAATTCACACCCTGCTCTGGGTCCCACCGGTGTGCCTGTGTGCCAGGAAACCAGGCATTGCTGCTGCCCCTGAGTGATTCAGAGCATCCCTGTGGTAATGAGCAGGCAAAATCAGTCAGTCTGTCTTCCCTTATGGCCCTTCTTACATCAATAATGTTGAAATGCAAAGGGCATAAATGCTGCAGGTAAATCTCACTGGTATATTATTATTTTTTACATCAGACTGGTCATGTTCTTGCTCAACCGTAACTTTCTGAACTGAATTTCTGAATTTCTGAATTTCTGGTTCCTTTAAAATATGAGCTAATAATGATGAATCAAAGGTAGGGATGATCCTAAATTAAAGAGGCACAGTACAAGACCTTGTTATAATCAAGGAAACTGCTGTTGTCTAGAGACACAGAACAGTCACATTTAATTCTGCATTCTGCACTTTAGCCCACAGAAATACTAATCACATTGCCCTTAGCCATGCTGCATGGGGCCATCCAGCACATGCCCATCAGAAACAATGAATACATACATCAAGTGAAGAGTAAGGGTAATTTCCTGCGGTTGTTTTACAAGCAAGAGATTAAACTTCAACTACCCTGCAGAGTTTTGAACAATGTTTTGTAATAAAACTGATGCCATAACATGTAATCAGAAGTTTGACATGCCTAATGCAGCATTCATATGTTAAATGTCTGCAGTGGAAACAGTCCAGCCCTCTAATTTCAGTTTTTGTTCCAAAACGAAACCTTGGGCTAGATACCTGTGAACACATGCTGAAGTCCCTCTCAAAGGATGGGGACAAAATTTCACCATGGAATTAATGCAGAACTCAGACTGGCTCCATGCAGTCAGAAGCTCTCTGGGGCCCATGAGAAGACAGGCTCCGTTTGAGCCTGTTAGTAAGCACATAATTGCCACGCATGACTGCATGGGGAAATTTTCAGATTTATCTCAGTTATCGTGCCTGTTCCTCCACTAACTAAACCACTGTACACAGTTCCTGTATGATACTAGAGACATTTACCACATCATTTGATTCCTTCCTAGTGTTAGAAATATCCCCTAGACACCCATCCACAGTTTTCCTAAATGAAAGCAGTCAGACAGAATTTGTCCATGCATTTTAAGCCATTTTACTGGATTAAAATCCCAGGGTGGCCACAGCTTGGATCTCAGTAAGCTCTTGGGGAAGCACAGAGGGTGACACAGACAGAAGCTGGGGCTCCAGCATTGATAGTGAATTGCCAGGCTGATGTGTGAGAGACCATAGGAGTGGGGACATGGACAGGGATGGGCAGGATGACACAGCCTGGGGCTGGCAGGCAGATGGGGGAAAAATAGAGCAGGGCTGTGAGGGAAGCCAAGGGTGGGAACTGGGATGTCAGGAGTGGTGCAGGACAAGGCAGAGGCCAGAGGCGGAGGGAAAAGAGGACAGTGCGGTAGGAGCTGCAGGCCAGTGGGCAGAGCTGCCAGGGAGAAAGGAGCAGCAGGCAGCATGGGCCGGCACAGCTGTGAGGCAGCTGGGCAGGCAGGGTTAGCTGTCCCCCCAGAGCCAAGTCAGCATCCCCACGCTCAGCAGGCAGGCAGCTAGCAGCCACAGGCATCTGTCTGAGCTCATCTGAGGGCAGGAGCTCTGTGTATGCATCCACTTGAGGACGATGTCTATTAGAATTCAGACAAGCTGTTTTAAAACATTTATTTCGTCTCTCTGATAAGGTAGTGATGAGTCCAGGCACTGCACCACAACCATCACCACAGCATAGGAATCAGAAAGTGAGGTTTTCAGTCCAGAAGAAAAGACTAATTTCAGAAGATTATAAATTATTTGTATCTTTGACTCAAGGCTGCAGCTTTGTTCAAGCCTGAAAGATATTAAGCAACTACTTCAGATTTACCATTAATTAAAAAAAAAATAAAGGCAACAAAACCCTACCACATTCAGTATTCAGTATCAACTCTCAGAGTTTCATCTGCACAGTTTACTACAGATCAGTGAATACCAAAAATGCACCAGTACCTGCTTTGTAAGTCGTTTAGGTGCAATTTGCCTACATAATGGGTGGCTGATGAGACAGTGATGATCCTAGCATTGTGACTGTGCGTTCCTGATTGCTTCAGCATATCCAAGAGGAGGTTAGTCAACAAGAAGTGTCCCAAGTAGTTCAAGCCGAAGTGCTCCTCAAACCCATCCTCAGTCTTCCTTTCAGGGACCAGCATCACCCCAGCTGGAGGAAAAAGCAGAGGTAAAACTTGTTGATTTATTTCAGAGAAGCAGCAAGCTAGATGGAGCACGATCTTCTGCTGCAGAGTGTAAACACAGCATTTAGAGCAATGAGTGATTGCTGATGGCATGTGAAGTGTAGACACTGACTGACAAGAAAAATGTCAAATCCCCCACTTTCGTTCCTTTACCCCAGTAACATCGAGATTGACTCTCTCCCTCCCTCCCTGCAGGGCTGTGAGGGTAAATGAGTTCATTAGTGAAAAGTGTTTTGGAGACATTAAAAGATGAATTAACCCATTGATGGCATGCCAGAATGCAATATTGCAGATCCACAACAATAATTAATCCATCTAGAAGAGGTGGGAACTTGGTGATCCCAACAACATTCCCTCTATCAAAGAGCTCAGAGCAGTGGAGACAAGACCAGGCTAAGCAGCAGACCTGCTCTCCCAGACAGTTTTCTCCTGAGTCCTGGCTGGAGTTTAAAGATCTGGTGAGTCTGCATCTGAAATCTGTAACTTCTATCTCATTGGTGTGGGTGAGAAAAAGAAGTAGCAAATTTACCCAATATATCCTAATTACCGTGCTTACAAGCAGCTGCATATTGAAATTAGGTTTACATTGCTTATTTTGGCAATATTTTTGCATGAATATCTACAAACCACAATTTTCAAACACAGTGTCTAAAACAAGTATCCCTCACATGCAATGTGGATTTTAGCATCTTGCAGAGAATTCTGAGCTCATGCATAAATTATACCATGTACTGAGGCTGTGTGGTGGATAGCTATCCTGCTCAATTGTAACATAGACTTGAATACTATAAATTCTTCTTATTTTATTAAAATTTAGTTACTGTACAAGTGGATGTGATGTTTGTCATTTAAATGTAGGTGAACATGGTTCATTGAGAATACTGTTGTAGGATGCTTGTCTTCTCTCTAAAACACATGAATATGATACAGCAGAAAAGCCACCTCTGTTCACAATACATGAGAGAGTGTCACCTTAATCCTCGTGGTACACCACGTGCCCATTATGAAGCCTTTAACATCCCATTTCCTAATGTCAGCCTGATGATGACATTTGAACATTTTAAATTGCACGTGCTGTGCATCTACACTCCTTTGGGAGTCCTACCACCCAACAGTCCTGTTTTGTTGCTGCTGCTTGGGCTGCGGGGGAGATATTTTCAGGATCTTTTTAGTATGGCAAACACCAACAGTGATTCACCAATGGTTTTCTACTGCTTAATGGAGCAACTGGAGAAGGAGTGTGAGGGGAAGAAACTTGAGAAGACCACAGAGGAAACAAAAGGTTTGGTTGTAACACAGCATACCTGCAAAAGGAGAACTTAAGACTGAACATAGGCGATGCTGACTGAGGGTACAATGAAAGAAACACAACACAAATTACATTCTGAAGCTCTACAAAAGTTCTGATTAGCATCTCCCTCTGTCATTATAGCCACTTTCCCACAACCCTCCAAATGACAGAAAATCCCAGCTGCCAGATGTGTTTTTTCTGTGTGTCAAGTCTCAGCTTTAACAGAAGGAAGACACAAATTAGACGGCATCTGATTGAGTGTCACACTATATTCTCCTTCTTCAGCAGCACTTATTCTGATGGATGGGGCAACTGCTCACAGTGTTGAAAATAGGGTTCCATTTCCTCTGTAAACTGCATATAATCACACCTGGAACCACAGCCAGGACTGAGAACCGCTGTGAAGGTTATGGATAGATGCAAACGTGAGACAAGCCCAGCTGCAACTTTTTCTTGTTTTCTGGGAAGAAGGAAAGGGCAGGAATGGCAACATACCCCAAGCTCCCAGACCAAGTCTCAGCCTGCTACAATGCAAGTTTTAGCAAAGACAGTACCCAGCACAAGCTGTTCGAGGGCGGATGGGAATATTGCTGTACCTCAAAGTACCAGGGCTGATACAAAGAAAAGATTTGCATATCTCTGTGGCCCATCCTGCCCTGCAAAACTCTGACACTTGGAAAAGGCTGAAGGAAGCAGTTTGCCAGAGGTCTGTTTGCAGCAACACTGAGAAAATACAAGTCCAAGAAAAGGCAGCCGACATAAAACAGCCCCAGATCAACAAGGCTGATCTGAACCCCAAATGCTTCTTCTGCAACTGACAGGGCTGCTGCAGGGCTCGCTATAAGACACCTCTATGCACAGACACACTTCTGTGGGCTAAGGCAGATGCAGGGATGGAGGAATTTGTCCTGAGAGAAGTGTATTAGACAGCTGCTACAGCCGGTCAGCTTTGCATCACAACCAGCAGGCAAACATGGGGAGGTTGCCATTGCTCACATTAGCCCCGAGGATGCCTGTGCCACTGCAACTGCCCCCCCTGACCTCCAGAGAAGCACAGGATTTCAAGAACACATAGAGGCTTTGCCCTCCACCCCAATTAGTCTCCACCATCTGTGCTGTGCATCCTGGAAGAAAAAACAAATCTGAGTTCAGGTCAGGAGGCAGAAAAAATTTTTACTCATGCAATGCATAACTGTTAAGATACACACTCCCCAAAATTATTTTGCTCATTCTTCAGGAGCATCCTCTGAGTAGAAATTGTGGTAAGTCCTTGAGCAGGCACAATCACCTCTGCTTGCATTTGATGCTACTACAATTTCCTTTTTGTCTTCAATAGCTGGTCAAATAATAACAGATAAGAGCACCTTTGAAAGACTTTTTTATTTTTTAGGCTCTCATCTTTGAGGTGGTTCATATCAAGGCTATCAAAAAAACTCTTGCCCTGCAGTCTGAGGGCAGTTTTTCTTATTTGAGGAGAAGCCATTTTAATTCACTGAAAGTGAGTGTTGCAACAGGCAACTGAACCTGAATGCTTCCCTGACAAAAGGGAAAACCTTGTAAGACTAGCAGCAAGCTCTCTTTTTTAAATTATTAACTACCTAACATTTGGTAGATTCTAAAAGTAGTCTGTTATTGATTTTGTCTTGTCCAGAAACATCAGCCCTACTTAAGGGCCCCAAATAGTAACTCAAAGAATAAAAACTGCTTCTATTTTTAATTTTTTGAATCAATCTAATACTATTTGAAACATCTACAACATTAATTGTGAACTAAGAATGATTCTTCTGGTATGGAATCCATACAACTCAATATCTTTCCGATTTTAATTATCCATAGTCAGCCTTACAATTTTTTCAGAGTGCATAGGAAATTCGAAGTGGCAGCACACAAACCATTACCGTCAAACACCTCAGTTCTGATATAAGCATTTTCTACTTTTTTCCCTCTGATTTAGCTGGATTGTCTGCAGAAGATTTATTTTAAAAATGTCACTGATATCAGCATGGCATCAGAAAATGAATTAATAAGTAAGCTGAACATGAGCTTTTACTTTGTAATTGATTAGCTGTTATTGAAATATTCCAGCAAAAGACTGACAGTATATGCACAGAAAGCTGCCTAAACCACACATGGATTTATGATTTTGCAGGGCTAGAAATAAATTAGAATAAGGAAAATATTTTTCTGCATAACTCTACTGTCAACTGCTCTTCTTATAGTAATACATTCTAATGTGCTGCAGTTTGCATTTATTGCAATATGTTCAAATTATATATATGTTTAATGAGCTTTAATGAATAAAAAAAAAATTTATCCTTTTCTACTTCTATCACTAGGCAATAGTTGTATTTTTCACTCAAAGAATGAACACATCTCAAGAGAACTAGCTTTGTAAACAAGCATTTATAATGATTGTCTTTCAAAGCTTCTAATGAAATTATTTGTTTGTGATCCATCAATGAATCAAGTCTTGTGTGAGTTTAAGAACAAAACAGACCTGATACTGCACAAAATAACCAAAAAGTTTATAATAGTTGTAAATATTACAGGCCAGGCATACCACGTTTTTATTGAGATACACAGGAGAATTTGTACTATGCCTGCTCATACTGCTGATGATGGCAAATGCTGTCGTAACTCCCGCACCTTCCACTGCAAAGACATCCTTTATCTCCATTATAAAACATGTTTTAAGAGCTGTAAAAATACAAATATTTCACTCATCTGGATTTATTTACAGTGAGCTACTTGGAGGTTTTTAAAGTCAGTTCTCCCAAACTCACTACAAAAGAAAGATTTAAAATCCCTTTTCACAAGCAGAACAAAATGTCTTCCTTCCCAGCCAGGCTCACAGAAGACAGTGTGAAGGCAGATCCCACTCACACACGTCCTTTTATCCCCAGACACCCAAAGGCTGGGCAGATAATGCAATAGGTCAGCCACACACACATACACATAACACCTTCACAGCAGGAGGTGAACCTATACAATCACATTCACCCAATTCTTGCTGTTTACAGGGAAGAGATACATACTGTACCAAAAATGTTCCCAAGGGGGAAAATTAATAGAGACAGTACTTCCAGTAAAAGCACAAAGCCTTTCCTCCGTACAGGCTTTGTACTGGTTTAGCTGATGCATTTAGCAGCATTTTCCATCCCACGAGTGCAGCCACGCAGGGTGACCCACCTTACTTAACAGAATGTCAAAAGCACTTAAAACCATACACCAAAACACCTATATATAAATATAGGTATACCTACATATAAAATAGTATAGCCCACTTCTCTCCTGAACAGGTGAACCATAGATCAGTGCCCCCTGGCTAGGCTGCCTATATTAGATTGATCCCCCTTGTTCGCCTGGGCTATGTGATCCCAGAGCACACCTGCCCTGTGGGTCTCTCCTGGCTAGTGAGCAACAACAGGGTGAAATGCCTTATTGGAAGAATTGCCCCCAGAAGTACTTACAAGAGCCTCAACTCTATCCACATGACTGCTTTCTACAGGTACACCTCATCTGAGCTGCAGAGCAGTGAATTTACAGCACTTCTGTGACACACTGCTTGCTAAGCCACATCCCTAAGCCAGAGACCACTACTAAAGGTATGCCACATGCCTGTTAGCATCCCAGAAAAATGCTCTGAGCCTTGGCAGAATCAAAGAAAGAAGCCAGATTAACAGGATATAAAAGCTGA
This sequence comes from Dendrocincla fuliginosa, assembly GCA_035047845.1. Taxonomy (NCBI): domain Eukaryota; kingdom Metazoa; phylum Chordata; class Aves; order Passeriformes; family Dendrocolaptidae; genus Dendrocincla; species Dendrocincla fuliginosa. Next base: position 83,345,559 of record JAWWMO010000001.1, on the reverse strand, counting down.
AAAGGTAAAAATCCTAAGAGTTTAGGAAAAAACCTACAAAAATACAGATGAAGCTTGGTACAGCTATCTAATGCTGTGGTCCTACATTCTGTCTACCCAGAGGGACTTCAGATTCTTGCTATTCATCATATCTTATAGAGCTCTTTATATGTATACATGGACTTTTCTAGAGCAAAATGGAAGGAAAATGAAGCAAAGCAAGAATTTTTACCCCATGGTGTAACGATGACACCTAGATGACACATAGATTCCACACCAATGCAATTGACCCTTGGGGAGATGTAAAGACACCTGCTGTCAGCCTGTCTGGCATCAGTGATGGGACAATTCTTTGTGCATGGACCTTTCTTTGAGGGCATTGGCCACCGTGAAAATAGGTCTGATAAAGAGGAGGGGCCCAGCCTGTGGCTGTCAAGGAGAGCTGCTTCCAGAGGATTCAGTCTCTTCTGCCTCATTCTGGGACAGCTCCTCCATAGGAGTCTTCCTGACCCTCTGCTCCAGCACTGAACAAGTTCCCAGTAGCTCCCACCTCCTGCTTCCTTGCAAGAGTCTCTGCAGCACCCTTGCCTTTTCAGCACACAGGCTTCCTGACAGCTTCCCCAACACCCTGTGCCAGGTAAAATGAACAGCCCTGACCAAACAAGGACAGTGTTCTGCTTCCCAGCCAAACCTCTGGGTTGTGCTACCCTCCCCTCTTACCCACACAATCCGGTGATCTGATGCTGATCTTAACAAAGAACTGCATGTGTTTGGGAAGGAGGAGAGAGGTTCAGCTCCAGACATGCATATCATTTTCATCTGCCTCTCTGATTCCCCGCAAACAGTAACTTCCTTCTCCCTAATTTTCTTACCTAGCCACTCTAGCTCCCTTCTGTCTCAATCACACAGATCACTCCGCACCCTGCAGGCATGTGCCTGTCACATGCCTGGCTCACCCTCGTCTTGCTCCTGAGGCTGGTTTCCTTACGGAGCCATGATCCCTGGCTCTGAGGGTCCTACCAGCTTCTCCATCCCCCCTTCAGTGTCAATCAGTGGTGACTAAGTTACAAGTTTCTTTCTACAAGTTATGTCAAAGTCAGTGACCAAGCAGAAGAGAGGCTCCACCAGAAGAGATAATTCTCATCTCTGTTAAATATCAGTAAATTTGCAAGTAGGAGATCAGTCAAGAACAGCCTCGCTGCAAGAAAATATTCAACCAGTGACCCACGGAGGTTCCAGTCCTCAAGATGAGGACTCGATCCTTGTGAATTATGTACTGTCTAAGCATTTCCAAGCTCTGAGACATCTCCTACAGTTCGGACATACCTAGTGCCTCTCTTCATCCTCACTGCCCACCCCAGCTCCGCTCTGCTACTTGCTTTCTTAATAATGTTCTGATGTTTAACAAGAATATATGCTATATTCGTAGTTTAATTCTGTTCAAAAGTGTTTCAATCAGCAAACTCAAATGTGTTGCCATCAAGGTTTCCACCATCCTAATGGTTCCCAAAAGTCCTGGTCCCCCCCATGCCCTCAACTCTGCACAGTCTACTTTTCATGGGACAGAAACTTTTCACAGAGATCACAGAACACTGAAGCCACCAGTCTGGGCTGTAAAAAGAGACTGAAAGAGCCTGGAGTGTGACCCAGTGCCCATCTCTACCCCAGCTCAGAGGCAGCCAAGAGGAGCAGATGGGATGCTGTTACCCAGTCTCAATGCTGGTGCATTTGCTTGCATGCAGTACTTCCCACTGTGAATCAGGGTTGTGATTCTGGCAGAAAGACCTGCTCAGTCTTCACTCAGGACATGCCTGGTATAGGCAAGTCTTCAGTGAAAAAAACATAAAAGGTTTACGAACTGCAGTGCTTCTGATCTCTCATGGAAATATTCCATGAGTGGCAAAAGGTGCAGCCATCACTAACACAAAGGAAGCACCTTGCCTGCATTCATTTTCAAACTGTGATAAAACCAGAGCCTTTATAAAGAAACTTACCATCATTTTTGACATTAAAAAAATCCTAAGATGTTTGTCTTATAAATGCCAGAAACAGATAAACTGGTTTATCTGGCATTACAAAGAAAAAAAGAATCAGCTTAAGGCACATACTTTGCATGGAAACTCTTAGTCCAAATATTAAAAGTTTAGCTAAGTAGTGAGGAACCAAAAATTGAGTAATGTCTACCGTTAGTGCTTCCCGACCCACAAGGGTGAAGTGGAGTATATTAACTGTGTCAAGAAAGACAAAGAAATGTGTCTTTCCAGCAAAGGCAGGATCTTAGTTTCTCAGCAGACTAAAGAAAAGAAAAAGGAAAAAAAAAAACAAAACCAGACATTCCACATTCAACGACTGTGAAAACAACAATCAAATCTTGGTAGGTTCAGAATATCACTGAACAGACTGTAATACCTGCTTAAGAACAGATCCACTTTCTGAATCAATGTCATGCGGCTACATGGTGAACACAGAAAGCACAAGCTAGTTCCTTGGAAAATGTGTCGGTTAAAAAAAGAAAAAACAATCCATAACTGAGGTTTGATTTTACACTAAAATAAATCAGAGCATTCATAATTGGGTCGGGTTCAAAAAACCTCTTTGTTTCCTAAAAATATGCTCAGCATATTTTGTTATGTTTAGTTATGTGAGTTGGCACAATGGTGAGTTATTCCACTCACAATCAGAAAATAGGAGTCAATCACAGCTCTCTAATTCAAGAGGACATTTTCTTAGAAGTAAAATATTTTCACAATTTTTATAAAAAATATTTTTACCTAAAAGCTATGAAAGGATTAGGTAAAAATAAAACACGGCTCACTCCTGCATTTCAGAAAAGCCAACAGCAAATATTCCACACTCTTAAGTAGAACCAGTTGGGTTTCCTAATCCATCAATAGCTGATTTTTGTGTCTGTCTTCCACTGATAAAACATTCACATTCAGAACATAAAAGCAAATGGGTCAAGAACCTGCAGCATGTGGAGCCTGAGATACTTCCCCTTTCACAAAGTGTTTGATATCACAGACACTGAAAAAGCTTTGGAAATAATCAGAAAGACAAAGATAGATTCAAATAAAAGTCAGGATTTTCTTGAATGAAATCCTTACTGTCTGAAAGCCAGAAGTAGTCTAAAGTTACTCTTCTAATTTATTCATTTTTCTAATAAAAAAACCTTTTATAAGGAATCTGATATCTTTATATAGGATACATATCACTCTGGCAGGTAACAATGCCATTCAAGTATAATAGAATCTCTGGCTGATGCCTGCTGCTAAAAGTCCAGGCGCTAGGTAAATGTTGGCATTGTACAACCCTCAGTTGCTCTGAATAAGCCAGATACTGTCAGCAATATCATGGTGCTGTGACACATGTGCCCAGACAACTTACTTGCAGTACTCAAAGCACCTAATACCTGTGAAGAGCAGTGTGTGATCAGCCAGCAGCCCCAGCTCTCTTATAAAGATGACCTCTTCTGAAAAATCTGAGAAAATGGCATCTGTTATAGACTGAACTTAAAAAAATGTTGCTCTAAGAGTTTCTTCTCATGTTAATGCTGCATGTTAGTGTCCTTATGAATCTTCTGGGTTTTCCCATCATCCATGGAAGGTCCATTTTAAGCCAATCTATCCACCAGCTCAAATTACCTTTTCCAGCTCGAACCATCTCCCAACAGCAGCAGCTCTCCCATGTTGTCTAGTACCCATTACATACAGGTAAAGAGCCACTTGCTCTTCTGCTCATCCTCTCTTTCTGCCTGTCCCTCTATACCTTTTCCATCACAGCTTTGCTTAGGTATTGCTCTGATTTGTCTTTGAGGAAGGATAAAGATGAAACATGATGTTCTAAGCAAGACACTGGAAGAAGATTAATGAGATACCATACACTGAGTTCACCACAGCCTTCCTGTGTGGCAGAAGGAGAAACATTAATTTTGATGAAATCCAAGTTTCACTGGAGTCAACAGCAACACTCGCCACTAACTTTCCCTCAAGGCTTTCCCCAGTGAATTTCCACATCTCTGAGGTTTCTCTTCTTTTCATCATAAGTTGGTGTAGCCTGCAGCTGCTACAGAGAAGGGAGCTGAATCTTACCTAATCCAGTGGGACAGGATCTTTTCATAGATTATCATTGTGATAATTTCAAGCAATTTAACTACTGTTAAATCAAACTAATCAATAAGACCTGTGAGTAGGTAAGTATCTATAAATTGTTTGCATTTGATATATGTCCTTGTTCCCAGCCCTCAAATCTCACACTTCTTTGAAGATATGATCCTGCAAATACGCAAACACAAAAATAATTATGGCTGACCTGCACATGCCTGAACTGTGGCAGGTAACACAAAGAAATATCTAATTTGCATACTTAGCTATTGAAACAGGATTTATTGTGCCCTACCAAGTAAAGAGGGAAGCTTATAGAATCTTATTCGTTCTATAAAAGACTGATAATTTCTCAGATGATTCATGAAGTGCAAAATATGATTGTCTGAAATAGCCAGCAGTTTAGAAATATTGACTTTAAATTGGCTTAGATAGGCTTCAACCTAAAGTATTTTTTAACTTTAATCTGTCTGCAATAGGCTAAAAATAGCCTGAAATCTTTAAGTTAGTATTGCATTGCTAATGAGTTAGACTATGCATGTGTAGTATACATAGGTATTCTGGTATCACTAAATACACAGTGATTTTGAAGTTAGTTCTCTTGGTTTTAAGATAATTAAGTACTGTAAACAATGTATAAGCAAAAACTATAAGGTGCTGAGAAACATTTCCAGCACACAGAGAAAATGACTGGCTTCAAGTAAGGAAAAAAATGCTCTGGCAGTAATTACTGCTCATGCAATTTTACAAAGTGTTTTACTATCTGTCCTTTTTGCAACCACAGGCGGAGAGCAGAGTTTCTAATGCATTTTAACAGCAATGTCATTTTTATGAACATATTAAATAATTACATTAGTGTACATGCTGTAATTTTCTAAATGCTTTTCAGCTGTACAAAGACACAGTACTTTTTAAAAACAAAACTAAAAATTACCACCCAATTGCTAATTAGTGGACTAGAAGACATATTCTTCTGCCCTTCTGTCAGATTAAGCTTTCTGAACTGCTTGTGTTGCAGCCATCTTTCTGTGGCTCGTACTTCAACCATTTAGTTTACTTCTTGCTTTTCTCTTTTTAGCAGTAGCACATTATATTAAAAAAGAAAATAAAATATGTTTATGTAATACTCTATTTGCATTTTTAATGTGTTTTGTTTATTTTAAAAACCAAGAGCTGAGCATGCATATTACCAATGCAGAAAGCACAGTAATGGAAAAACAGGCCCTTATTTGTCATCTGAAATAATGTGTGCATTCAACCAATTTTTTCCTTTTAAATTAGAAATTAGAAAGTTAAATGTATACGCTAAAATAAGCTATAACGAAAAGAGGAGGTGACTAGTGCAATAGTTTCCATTTAGTAGGATACCTAAATCTTCTTGAAATTTTTGTGGGACCTGGGTTTTTAGTTATATGAAAATACTTTGAAACACTCAGGATTTTAGCATCAATTTAATTTCCAACTAAATCCTTGAGTTAGGCAAGGGATGGAGAGTGAGTGATGGAGATACATTTAAAAAAAAAAAAAAAAGGAAAACTGCTGAATTTCATAACAATCTTAGGTCAGACATGTAGTATTCACTATTTATCTAGTACAGTAATTTATGACAAATTACTTGTCTTTAATAATATTTCAATGAAAATTTCATAGTTTGCATTACTGTTAAATGTTGGTATTTTCATTAATTCATCTTTAAATGTTTGACTTTTTGACAGGTTCACACAAACCCACAACAAATCTCATCACTCTTTCACATACATACAGGATATGTATTAATGGAGATAATATGTGGAAAGATCACTAATATATTCACGATTATACCAATTAATTTAAAAGATTTAGATTTAAAGGAATTAAAGAATACTAATATATTGTGCGAAAAAAAAAAAGAATGAACAGTTCTTAGCATTTTTATACTAAATGTAACAAAAGAGTACAGTCCTTGATAATAAAATGCTTGGTCCTATGAAGACAGAGAGGAAAATTTTCATTTGTTTGCCAGTGGTCTCATTCAGAAGTCATGGGACCCACAAAAAATCTGATTTTCAAAACCTAATGAAGGCTCTCCATTACACTGACAGATTTTAGGTCAGATTCTTGAAAGTATGACGGTCTACAAATGCATTGTGTAGCTGTCTGGCCAACAAGCTCTTCTCCAAATGCTGAAATTAAAAATAACTCATCATATCAAGAATGCTAGAGCTTTGAGATTGGCAAGAAATAAAAAAGTACAAAGTGACGCTAAGAAACTGTTTCTAAATGCATACACTGAGATATAAGAAAATCAACTACATCATTATGACATCCCGAAAGACATCTAACAGTCATGCAAAATGCCTTCCACCTGACAACAGAGCTTTCTCTCAGTGACAGCATAGCCAACAACTCATTCCCATCAGACATTTCAATGTTGCAAGCACTGTCCTCTTCCAGACACCCAAGTTTGCGTCCAGGGGAACCTATGGGGAAGGCAGGGGAGCTGGCAGCTGTGACGAGGCCTTTGACTGAGTAGTGCTTCAAGCTCTGCAGTCCAGGATGGACTGAATTGTCCTCCTTAGTACATTGAATTACAGTACAAAAAAGGACAAAAAGAAAAAAGAAAAGGGGAAAGGGAAAGGGAAAGGGAAAGGGAAAGGGAAAGGGAAAGGGAAAGGGAAAGGGAAAGGGAAAGGGAAAG
>JAWWMO010000001.1:83307343-83338703 GCA_035047845.1 Dendrocincla fuliginosa | reverse complement strand
GGAAAGGGAAAGGGAAAGGGAAAGGGAAAGGGAAAGGGAAAGGGAAAGGGAAAAGCCGACCAGATAGCCCCCAATGTCAGCATTTGTCTTGGTTGTGCTTAACACTGGTGGGTTTTGCATCAGGCCATTTCTTCTCCATTAGTTATGTTAATTTTCCTCTTGTGTACCAAGAAAACATTTGGGCTTTAACTATGAAACTAGTAACAAAACAAAACTAAATGCTGCAGAATATTGACAAAAACAAATAAAAAGGACCATAAAAAAATGTGGGAAAGACCTTTCAGAAGTGGAGTCTGGTGACTTGTCAGGTAATTGTTGAAGACTAATCTAATTATATGGGATTCTTTGCAGCAGCTTTGGACGTGCTCATTTCTGTGATTCTGTTAAAGATTCAGCAAAAAGCAGATTTGAACCATTCATTTCATTGTAGATTCTAAAAGGATTTTCTCAAACAAAACATTTCTCTTGCCAACTGCATTTGGTAAACAAGAGTAAGTGAAATCAAATGCCCTTCTTGGAAGTCACAAAAACACAGATTGAATCAGGCAAATTTTAATCTCAAACTTTTTTCTTAAATGAAGCTTTGGGTTTACACTCTTTGGTCTCATAACATATTAGGTCTACTAGTAGACCTATTTTAATACAATTTTATTTCTTGAATAAGAAGGCATATTTAACAGCAATTTCTCCACCCCACTTCAGCAGCAGCAGCTAAGACAGGACAAAACCCTTTATTCTAGAGGGCTTCCCAGTTGCTTCAGCCTCATAATTTGTCCCCTTAATGGCCTTCATGCCCCTGCTGACAGTTCTGACTCTGCTCATGCTGAAGACTAGTGGAGGGTAGGGGATGCCTAATGGGAGCATAGATCTCAAAACCCCTTTTTCCACAAAAAGCTGTTGTTTCAAATAGTGTTGTTCCCATCTGTGTACCAGTTTGTACTCTGCAACTTTAAAAGCAGGCATGCAAATCTGGAAAGGTTTTGTAACCGTCCTTAAATATCCACTACCTCTAATTATTGCACAATTAAAGTAATAATAGTAGGCTTTTTGGACTAATCAAACAAAAATGAACACTTAGTTGAACATTTCATGAATGTTTCATATCAATCAACAAATAAAAAACACTTGAATTTTTATTGCAATATTTGTTTGTGTTACTAAGAGCTGTTTAAGGCATCAACCCATTTATTTACAGCATGTTTGTTCTCTGGGATGTCTTAATAAAATATATGCAAATAATTGGGAAAACAAGAACAGCAGCACATAACAGCAGAAAAATTCTAAAAGAAGCCTAAATTTTTGCTGGCGGGTTTTTCCCCTAGTCAAATAGACAGGTGAAAATTCCCCTTTAGGAAAGTGCATACAGAGCATGCACGGTCTCTGGAGGAAAATTATTGTACAGGCTGGTTTCCAAAAATACTGTGGTTATAAAACAAAATTAGATGGAAAGTTTGTGAATAACAAAAGTTAAAATCCCTAAGAGTAATGAGATTCATTTGATAATTGTATGAATGCAAGATAAATATTGTCCTTTAAATTTATGCTCTGACCACTGAGGACACAGCTTCATGGACAGCGTTCCAGTAGCACTTTGATCTATGCAATGACTTCTCTGAGATTGCTGGATAATTTACTAGATTATAGTTTAGATGGATTAAACCCCCAAGCCAGCTCATCAGACAGCCACAGTAAACAAGTGTTCATACAGGGAAAAAATAAGGGGAGAGAAAGTAAATAAAGATGAAAGAATCACAGAATCATAGAATATGCCAAGTTGGAAGGGATCCACAAAGATCATCAAGTCCAGCTCCTGGCGCTGCAGAGGACCATCCCCAAGAGTCACACCATGTACCTGAGAGTATTGTCCAAACACTTCTTGAACTCTGTCAGGCTTGGTGCTTTGGCCACTTCCCTGGGGAGCCTGTTCAGTGTCCAACCACCCTCTGGGGGAAGAATCTTTTTCTAATACCCAAACTAAACCTCCCCTGACACAACTTCAGGTCGTTCCTTTGGGTTCTGTCACTGGTCACCACAGAGAAGAGGAAGTTGTAGACTGCAGTGAGGTCTCCTCTCAGTCTCCTTTTCTCCAGGCTGAACAGATCAAATTACCTCAGCCACTACTCATATGGCTTTCCCTCAAAGCCCTTCATCATCTTCATTTCCCTCCTTTGGACATTCTCCAATAGTTTAATATCTGTCTTATATTGTGCTGCCTAAAACTGCACACAATAGTCAAGGTGGGGCTGTCCCAGTGCAGAGCAGAGCAGGACAATCCCTTCCCTCGACCAGCTGGTGATGCTGTGCCTGATGCCCCCCAGGACAGGGTTGGCCCTCCTGGCTGCCAGGGCACTGCTGACTCAGATTCAACTTGCCACTGACCAGGACCCCCAGGCCTCTTTTCATGGCACTGCTTTCCAGGATCTCATTCCCCAGTCTGTATGAACATTCCAGGCTTCCCCATTCCAAGTGCAGAATTTGGCACATTACCTTGTTGAACTTCATATGGTTGGTGATTGCCCAGTTCTCTAACTGAAATAAAATACAGCTTCCCTTTCCTTTTTAACTTTTAGTAGGGATGTTCAAATTCTTGTGTAATTGCATGATTCCTGGTGCTGGAGAGCTAAAAAAATACAGCAAAGGAACCAGACTTGCAATAACATCACGAGCAGGTGTGGCATTGCAGTGTTGAGTCTGCTCATTTGACAATCTCTTTAAAAAATGCAATTTAACTTCTAGGAAGACATCCCTATTTATGCAACTGTATTGTAACCTGTTGTATGTTTCAGATAGTCTATTTGAAATGTGAAGTGATAGATGAGAGCTCAATTTGTCACATCTTCCCCTGAAGATATGTGAAGGAGAAAAACAGAACTCACCATTATTCACCAGGACATGGAGTGGATAATTCTTTTCTCTAAACTGCTGCACAAATTGCCGTATAGACTTCATGGAAGCCAAATCACAGTATAAAAACTCCACTGGGAAAGAAGAAGAGATGAACAAAAAGAGCTAAGTTAGTTACAATGATATAAAAATACACTTATATACATCACCAAGGACTCCTGTGATAATGTCACCAGTATAGAAAAGGTTTTAGAAATAAACCAGGCTTTTCAAAATCATGGATGAAGCTGGTCTCAGAAGATTCTTTCTTTCTCCATTCTCCATTCATTTCTATTTTTAAACTATTGATTCTTCCCAGAGCAAATATGGGGAATGTTGCAGCCAAGAGATGAAGAAGGCTGTCAAATAGAGCAAGTATGTCCCAATCCTACTGGGTTTTTTTACTGCTACTATTTAGGAAGAGAGGCTACAGCTCTGCAGCACTGAGAAGATCAGGACATGGCAGCTGGAAATTAAATAGGGAGAGGAGAAGGCACATCAGACACCACACAGTGTTTCCCTGTGTTTCTAGTACCAATATGCTGCCCTTTGTTTTTCCCCAGATTATTTGCAGAGTTTATGTGGTTGGAATAGTTTACAAAACAAAACTTTGTTACGCTCATAGGAAAGATGAGCAACAGGGTGCCCCTACAGTGAGTCACTTGATCCCTGATAGCAAACACAAGCATCATAAGTAATGCTGTGGCTCCTGTGGGCATCCAGAAGTACTTGGTGTCCGGGTCACCTGGGAGCAACAACCAGTCACGCAAATGCTATTTAAATGTGTGTTAGAGTCATGCTGACCCCTAGCTCCAGCAATGGCAGTGTGATTTGAGAGGAGCATATCCCAAATGGACACTGTGGGCAGTGCCCTGCTTACCCTGCTGGTGTCAGTCAAGGGGCAGGGTGGCAAGGGTAGGGTGTTGGCAATCTAACTGCAGCAACAATCTTGCTCAAGGAACAGGATGTCAATGTCTCAAAATATATTTAAAACCAACATGTTTTCATTTCCAAGAAAACATGTATCTAACAGACATCCTTTTGTCCAAAGCATTCGTCAGCCATTGACCCTCACTAGAACGCTATAAAATTAATTAATTAAAATAAGAAAGATTACTTAAATCCCCCAGTAACTTTATCAGGTCTGAGAATTCTCTTCCTGTTGCAGTTGTTCAGCTTTCAACCCCTGACTCTTGCAGTGCTGCCTCATCGGTTGCCTTGCCTTCCATGACCAGCCATGATCAGGGTTATGAAGTGAAAACAAGAAATGCCTCCCCACAACAGCAGTAGCTATTCCCACACAAACAATCCAAATTCTTTAGAAACTCTGCAGATGGGGAAAAGAAAGAAAATTATGACCTTGACCAACTGTTTTAACCTTTAACAAAGGCTATTGCATGACTGGCTTTTGGTTTGTTTCAGCATTAGCTATGTTTGAAACAAAAACATGTCAGCCTATAGCACAGATATTTGTCTCTCCAGTGGTGTGCTACATGCCACTGTGAGAACGCAAGTCAGCTAGTTGTTGTCAACTGCACCCCAGCCAGACCCAGTACGCTGGGGCTCTGAGGTGGATTTGCTTGAACCTCTTCCAGAAAGTGAATTTTCTAAGGAAGACCAAAAGGTGTTTCAGCTTGAGAAAGTCAAACAGTACGGAGTGACATTCAGTGACTAAGTCCAGCAGAGAGAAAGGGAAAGGCTGTACAAAGCATGCTCCTCCTGTTCACTATGTCCTTGTAGGGTGAACCCTTACTGCCCTGTTCAACATACTCCCAAATTTCTCAGGCTGTGGCAACCTCTGCGCAGATGCCCAGTCTCTAGGATGGTTTTGGCCACATGAGAGGACTGGGGTCCCAGAACTTTGCAGTGTTTTTCCCACTTTCCTCTGCCCTCCCTTGTTCTGGCCCCAGGGCTGCTGCCTTGTGCTCCACAGGAAAGAACAGCCACCTTCTTCCTAGCACATAGGTTCCCCCACCTCTTCATATGAAAAAAATCAGCTTTTAAGAGTAGGGGACATTAAAGATACACAATTCTTCAAAAATGCTAAAGAATGCCTTTCTGATAGGAAGATCAAACTGTGAGGTAAATAGGTTCCAGTGCAGGCTGTAGTAACAGACCTTTATTCTTACTCTTCTCCCTGGTCCATCAGGGAGATTCACCAAACTGTTTCATCCTGTCCCTACCAAGGCTCTGAGCTATGATGCCTCTTACAGCATGTCAGTACAATAAGAAATTAGGAAGGCCTTCAGGCACATCAGCAAGATAAATAAAAAAAGACAATCACAATTATAATTTAATTCCTTTACAGGAAAACAGTTCCTTCAGTTCCCTTACTGTGGGGCTTTAATAAACATATATTCTGAACTTAGTATTAGTCCTCTGAAACTTCTTAGTGAGTGTATATAAATCACTGAGTGGCCTTTTCCATTAAAAAACAATGAAACAACACCACTTAGATTCCAGTTATAAGATAGTGTAAATACATTTTTCCAAAGTGGATCTAAAGTCATACCATTCCAACAACACTGACCCATAAATTGAGACATTTAGGAGGTCTGCAACTTTAATTTCACTGATGTCCTGCACCTGGAGATGGTAAGGAAATGCAAAAGTTAATAACTCCTGTGAAAGAAGAGAGTTGCACAGGCCATTCCTCTTGTGATCTGGCAGCTGTATAAAACCAGAAGTGGCACTGTAATTTCTTAGATACACAAAACCTGGTCATGTTAACTTGTTACTAACTAGTGCAACAAAGAGTGAAGACCTGAGTGAAACTTTATGCACCTCATCAGGGAAAGAGAATAGGAAAAGCATGACCAGCTTCTTAGGAGGCAGTCATTTACACTGCCAGTGGAGGAGTCACTTTTATTACAAAAATATTCATCTTGGTACAGGAGGCATTAGACTTTCATTAGATGCAGTATTTTGTGTCACAATGCAGGGTCCAACCGCTTCTTCATCACCTGTATGGACTCTGACGACATTATTGACTCACCTGGATTTTACTGATGCCACTATATATGCAAGAAATACAGGCCCCTGGGAAAATTCACGAAGCTAAATTTTAACCTCTCCCCTTATCTCACCTTGAAATTATCCTTTCCTGCATTGCCAAAAACAGTGCTGGCTAGATAACCTGTGTGCCAATGCGAGTGTTTTTCAGGCTGACCAGGGCAGTCTCATCTTGCCTGGGAATTAAGTTTTTGCTACAGCTTTCTGATCTCCCCTCCCTTAATTTTGCGATTTTGCAGAACAAATGCTGTCCTTCATTATGACTGTACAATGCCCAGACTAATGGCATACTAGGCCAAAGCTATCATTACTAAACTTATTTACTTGCTTATTTGGGAAACGTGTCATCATATACACTATTCGTAAAGCACTCATCATCAAAAGATCAGAACATGCTTTGGAAAAGAAAACAAACAAATCAACCCCCAGACTTTTCTTTTTGCTCACAGGGCAGAAACACTAATGGCCAGAGCCCTTGTTCATGCTCATTTGTGCATAGCAGCCCTTTGCCAATGAGGCAGATTTACTGGCGTGAGCACCACATCCACCAAGTTGTTGTTCCACCCAAGAAAGAATGCCAAAATACAGCTCCAAGTCGCGTGCTGACTCAGAGCCAGGGCCCTGAATGGAAAACAAGTTTCTTCTTTCTCCCATTGTGTAAATATTTTATTTTTTTTTTTAATCAGTGTACTGAAGAATTACAAAGTTAGAAGCTATGGACAATGAAAAGTTTCTAGGATATTTTGAAGAATGCAAAAATATACTAAGCATGCCAAATTTTTAGATGCTTTAATTAATAAAAACCAGCATTTAATAATGTGAGCAAATGTCCAAACCTAATTGTGAACTAGCAATGTGACTTGAATTACTTTATAGATGCACCAAATGCAAAAGGTTTTCCATATAGGATAGATATAAGCAAAAAGAATAAATGCAAAAACAGCAAGAAAATTGAAACACTCTGAAATTCTTATCTTTTACCACAATAGTGGTCATTCTGCTTTGGACTTTAATAATATCATAAGCTTTCAAAGCTAACTTGTTCCTTTCATTTTCTGCATGTTATTACATAAAAAAATCGAGAAGAGAAGCTACATACACCATAAGCTACATACAGAATACCTGCAGCTAGTGCTACTGAAATACTTAAATTTCTAACTCTATCCATTTTATCTCTCCTTCTCCCGTACTACTTGCTTTCAGCTACTTCTCTATTGACAGATATGCCTCTATTTCTTTCTTCTACTGGATGTGTCCCATATTCTTATCTAAATAATCTTTCCAATGAAAGCGAGTGCATCCGTAATTGTCAGACACTGGCTAAAATTTTCACTCTTAAAAATATTTTTCTATTCTTTTATTGTAATTTGATTACTTGTCAAAAAATACAGAATACTGAAATACAGAAGGAGCACAATTTCCCAAAAGACAGCTAGTTACTTATACCATTAACCACATATGAATAGATACGTATATGATGGTGCTTTCCCTAATTGCTTTCTTTCAAACATGCAGCTGCATGGTGCAGCACCTTTTCAGCAACAGAGAGGTCAGCATGTTTTTCTGGTGGCATCTCAAGAAGCCCATACAAACCCCACAAAGCCACTCTGGCTGACCATGTGTGACATCCCTGAGCACCTGTACTGTGCAGTGCTTCCTTCTGCACTGTACTCCCTCTGCTTGCTTGGTCATGGTAACCAAAATTAGAGGACCTGAAGGACTGGCATCTGGTAGGCTCCTGAGGAACTTTCTGACACCATGATCCCCATGAAAGCCAGGAAAAGGTCCAGTGTTAGGAGAGCATGATATACCCCCTGAGCGTTCACACTCCCCTGAGCGCTCACACTCTCCTGAGCTTCGCACTCAGGGTCAATTTCCCCATTTCTGTCTGCCTGCTTCTTCATAACTTTAACACACCTTTCTCTTTAGCATCCAAAGTTCTCCTCCTTTGCTTTCCACACCAGAACTGTTGACTCTGGCTGCACATTTCCTGTATTTGTATTACAGAACATAAAAAGCATGAAATGGAAATTTCAGTCTAATATGGAAGGAAAATTCTGAAGCAAAAAGAATGGACACATACTGTAGTCATTGATCACGGAACTGTAACTTCTGAGATGTTCACTGATCATCTGAACACAGGAAAATGCAATGTTTTGGCTCCCACACAGATTACACCACTTGATTTAGATCAGATTAAGATAAGGCCACCTACCAACTTCCACATTTTATGCATTCAACACTAATTCATCATGTTGAAATTATTATGGACAATTACAGCTTCACTATAGCAGAAATCATAAGTCAAACAACTCAACTTGCTTTTTATGCCAAAGCAGTTTTCCATCACGCTTTCACTGCTGTTGTGTTAAAAACACAAGCAGGGGATACATTCTAGGGAAAGTCACAAGTCTGCCCAGCAAGGCAGGCAGATAAGAACTTGTTCACGGTGGAAAGAGGACCACAGAAAAGATTGCTTTGCCTCTTTCTGCTTGACACCCATCTGTCCAGTGTCTGAAGATACCAGCAGGAAGAGTTACTTGCCCAACAATAATTCCTGGACAAGATAATAAAAAATGGTGCTCAGGCTCAAATCTGGCCTTTCATTTGCTATTCTGCCTCACAGAGTTATACTTTGGCATCTGCATAGCAGCAAGGAGAAATGCTGTCCTGCTAATAACTGAGGAATGCTTCTGAGCACCTGCATAGTGCAATAGAGATGTTTATCAGAAAGGTTTCTTTAATGAGTCAGATACCCACCATCTGGCAGATGCTGCACTGCAGAGCTAGGTAAAAATGAAGCGGAGCAAACCTCGAGCAAGAAAGAGCATGAACTTGGAGGAGAAGACATAAAGCAGTACTGACTGGATTCTCCTTCCTTTTGTCACTGCACTTTCCTTGCTTACACTACTAAACAGTGGCTTTGGCTGGTCCAGTGTTCAGAGACAAGCTTGGTATCTCCCTTTTCCTGTAGTCCTCTCTCCCTAAAGTAAGGTGTCCCAGAATCAATCTATTTTTCTCTGCAAGGCTGTTCATCTGCTTACACATCTTTCAGCCAAAACAAAAGTCGTCCTCAAACAAAACAGGGCTGCCAAGGCAGGGGAATGAACTTCTGGACAACTGAGGTCAAAACTGTGGGTGCTCTATGACAACATCACTAATGGAAAATGCAAAAGCAGTTTTAGGCTGCTAGCACAAACCTGTGGTTTATCATTCTGCCAGCTGGGTATGTGTGAAAGCCCTCAAGCCTCTATCTACAAAACATAAGTCCTGTTAACAGAATTTTCTTACATTGTCCAGGACTCACACAAGGGCTGAGATAAAAGTTCAGCTCAGATGTGCATGGTGACAGAACAGGGCATGCTATTCAAGACTATAAAATGCCTACTTTAAAAGGACTTCTAGGTAAACAAAAATAAACAAAACCCTTCAGGCATGTACCAACCAACTGCATGTTGAGCATGATGAGAGATGGTCATCACAAACGCAGCAAGCAGAGTGTCTCCTATTTATGCCATGCTTCTGCCTTTATGCACTCAATGACCTCTCTGGTTTCTATATCTCAAGTACTCTAGAATCTTCCCCAGTCTGCATTAGCAGACAAGATTTACAGAAATTAAATATTAAATTAATTAACACACAGAAAATCCTAGTATGTCCAATTGTACCTATGACACTGGTCGACCCTTAATTCCAGTTGTGGCTATGATGACAATTTGCAGAACTTTGGCTCCTAATCTTTCAAACTATTTTAAGTATGTGACCATGGACAAAAATGTTGGCTGTGGCCTGATGGGTATTTTATAATTTACCCCCAATATTGTAGTCTGTCCTTTATTAGCTTGAAAAATTTTGTGGGTCTTTTCCAGAACACTGATCTTCCATCGACTATTAACAGAAATAATAGAGCATGGCTAACTCTAGCACAGATTTACTGTTCAAGCTGATTCTTATGATATGCCATTGAAGGAGACCAGTGTAAGACATCTATCTTCACTGTGCGAATGCAGTGCCACAGAACAAAATAATGAGCATATTTAAAGATATACCACTTGGTCTTTTTTATATTAAAAGATGCACTCGCAACTTAAGCTAGCCTGGTTTGTCTGCAGCCTTCCAGCAGGAAAGCAAGAGCACCTAAATTCAGCTGCTCCTACTCTGAGTCATCCATTCTATCACCACTAACTTTAAAGGCAGTATAAAGAGATGAACTTCCTGTGCCTGATGTTAGCCTTTGTAAACAGTCTCCATGTGTCATCCTCCAGCCTATTCAGGGAAACAAGAGCTCTGCATCAATGTTTACAACAGAAAGAGAAATCACCCTGGGCAAATACTAGAAATTCAGATTTTTGCTTCCTCATGAAGGTTTGAGCATTGTCTGCCCAAAGAGCTGTTATAAGAAAAAGGCATTTTGTGGTGCTATTTCTTAACCATACAGCTTTAACCTATTGTACTAAGAGAAATGGGGGAAAAAAGTCCTCAGCTTTCAGAGAGATGCTTTCTTTCTCAGAGGTGAAAGATTAAAATAAAAAAAGAAATTTGCTTTCAGAAACCGAACAGTCTGGCTTAGCTACTTTCATCTTCCACAAGAGAAGTGTGTGGCCTAGTACAGTGATCCTTTAACTTGTTATATTCAACAAACATGCCAGTAGTTCTTGTGTACTGGTTATTCAAAATGGGCAATATTTAAGGGAAAGAATAGTGGTCCAGTTCCATCACTATCAGCAGCTCCCATTTCTGACAAAACATCTGCTCACCATAGAAGAGACCCCTGAACGGCTTCACAGAGCATGTTGTCAGAGGACTTAACAGCAGTACAGAACAGAGGTAGTCCACCTAAAGCAACACAAATGCTCTTGCATTTGACTGCAAATTGCAACACCAGGAGAGATGTTATTTAAATATGCTGCCATTTTAGCACAATTCATACAGACACAGCATGCTCTGGGCTTTCCAAATATGCAAGTAATGCTTTGTTATATAATATTTGACATTTTTTGTTCACCAGGGACAGAGCCTGAAAAGAAATGAGATGCCATCAGCTTGTCAGAAGAGTAACCTTAGGAGGTGGTGGCGGCAGGACAACAGCAGTGGAATCCACAGCCATCTCTCAGGGTGACAAATGTTATCTTAGCTTCCCCTGGGTAAAATTTTCTCCAGATTATCCACTGGGGAGGTTTTGTGTTTTTAAGAATAGCAAATAGAATAATAAATACATAAAAATTTTTCTTGTATGCTTGCTGGAAATTAGATGCCATCTGTCTCCTTCTCATGAGTTAAGGTGCTCAACATCCAAGTTTCTGACTGCAGAGAGACAAAGTCCTCTGATATCCTGTAGCTATGGGTAGACTTTGTTTTCACTCCACTGGAGAACTGTTTTGGGAACTCTTTTTCACTATTTCTAGCATCTATGGGTGTGCCTTCATGTAGATTGGAAGGAAATATGATTGTGGTTCTTCATAGGACCATTTAGAGCCTTGTAAAGAAATGGTGGGAAAATGTCATCACCATATCAATTTCACTCTGTGCCTAATATTTGGAAGAAAATAAAAAGGTGTTGCAGTGAAAATGCTTCTTATATCTCTTTTTGAGGTTTGAGGAAGGCAGTCTTCATCCTGTTTACAGCTAAACAGGTTTTCTTCCCTCCAGAGGGACCAAACCCAAGAGGCCTCTCTGCCTCACCAGGACAGAAGAGCTTGCAGTGAGCTTCTGAAGATTCATCATTTATGGACAGAAGATGGTTTAGAATAACTTCATTACTATTATTACCCTCATTGAAGGGAGATTGGACCAGATGATCTTTAGGAGTCCCTTCCAACCCAAACTATTCTATGATTTTATATACTTTCAGACATATTTTCCTCTTGCTCCTGGTTGAACAGATTTCTATATTAAATTTCATCGCTATATTTGTGAATTGAAAATATGTTTCTTTTTATTCTCAGATGACATTTACTCCTTAGAGTGGCTTAACTCTATACTGCAACTTATATCTCATTTAAGACCTCAAAGTATATGGCACATATGTGACACACACAAAACAGTATCCTCTGTTGACACTTTCTGTCAGGAATGAAACTCAAGTAAAGAGATTTCTGGATGTAATACTGAGTCAAGCTGTTAATGAAGATAAAAGTCAGCAAAGCTTTTACAAGATGACAAAATAAAAATGTACTTCAGAGCAAGCTAGGAGCATAAGTCTTCCTAGAAATTATGCTGAGTCCTCAACTGATTTAAACTGGTATTGCTCTGCAAAGTATACAGAGCTGTCATTTGTTTCCAGTTTCTCAGCTCTGGATTTGCACATTCCTAATGCATCTTCGGTTGCATAGCTTTAAAGTTAAGATATCAAATCACTTGTATAATTTGATGATCAAGGACATACATGCATATGAAAGAGTGATAGCAAAAAAAAGGGCTAGAGACCTTTTGCTAGCAGCCTTCTCATTCAGAATATTTTATTAGACAAGTACCCTGACAAAAACAAGCACCAGCACTCATCTGCAGCTGTTTCCATCTTGACTTGCAGAATTTCTTTTCTATATGAACACCTTACTGTTTACAAGCAAATTGGATTTATTTATTCAAAACGTTTTCTCCAAGCTACCCAAACCCTACCAAATTCAATTCAGTCTCAAATTAGCTACCTTGCTCATATCTGTACACCCCTAAATCTTGCTTCCCTCAGCCTCTCTAATTTATTTAACTTTTAATGTGAAAGAAGCCTTCACATTCCCAATATATTCACTTTAGAGAGAGAATCAACATGAACTTCAGTGAAAAAGCAGCTGTTCAGAAAGTGAAGGGTTTGCTAAAACAGGGCTACCTTAATTACAGGCACTCATAGAGCCATAATGTCTGTAGAACAAACCTTTTGTTTTAGTTGCTACAGTAATGAACATCCAAATCCAATTAACCTGCTTTTGGACTGAAATAGCTCAGCTCTGACGATACCCGGGTGCTCACAGTGGCCCAGAACTGAGATGGGACACTTGGTTATTGTTGGTGCAGGTCTGGCTTCTGTCATGGATTTGATTGTCCAGAGACGTGAACTGACTTGTAACTTTCGGTCTTGTAAATTTTACCTGCTGTTATAGATTTAAGTATAAAATGTTTCAGTCAAAGCTCAGAATGCAACAAATGTCCTAGCCTGCCAAGCAGAAACTTCTTTCCCTAAGCCAACATCAAATATGTATTTGAAGATCTGAGAAAAATCACTTCTAATAGGATCATTTCTTAGTACACTGTCTAGGTATTTCATACATTATATCAACTTTCGATTCCTGGCCAGTCTTTAACACCAGAGAATCATTATGTGGTGGCAAAACAACTCTCCCATTGGTTACATTTCCTGAAAAGAACATGAATTTTCCAAGAATAACTGCTTACCATTTCAAAACCACCAAAATAAAAACCTCCAGTGTGAAGAAGTATATTTGCAATAAGCTTTGGTATTACCACAAAAACACCTCAGCAAATATTTTGCTCCACACCCTCTGAAGTAACATAGAGAGGCTGATAGTGTCTCTGCTTTGTAGTACTTCAAGGACAAAAGCTTTGCAGAGTCAAAAGAAATAAAACAAAGAAGAAAGGAATAATATTTCCAAGCTCCAGGCAAGAATAACTTTGAGTTGTCCAGAATACATCTTTTGCTCTAGACATGAGAACTATCCATAACGCATACTTCAACAAAGGCTACTTTCCTTTTCCCAAGAAGTTTTCTGCTTTTTCCCTCTCATGTCAGTCCTAGTGCCCATGAGGCAAGCTTGAGGAGCTCTCAGATCCAGCTTCAATCCACCTTTTTTTCCCTCTTTTCTTTGGCAATACTCTTCACTTGGACAATCAAGTCACTCCTCCCCTGTGGCAACAGTGGCAGCAGAGCTGGTGGACAGAAGGCAGCAGGGATGGAGAAGCCATGAGAGGCCAGGGCTACACCTATCACCAGTGGTGCAGCATTAGGCCCAGGTCAGTCACACTTAACCTGGTTTCTGACACGGAGGCATGGCTGCTCCCTCACATCCCTGCCCCTCTTCATTTCATCCGCACAGGTCTGCTGGGGCAAATGCTTCTCCTAGCTCATGCCAACCTGTACCTGGGACATTATCTGGGTCACAGTAAGGGAATATAAATAACCTTGGGTAGCAATGCTGTCGTCCTTTCCCCCTCCTCCATGAATCAGGATACGTAGGGTTGCTTTTTCCTTTTCTTCTGATCTAACACTAGGCTGTTTCTCTTTCATGCTTAAGCAAGCTTAGGTCTGTAGAGGGCTTCTAAGATATGATTCATCTGACCTGTTTCACAAATCTAGTTTAAGATGAGATGAATCATGTCTTACAACTGTTTATTCCTCTCCACAGACTGCAAAAGGAGCTTGGGGACACTGACTCAGATTTAAACCTCTGCATTATGAACCTCAAAAATTAGGTGATTAGAATCCAAGGCTTCAGTTTTAAGTAATAATGAACGAACAGAAAAGGAGAGAAAAAGATCAGAGAACTGGGCATGTGTGCAGATGACTCAGTGTTATACAGCATACTCAAGATTTGGGGGGAGGAAAAAAAAGAGAGTGCAAACTTTCAGAAGAATCTTGCCAAAGGCTCAGGGAAAACTTTAACACAAAGAAAATTCATGATGGAAAAAGATAAAAAGTCTTGCAGGGAGTGTTTAAATTCTTTTCTTATTGTGAATCCCTCTGAAATAACTGTGACTTCTCAACAGAAAAACTGAGATATTGTTGCACATTCTAAGTGACAAGCACATCCCAAGAGTCAAAGAAAGTAAAAATAATTGTAGTGGTTGGTTTTGCTGAAATTATGCACGTACATGCACACGACTGAGACTGAGCTTAAGGAAACTGCAAGACATTATAATATTTACAGTAATGACAGTATAGCTATGCATCTCAGCTAAGAACTGGCAACCTTTTTGCTGATCTATAAATCACTCAGCTCTCACAGCTACTAATCTGCTGCAGTGATCTTTCAGGCAAGCAAAGTGACAGGAAAAAGAAGTGCAGAAGAATAAAATGCTAAGAATAGAACCCGTCTCTTGATTGCTGCTTCACAGGCTTCCCTATACAGTGGATCCCACATACTTTCTTATTTTACTTCTGTACAAATAAGTATTTCTTGTTATTTTTAAGGACGTATTCATATAAAAAAGGCTTTGGTTTTTTTCTTTGAGATGGATTCAAACTTTAGATCTCTCCCCTCAACCCATCCTGTTTTATTACGTTGCCGCTCTTCTCATCTCACACCCCTTGCTGATCCCCCAGAACTTTTAACGTGATCACTCTAATGCTGTGTCCCTATTCAGTGGTGGGGCTTTAAAGTAATTATCTTCCACAGCACTTCCGTGCTAATGCTGACCTGGAATTGTGGGCAATGTCAGACAGAGTCACTGAGAAAGGAGCCACAGGGTTCTTCTCCTCCATCTCAATATTCAGTGCTTCTGGTATTTTCATTCTTCTTGAAGGCAAACTGACTTTCAGACATCTGAATAATTCTTGCCCTTAGGAATACGTGTCCCGTGTATTGTTCAGTATTGGCTCACGGTGTTAAGCATTTTCATTAGATATTTTATGAAAATTCTTTCTTTTATTAGATGAAGTAACCCTCGGAAGTCTATGTCCATCTGAAAAGGTATACTCATTTGGAAATTATTTAGGAAATAAACTGCATAACCCCCTTTTTCTTTCAATAAAATCAAAACAAAGTAATTTTTCTAAAGGTACATCTTGCAGAAAGTACCAGGTGAAGTCTTTCTCCTATTCAAAACTCCAAGTTGTGCACTACAGTCTTTTGCCCTTTACACCAGTTTTAGAGAAAGAACTACCTGTACAGGTAAGTCTTTGCATTCTCATTCAACCTTTGGACTTCTGGAGATGCTTCCATTAGCTAAACTAATTTTAAAAAAGTGGTGGTGGAATAGTTCTTCAGGTCTGAATTTCTCACCTGCAGAAGGGACACAAGGTCCGAAGCAATGTATCAGTCACACTACAGTGACAGCAGCCAAGCTTGCTGAATTGGTGAAAGAGATGTATAGCATTGTAAAACTCATAACAAGTGTGTATAAATCCATTTCTGTGTACACTTGCTCTCTAGTTAGCAGGGAGGGGACCAGCATCAGTTAGAATGGTCTGCCTTTTAAAAGGCAATAGTTACAGCACTGTTTATTCCTTTTGTGCACTCCTTTCAGGGACAAGCCTTTAAGAGAGGAGAGGGAGAAAACAGATTCTCATTAGTCTGTTTATGCCTAACTGTAACTTAAATACAGTTATGGATTTGTCTCCCATTCTGTAACCTAAGAAAAACAAACACAGAAAAACAAACCTCTTTTAAATTGTGCATCTGCTGCAAGGAATTAATAATGTATGAAATTATTCTTCCTACACTTTCTGATCTATTACTGGCATTTGGTTAATAAAGAAGCCAGAAATTCTTCTCATCACAGACTACTATTGCGAATATGTTGGTAACTGTGATCCTGACACTATGAAGAAGAGGAGCAAAGATCTGCAACTGGCCGGATACTGGATGTGAGAACATGAAGGGTTTTGAGTTCTGCTTCAAGCCAAACTAGCATTTTTGGGGAAGAAAATTCCAGACATGCATCTTGGGAAAGAAATCGGATAATAACTTTTAAGCATTTGAGCATGGGATTCTAGCAGACAACCTTTAACAGCAGGCCTGGGTCTGAATGGCACCATTTGAATACATTTTGAATTGCTGCAAAGCTCCAGATTAGCAGTGCTGCAAGATCAAAAGTCTGTGATGCAAAATTTTAATGTTGCAAGTCGCAACATATAAAAACTACACTGCATGCTTTTAGCAAATTCTCACCCAGCACAGTGCCTCCATAAGCCTAAGTTTATGGTTTGGCACTGCATCTATAAAAGGCTGAATTCGACCTCCAGTGCCATGGCATGCATTGCATAACCCACCCTGGTGCTGTGTAGGGTGATGGGTCTCCTTCCTGTCCTCCTCCTCTCATCCAGGAAAGGGCAGCACAGATGAGCTGATCCCCACCCAGGAAAACATGTCAGCTCTGCCTGGGGGAAAAGGGGGAATGGGGCTGCTGTGAGACTTGGAGTAACTACCATCCCTGGCCTCTCATGTGCTTCCTCTGGTAACTTCATAGGAGTGACACAGATCTTCTCAGCTATTATTTTGGGGGGCCAAAGTAAATTTGGTTAGCTGTGTATAAAGCTCTGGAACAATACATTTCTAATAGGCAGGTAAAGTGCTAATTTAATGGTAAATTATATATTTGGGTTAGCAGCTTGGCTGCTTTGTTTGGTTCTTTCAGACTGCTTGGATGGCAGCCATCAGTGCTCTGTGATTTATCTCTATTTAATTTTTCCACTTTTTCAGACCTTTGGCTGTTGGTAATTCAATTTCTGGCAACTGCAGACCTTCACTCCCTATTATAAGTTATACCCCAAGGCAGACATACCGCCATCTGCACTGCAACGGTGGTGGTAGCTAGTGGATGCGAAGAGGCAAATGTCCAGATGCCACTTGGGCTCTGAAACAGCTTTAACATACAAATGACTGTTTGGATTAGAAATACTTTCTGAATCCAAATATGAGCCTCTCAAAAACACTCTCAAGGGACCCCTTTACTCTGTACTCCACTTCTGCATTTTGCTTGTCCTGACAGCTTTAATGGATACAGAAAACTAAGTATTTTCCTTTGCTCAGCCTCCAAAATCATCAAAGGAAGAACTAATCCCCATCCAGTCATCCTTCATACACACTCGCTTCACTTCCCACATTCTCCCTTATCCTCTCCTCCCAAACCCCATGCTCTCCAGAAGAAATCTTCTTTTGGAGATTTGTGGTTGCAGCAAATCATCAACTTCTGCTTTCCTGAGAAATATATCCATTTCCCAGATGCTGACAGCATATCTCCACAGGCTGCAGGCACAGAGCAGCAGCACAAGTTGCTGCTGCATATAGGAGTAGGGAGGCATCATGCCCTGTCCAGCAAGCCTGGAAATTACACAAATATTGGCCTGAATTAAAATGGAGTGATTATATTTTAGTCAGAAATTACCCCAAAATCTTTCTAAAAAGCCCAAAAGGACATCACCTACAGACAGTGAGGTGGGAAATAAAAAGCATGAATGGCTGCAGTAGCCCCACATTTGTAGCACCTGGCTCCTGACAAGAACCCACACTGAGGTTTGCTCAGAGCAGCACCAGGACAGCTCGTCTTTCTGACCTCCTCTGTGTGGCACAGAGCCTGACCCCACACTTACCCATTCCTGAGTCAAACCTACAATTTCGCAATGAATACAGCACAGCTTGATGAACTTCTTGCTGAGGGAAGAAACAAGGATGCTGTTACTTCTCCACGGGGGTAGTGTTCTTGGGATGTGGGAAGCCTGTGTGGCCATGGTTGCAGCCTCCTGTCCTCTGATGAGAAAGGGGGACAACAGTGGTTATCCAGCATGATAACCAAAGGGGTGGAAAGTTGCTCATGACACCACTGGATAATTTCTTTTTATCCTTCTATGTCTCCTTGGATAAGTATTTAGATACATAAACTGCAAATTTACTGGTATCTCCTAAGCAGAGATCCACCTGATATTATGTAGGCAGAGTTTCATCCATGTCCACCCAAATGCTTCTGTATCTGTCTAATAACATATCTGTGAAGTTTCTGGACTTCACAGTGAGAATGCTATAATTTGCTCCTTGTTTTTAGGCATAGTTATTATCTATAATACACATCCAATCAGTCTGTGTGGATGATAGCCCACAGTACTCAGCCTTCATTTCTGTTTTAAGGTTACCTTTCCAAAAAGAATGAGGTGAAGAAGAAAGACTTCAGGCTCTCTAACACCCGTTCTCCAATCAACTGTTCTGCAAGTCATGACAAAAAAGGTAAATCAATCATGAATATTCCTGTCCCTGTTTTGGAAACAACCACATTCTTGTTCTCTGAAGACTCATCTTTGCTGCTGCTTCAGCTACGTCAATGAAAAAGAAAGGGAAGCCAGAGAGAACAGAGAACAACTTAAGAGATTTGGGAAATGCAGAATTTAATTTTACTGGAGGGCAATACTCACTTTCCACATAATTTGGGTATTTTCGTGGAATAAAGGACTTGTTACAGCTTGGCAATGCTTTTTAAGAGATCTAAATTTCTAACAGAAAACAAACCCTTTAAGATGCTTGACTTGCATTGTTCTAAATTATTACGTTCTTTAGCTCTAATCAACCTAGTTTTGATCACTGCTCTTTTAAGATATATTTTATTAACAGAAGCAGAAGTTAAATTGTCTCTGCATAAGCTCTGACTCACAGCTATGTTTTTATACTAATTCAATGTAGGACTGTTTTAAAAACTGTCTCAAAAACCCCTGCATTTGCAACTAGTACCTCAGCAAAGATTTTCAAAAAACGATTTTTTTTCATCCAGAATTACCAATGCTGACACCTATTTTAGCATTGGCAACCATGGCTACAATATCCAGTCAATAGTTTTCTTGCCTCAGTTGGAGTGATCAGCAACCATTAAGAGGCAAAGAGTTAGCAGTTGAGGTATGTGAGTGACCACTGATGACATTTGAAAAGTTACAGATTATGTTTCACCCATGAAGTTGAATAAAAGACATTTTTACCCCATATTTAGAGCATATTATCCCTGTAGACTGACAGGGATAGTTTGCCCACAAGAGCAGTTTCTCAGTCGTCTTTGTCCTTGGTTTCTTGGCTACTATGCTTTTGCAGTTGATATGAATCTACCATCAGGAAAGGGACAGTTTTTGTTGCTCCTTTTTCTCCTGGGAGTAGGGTCAGGTGCATTTTGCATATAACCTGGCAGGGCAGCTTAGTCTGAAACAGAATCCAGGCCAACACCTTTCCTCTTCTGTATCACTGCTCTAGTTCTTTGTGCTGCAGTTGCATTCTTGTATTCTTACAGTCCCTCTTTAAAATCTAGTTTTGCTTATGGTAAGGGAGGGCATAAATTACACAGCTCTCCTTCCCACTGAATTCTTTTTTCTGAAGCTTTTTGGTGAAAGGACAGGAAAGAGGGTGTGTCTGGTACTTAAAAAACAGTGGGAGAGCAATCTTTCTAGTGGCTAGAAATACACATCTCAAGAAGAATGTGGGTTGTGCGTTAATTCCTGTTCGAAACATCTAATATGTAATTTTAAAATATAAGATTTTATTTTAATTACAAGAAGGAAAATAAGACCAAGTTATTAGTGAGGATATGATACAACTGTTGACTAGCACAAGAGAGAAGCTTACAGCTGGTACTTATCCAGGTTAAAGAGCACAGCCATGCTCTCTCAGAGCTTTTATGAATACTTCTGCTATACTGTGGTCAGCTTGTGACAAAGCCACCTAATAATAACAATTAAATCTGTTAGCCAACAAAGTTTAGAGATACAAGAAACACAAGTAGTGTTAGTTCTGTAATACACCTTGGGTAAAATATCTTGAAAGGTAAATTGCTCTGCAAAAGCACAAGCAAAATGGAAGAAGGAAACTTTAATCTGCAATGACAATCCAGTTCCACCAACATATCTCCAAAATCAAATGCAGATCAACTGTCTGGTTTAGTAGAAGCTTAAAAGTACACTGGATCATACATAACTATTCCAGTTTCCTAAGGATGCAAGAATAGAAATGATCAAGAATGTTTTAAAAATATACTTTTCTCAATATCACTCTGCTTCTAGAAAAAGCAGGAAAAGCTCTAATGTTGTCCAAACTTATCAGCTTCACATTTTGAGCAGACCTTGCTCCTTTCAAACACCCAGAAAGAAAAGCACAGACTGCAGAGCCTTCTAAGACATGGTTCTAGAAAAGCCACCAGTCATGAAAAACCCTGGCCTAAGTATTCAGGAGAACCAGCAAAGATTACCGTGAAATATTATTTATATACTTCAACATCACAAGATTAGAAGAGCCATAGAAAAAGGTGTGATTGTTTCCTACAAATAACAAGATTCCTGTAGGCCCTTCCTGCACTGACAGTTTAGTGGGATCCCTTTGAAGCCAAAGGATGAGCTATCATGAGCAAGAACATCAAAGTAGTCAAATAATGACACACTGGTGTGGCAAATGCTATGACTTTCTGTTATCTGTTCACAGCTCTGCATTTCTGCAGGGCAGTGAGGATAGCATGCCAATGTGCACAGGGATGGCCTGACAGAGATGAATACTTGTCCGTGATGATAACAAATGGTAAGACTATCAGAGTCACAGCAAAGAATGGAACTGAAAAATTACTAATTCAGTGTTCATATCACATTACCCAATCTACCTCAAAAGAATACAGTGGGAAAAACTGTTATGAATTTTGAAAAAGCGTTAAAAAATCATCAGACCATGCAAAAGACATCTCTCTAACCTAAGCACTCTTTCCTGTCCACTTTTCACATTTATTCCAGCAGTCTCTATCCTTGATCTGTTAAAATGTAGCATTAGCTAGGGAAAGTATTCAGTGTCTATTTGAGTGTTTGAGAGCTGCTTGAACCCAAGGTTTCAAACAGCTTTATAAGCAAAACTGCCAAGAAGGGTAAAATGTAGGAAAATAATTATATGAACTTGCAATTAGTTCTTTCACAACTGAAATGCAAAAATTGATCTCTGAAAAATAATTATTAAGAACTCTTAAGAGTGAAATTACTATGGCAATTTTCTAAATTAATTTAACAATTGACTTACTGTAATTAATGATAAATTGTTTTTTGCCAGTTTTTTAATCACCGTCTATTTACACAAGTCAGCACCAATCTTGGTTGAACTATAGAAATCATTGCAATAATAAAGAACACAAGATGTTATCTAATCCTTATGGTTTTGTCTTGGTTTGTGGAAGAGAGCAAAAGAGCTGAAAGACTGATTTTTATTTTACTCTATAAGGTTACATATAAACAACCTACTTGAAGTTAAAGTTAGGAAGCACGGAGTGAGCAGACCTCCTCAAATCATGGATATATCCACATATGCCATATCATATCCCATAATAAACTCATCAGCTTCTACTTGACACACAGCTTTTCCCCAGCGTTATGGGAAACCTAAGTCATAATTCCACTCCTCCAGCTGGTGGGTGGCTAACTTCTAACCTAAACCCATTCGTGGCTAGTTTATACTTCACTGGTTTTGTATATTATTACTGTAAATTTACTTGGTTTTATTATTTTTTCCAAATGACATGTCCACAAGCAGCAAGAGTATCCTCTCTCTCATTTAATTATTTTTGGACAAACCCAGCCAAATTCATTTAGGTTTTTTTGTTTTGTTTTTTGTTTCTTTGTTTTCGTTGATTTGGTTTGGGTTTTTTTTTTGTTTGTTTGGGTTTTTTTGTGTGTTAAAGCAGACTTTCTGTTTACGTCAGAAAGTCTCCTCCATTTTATTTTGAGTTTATTTTACTGAACCTGAAGAGCAGAACAGTACCTTGTATTTCAGAGGGAATTCAATGTAAGTTGATTATTTCCTAATTTCCTTTTGGTATGTACCACCAAATACATGTTAGGATAATTTATCTTTTTCACAGGTATACAAAAGCCTAAACTGCTGCAGATATTTAGTCATCCTAGTAACACTGAATCCACAGATGTCCTCCTTTTCCCCAGTTATTTTTAACAGATGAGCTTAGAGTACATAGCTAAAATCTTTATGTTATGGCTCTGGGAAGCCTTTTGATACCAGACGGACAGAAAATCACCTCAGTATTAGCAGTTTGCAGCTTATTAGCAAAGCATACTTCTGCTGAATTTTACTGCACCACACAGAGCTTCATTTGAGATGATTAAAATTTAATATCAAGACGTTCAACTAAGCTATGCTAGAAAATCTGCCATTAAAATTCATTTAAGTTTCATCACACCAATCCATAGAAAAATCAACTATGACAGGTTCAGAAAAGTTCACATTTAAATAATGCTCTTTATACCCATACAGAGCATGTAGAAAAAGTCAGCTCCAAATATCTATCACAGCAACTTTTCAACACGCTACCCCTTCTTTGCTAGATCTTTGCGGGTATATAGGAAGCAAAATGGAAGAGCAGGAGGAGGGGCAGTGCTTTGAGGTGAAGGTTGCTGAGCTCACCAAATGGAAAAAAACCCAGAAAACAAATGTCAAATATGCAAACAAAAGTAAAGACAGTTTCCACAATATATGATAATCTATAGTCATAGAGTAATACGACAGCAAGAGTTACTTTGACTTGAATTTTAGTTGGAGGGAGATAAATTAGACAGCAAAGTTTTGAACAACTTTTTTTCTCAAAAATGCTTTTGTGACCATGAGGAACTATTACAATGATGGTTGGGTTTTGGGATATCTTTTTCTTCTTCTATCTGGTTTTGTGTGTAATAGAGGTTTCTATCTTTGGTGGTGTTTTTGGACGGGGTTTTTATTGTGGTTTTTTGTTGATGATTTTTTTTTTGGTGGGGGGAGGTTTTGGTTTTGTGGTTTTTTAATGGTAATAAATTATTTTAAATCTTGTTTCTAATTCAGTCAATGATACTTAGTTCTTGGAGGGCTGAAGTCCCTATTCTTGACTTGCATTCTAATCAGAGGAATCAAAGTGCTCCAGACACACTGTCCCAGTCACAACCAGCAGACCTGCAGCTGCTCTGGCCTGGCTGAGTTCCTGGACGCAAAGTCTAGTTCTGGAACTATGTGGTCATAAGAATAAACCTTGCTTTCCTGACTGCAAACTTTAATATTTTGGATTATTCCCTCATTCCTGTTTGATAAACCACATTAACACAAACACATATTAAATTTTTATCTATTTTCTGTACTTCCTTCTTTGTAATTACTGTACATTTTCCTACCAACATGTATGTCCTATCACAATTTCCATTAATACATCGTATCTCTTTTGATTTGTGACCTCTTTTCCTAGTGTGACATCATATTCTTCTCTACCACACTCTTAGTTACAATGAAAGAGGGAATTGGCAATTCAAATCTTCTCTGCATTATTCCTTCATATTTTGCACCTGCCACTGAAAGAATTGTTTTTTCTCAGTGTTCAGATTGTCCTTGCAGGTGCTCTGTGCAAGCTGTGGGCCATAACTGAAACCCATCTGCCCATGACTGATGGCTACATCCAAACCAACAACTTGGTGGCTTGTCTCCTGCTTCCTCCAGCTACATGTGGGGTCAGATAACCCTCTTTTGGCCCAAGACTCTGTCTTAATATTTAAATACACAACTCTCTATGTTCCTTCTCCAGCACATGCCAGACGCAGGGGATCACAGAGCAATCAGCAGAACATTAAAGAGGTCACCTTCATCCCATCAGACCTGTGACCAGTGGTCAGGGTAGACAAGCTTGCTCTAATCCTATTCCCTCAAAGCTTATGAATCCAACCCTGACATCTCCCAGGATTCACCGTACACCAGTGCTGTCACCAGTGAACATATTCTTGCTCTGACACAGTGCTTATGGATTTGAAAGTGCATAGCACGCATAAGTAGATAAATGGCAAGCAGGTTGTATGTGTTCTTTGTTTTCTACTTTTCCCTGAGTGAAATTCTGTTATGTTGGAAAGCATTTTAATGAAATGCGTACAGGAAACAAGTAGTAGTTGCTTTAAAATTAGAGATAATTATACATTAACTGCAAGTCTTGTATGCAATGGCCTGATGCAGTACTTAATATGTTTATCATCAGAAGTTTAATGACAAAAACAACAGAAAAATGCTTTTGGTCCTTCTTATAAAAACATGATTTAATTGGCTTATTAGTGGTAGAGTCAGTGGAGTATTAGCATTTGGGTGTTCTTCCTTGCTCTATTTATTTGGAGTACTTTCCCAATGAATGCAGTATTGATATAGCTCTATTTCTACAGAAATGAACAAATATTTTCAGGATAGAATGAACACAGATATGGACAAGAAAAATGACAGGAAAATCTGGAAAAAAAAGACCCCTTGGTACTCTAAAGAGAAGTCCCTAGTCCTAACCCTACATATCTAACTTCAGCTCTTTGGAGGGCAGTTCAGTTTCCTGGTGGTCAGAAGACGACAGTGAGCTTTTTTGAAGGAAGTTCTGGAAGGTGACCTTCCTTCACTGACTGTATCAGAAATATGACTATATCATATTTATATCATAATTCTATGATTAGACTAAACAATTATGACCAAAAAAACCCAAAAATGTTTCTAGTTCTACTTTCCTGGATCATAACTTCTACCAGCTATAGAGAATATGAGTACTAATAAAGTAAATGAGTTACCCAGTGTTACATTTGTCAGAAGTATCTTGAAGAGTGGTAGGTAGAGCTGTTTTGTGATGTTTCTGTTTGCTGTAAAAGAGTGTGTTCAGGTATAATAATCATCCATGAGAGACTTCATTCTTTGTGCCTGGCATTCTACTTCTATTGTGATGCTCAAAAATTAAACTGATTTACCTGCTTATCTATCCCAGCTTTTGATCTTTTGTTAAGAATCTGTTGACCCATGTAACTATTTTCTCATTCACACCATAATAGTTTTCTCAGAGACGCTGTGAGCTCATTAATTTATATTTCAGAACCAAAACCCATTCTTTCAGAAAGGAAGGCTATTTTGATCTAAGCCTAGATCAAATGAAAAATCCATCTCTTTTGGAAAATTTTATTTTATTTATTTTATGTTTTATCACGCTTGTTAATAAACCTGATTTCTCACTTAACTTTATCTGTCTTTAACTGAGGGACAGATGTCTGATAATACCCTCCCTGGCCAAAGTTTTCAAATCTATTTCCAGTCTTCACAGGAGATCACACCTTATACAATCACTTCTATAACCATCAAAAATGAGGCATTAGAACTAGTTGTTTTTCAGCTCTCCCTAACATATTCTCAATTGTTTTCATTGTGTCTTTTAGTTTTCCCACTGCTGCTAGCAGCCCTTTATTTTATAAATGCCCTTTATAGCATTTTTTCTCTTAAAATTTATGGGAACAGACTGCTATTCCAAGAAAAATCTACATGGTCAGACAGAAACTGAAGACAGATTTTTTGCCTGGGGTGTAAACTGGCAGAATGCAAGCTGGCTCTGGTCTGGAACTTGATGTAGAGCTGTTCATAAGCAAATACACTTGGCAAACACTTGGATAACACCTAGGTTTCCCTTCAAGGTACTTTCTCCAGTTGTTCAGTAATTTCCTTGATCCACCCTTACACTTTCCCTAGTTTTTCCAATACTTTATGTGCGTGTATGCATACATGTATGCACACACATACACACACGTTTTGTTGCATCAAGTCTGATCTTTGGAGTATCATTAAAAAGGTGTTTATATTCCCAGTTAAGGGGTTCAATGTGCTGCTCCTTCTTTTCAATTTACACAGCACTGCACAAAGTATGCATTCTCCGCTTCCTTAATTCTAGGGTTATATTGTTTTGAACCAATTTTAGTTTAGGTTTTGGGGTTTTTTGGTTTTGGTTTTTTTTCCCCCTATGAGAAAAAGGATTGATGCATGTAATTAATAGGATCACATAAAAACAAGTTAAGGCAAATTCTTGACTTGCTTACTTAATTCTGAGCAGCCTGCCTATGGCTTATCCCAATTTATTAAGATTAACAGTGAAATAATTCTAATGCAAAGCAAGCAATTTAACAGGTGTGTAATTTGGGGGATGAGATTTTATTCTTTCTTTTTCAACCCAAACCCTGCCAACTGGAGCTACCTCCCCAAAGCCAACCACTTCCAATGAAACATCAGCAGAGACCATTTTGTAGCCAGAACTTTGTGTCACCATTCATGCACTTGAGAAGTAGTTGCCCAAATTTTAATTGAGGTTTTCCAAGCAATGAACCTCAGCAATGGCTCAAGCACAAAGAAGATATAAAGCAACTGAAAAGGAGAGGAGGTGACAGGGATTCAAATGGCAAACAAAGCAGCATTAGCTGCTAAGGGCAGGTGTCTCAGACTGGTGCAGCAAATTTCAGTTTGGAATTCCTGGATGATACCTCCTTCCCTGTCTGGCCTCCTGAGGTTACAAAAACTACTTAGTGAATGTTTTCTCCCTGAGGCAGTTTCTGTGCCCATACCAAAGACACCTGCAGCACACTCAGGCTCATACACCCACTGCTCTGCCCTGCACTGTGCTGCCCTTTGTGGTTCCATCCCACGGTGCCCATTGGATCAGTGGGTGCTGCATCAGGCAAGAACTCTGCAAAGAAGCCTTTGCTTCTTTGTCAGCAGATACTAAACATGTCAACAGTCTCCTTTGCCCTTAAGAAATCCAAACTGTGGAAGACTGATGAAGGCTGTGGTGCATTTCAAACCAACACTTTTTGGAAATGCTGTACTGTGATGAAACAGCACTACAAAAATCATCTAGGAAAACGAATCCTCATTAAGTGAAAAATACATGGAAATAGCTAGGAAAAATATGTCAGAGATGTACTGCAGGGATTCAGAGGCATTTTCTTCACCCTCATTACTGAAATTAATTCACACGAATTGCCACAATATGATGATAGGACACAGCTGTAATACTTTAAGTCGTTAAGAATTCAAAACATGACAATCAGAACAGTTCTCTTTATAAACAATTTAAACATTTGTTTGCTTGTTCATTGCAAAATTAAGAAGTAAAAGCAACCAGGAACTGGGAAAGCAGCCAAGCAATAAAACTGATTGATTGCCCAAATACATAAGACTCATATCCATAGCTTTCAAACATTCTCTCAAAAGCAGAAAATCAGCTCTTCAACATTACCAAACAACCTGGTTAGACAGGATGGCAAACCTGCTGTTATACAGAAGACAAAGTTTGTCTGTGAGGTGTACTTACACAATTACTGGTTGCTCAAAATAGCATGCACCTCTGTAAATCTGTCTCTGTTAATTACCAGAAATTATTCAGCAATGTCATTTTTCTTGATTCTTCGATTACATCAGACATAGAGTTGTGTGCTGAGGAAAAGCACACCTGTCATATAACCCGTGCTTCTTCCAGAAAAGTTGCATTCTCAGACTTCATTTTGATTTTCAACTGCTGCTTTCATAGGACTATAGATCACTTCCCCACAGCATATCAGTTTTCTTTTATTCATACATTACAATCAATCCTTGCAATCAAAGGATCCAGATTTCAAAATTATATGTATTTCTCCTGCACTGACATCATTCTCTCAGAGTCAACATTGTTCAAACCAAGTATTAAACAAAGATTTATAGTAGGAAAGAAATAAACATTGTAGCAATAGAATCAAATTTGGTCCACTCAAAGGCAGATTTTCCAGTGAAAGGCTGGTATTTTCAACCTCTAATTGTCACCAGAGGAACAAGAACTATTCAAATATTGGGCAACTAATTTGAATAAAGATATCTTAATTAATCAAATCAACTGCTTTTCCGTTGAAAAAAAATACCAATAAGGAATGTGAAGTCAGCCTCAGAGAAGGTGCTGAATACAACACCCTGCATTCCAGTCAAAGTTATCTCAAAAACTGTTTCTGATCCTCACTGACGGTATCAAATCCTCAGCTGTGTGTTCCAAAATCATACTGGTTTTTGTTTTTATTATGTATGACAGCTTTAATCAGTGTGGAGGATCAGAATTCATGGCACACAGCATTCAGAAGGATTCGGTGTCTCATCCTGGCAGGAGTTATTGAACATCCAAGCCATAAATCAGCCTCTGTAGGCTCTGATCAAGACAAAAATACTGCTGACAGGTCCAAAAACTTGTTGAAACACTTTTCACAAGTTGCTTATGAGACAAAAATGTGCTGTCCCTCAACTCCTAAGAATAATATCTAACAAATATATCGCAATAAATATCTTCAAAGGCTTTTGTAAACATTAACCAGCTAAAATCAATTTCACTAAACCTTCTACTTGACTCTTAAGTGGTTGTTTAAACAAAACAGCCAAATAACCTGCATGCTCAAACTAGAGAATGGCTTCTGAAACAGATTTGATCCACATTAATTACTTAAAATTATAAAGCATCATGAATTTTACCTACTTATATTGAATGGACATTACTCAGCAATCTCTGAACTGTAAGAGTTGCAATAGTCCTTTTGGTTTTCAAATTGTGGTTCAGTTTTCCATATCATTGTAATTACTGCAGCTGCACTGTTGCCAACAAAATCCTAGACTCTAAGCTCTTGGCTATGACAGCACATCTAAGCAATCACCATGGGATACTAGGCTAAACTCAAACAGGTTTCTTTTTTATGAGCTATATACATAAGCAAAAGCTAGAGCATGTTTAAACAAAGCAAATCAATTCAACTCAAGCCTCCCTACTTAATAGATTCACACAGATTATTAAGATGAGCAAACATGCCTTAATGAAGAACACCCATCTTCTAAATGAGAGAAACAAAACCTTGGTTGTGATATTCAGGCAGGGTAGGGCATAGCCCCAGTTTCAGGATGTCTCAGTGCTCAGAGAAGCAAATCCACTACAAAATGAGTTTACTGTGGACTTTTCACTCCTCTGCTCATTTCTTGTAGTCCTACTTTGCTACCTAGCAGAATTGTCTTCATTATCTGATGACTCTTCATTTGGTACATGACCCTTTGCAGGACATCAGGAGTCATGGCTATAGTGACTTCATGTTCAACTGGGCTTTTCAAATGAGAGGATAGCTTCTTTCACTTCCCCTTCTAGAAAACCCCCAAGTAGTTCAGACAGTCCTAAGATCTAAAGAAATACTGTTTCTAAAGTAAGATTTAGAATAATAGTGTTAGTCAGTGGAAACTACCACCATCATTTCCTACAATGAAAACTCTCCACGTATGCTCTTCCCACCCCAGTTCAGCTTGGAGAAATTGTCAAGGTAAATTGGTAAACAGTTGTGTCATCCTTGGACCGTGCCATCTCAGATTCTACAAGCTATTTCCACTGACTTCTCAGTTCTAAGAAACAACTGTAATGACTCTAATTTGTCTGTGAGACAACCATTGTCACACTACGGCCTATGAGTGGTGAATGCCACTTAACACTAAAAACGTTTTTCAAAAAATATACTCACATACACAGATTTGGAAGCAAGAGTTTCAAACCAAGAAATCTTACTCTTCTTAGATTACACCATTCTTAAGTATGAATGTAGTGAGAGTATTCTACATTACATCTTTGAGAAGACACAGTTGGTCTGGTTTCCCTTCTATTTTTGCCCCAGTAGTTGCAAGTATGGACAGTACATGTAACAGAAGCTCAAAAAAGGTTATAATTTTAGTTTGTAGCACTCAGCAACCTCCTAACCATGGCAAGTTGTCCAGATGATGAACTAGAGCTAACTAGAAGGCTCAAAAGCTCCAGAGCAGCAATTGATTAGCCTAGAATCTCTTATCATAGGCACTGGGCATGGGTCCGTGGCTCATACATATAGACAGACACCAAATTAAAAAGTGAACTACTTAATAAATTATGTAAATTTTTACAGCTAATTAGAAAATACATGCTAAGGAGTGTTTCATATTCCAAAGGATGTTTATCTCTATAAAAATGATTAAATACAGAATTAGTAACTAGATTAATCATTTACTACAAAATTTAAAAGGAAAATTTAGGAAAGGGAAAACAATTACTATACAACACTGTGGCATCATGCAGAATCAATTCAGAATTTCAAATAGAAAATCCAGTTTGTCTAGAGGTTTTCCTGTTTATCATACTTTTAAAACTGGCTATCTGACATCATCATTTACTGTGCACAGTACATCTTGCTGTTATTCATATTGCCTCTCTGGTTGAGTCACCTCTCTGACCAAAAAACCTGAAAATAAATCGTTACGTATGAAGAGAATTCAAATGGATAAAATGCTAATATAAGTGGAATTGAATGACATTAGAAAGTTCACCAACATTACTGAACAGATTAAATTAGCATTTTTCTACAACTTTAGGGTCTGCCTTAGAACATAGCTCACAGTACATGCCTTTCTCTATTCTTTTATTCAAATTAACTCCAGGCTTTTCCTTGCTTTGTGGCTTTATACTAGTGGAGAATTATGATGAAGCAGTCAGTTGTTGCCCAGGGTACTATCACTCACAGGAGTCCCGAAACCCACCAGGCAATCAAAATATACACTGAATAAATAATGTGGTATATGCCACATGAATGTCTGGTTCTGTCATAAACAGAAATGTTTTAATTCTTTATTTTCTTTTCCCTTCATCAGTCAGGATGTACTCGCATGAGCTGCTGATACATGTGATTTTGTGATTAGAACAGTATTTCATCATGATCCATATAATACATACACATATAACACATCCATGAAAAGAGAACTTTTCATACACAAGGGTTGAATTCTGCAACAGGCTACAGAGAAGTTATGTATTGTCTTAGGCACAAACCCAGGTTCGATCTATTTTATTGAAACCAAGACATGTCACACCACAGCACCACAGTATCTTCCAACTTGAACATTTTAACACAATGTTTATAAACACAGTTGTTATCACTTGACAAGAAGAAACATGTTTTTACTTGATATATGTTTTCCTTTAGGCCTCC
>JAWWMO010000001.1:83265482-83300522 GCA_035047845.1 Dendrocincla fuliginosa | reverse complement strand
AGTCTCTCTCCTGTTACTAGTGAAGGTGTCTGAGTGAAGAGCTTGAAGATCCAACCAGTTCTCAAGAGGCTGAGGCTGGCCAGGTGAGTCCTGCACTGCCAGGGAACACAGGGCAGGATCAGAAGAACCTGAGTTCAAGCTCCCAAACTCACCCCCACCAGGAACACCAATTGTTTTCCAGCACTCCAATTTTCCAGGACCAGTTCTGGTGAGTCTCATCCTACAATCAACTGCAGCAAACGCGCGCAAGTCCCAGTGATACAGCAGAGCTGCTTCCACAGGGTGTTTGCTGCCGAAACCGAGCAGGAGGAGGGCTCGTCCAGCCATCAGTTACTTCCCATCAGCTCCCAGGCATCAGTGGTTTAGAGCTGCTAACTGACCAAACTATAACTCAGACACATTTCAGCAAGTGAGAAGACCACAAGCTACTCAACACAGTCCAAAAACCCTTTCTCAGTGACCGAGTTTAAGCAATAGCATAGATGAGGTTAGACAGGCTGACCACAGAGCGCCCAGCATTAGCTATGCCAAATGACTGTTTCACATAAAGGGGATATCATGCTGAGTAATGAATGGCTTCACTTCTTTCATGGAATAAAAATTCTATGAAGTATGCTTGAATCCCTTCCTTGCAAAATGATTCGTTACTATGTGAATGGGGAAGAGTCTAGGGAAGAGATATATGTTAGCTGTGTCCTGATGTCTTTGGAACAAAAGTACCTAAACACTGTATCTGGAAGATCTTGTTCATGCCAGATGAAATCTTTACACCATATGAGACTGAGGTTTCGATGCAGAAGGGTGAATGAGATGCCTCATACAAATAGATGAGGCCTCTAGAATATATACCTCCCTCTAAAACCACCTTGCTAGCTCTCGAAACCTTCAACTCTCATAATACTGAAATATGATTTACCCCTCTGATCACCTTGATCAGAAAAGCAAAGAATAATATTTCCTACAATACACATTAACTGTATTTTATCCTACCATATTTCCTGTGGAATACTTAAAAAAACACACATGTTCCTAAGGGTTTGACTTGATGATCCCTTCCAATTCAAGCAATTTGGTGGGAGCATGTTGTAGAGTACCTTAATTACCCCAAACTGAGCAGAACTTAGCTTTGCAGAGTTTCTGCGTTTCCTCTCTGCAAAAACAAAAACAATGGTTAGCATTCATGTATGCCTCTGTCTTACCCTGGTATGGGGTATGGGTGCCACCAGTCAGAAGCACGTCCTGGGTCAATTAGTTTACACATAGCTCTTCAAAAACAATTGAGACAGATTATATTTCTCAGCCTGAAAAAGCCATGCAGATATATCACCCAAAGTCATGTCGTGGGTAGGTACAATATAACAGGAACCTTCACTGAGTCTATTACAGTCTTAGTATTTCTAAATAGGTCCAAGGCTCTTTGATCCTGGAGATGAAAGAACACGATTCAAAGATGGAAGTTAGGCACTTCAAAAAGCCAAAGTTATGCCTGGCAACAGCAGGGAAATTTTTAATAGTGGTAACAAATAACCACTTCATAATGCACGTGATATATTCTTCTTCAGTTGCATCAGATATAGTCTTGGGGCTTCTTTTTATCTCCCCATAAAGGTTGGTGGAAAGTTCTGTTGACCACTTTATCTTACATATCATTAAACTTTTTCAGTACATAACATGATTATTTTTTTTTACTAATTTATTAATTTGCTTATAGTATACATGAAAATTGACAGAAACAACTCAAGTCATGCATTTATTATGAAACTAACACAACTGCATTTTTTTTCCCACACTTTGCTGGTGCCTGTTTTTTTCCTCCTACACAGCTGCACCCATTGGTCTTTTCTGCCACTTGTCTCTACACTGGTCAATACCCTGTCACAATTTATCCCTACTCAATAGGTAGTGATGAGTGGGAAAGAAACAAAAACATCGCTAAATGACCACTTCTGTCATTATATATTTTAACATCTCACAGCTTGTCCGATCTATTACAACTGCACAGTTTGAAAGGCTCTACTCAGAAAATTGCATTTTAGTTAAAAATCAAACCATTGCTTAGGTAAGCATTTGTACTTTTCCCTCTGTCTGTGTCACTGGAGGGAGCATACACCTAAAGCATGTTAAAGTCTCTTATTTCCCATTTCCACCAGACCCCTGCCCTTTAAAATCTTTCTCCAGACCTGAAGGAAACAAGGCAGGGAAGAATATGTTTTCTGGGGCAACGTTTCTTTGTGATCTGTGTAGAAACACTGCACCTTTGTTCTGGAGCAACACCATGAAGAAGTCGGCATTGTTCAAGCATGGC
This sequence comes from Dendrocincla fuliginosa, assembly GCA_035047845.1. Lineage (NCBI taxonomy): Eukaryota > Metazoa > Chordata > Aves > Passeriformes > Dendrocolaptidae > Dendrocincla > Dendrocincla fuliginosa. The sequence goes on along the minus strand of JAWWMO010000001.1, from coordinate 83,298,217 downwards.
AAAGATGATTAATATGCTGCAACATCTTAGGCAGGAGAGCTTATCCTACAGGTGGATCAGGAGTCCAGGTGTTTGGAAAGCTGTCCCCTGCCTCCTCTAAGGATTCCAAAACCACATACTATTTCTGGAGCTTTTTCAAACCACTGTATTAAAACACCTGGGCTCTCTCAGCTCCTTCTGTTAGATATTGCCATGGGGGAGTATTACATATTCTTTATGTGTGCCTTGATATAATTCACAAAAATAAGTGATCAATGACAATGTGAGAGCCAGGCATTCTCAATTAAGATCATATCAGCTCAGAAACAAGTAATTTTTTTCTTTTATTCCTGCCAATTCTTAATTAAAACAGGTAAGTAAACACATAAGTGCTGAAATTGAATTTGGAAAGGCTGAAATTCCCAAAGAGAAGCTGTTATTGACATGTTGCAGAAGAAACAAAATATTACTCACTTTATGAGTCGTTACTTTTGGCTTACACAAGAAAAGATTCATTTCCAGGCAAAATAAATCTTGATTTATAGTTCTTCCTATATTCACTTAGTGAAATGAAGCTTTTAGATCTTCACTGTAACAACAAATAGTACCAAAAAAAAAATAAAAAGCACAAAGCACACACAAAGCACACTTATGAATTCAGAGGCTATGCTGACTGTAATTAACAACCCCAATTTTTATCTTTAGAAACTGTTCCTGTATGTCATCTGAACTTCTCTGCTTTCTGATACTTTCACAAAATAAGCCAGGGCAATGAAGTGACCATTTAGTCAACAATTTATAGCACTCTTGAAAATGAATATACAGATTCAATGTCAACTGCTGTTTATCTATTGTACTAAAAAAGAAAGGTGAAGAATCCATATTTATACAGTTAATGTGTCCAATAAGTCATCAGCTGTCCAACTGCAGTTGGCTTCCCATTCATCCTTCTGCTATTGCTAGCTCTTCCACCATTACTGCTCCTCCAGGTTTGGATCTGTTTCTTTAAACGCTCTTTTGTGAGATAAAAATCACATATTCCACTAAAGAGCAACTCAAAAATCTTGCATTTATCTAGTCTTCTATCTTCATTTTACTATCTGCACGCAGTATATCTGGGTTACAGACACATCATAGTATTCACTAAAACCTTTACAAAGCCTTTCACATGTTCTTGTTGGCAACTCATGTTTCCCTGACTCCTTCTCTTACTCCAGCAAAAAAGGAAAAAAAAAAAACCTGTCCAAAAGTATCCATTTTTTTTCTACATATTTCCTTATTGAATTCACTTAAAATTAGCTTCACTTTCCAGACAAGGTTTCTGATCAGTCAACACAGCATTCCTATCACTCTGTGTCTAACCACTTGCTCTCCCATCTTCTCAGTAGACTTGACACCCACACACTGAGGTAGGTAATATACAGGAGAACTCCTGTATAGAATACCCTCTTTCCAAAGATGCTACATAGCAGCAGCTTGCATCCTAGCATGCTGCCTTCTTGGTGCCTTCAGCACCTTGCTTTTACAGCTTGCAAGCTTCATTCTTCCATTCCACACTTTAGTCCAACTGTTACTAAAAGACAGGGTTGATTTGAGGCAAAGGCACTGGCTATTTCCAAATCATGCTAGTTTGCTTTATTTGAGTTTTTGTTGTTCTGCACGCGCACCACTGAGAAACAAACAAACAAAAAACCAGGCCAGTTTTTCAGTGTCAGGTTGTTTGGGTCCCAAGGAGAACCCTTCCCATGCACCTAAGGCTGACTAATGGCCCAGTTCACTGGGAGCAATCACTGTCTCTGCCTGCTGCCAGTTGTGAGGACTCTCCAGAGAAACACAATAGTTCGTTTGCTTCCTACCCAAACAAGTGCTAGGTGCCAGGTGTTACAAATTTTCTGTAAAGCAGGCTGAATAGACAGGTGGTGAAAGTTGCTGACAACACAGAAACATTTAGCTTAACCAAGGCTTGGGAGGATCATTAGGAATTTCCTGAAAGACCAAGCAAAAGTATGCAATTAGGCAACACTTAACAGGAATGATTGCAGATAAGAGCAAGGTGTTGTTCCAGAGCAGAGAAAAATAAACAACGTTCTGGAGGAGTGTGACCTCTTCAAAATAAGAAGCTCATTAAAAGAAGGGTTGTAAATGCCAGCAACTGGGGTGGGGGCGGGAAGGGGGCATAGTATAAAGAAACTAAGATCTTTGATTAGTTGTCTGTAGCTACCATGCATAAAAGATAACAGCAGTCATAGAGACTATTTTTGGCTTGATTTCATCCTTAATACAGAAAAGCCTGATTCAACATCATTGCACTGAAACTGCAAGCTGTTGGGAAAGCCTAAGATTCCAGCTGTTTGTCAGACAACATGTAGAGAAAAGGTGACTGAAACCAGCTAATGGCCGACCTTTACAGGCTACTTTCACTGCAAATTAGTCCAGTGCTAGGCAATGTTTCCTCAGCAGTCAGACTGATTAGCATATATGAACTCTAGCACATACAGAAATCACACTGCTATTCAGTGCTACAGAGGCTACACAAGGGTTTAGAAGCCTTCAAAAAAATCCTTGCAATTAGCTGTAAATTCACTGGAAACAAAAATATTATAAGGTATACATTTTAAAATGAGTAGCTAAATTACAGTTCTTATTGACTGAAGAAACAGGTAAATTGAGTTTGTAGGTTTTTTTTTCTGGGCTACATCAGAGTAATTGTACAGGTGAATTGCTGGAATTGTCACTTCCCTGGTAAATGTGAGGCAAGTCTCTAATTATGGTAGTACACTTAGAGAAACAGAAATGTTTGAAGTTATGAGGTAGAATCCCTGACTGCATTCAAGTCAATTTTAAGTTTACCATTGCTTTCAAGATGAAATAGAATTACAGCCCCAAACCCCATTATTTAGAAGGCTGTAATACGCCCCCTCTCCCCCAAAAAAGGGCTAGAAAAATCTCGATGCAACAATCAAGGAGCTTTGTCATTCATGTTTATTAAATGTAATCAAACAAACTCTTAGGTGCAAAATTCTTGACATTTTTTCTCAATCCTGCATAAATACCAAGTTCTGCTCCAGCCACATTATTATATTTATTTTTCTTCAATGCCCACTTTTTAAGGAGGTGTTTTGAGTTACTTGGCCCCTTGCAGGGAAGGATGCATGTCACCCAAAGAATTAAAAAATAATATGTCAAGAAAGGAAAAGTAACATTAAGGATTTGTTTTCATCCTGTCTTCCTAAAGCTCCAGTGTGGTTTCACAAGTTTCTACCTGCTTGCCACTCATGTTCAGCATGAACATAAAACCACCAAAAGAACTTCCCAGTTTTTAATAATGCTTGAGAATTGGATCAGTATATGCTGATAGAAGCACTTCAAATGCATCGTCCAGTATCTGCCACAAAAGAGGGGCAAGAATGAACAGGGCTTCTAACCTCAGTAGTGGTGATCTGTGATGCCGTTTCAACCTCTGACTGTACAAAACACATTGAGTGGTGTGAGCCTCCATTCCCTAGGTAGCAGGGGGAAGATCTGTGGCACGAGCCACAACACTCTTTGGATGTCCTTTTGTCTTGCGGCAATGCTTGTGCCCTCTCCTGCCAGTCCTGTGCTCTTTTAAAATGCTTCAGCTTTTCTGAGAGCTGGTGACTCAAATAATGGCCTTTGCCTTCAGCTGTGAATGAAGCCATCTGGCTGCCCTGGGAGTATGTGCTGCTGCCACCCAGTCTCTCCCCGGCAGCTGGCACACTGCAGGTATACGTTCCCACACAGCAACCTGCACAGAGTGCTGCTCCTCCAGGCATAGTCAGCACACACAATGCTCAGGGGCTCCAAAACACAAGGCCCTTCAGCTGTCTTGTAGCATAACACAAGGGCTTTCCTTGCTAACCTAAAGAAGGAGGCAATGTTTGACTTTCTCTCTGCTGGTCCACACAGCAAGGGATGACAGAAAAAGTCTCATGTCAAAGGCAAAAGAGAGCCACCAACCAAGGAAGTGGTTGGGGGCAGGGATGAAAACACATAGATGGATAAGTAGAGGTTAAATTCACACCTTTAAATTGCTGTGTCTTCCCACTGACACCTATTTCTGCCTTGCCTTTGACAGTCAAACTCAGAATTTGCAGTTCTGAGATATAAAAAAAAAAGGAAGTGAGAAATATTTAGAAACACATGCAGGACCTGAGAAGAAAGGTTTGGGGAAAGGATGGAGAGCTGATTCAGTGGGAACGGTGATGCCAGGGAGACATTGAGACAAAGAGCAGGAAGTAGAACACAGAGAGAGAGAAAAACCCATCAAAAGTTATTTCATCTCCTTCAGAGAAAATTAGCTTAATTATTCAGTCACTCTTTTTCTGCTTTTCAGTTGAATAATAATGGAAGTTATCTTTTAGGCTTTTCCCAAGGCTAGCATGATACCTCTTCTTAGGACAAAAACACCCACTGGACATAACATGTCATTCTTACTTTGTGGTTTTCAATTTGACAGCTTTGAAACTAATTTAACAGAATAGGTGCCAGAGAAAAGATATCATGCAATCCAGGTCTTCCATGTGCACTCTTCTAATCCTATATAAAATCAATGAATGAGCTTGTTTTTGCTGCTTGGGCAGTAGGTTAATGTCTCCATCTCAGAAGCCAGCTAAAGAGAAACTTAATAAAACTTAAGGTATGGATGAATGTGCAGAATAGCAAATCACACCACTCTTTCAAATAATGTCCAGTTTTTCTGACTACACAAGCACTATTAACCTGGGATTGCTTTTAAAATTGAACATGAAAGGCACAATAAAACTACAGGTTGTTCCCACTGATACTGATGGCTTGCAGTATGCAAACCAGAGAATGTAAAGGAGCTCCTGGGAATACACATATACCATGTTAAACATAAAATCAAACAGCAAGATATGTGTTACAAAGCTATATTTTCCCTTCTTTAAAAAAGAAAAAAAAGAGAGAGACAGGGATGGAAAGGGAGAAAGAGTAAGGAACTGAGAGAAACAGTGAGGAAAAGGGAAAAGAGGGAGAGATAAAGAGATAGAAATACAATGATGCCAGGAATGTTGAACAATTCAGAAGATCTTCAAGGAAGGTGGGGAAAGTTAAGTACACAGAATGAAAAGGAAAATACACAATTTTCCTTCATGGAAAGTTGGGGGAAATACATAAGCAGAGGACTAGAACAAAGCCCATACCCTCACATCTCGTGGATTAAACAAGCCTCATGTGCACTATGCTGGCCCAGCTTGTGCCTTGTAAACAGGCATGGCTGTGAAAACTGTCACTGTTAACCAGGACGTGACTCTACAAGAATTTCTCTAACATGTTAATGCAATAAATGTGACTCCCAACAGTGAAATCCTGCACTATGGAGTGACTCCAGTTCTTTCCTCAGAGACTCAAAAGTCTGCTTAGCATATACACTAATCAACCAGTCAGCTCCTGCACACAGTATTTTCTGGATGTAACCTTATGCTCTTTCAAACTTATGGGGCTGTAACTTCTTTCCAGAGTCTTATTTCTCTCTTCATATGCTTCTTCATTCTTTTCTACTTCTTGTGTTGGTTTTCTCCTTAGTCTCCCTTTCCTCTCACTCTTTATCTCTCCATTTTATTTGGCTTATTAATGTGCATGATAGTGTCTTAACTGTCTATTCTGTATTAAATTTAAAACTAAATAAAAAATATGACCATTCAAAAATAAAATGAAATGTGAAATGTGGAACTCATGTAGTGATTTTTTTTCTCCCATCATTCTGTCCTCTGTTTTCCTTTTTACACCCATTTTCTGTCATTTTGCGTGTCTGATTCAGCTGCTCTTTGAACACATTTGTACATGCTCCTTTTTATAGCATCCATTGCAGTAGAATGCTGATTTTTTATTTAACTCAAAGAATAAACTATATTTAAAAAAATCTTACCTGAAATTAATCTTCAAAATCTCAAATTAACCATAAAAAAGAGAGAGAGAAATTGCAAAAAATTAAAAAGGATCAATAAAAAAAAATCTATTTTTCAAATCAAAGAATAATTTAGTGATGGTAGCATAAATTTATAGAATCCCTCTGAGACTGAATTCTCCTTGTATCATCAGTGATATATCCTCTCACCTAGTGCTAAAAAGAAACTGAAGGAAAAACAGCACTAACTTTTATCTTCTGTGACCACCAGAAGATGGTGTGTTTTAAAAGATCTCTCTAAGTGGCTGCAATGGGAGCCTGTGTAAAGGGTCAGGGAAACCAGGCAGAAGTTCAAGCACTGCCTAGGTCCATCCCCCACCAGGCTGCAGAAGGCAGACGGCAGGCAGGGACCCACTACAGCTGTTTCCTTTCAGCCCCCACCCTCTCCTTATGCAAGTATCCCACACCAACCTTACTAGAGCACCTGCTTCTTACCATAGGCTGAAGGAAATTAATTAAATCCCCTGTTCTGTCCTCATTTTGATGCCTTACAAATCCTTCCCAAAGAGTGGTGGGTAACACTCTTCTAGCTGAAATAAAGGATTAGCCTTTTTGCATCCAGCTTCTGAAAAATAACCCCCATGCAAACACTTTGAATGCACAAAAGTATGGCTTTATTTCAAAATATTATCTTTGGAAAATAAGGTAAAATTACATTTAAGAGACTAGGGACACGTGTGCTAGATTTTCACATAGCCTAAGAACAGTATTTCTGGACTACCCTCAAGACGTTAACTTTGGCACCATCAATTTACATCACCTGATGAGTTCCTCGTCATCTAAACATTAAAAATGGCTAGGTAAGATCCATATCACAGACTCCCTCTAAAAACTGTGCACCCTGGGCAAAAGGGTGAGACCCCAGGCTCTGTTCCAGGTTACCACCTGCATAACCTGCCCCCAAGGAGGTAGGAAGCAGACCTCCAAGCTCAAAGAGGTTGAAGGACCTCTCAGCTCAGCTCCAGTTGGCTCCCAAAGCTTCTGCCACCCCCTTGTCCTGCCCATCTCCACAGACTCATGCTGTCAGAATAGCCTGCAGAATCCAGCACAGTTAATGGGTTCTTAGCACACCTTAGGGCCCAAATGCTCTCCAATAATTGCAGACACAGGCTTAAATGCTCTACTTTTGACTGCACTGAGATGAAGAAGAAAAATTCCAGGCAGCTCTGCTTTGCCCCACAAAGCAAGTGTAAGCTGCTATTCTCTGACGCCCCTCCTGGGGCAGCACACAGTGAACACCACATACTCTGCTCACCCATGATTCTTGAGGAAGGGACTAGCAGAATTATACCCCCAATAATGTCATAGTTGTTACTTGAAATTCAAGATTTATTCAGACTTTATACATAGCCAGATTGGTTAGCGCAAATGTACCAATGAGAATTTCAGATTTATACAAAAAGTCACCATTTGGCAGCTAATTGGATATAGAAACATTGCAATGAATTGTCCTCTCTTACAAGCAAACGCAAATTATCCTGATGGGTGGAAACACAGAAAAAGATGCTGCTTTTTGACTAGCGTGTTCCTAGAGGTGTGATTAAAGTTAATTAAAAAATAAACAAACAAACAAACAAGAAAACCCCAAACAAATCTATATTCTGTTTGTTCTGTCTGTAGGATCAGCTGAAAAGGCACCAAGAGGGGAAAACACAATGTAGTTATGTATCATCAGTAGTTGTCAAGGTAACAACAGGATTATGATTCCAGGCTTAAAATTTTTTCCATATCTCTTCTAAGATATCAGTCTTCGACCAGCCATTTGAGATCATCTTAACTGAAGGAAGATTCTGAGTAAGATTCTCAGGAGAACTGCTCAGAATATCAGCCTTGTTCTATCCCAAATAAGTACATTTTTTGATATCTCCCTCTATTATCTATGGCCAATGGTTTCAAAGTTTAAGGTCTTCATGGCACTGGAGACATGCTTTGCATACTACTTTCAGAAACAAAGTCTTGAAGGAAATCCCATTTGAAGACTTCATTTAGTCTGAGACAGAACATTTAATTTTGCATCATCTCAAAGCAAAAAAAAACCCAGATTGAAGGAAAGTCAGCTAAGATTCACACAAAAGAAGTGTTTTCCATAGGACACTTCCATTTTGTGGCAATTTTTAAACAAAATCTTGTTTTAAACAAAACCTGTGCAAAATTATCTTCTTAGGAAAAAGAAATCATTTATAGTGCACATTTTCAAACCAACACAAAACTTTGATAACCAACAGCTTATTAATTCAAGAAGATTTTAAGGTCTAGCCTCTAAAATAAAGATTGTCTTTGATGGTACAGTAGTCTGGGACATAAGAAACACAGAACATGTTGGGATGAAAAGCCTTTGATCTGGAATGGCCTGAATATAAACAGGGATTCTATACTTTCTCTGTTTTATTTTGCAGATATGCAAAAGTGTTTCTCTCTCTCTTTTGCCAATAAGCACTCCAATTAAAACAGACATATCTCTTGGAATAATTCTGTCTTCATGAAAAATTGTTCCAATTAGGGCCAGGGGATTTTTCTATGGACTACCTTCCAATTCTAATGCATAAGCTAGGAAAAAGCCTGCAATATTTTAGGTTGGGAAATAAACTTTTCACAAACTTCCAGTTCAGAAGCCCTCAGCTGCCATGACAAAGTTTTAAAAAGGAGAAATTGATTTTCTCCTTGTATTATTTTCCTTTTCTCCCCTCCACTACCTAGTATTTTACTTTTTTTTTTCTCTGATATGCTATCAAATTCCTATAGAGGAAGAAGTACAGATACTGTATCACTAAAATGAGATCCACGTTCCAGGAAGTTTAGTTGCTGTAAATTATTTTTAAAAAAAGCATAAGTGTGTGAGCTTAAGTGATATTGAATTAAAATAAGAGGAAACACAGAACAACAAATCTTGCCCAGAGCCACAGAGATCTCTCTCCCTCCACAGGCCCACAGATATTTTATGCTTGGGAGGTAAAACACTGGCAAGGATTACTTTTCAACTAGGTCAAAATAAACATTGGAAAGATGATTTGATTTATTTTGTCTCCTCAAGTCACATCAGTCGTGAAGAGCTACTCTTGCCAAGCAGCCTGAAGTCAACAGTAATCTTGATGAGAGAAGTCAGTCACAGACATAATGTTAAGACTAAATAAGGAATAAAACACAGCTGACTATTATCTTGGGGAAATCAATCAGGTGCTGGTAATAGTTCACATCACCTTGTCCAGAAACAGTGACTCAATATAAGAAGAGAAATTCAAACTGAGACATGATTATGAGGGAAATAATGATTCTCATATTAGATATTTTACTTAATTGAAGAGTAATAGTCCCCTTAGGAATATTTCATTTTCTTCTTATAAGCAAGATTTCTAGCACCAAGTACCAGAAAAGATTATTTAAAATGCTGGCATTACACATCTCCTGCAAGCCTTTAAATAGGCTGAGAAGGGTTTTGAAGTGCACATGAGCATGCTAAGTTCCATTCAGATAGTGAAAATGTGGCAGAGATGTCACACGTCATGTAATCTTAAAGGTATTTCATTTGAAACTTAAGATTTTAAAATTTCAGTCTTGAAATAAAAAGTATTAGTCTATGTCCTTCATAGGAAAAAAAAAAAACAACAAAACAAAACAAGAAGGTAAGCTGTTTCACAGTTATGGTTAATATTTCCTAGTCTTTTCACACAGATTATTATGGCCAGCATCAGTGTTCCTACACTCCTTCCCTGTGTTTCCACAGAACAGGTTTTTTACTTTCACAGATGGATTCTTTACACTGCTACAAAGTTCTTTCAGCTACCTGCTTCCTATGACTGCATTATGGTCAAATAATTGCTATTCTTACAACTATATGTGCCTAAGAGTCCTAATATCAGCACTGTATGAACACTGATACAATTTCTTACAGACCTTGAAGTCCTGCAATCTGTATGTTACAGTACTTGTAGACAGAGCTGGACACATGAAGCAGACAGGGTTTCATGTGGGTTTGCCTATTCAAATTTCCTAGACTCTCAGAGTTACAGGGTGGCTGAGGCTGGAAGGCATCTCTGGAGATTGTCCAGTCCCAGTCCCTGCTCGTACTAGGCCACCTCGAGGTGGTTGCCCAGGGTTATCCAGATGGCTTTCAAATTCCTCTCAGGATGGAGAGCTTACAAACTTTCTGGGCACCCTGTGCCAATATTCAAAAGCCCTTATGCTAAAAAAATAAAAGGAGTTTTCCTATTTTTAAATGGTGTTTCTTGCATTTCAGATTGTGCCCATTTTCTCTGGTCCTGTCACTGGGCACAGCTGAGAAAAGTCTGGCTCATGACTCATTTAAGAACTGGGACATCTGTTCAGAGCTTCAATTCTTTGCCATTGAAATATAGCCCTTGAATTACAAATTAAGCATGGGTGCAATGGTATTGGTCCTTCAGAGGTGCAGAAACTCCTCTCTGGCTTGGAGCCCTTTGGAGCCTTGCGGTACTGCTGCAAGGATGGAGTTGACAAGGGAAGACCAGCACTGCTTGCACACACTGGTTGACCAGAGGCTGCTGTTTCACATGCAGCTCACACCTGACAGGTTGCTCACACAGCCCATAAGAACTTCAAATATAGGCTGTTTTTCCCTTCTTTACTTCAGGCCACAAGTTCTCCATGCTCCTGGCAGCTGGATCCCCAGAGAAGAAGCCAATGGCATTTCCACAGAAAATATTCTACTCGTTATAAGCAAATTAACTTCTAAAACCCTACACATAACCCACAGAAGCTAGGACTATATAAATTAGATCTTGGAAGAGAAATATGAAAGCATTCCAGTGAGAAAACAAATTGCTTTTTCTTGGCTTTGTCTTTCAGTATTCACTGGCAATTTTCTTGAGAACAGATAAGGTCTGGAAATAGCTCACAAAACCTGCCTGCAACTACTGCTTGAGACAGAAAAAATAATGGCATATTAAGAGAGGTGTCAAACCCAGGAGCACCTTTATCCAGTCACTGCTCCACATCACAGCTCTACAGGTACATACAAGAGGATGAAAATCCTGTAAAAGAGTGAAATGGAAGCTTTTTCCAGTGTTGAAGAGGCAATTTAATTTTGAAACTCCCTTTCTCCAGATTGCCTTTAGTAGGGCAGCACAATCAGCAAAATCCTAACCTCAGAGCTTCGGTCCCATTAGTCACACAAAGCTTCGGTGATTTACAGTCAGAAAATCATTTCAAGACATCTGACGGGACTTTGTTATTCTGCCTACAGCTACACCTGTGCACTTCTTTGGCTCTAAGTTTCAATTAGAGATAATTTAAATATGAGAAAAGCATGTTTCCTAGTGGCAGAGCCTGTTAATGAAATGTGTTTCACATTTCCAATGGAAATGGGAATTCAGGAAACCAACAGGCAGAGCTTGTGCCTGCATTATGAATACATTTTATATTTGAAAGACTTTATCTCCATTTCACTATCCAGATCTTCAACTCATCTTCAGCTGTGCAAACCACATTCATATTCCTCTTAATTTCTAATTTGCCACACTGGTAACATGACAACTCAATTTCTAAGGCGTTTTAAGAAACCAAAAAAATATAGAGGTTTCTCTGTTGGTTTATATGTCTGTAAGAACTGTGGGAGAAATTAAATTGTGTTGCACAGGAAGTGAAAAAGAGAACAAAAAAAAAGGCATAAGCAAGCACACTTAATGAATTTAATCATGTTTGTGCATGAAAGTATTATGTAAAACAAACAGAAAAGCAGGACAATTGATTTGGAAACTTTTCAACTAAATGATTTCATCAGAAGGCTCTGGAGGTACCTTTCTGTGGATTAAAATTTTCTCTGCTTAATATGGAGCAAAAAGTCACGAGCCATACTGGATAAGGAACAAAAGTGCTATGAGCACAGAGAAATTGCATTAGTCCCTGCATTACCTTCTTGGACTCTAGTGAAGGGTCTTCTACTACTTGTGCATGTGGAAGATCCAGTCAGAAACTGAGATTAACATATTCAATACTTTTCCAAGATTCAAATATTTTATTATGGCTTGAACATATTTGATATAACCTTAGATGAAGCTATGGAAGGAAAAGAAAGGAAATCTTTATGCTTAGGCAAGGCTCTTACACCTGACATCAAGTAACAAAGCAGAAAAACTCTGCAGTTCCACACAGGGTCCTGCAAAGTGGCATACTGTCAAATTGAGACTTCTTCACTGCTCATTCATATCACCACCCTGTCTTTCAAGATGTCTTCATGAGCCTGGCATTCAGCTGTACAACTCTAACTGAGCACAGTCCTTGACCTGACAAAGCTAAGTACTGGAGATAATGCACTGCAATGAAAAAAACCCATGTAGATGGAAACTGCACTGTTATTGCTAATCCTACCAGTCTTTTGGTATCAGCAGTGGTAGAGAAAGGATATTCCAATAGCAGGGTGTGGTAGAAGGGACAAAGTAGCCACCTTATATCTAACCACAATCCCAGGATGTTACACATTTACAACCCAAAGCTATACCACGAAAAGCAAATCTGACACAAGTAAGCATAAACTCATGCATGCTTATGCACACTTATGGAAAATATGTTTCAGCTACAAATATCTTATACCATTTTTGACTGGTTGGATGACCACTTCCATAATGATGTCACTGACATGCCACATCAAAGGAAAAGTCCTGGGTGACATTTTTGCACATACTAACAAGGCATTAGTCTCTGCTGAACTGGCTTACATAACTCTGGCTCATGTGCTGGGAATACTATCAATAAATCTAAAAATCTGGGAATTTGGAAACTTTCAGAAGCTGACTTCCTGTAACCTGCAGGGAAAGCTAACAAAAGTCTGGTACAGAGTGGAAATGGTGGACTGTTCTGTTAAAAATAGTGCAGAAAGCATTGGTGGAGAAACCACCTATGAGTTATCTGTAATTACACTTGCTATGTATCGACTAGATTAGCCATTCTTCTGTCAGGTAAATTCTTCAATCTCAGATATCTAATGACAAGGAAAATCCCCTTGCTTATTAGCAGATTATACCACAAAAGGGAGCAAGAGACCTTGTCATCTCCTTATTCTCTGGCTGAGCCACATGCAGCACAAACATCCCAAGAGAAAGCTCTGGGAAAATTCCAGGCTTGTTAAATGCACGCGAATTGCTTTTAAGGCAATTCATCCTACTGCTTGGCCCACGCTGTCTTGATGTGGGTCAGACTGTAAATGACACAATTTGGTTGCCACTGTGCTAACCTCTACATTCCTCTGACTCTGAGGGAGAAAATCTCTTCTTTTCTCACCTGACTTCAAATGGAAGCCTCATGAATGTCATGAATTTAGTGTGTAGTTTTATTATTGTGGTTTTATTTGAATTGCCACAAAAATGTTGGGTGCGATTAAACTCAGGCTTCTCCTTTTGAAGAGGTCTACGCTTACTATGACTTTTACACCCTCTTTTCTCGCTAACTTTTAATTTTTTTCTGCTTTGAGTCTAGTTGCAACTCCAGCTCCTACACTGCAGTTGTGAGAGCCTTCCCTTGGTACTGTACTAAGTGATATTTATGCATAAAGTTTTGCTAATTGCTGATTCCATTGGCATTCATAAACCTATGCTGGAATGAATGAAGCTTTCATTCATGTTTATATATTAGTTTCCAACATTTGTATGTTTGTAATCATCAGGCTAAAACCAGCTTTCATTTGCAGAGATGTAAACTGAGGATAACTGAGTCAGTAGATATACTACATTATGTAAATGGAAAGATTCTTTTCTAGTATCATTGAGAGTTGAGTTAATCACAAAAACCTCCCATTTCCGCAACTCATCAAAATTTGTTCACGACTGGTAACTGCAGTTACGGCTCCATGAACCAGTGGTTGGGATCAGTAGAAGTCCACCTCAAGAGCTCATGGTGTGCTGGGGATCTGACCTAGGCACTGCTATAGGTTGATGGAAGGTTTAGATAAGCTCTAAGTTTGCTCCCACGCATTAACGCTCTGTTACTGCTGCAGCTCAACTCCCAGGCTAGTTCTCTCCAAAGGGAGTCATGGTCAAGACCTGCAGTCTCCTTCCTGATGTGAACTTGTGCTCAACAAGTGGGCAACAGCTGAGGGTTGCCTGAAAAGCACTCTCCTGATCTAACTAACGAACACACTAACACAGACACACCCTATGTGCAAATTACAGAGACTTACTCAAATCTCTGTGGCAATCCCTAGCCATCAACGATTTTCCCAGCCATATAATTGCTACTAATAACAACACAAGTTCCCAATTAAACAAATGGAAGCAAGATAAATGCCCACATAATCTTGGCTTCTCCCAGCTTTATGATTCAGAGTGTACAATCTGTTGCCCTTGGTCTTGTGGAAATAGTGCCCATGTGAGAATTTTAATGACAATGCAGCACTGCTTCTGGTCTGTTCTGGGTATCCGAGGGCTTTGATTTCTTTATCGTGGAGGAGGTTTTGATGGTCAAGCAAAGTGGGTCTTTCATGCCCCAGGGACCTGTAGCTTATTCACTTGCACTCAACTACCTGTGTACTTCCCCACCCTTTACACTTAGCAATAGGTTACTCAGCACAGAGACCCAAAACCAAGGAGGACACCTAAACAGTCTGGAATCAGCAGGGAGAGGAACCAAGGCAGTTTCTGGTGTACCACCATGGGAGAGTATGGGTGGTAGGAAGAGGTGATGTGACACATGGCTTAGATTTTCTATGTCCTTTACCATCACTGCCTTGTAGGCAAATGGCTGCAACTGCTCTTCTCTCCAATACTCTACCATCTTTTGGCATTGGCTCTGCTTTCAACACCTCCAGCACAGGAAACCAGGCTTCCTGCCTCCCTGTATTCAGAAATGTTATCAGTCCTTTTTTCAGGTCTTGCCATGCTTCTACAAAAAAAACCCAAAAAAAAACAAAACAAAACCTCTGTGCATAGCCTTTTTGTTACCATGCTTTATCCTCCTCTGAAACTATTAGCACATTACTGCTCATGAGCTGCTGCATAGGAATCACTTATGCTTTGAATCTCACTTGAAGTAAGCATAGATTATGTCAAGTAAAAATACTTAGCCATAGATATCAGACAGAACGCCAGACAGACAGTGGGCTAAGACACAGAAGGATGACAGTGCCTTAAAAACACTGTAATTACTTGCACTCAAAAAGCCTGGCACTTTCTCAGGGCTGTCTCTGGGGATGTTTGTGCTATGTATGGCTCAGCCAGGCGACAAAGAGAGGATAAGGTCTCTTGCTCACTTCTGCTGTCTAACCTGCTTAAAAACAAGAAGATTTTCTTTGTTCTTAGAGATCTGGATAACAAACTGATAGCATCCACTCCTGTTGTTTGCCCATAATAAAAGGACAGCTATGTGGTCCCAATCCTTAACCATGCTGGCTGCTCAGCAATACCATCTTGAGAAGTTCTCCTTTCAAGAGTCTGATATTCCAGATGGGAACAATTTCTGTAAAGCAGTGTTTTCACATGGGCCATGAAAAATGCTCAAAGAAAAAGAGGGGAGAAAGGATCAAGATAACCGATAATGTTTTTATGCAATGACTGAACAGATCTTAAATTGGAGCTTTTGAAAAGGTGATATGTTTGCACAGCCCAGACTTGGTCACAGTATCTGCACACACATCCTATTACAAAGCAAAGAGCAAATTCACTGATAAACAGTATGACAGGAGTGGCACTAAGTCTCACACGAATCTTTTGTACAGGATATTGCACTTGTAGATACAAATTTCCCTGAATCAGTGAGAAACTCCGAAAAGGCAATGCTCTTCCAGGTGTTTTTTTAGGCCAAATCTGCCAGGAACTGAGATTACTAAAGCCTCAGTTGTAATAATTACACTGACAAACAACTTCAGTCAACTTCAGGTACATTTTCAGCTTCCTCAAACTGCCATCTGTATCTTAGCAGCCCTCTTAACTGAGGGCTATAGCTGAGTTTAGTCAGAAAAATCCAGAAAGATGAGGGTGCTAGAAAAGTCTGTGATCACACAGATGTGAGAAAATAAGACAGACTCTGGTTTATTCAGCTTCATGCAAGTCACGTGAGGTAATTAATTCCAAGTGGTTTTGGTCTCCATACAGAAACTTCCAGCAAAAGATTTTAATGATGTAATAATTACCTTTTTCCTTTCATGATACTTCTAACTATGCCTTAATTTATGATGTTTTTAACTAGCATACATGTATCCTGGGGCTATGATGGATGCACATTTATTTAAGCCAAAAGATAAATCTTAATGAAAGGGTTTTTTAACACAGTAATTAACATGTATTTTGATCATCATAACAGTAATTATTAGAGGCACAAAAACAGAATCAGATCTCAGAAGAAGCCATGAAGATCCTAAATAGGGTGGACTAGCAACACTGCCCTATTATTTTGCCAAGAAATGATACATCAAAGTGGCAGGAGTGAATCATCATACACTACTAGGAACTACACCCAGTGAAACCATGAGACAGAAATATGAGATGCACTAACCTCCACCATAAATTGTAAATTATAATCACACAGCAGAGAGTGTGCAACATGTCTTTTCTCATAGTTATCAAGCTATGCTCTCCTTATGCTTCCACAAATGTGATTGCTCATCAGATAAAACAATGGAAGAACCACAAAAGCATAGGAATTTTGGCTTAATATGAAAGGTCCATTTATTTTTTAAAAATGGGTTTACTCCATGAAGGATTATAAGCTCTCAACATGTATCAAATAACCCAATCAAACAGCCTTCTTCTTTACAAACCTCTTACCTCTTAAAAACTCACTTTTTAGTGGGATTATATGATGGGAGGCAAAACCAGCATACACACAATGAAAAGAGCATACACACTCTTACCTGTTGTCATCCTCCCCTTAGCAAAAATTATTAGTATTCAGAATTTTTGCCCAGCTAAGAAATCATTTTGCCCATACACATGTGCAGGCAGACTGTAACTTTCAGGCAGCCCTTTTGCAATGACAAACAGTAAAGAAGTCAAGCAAAGCTGAAAACACCGTTTAAAAAATATCTTAATTCATTTTATCCCTGAGTCAGATTTATTTTAGGAATTAGATTCACAGAATCACAGAATGGGTTGCATTGGAAGGGACCTTAAAAACCACCTAGTTTCAACCCCCCTGCCACGGGCAGGGACACCTTCTGCTAGACCTGCTTGCTCAGAGACCCATCCAGTCTAGCTTTGAACACTTCCAGGGATGGGAAGTGTTCCCATCAACATCACCCACAACTTCTCTGGCCAGCCTGTTCCAGTGCCCCAAATTAAAAAAGTTTAACAGTAAACAAGAGGGCCTCGTATAAAAGGAAATGGCAGCAAAAATAGAGAAATAAAATGTTTCTTAAAGAAAAGTATATAGTATAGTACCTTTTCCAGTCAAAGTTTCTTCTTTTATTTTCCTCACAGCTTTTTGGCCCTCACTTTCACTGTTTCCAGCTGTTAAAATACAGAAAATGAAAAATTAGCAATGCAATCTACTTAAGGAGTGTGAATTTAAGCATGCCACTGTGAAGTGCTAACCACAGTGTAAAACCAGTATGAAGTGTTAGGTGAAAAGGTGTGCTTAGTTACTGTCAGGCAGCTGAGGCTTTTGAAGACGCCTGTACAAATGCACTGCTGTTCACAGGAGTTCTGTCTGTTTATCTCATTAATTCATATAAAATAGGACCATCTGCTGGCTGGACCAACAGATTTGACATGTGAGTTTGTGAACTAAGTGAATTGTATCACACCTAGATTCTACAAAAGCTTCGCTACAGGTTACAATGGACTTTCCCTTGCTCTTTTTCCAAAATGAAGAATTCCACATTTGAAGGAAAGTCCTCACTAACCTGGCCCAAATGCTTAGGAAAAGTTTTACTATGATTAAGCATAAAATAAATGTCCTTTGTGCCATTCAGCTAAGGTGGGTGGTTAATTATTGTCTGACATTTGGCAATTTTTTTATAATAACTTAGATCAAAGGAAAAAAACACAAGTGCAAACAAAAATATTGTGCTTGGTAATACAAGTTAAATTAAGTTTAATATTCAATTTATCCATCAACAAACATTTTCCATAACAAGAAACATCAAAATACTTATTGTTTATTATGTACGTTGGATAAAAACACTAGTACCCCTTATGAACTTCATGAAGTTGCCTTATTCTTTTCCTGATTATATAAACCTCTGCCTTAGTTTCTATGTGTTGTTTTTTTTCTCTTGTGCTGCTCTACAAGTGCCCTGTCCTCTCTTTCACAGCGTCACAGAATGAGATGAAGTTGGAAGGGACCTCAGGAGGTCATCTGGTTCAACTTCTTGTTCACATTAGCTGGTACATGCTCATATTTACTCTCAGGTGTTAGAACATGCTTTATGGTGCTATTAAACTAATTCATGTCATCTCACAGAGAATGTGTTAAAAAAGTGGGAGTAAGCCCTTTGATACAAAGCATGTGTCATCCATGGCTTGCATGAGCTGAAGGCCTGGAGCACTGAATGGAGATTTTTGACACAACCCAACTGCTTTGAGGAGCTAGTGCATCCTTTTGAGGATGGAGTTTAAGCTGTGCTTCTGCAGTAATAAACAAGGATTTGAAACATGTCTTTATTTTCATGATATACAAGAACATAGATTTAGCCAAAATAAATACATTTAGCATTCCAGATTCTAGTTTCTCTAGAGAGAAAACATTCTCACATAAAATCTAGAGTCATACATCTCTACAACTGTTCTCTATAAATTCCATTGGGATTATATTACTCAGACTGACCAAAAAAAAGAAAAAAAAAAAGAAGAAAAGGCAGATATTTGCAGTATTTTCTTCTTTCTGTTTTTATCTCTTTAAAACCATCCAGCCTTGCACAGAAGAAAAACACTTGGTTTGATGTTAATTTCCAGATACAGATGCAACATCAACAAGCAAACCCTCCAGTGAAACTGCCATTTCTGGGGAAATCTGTGCACAGGGCTTATGGGCAAGAGATCAATTTTCCTCACTGTTCCACCTGAAGTGATGTACTAAAGTAGGATTTCAGTGTGTTATTATGCTGGATAAAGTTATACTAGAAATAAAAATACTTTTGTGCCAATTCTGTGAAGGTTTCATTTGATTGCTCATTCATTCGGCACCCCTCATGCAGAGATTAGGTTTATTAAAGCCCCAGTGTCTTGATTTAACTCTCAGTATGTTCACTTAATTTGTTCTTTTAAAAGAGCTTGTGTTCACAACAAATTTTAATTTGCTTTATTTTGCTGTTATATAAATGGTTATTCATTAAAGCTCAGCGCCTTCCAAATGAGCTCATTTTATTCATATTTGCATATTTTTCACTCTAGACCACTGGGGAAAAAAATATTTTGCTAAACAGTCACTTCAGATATCTGTTTCCAGTCTGATTCAACAAAGAGTTTGAAAACGAGATTCTGGGGGCTGCAGTATCAGAAAATTGAAATAGCCTCAGTGAAAACTGCCACTGTAATAGAGGCTTTGGAAATCCTTTTTTTTCAAACAAAATCCTGCAAGAAAGAAGTCAGTCACTGAACAAATGACTAAAATCCTTACAAAAAGGTCAGATACATATATCAGAAAGATACCATAAAACTGGGAGGGTAATCTACACTTCTGAGTTAAGTCAAGGGGAGCAGCACTCCCTTGCTAAGGATGGGTGGGAGAGGAAAGGAACATTGCATCGTCACACTGTGTCCCTTCTAGCACATCCTTCTGGGATCCTCTACGCAAAGGGAGTGGCAGGCATGAAAAAGATCAACCTCCTTTCAAGCGCTGCATTAATTATTCAAAAATAAAAAAAAAAAAAAAAAAGAAAAAAAACAGCATTTTAAGTCAGCAAAGTAACGCAGTCAGGTTCAGGTTGGGAAAAATCAAAACTAACTTGCATTTTCTTAATGAAGTTGGGTCACTAAAAAGCACAACCTTCAAATGCACTGAACAGGTGTACAGCACCCTAAAGTAAGGAGGAGGATGGTTTACTATATAAGGGTCAAATTCTTACTACTCTCAGCTGGTTTAGATCCTCAGTAGCATATTTACAGTGATTCTTTAAAAAACTTTGTGGTACACAAAATAATCCTCTGTCTGAACATTTTTCCAGTGAGTCACCATAATTTTCATATGTTCCACATACCAGAATTTATCCATTTTAAGCACTTTAGCATCTGTAGCATAAGATCTGCCTGCTCTGAATTCAAGTGGTTTGGAGGGAAGGGTAAGAAAGGAAAGACAGATCACGTATTTTATGCAGTGAGGCAATCTTAACAAATGCTTTAAGAAAAAGGGATTCATCATTTTACGAGCTTAGATCATCAAAGTACCCAAAACTGTAATAATCTTGCTTTTCGTGCTAATTTAAAGTGTCTACTGGAAGCTCAAAATAGATATAGTTGTCTCAAGAACTGTTTATGCAAGCTGTTCAGAGCCCTATCTGATGTTTTTCTTCCACTTAGTCCCCACAGAATAATGAAAAATTTAGGCAAGACTGATTCAATAACAATGCTGACTACAATCAATTCTGAAAGTAAAATTAATAACATAAAAACAAATTTATTCTAAATGGTTGCACCTGTATAAAATCAGATGTCATTTCCATGGCATAAAAAATTCTAATTCTTAACAAAATACTGAAACTTGTGTTGGGGGGATGTTGGGGGGAAAGTATATTTAAATACAACTTTTAGTCAAAAAAATTTGCTCTTCTCTTCAACATTCACTTACACAAACACCACAAGTCAAAGCACATTGATACAAAGCCACTAGAGAAGTACATAGAAAAATTCTTATCAGCAGCAATAGGCTTTGGATCTTATCCTAAATGTCAGGCTCTGTCATCTTAATCACTTAAGTAGATCTTAACTCTGAAAGTTATTTCAGGGATTTCCACAGAATTATCACAGAAATTGCTCAGTCTGAATAAGGCTAGAAAAAGCACGGCCCGCAGAAACCCAGCATGGGCTAAAAACACACTGTCACTAGTTAGGGATTCTGATACATCTATATGTATTCCTTATATAATATTTTTAATTTCTTTGGATGTGAAGATCTCTCCAAAAGAATAATTGCTACTCACACACTGAATTTATGTACAAAATTGATCCTGATAAAAAAAGGAAGAGACTTTCCAAGTGGTGTTTTGCAAAACTAGGAATTTGAAATATTGATGTTTCAAGGGAATGTACTCCAGGGAATTATAAAGAAATTTAAAATAGTCTATGATGAATCATAGAGCCTGTAAAGCTTACAGCTGCCTGGAGAGAATAAACCAACAAATACAAAAAGCCCTCGCTTACCTAAGTTGTCAGGGGAAAAATTTCCTGACTTTCAGCAAGAAAGCACAAAACAAAGGCAAATAAAAACTTTTTGAGATGAACACCAAGAAGATGCAAGCCAACCAGCAAGTGGTGGTCCAGAGCAAGATTGGACCCCTCCAGGTTGGGGCCTGAGAGCCGCCCTGTGCACCAGGGCACTCCCAATGCTGCGATAAACCCGCCGCAGTGAACCCCGGGAGGGGAGGCAGGGGTGAGCCCCCCAGCTCTGCCCACGCACCCCAGCTGCCAGCAAGTGTGACTCTCTCATTCACCAGTGCCTGGGGAACCGCAGATAAACACTCATCCCTGGACTTATGTAGCCATAATTATGTATCAGTTAATCCCTGAAATGAGGAATAACTTCACATGGTTTGCAGCGTGCCCTACGGCCTTCCCCTCTCCCCACTGCTGACTCAAGTAACCAAAGTTTAGAAACTCTAATGTACATGTGCATTACCAGGAAAAGCTTGGTGGCACAGTAATAAATTCTGTATAAGTGTATGCCATCCGATTAAGGAGTTGCAAAGGGTGATGGTTAGGTAGGTGTCTTTGTGCAACAGAATATAAAAAAGTTTCCAAATGGAAATTTGACTTAAGGTGCCTCTTCAGAGTAGCATAATCCTCATTATGATTGGAAGGGAACTGATTTCATTGGAGCACGAGTCTGAAGACAGGACTTGTGAGGGCACCCAACGCCTCTAGAGAAAAACAAAATCCTATCAGTTGGTGGTAGAAGGACCGAGATTTTACAAGTGTGCACAACAAAACAGCACATACCTAAGAGAGAGGAATGACTGCCCCCAAAAAACTTGAGGATGAAAAGTTGAACTCAGTACAATTATAAGCATATTTTCAAAGGAATTTATAACATCTTCAATAAAAGGGAACTTAGATCTTGTGTCTCAACTTTAAAACCTTTTAGGCAGGTATAAGGATATGACCAGGTTATAAAAAAAAAAAAAAAAGGAAAAAAAGAAAATGATAGAAAGTTTCCTTATGTCTAGAGACATCACATGTCTTTTGTCATCCAGTTAGTCATACAACAGTCAAAATTAAATACATGCCTTTCTGACATGAAAGTAACAATATTGTTGTGAGTGTTCCTGCAAGAAAAGAAGCACAACTGAGCAAGAGAGAGAGAATGTTTGCAAAGAGAAAAGAAATCTTCATTCTTGCCTTAGGTTTCATCAACCCACCTGTTCCAACGAGAAGTTAAGAGCGACCCTGTTTAGCAGACCAAAAATACATCTAGGCAAGTGCCCTGTTTCCAACAATAACCTTAAGCAGGTGCTTAAGGAAAAGATATAAGTGACAGCATTAAGTCTAGGAGTGGTATTTTCCAACACATCCTCCCAGAAATAAGAAGTTTCAGAGACTTCCTGACTCAAAGGTCGCATGTAGTCTCTCAATGAACCTAGTCTCCTCTGCTTCACCTAATTGCACTTTCAATTCATTCAAGTGCTTGACCAACAAAAGCTTCTGGGACAACTGGCTCTGATTTAATGACACACTTAATTACATTCAAAAGGTTCTACTTCACTAGTTTGTTTGTTGTTTGTTTATTTTGTTGAATGTTCTCTACTTGGTGTATAATATGACAGGGAATGACCACTTCTCGTTCACTTTCTACACCACTTATAATTGTATGATATCACACCTCAGTCATCTGTTTGGAAGCGGAAGAACTTTTGTTCTGTGCCTCACCTTGTACAAAGCCATTCCATACTCCTCATCATCACTCTTTAAATTTTTCCAGTTCAACAAGACTTCTTTTGAGTATGCACAAGAGGATGAACCAATGGTTTCTACAAAAGAAGAGGGACGCTTCCTGTCCTGTTTTCATCTTCTTTCCTGCTAAGCTATACAATTTTATTTGCCTTTATGACTGGCATTAAATATCGATGATGTTATGCAGAGAGCTTTCAACAGTAAATCACAATATTTATTTAAGTTTTTGAGCATTGCAGTTAATTTAGATCCTATTCTTGTAAATTCATAGGTGTGGCTGGTTTTCCTCATATGCAGTATTTGCATTTACTAACACTGTATTTATCCATTCCTTCATAACCCGGTCATTCACTATTGGAAGATTGTTCCCCATTCTTCACAGTAGTTAAGATTTCATAGGGCATCCAGTTCCACTCCTGCTACAGCTGGTGTCCCAGGACTTGAGTATTTCCAGGAATTGAGACTCTTCACATTAAAAAATAAAAAAATAAAAAAAAAAAAGTGATTTTTTTCCCCCTTTAGGTATTTAAGCACATGGAAAAGGTCCCTCTGACCCTTCTCTTCTGAATACAGCTCTTTCAGCCTCCCCTAGTATGTCAGGATCTCAAATCTCTTAATTATCAATAGTCAAATTAATTTGAATCTCCTAAACACATATATGCAAAATGCATCATCTCACTGTTCACCCTGTATTCTGTATCTATCTTTTATAAATGTACTGAACATATGTCCATGGGGCCAGAATTATCTTTGCTCCAGTCCAAAGCTGACAAATCATTCCTCAATACTGTTTTCTGCCTCTTAATCCATTACTAATCTACCAGAGATCTTTCTCTTATCTCAAGACAAGCCAGCCACTTTAAAATCTTTTGGCATGAACCTTACCAAAAGCTTTTGAAACCCAAGATTAAATTAATTCACACAGTTGTTGAATACTTCAAAGCATTTAATAAATGCTTAATGAATAAATTAAGCAAATGCCTAGAAAAATATGCACTAACTCTTCCAAAATTCATCAACACATATTTAACTCTACATTTATTAAGTGCCTGACTTTTTTTCCAGTATAAAAAGACCACACTCACTGGACCATGCACAACGTCCTTCCTGCCCAACATTCATATTTGCCCACCTTACACTTCTATAGCAAGGATGATTTAAGGTCCTATGCAGCAGATACTAGTCCAGAAATACTTTTATGCTTCTGAGGGATTTTGGGTTTACTCACAGTGGCTTGTTTTGGACTGTTTTAGTTTCTTTTCTGATGGACAGTACTGTATTCATCCTGAGTATGTAATAGTCTCTGTACTATTCATAAGCACTCTATCTTTTTAGCTGCTCATTTTGTATACTTCTTCAGAGACAGTGAACAGATTGAAGACTTCAAGCCCATTTGGTTGCTTCTCATAAGGATGTCTTTCCATACCTGTGATAAGCTTGTTCTCCTCCAAACCCTTTAAATTTTGTTATGACCCATTTTAAAATAGAGAGACCAGAATTCAGTATAGTATTTAAGGTTCTGATCCACAAAGAATTCATACAGTTGAATCAGCTTGTGTTGTCTGTTTTGTTTGTTCATTTTCCAAAAATTTCTAATATTTATTTTGGTTTTTACAAGCTATTAAGAACCACTGAGTTTCACAGAATGATGTGTTTTGAACCCAAGATCTACCTTCAAAGTGATGATGGTTGACACAGAATCCATTATTTCTTTTTCTGAAGTTTTTACCCCATGTCCATCATTGATCTACATTGAATTTCACATGCCTTTTTTAATACTCAGCTTCTTACAATCTTCCTTTAATTCCTCACACATCCATGGTCTTTATAACTCTGAATAATTTAATACAATTTGAAGGACTTTTCACTTCACTGTTTGCTCCTCCTCTAAAATTATATGTTGAATGCATGGATTCTAACACATATCCCTGTTGAACTCCAGGGATAACACCTCTGTATTAAGAAAATAAAAATTTATGTCAATGTTCTGACATAACATGCAAAGTTATTGTACGAATGTAATAGCATTTGTACTTAACCTCTGGGCTGTGCAGTGTTCTGAACAGCCTTGCAAATTTTGCTTTCAAGTTTCTAGAAATCCAAACAAACCATATCAAGCCAAATATTTCTCATCTTCCTGATGGCTGAGGTCAGTTAATCAAAGTATTTTACTCTGTAATACACCTGTACAGTTGATTGAGTTCTACTTCAGGTTAGTGCCCAAAGGAGAATTCTTGTGCTCTAAGTGTCTTTTCAGAGGTTTTTTTCACTATTTTAATAATAGTTTCAAATGTCCTAAGGAATGCTGCAGTGAGTTAGTTTATAAACAAGCAGTCTTAAACCACTGCCAGTTATTTAAAGGAAAAAGTCTTTTTAAAGCAAGGATGTGACAGTCTTCAAACAGAAACTAGGGACTAAAGTGTTTGACAAAATTATTACATGTTTGGAAGGCTGTGTGTGACTGTGTGCACATGTAGAGTGCATAAATAACAGACAATACTGTAAGTAGAGTTCTTCATAACCCTGATTACAGTGTGCTGATATACTAGAAACTGCGCTGAACGACAATTATAAAGCAATCTACATGCATTTTCTTAATGTTCCTACTAGAAAAAAAGAAATCACCACTCACTTTTAATAGGCTGGTAACAATTGATATTTTCTGACTAATTCCAGAACTCATCCAGGCCTAACAAAACCTGAATAAAATTAGGAAGATAAATACTTTTCCAGCAAAAAACCAATAACTCAAGCATCTCATAGATCTATGTACAGTAAGAAAAGACTATTAAAGTAACCCATAGAAATTTTCAGTTATTGAAATTGAATCAAACCATCTTTGAAAATGAACAATTGCACCATCTCGATAGGATTTAATTATCCCTCTAAAGTCACTTTGTATATTTTACAATATAAGAATCATCTGATTTATAGCACAGAGAATACAGCTTGAAAATTGGAAACTAATGTGAATGAGAAAGGTGACAGAAATCTCTTGCTTGGTCTGCTGCAGGGCTCACAGAGGTCACACAGAAGTGCTCAGTCTGGTGATGGAACTACCTTTATTTATGCCAAAATTGCAGGGCTTAAATAAGTCACCTGAATACATATACATATATATAAATATAATGAGATTAGTTCCTTCAAAGTGTAAGCCTGTCTTAGAGAACTGGAACAGTGATGTACTCAGACACTAAAGATTTATCACACTGTCCTGAACCTGGTATTTTATCCCAAGCACCATATGTGTAACATTGTCAAGCTGCACATCTTTTGATTTTCATTTACCATTATCAGGCAGGACTATCAAAGCTTCTATATTAGATATTTTCACACATTTTTACAGCCTTCTTTTATTAATGTACTGAGAAAAAAAGATCAAACTGACGCTTCCTTTTTTGAGTCAATGATTTTAACTTGCACTCACAGAATCCTCATAAAATTAAACACCCGAGATAAAGGATGGAAGGAAGAATTTATGCTCCTAATCAGTCTAAATTCAGACTCACAAAACTGTGGCAAACACTGTGAACCACAGCTGACCCACAGCTGGGTTTTATGACTGGGGGTGGAAGAGATCATAGAAATGTCTGGGATATCTTGATTTCCAATGTCCTTATTATTAAGAGCATATTTATTTGTAATTGCACACAAAACAACACCTTCAGTATCAGTCACTGCTCAACAGGCACCAAAAATGGTGTGTCATTTACCTTCTCTCTCCAAAAGTGAAATTGCAAGCTTGTTTATCAAGTAATAAATTGCATAGCAGGGAGCAAGAGCTCCCTGTGTGTTTTAACCCTGAAGACTCACCACCAGCATCAGCTTTCCCTACCAGGGGTTTGTTGTCTGCCATGAGATTCTCCTGAAGTAAAAGTCCTGCTGACTGCGAGTAATCATATTGCAGCTTGGAAAAAAAATCTCAATGAAATTTATCAAACAAATATGTGGAAAATTCCTTTCAGCATTTTCAGCATTCAGCCCAATCTCTTTCCCAGAGAGAGGCTGAGGAAAGGGTGAGCATCACCCACAGGGGGAAACCACAGGAGGGAGAAAGGAATCTTGTGTACCTATGCTGGGACTGTAAAGGAAGAAGGTGTAAAAGTACTATGCAACCACTCTGAGTTAACACACTGCCTTTTCTTACAGTGCATATTCATGTTCCAAACAGTAACACGATTTCTACTTATTAGTTTTCCTCATTCCATTGCTAGATTGGATTTAAAAGGAGGTTCCTTCAAATATTTACTCCTCTAAAATGTCAAACTCAGTCAAAATCACATCCATCACAAATGGTGAATAATTTTTCACATCAGACATTCAGGTCTGACTCATTTGCCCGCTACAGGGATATCATTCTTTATTGCTAAAGTTCCTGTAATGGGAAAGAAGCATTCAGTGAATGAGCAAGATTGACTGTAAGCTACACTTGAGTCTCCCTTGAAAGCTCAAATTCATCCAACATCTGCACCTTTTTAACATAAGTTCATGCCTATATACAAACTTAGGTTGAAAACATTTCTAGAGGAGAAAGCTTGAGCACTCTTGCTGGCTTATTTGGGCCTTGTGTGGCCTGAAGTTGAATGTGCTAATGCATGCCAATGTGCCAGGAGGTATTTTAAGCATATTCTGGACACTTGGGCCCAACAGTCAGGAACAAGGATGGAAGGTCATTGCATTTAATGTGTTTTTGAGACTGTTTTGATCATGCAGCTGGAAAAAAGCCTGGGACTATCTATTCTACTGACTGGGTTGCTTTGCTCTGAAGAATTTCACAGGCAAAGAAGATAGCTGTGACTCACAGGGCTCGGTGTTTAGGTCAGAGTTTGCCTGGAAGAAATGAATCAGTTGGAAATCTTACTCATTAAGTGCTTCCTAGAATTAATTTCATTAATTTACATTTGTAGAGATTTGCAATGCAAATAGTAAGGTTGATAAAATTGAAGAGTGAATGGAAGTGTGTGTGCGTTTAAAAGCATCAGAAGAAGAGCAAAGCAAAGTGTTAAAAGAATGCCCTTTGTTGAAAAATAAAGGACATGTTTAAAGGACACTTCCTGTGTTGTTTATGTCAAGGCCACAGCACAGAAGACTTGACAATAGATGACCATGCAATCTGCCACCAGGAGGATAACATCCAGGTTGCAGCATATCACCCACAACATTATTTTTCCTGCTAGCCCAAAAATAGACATAGCCTATATACTGAAGACAAGGAAAAATGTACTAAGATCTGCTGAACAATATAAAATATCACAGAATCACAGAATGGTTGTGTTTGGAAGGGAGCTTTGTCCAATCCCCCTGTTAAAGCAGTTTCACCGAGAACAAGTTGCCCAGGGTCACATTCAGACAAATTTTTAATATCTCCAGAGAAGGAAGCTCCACAACCTCTACCATAAACTAGCCTGTCGTTTTTGATCAAGAAGAACCACAGAGACAGGATAAGGACTCAGTAGCTGGTGTACCTTTTCCCATACTCAAGTGATGCTCATCAGACCACATGCGCTTGCACATCTCGGTGTTTGTGAGAGTAAGGGAGTGCATGTGAGTGAGAGAGTGATTGTGAGTTGAAAAAATGCAGCTTATTTAGAGATTCTGTACCTAAACATCGCCTTCCTATTTCCAAAATTCCTAAACATTAGTTTACATTCCTAAACATTAAAAAATACTACAATAAATGTTAAAAAGAAGCTATGTTCTATGCTTCCATGACCCTACGCAAAAAGAAGAAAATTAGCCTTTTTGTTTTCGTACTTGATATATTTTTGCAGTCCACCTTAAACATGAAAAGCAATTTTTGTGAAATATTAATGCTGACATTATAAAGCTACATCTAGCCACATTAGCAATATCTAGCATCTAGCTACATACAGCAGCATCTACTTGCATTTTGCAGATTCTTCAGTTTGACACATCTATTAAAACATGTATGGGCAAGTGGTATTCCACATTACACCTGTACAATTCCAGGACAACTCCATTAGTGTTACTGACTGCACTAGACTAATAGTACATGGCTACTATGCTCTCATTCATTGTTTGGTATGGGTTTGTGTTTTTTTTAGAGATGTGTATCCAAAACCTTAGAGAGAGCACATTCTATATAAAATTTGAACAAAATGGCAACACCAGCTTGCTAGTGTATAATGAAACAGCAATCTTCAGGGACTTTATGGTATGTAAATTACAGTTGTTTAGGTAAAAATCTATTTAAAGAAAGATGAAGTGAGGAAAATGTAGCATTTTAAACATGTAAGTACTCATTATGTTACATACTGATTTAGTAGATATATTAGTGCATAGATATGTATGTGCCGTACAGAAAGCTTTTAAAAATAGGAAAAAAGTCTCACTAATACTGTCTGCAGTATAAAGAAGAAACTGTGTGCACAGGCCATTTTTTCAGTTCCTATAGAACTTCATGTAGCCAGGCTTCAGATATCAGTCCAACGCAGTCACCTTATGAAGTCTTTATTATCAATGAAGAGACACAGGCACCTCCAGAAGCTGAGTTGTCAGACTCACACAACTGAACCTTTCAAGGTATTTATTTCCTCGCTGTGCCTACAAACGACACCTACAGTGACAAACTGAGAAGTAAATGTGCAATTTTTACATGAATGAAGTTATAAGGGCCCTTATATTTCTGCCCTTATAACACAGATTATCCCCCACTATTCTTTAAAGGCTTTCATCAGTTTTGCTCTTAATCAATATACACACCCTAACATTGTAGCATTATCCATATTCAGTAACAATAAAATAAAATATTTTTGCAATATCCATTTTTTAAGGATTTTTATTGTTTATTTCTTATATAAGATAGTAGAACTCTTCCAAGTTCTGCAGGAAAAAGAATAATCCCATTCATTTTTTTCTGAGATCTTGCAAAGCAAAACATAAAAACATAAATCAATCTTTATTTATGCTAAATGCTGGCAAAACACTCTCCTACCTTTTCCTGCCTTATCTTTACATATGCTAGAAAGAAAATACTCCTTAAAAGAAAAAAAATTACTTTCTGAAACAAAAGGTTAATTAAGAAAATAATAGCTTTACCTATTATCACGTGCATGCCAAGTCTTGCCAAATGCTTCACAGTTTGGTAACCAATTCCTTTAGCTCCTCCAGTCACTATAGCAACCTTTCCATTTTGTATAGGGAAAACTATATGAGGAAAAAAAGAAACAACACAAGGTTAGTTCACAATAGCACACAATTAAGAAGTTAAGATGGATTTTAAAGAGCATACAGACTCTCAGAGTCATACAGACCACTCAAGCCAGGCTAGTAAACAATCTCAGAAACAAACTCTGTATGGAAATAAAAACTATGGAGCATCTGCCATTATTTACTGCCCTATAATTTTCCAGTATTAACAGTTCACGAAAGACTGAGGTTCACAACATGAAAGGCAAACACCCACTTTGGAAATTTTCTCATTTCTATTTGCATGCATTTCATCATCCTGCAGTCATCTGTGCTTTAAAATTTCCATCATAACTTTGTTACAGAGCAAGGTGAGAGCAGTTACAAGTCAGCTCAAGGATGGTTTATTCTGTGCATACAGGGAAAAAAATTCTATCAGCTGCATGATATTCTGAAAACTTCCTGAATGATAAAAGACCAGTCTCTGCCAGTAACACGGAGCAAATCGAAAACATCTCAGTCAAAGGTGACACATCTAAAGGGCAGGAGGCAGCTGACATAATTTCCCTGTATAACTGAGCACTCTCTCTCCTGAAAATCTCTGAGTCCTGAGCCCCAAAAAAAGGAGGCAATTTATTTGCATGAAAACCTCCACCTGCTTTTCCCACCTCCACCAGCTCTCTCCCACAGATGCCAGCATCCCTGATACCCACCATCAGCCTCACACTACCTCCATCCCAACAAGTGCTCCTTAAATCAGGGCAACACACAGCCCAGCAGGCGGGCTGTGCTCCCAAACCCCCTCTGCTATAAGGATGGCTGAGATACAGCCTGTGTCTCCTGCATCCCCAGGCAGCCTTTAGACTGCAGAGTGAGCCAAGAAGTGGCTGGAATGGCCCCAGCTGGGTGGCTGCCATCCCAAGTACAAGCTCTCATGCTGAGTGCAGGTTGCCCAGTGCATCCCTCCTTCATGAGGGGAGTCCTGTGGGCAAAGAAAAGCAAAAGCAATATGATTTAACTGCTTGGGGAAGGCATGAATTAGGTCAAATATCAACCATGATTTTTTTGATGAGGTGATAATGTTTCATGTGGTCCTCAGGTGACCAGGATGAATTTCTGTTTGTTTTTGAGTAGAAGCTTCTAGGTATTTGCACATGGAAAACAGAACTGAGTATTTAGTTTTGCTGTGGTGTAGCATCTGTAGGCAATGCTATAGATAACAAATGTTAAAAAGATGCTGACTTTCATCTATCAAAGGACTTTCTATTTTGATTTCTAGGTTTTTAGGGGGTCACTTTGTTGTACAACACAAACTCACATTTTACATGGTTATGAAACACAGGCCTAGCACTGATACAGCTGCTTTCTTCACAGCAACTTCAAAAAGGACCCAGATTTCACCTTTTCTGAACTATATAGTTCTTTCCATTCTCTTCAGGTAACTATGTGATTCTTCCCATCCATGCACAGTGGGAATTGTTTGCAAGTACTTGAAAGTTAATTCCAGTTACAGTGATATCCATTCACATAGGTGTCCTGACATGTAATTCAAGCTAAACAAAACTTTGCCAAAAGCTTTTCTAAGGGGTCTCAGTTTAGTCATAAGCATCCCTGCAACTTCCACCAAAGTTTCTAAATAAACTCTAAATAAAATGCCCACAGGTCCAAAAGAAATCTAAAGAGAAAATGCATTCTTTTGGGCCTGAGTACCTTCTCCTCTTCTTCTGCTTCTCCATGCCTCCCCTTGCTTCCTGCCCTCTCACCATATTGCTGACCTGGCATGTGGAATTCACCTGTTGCACACAGGTGCTGTCACTCCTTTCTATTACTGCACCACTGTATCTACCTATTGAGTAAGAAATGGCATTTTAATGCAAAATTAATTCACTCAGAAGAAAATTAATAAAACAAAAGGAGGAAAAGAAGTCAGGACTGGGGAAGGGGCAATGACATGAAGGAAAAATGAGAAGTCAGAAGAGCAAAGTGATAATGGGTATCACTGTGATGAAGTGGTACTTAGCAGAAGACCATGAAAAAAAATGTCCATCCTGTCCATGAGGCCTGCTGAGAAAACGAGAGTTTTTTGGTCCCAATGGCCACTTAAATCAGGGACACTGCCAGCCTTCAATGAAAGGCTGGTAGCACAGATGGACAGACTCCACTGCAGCGATGCATTCTGTGAGATCCTGCATTAGAGAGGTTTAAAACAGGCCTCCTTGTAGTAGCTAGCTCCAAGGACCTAAGAAAGCACCCAGGAAGGGAGTAATTGCTGCAGACACAGGCATAAATGGCCATTTTCTGCTTTATTTACAACAGATACAGTATACAGCTCCCACATAGCATGGTTTTGAATAGACACAACACTGCATGACAAATCTCAGTCTATCTGCTCACTTCAGCCAAAAGGCAAAAAGCAAAGAGAAAAACTAAAATATCTTGGGGGTGGAGGGGAACCAAACAAATTCCTAAATTAATTCTTAGTTTTTATTAATTTTAAAAATGGGTACAGTTACTTTTAAGTCAAATAGCTTAATGTAAAATGCATCTCCATGAAAACGAGACAGATCTAGTATTTACATCAATAAAAGCGGCCGAGATCAAATCCAGGCTGTGTATGTGAGCCAGTGGCAAATCCAGTGAAGGGCATTTTACTAATG
>JAWWMO010000001.1:83231486-83265382 GCA_035047845.1 Dendrocincla fuliginosa | reverse complement strand
AATAAAAGCGGCCGAGATCAAATCCAGGCTGTGTATGTGAGCCAGTGGCAAATCCAGTGAAGGGCATTTTACTAATGACCAGTTGCCAATAAAACTCCAGTGTCATGTGGAGTTTACAGAACACCCATCTGTCAGTGTGAAAACACCTCTTCCATGATGAAACTCAATATAAAACTTTCAAAGCAGATATGGGCTCAGCCTGGTTTTTGAGCAGACACTGGTTTATTTTGTGTGAGAGGTTGAGCTGAGTGCAGTTGGAGGCTAGAGCCCGCCAGGCAGGAGGCAGTGGAGACCCACTGCCTTTGCAATGCCTGGGGAGGTTCCCTCTGGTGCTTCTTGCACCTCATTTAAACCATTCCAGCTGGCTCTCTGCCTCTGCTCCTGGTACAGAGGTAGATACTGATCTCAAGTACAGAGGCGTAATGCCAGTGATCTCACCGTGGCACATGAGAACCATACAGCCTTCTGCTAATGAAATCCCCTGGCCTGGTAATTTCCCTTTGTGTTCAAAGAAACCAGCCTGCAGTCCTTAGTGCTGCTTTATCACACCAACGTCTGAGAGAAGATGCTCCCAGGCTGCAGGTTCTGCCTATATTCCAATGTATTTCGGCAAAATAAGCCTGTTTACTCAGTAAGTGGATTAACCTAAAACAGAAAAATAAAGGCAGATTTATTCTGTCCAGATATGAAGCTATTTTCAAACATACTTCTCCTTAATCTGAAATAACTCTCATTTACAGAGACATCTTCACACAAATTCAGTACTACAAGAATGTGAGGCAATTCTGTAATTTTAAAAAATATTAATAACAGAAGGCTGTTGGGATGTCTCTGCAACTGCCAAGACCACAGAGAAATAGGCAGCTGCAGACCCACATCAATGACCAATTCCATATCAATGACCAGTTCCTGCCAGCAAAATCTCACCTCTGGGGTAGGGGTGGGGGTCATTGAAGGAGCCAAATCAAAACAGAGGTGTTAAACTTTCTTTTTTCCTTTTTTTTTTTTTTAAGAAATGCACTATGTGAACACAGATAATGCAAAATTCAGAAGAAAAGCTCCCCTTAAGAGGCTTTGGTGTTCTGTAATTTTTACAGCACAGTGTGTTTGAGGTCAAGGGGGGGTGGAAAAAGAAAAAAAAAAAGAAGAAAAAAGTATTAAAAGTTTATTAAAAGCAAATTGCATCAAATTTGCATGAAGTTTCATCTCCTATCTTACTAATCAAGAATCTCCATTGTGGCACATTATGAGTCATGTGGACATTAAAATATAATATCTTTATATTAATCTCCTCATTAACCCTCTTTTTAAGACATTGAAGGCCAAGGGCTGAATTTGGGTTGTTTGAATCAGTCTCTCGGCCTTACCAAGCAACGATCAAGCACGGATGAAGGCATCCAAAAAGCTGGTCAGTCTCCACCTGTGAGGTATCATGCTGGGATCTGCCTACACCTCCTGAACTGGTCACTCAGTGCAAGAACTTTGGTGGCATTTGCTCTGGGGAGATCCCTGCAGCCAAATCCTAACAGCTATTTTTTTCATTCCTCCTATAACTGAATAATTTACATTCAAATATTAGGCCTGAAGGTAACTGGCAGAACCACAGATGGAAAAAAAAAAAAAAAAAAACAACCAAAACCAAACCAAAAAAAACAACCCACAATGAATATCTAGTTTGATGACTGAGTAACAAGAGCCAAGTTTGGAGCCATTCCTGTATAGCAACACTGAGTGAGAAAAAGAAGGTAAACTGCAATTGTCATTCCTCACCTGGACACGGGACAAAGCACCATCAAGTTTTTCTAGTTGAAAAAGAAATCATACAGCTCAGTCTACCATGGAATTATTATCACAAAATACTCAAGCTCTTTTTCCTTGGTTTACACTGGGGTGATACTTAGATTATAGCCATTAAGGTCCCTTCAAAACAGATGCAGAAAATTCTTTTGCCACTCCAGGAGGTAATTAGCAAACTGCTGGGGAGCCCACGCAGCTTTCAGCAATAGCCTTTTGTGTGTGCCTTACAGTAAGATATCTGCAAACTTGTAGTTTGACAGAAACCAAGTAAACAGGGTCCAGACTCAAAAACTCATTCCAGGACCACCCTAACAGAAAGCAATTTCAGGTACTCAAGCCCCGACAAATAAACCAGACAAAACTGTGCTTGCCTTAAGCCTGTTCCAAGCATGTACAGATGATCCCTCAAATGCAAATAGTCTTCCCGAATTTGCACACCAAAATCTTTTCTGCCTTTGCTGCTTCCAATGACCTTCCTTACGAAAGTCAATACACAATCAAGATTGAAGGCCTTTAAAGCTACTAACCAGTTAGGTGGCAACCAGCCTGACTAGTCCTTTAGTGAAAAGGTATCCTGCTGGTTTCAGCAGTTGGGGCCATCAG
Source organism: Dendrocincla fuliginosa (assembly GCA_035047845.1). Lineage (NCBI taxonomy): Eukaryota > Metazoa > Chordata > Aves > Passeriformes > Dendrocolaptidae > Dendrocincla > Dendrocincla fuliginosa. The sequence goes on along the minus strand of JAWWMO010000001.1, from coordinate 83,262,982 downwards.
ACCTTCCACTAATGAACAACTGTCATGCACATATGCAGATCCACAGACACATGGCCAGCAGGTCTAACGTACCTCCAATCCATGGAGGCATTGTGCAAGGGTGACTTGCTTGCCCACGGAGAGCATGTTTCCAAGCACAGCTGGAATTTTGCATCAGATAGGTGACAAGCCTCCTAGCTTTTGTCAGGGATCACGAGGAAATGGAGGTACCACAGAGAGGCTGGCCCTGGAGTTACTCATGGGAAGAGAAAAGTGTTGAAGAACCAGAACAGCAGGAGAAACCAAACCATGGGAATGTGTCCCTTGCCCTACAAAATCATAGTGTCTCAGGGTGCTATAAATAAAACAGCAGCAGCCAGATGGCTCTAAGATTTTCAGCAGTCAGGGGAAGATCTAATTTAATAAGGATCCCACAGAGCAACCGACAGGGAATATGACTGGCAACAACAGCTCACAAAACCACAGCAAAACCCCCAGCATCCATAAGACCAAGTTTATTGTTTAAACAATGTACAAGACACACACAGATCCTGAAACGCTGCATGTCAATGAGACAACAAATACCTCACACTTGCCAACGCTGGCAACTCACAGAAGCTCCTTTCCTGGTGTTTCAGGCTGGAATGTCTGATGGGGGAAAGCACAGCCCACGCTCCATGAAGTGGACATATCCACAGTACAGGATAGCTCCCACACAGCAGCAGCAAATTGCCTGGGCACCTGGGAACCCAACCAGTGCTGTAACTCAAGCCAAGACACCACACAGCCAGTAAGTCTGGACAAATGGCTGAAGTGTAGCAAGGCAGCAAATGATAAAAAAGCAAGGGAGTTGGTGGCTACACCAGCTAGAGCAGCAGTGAGCTCAGTCAGCTAAGGATCTAATGTGTATCCTCATCCCTTACTGACACTGTCAACACGGGAACAAGTGACAATTTCTCAGAGCTAGCAGCAAACATCTGCTGAACCAGACTAATGATTTTTTTTTAATTGCCAATGAAAACAAAGAAAAAAAAACCGACCAAATTTAAGCCTGCTCTAAGTTTGTAACATTTGTTTAGCTTTTTGACAAGCATGCCAGCTTGCATATAGAGATGAAGTGATAACGTTTACAGGCAAAATGACAAGCCCTCCACAGAAGCCTGAGAGACAAGTTTCCAAAAACAATTCCAGGACTAGTCCCTATATATCTCATTTAATACATGCAAAAGTCATAGTCCAAAGGATTAATGAGCAGAATGGCTCATTTTGCTTTTATTTTTCACCTCATGAACACATCGGGGGGCCTTGTGAGGTATTAGATAGCAACAAGTATTATTAAAGTTCAATATCACAAGTTTGGAACACCAGTATCCTTAGCAAGACCTAACTATAGTTAAAAAGCCCCCAAATACTAGAAAATATGTAAGACAAACTGGCACAGTAGTAAGATGAAAGTTATGATGTCTGCATTACGTTATTGAAATAAATATTTTCCATTAAAGAAAAATAACAATACCCTAAATAAGGCAGCTTTACAGAACAATAGTTTTTGGCACTCAAAAATCCAAGACCTGTGAAAAGAGGCCTAGGAAAAGAGGTCTTGGAGCAACAATGGGGAGTGGAAAGTTGCTCTAAAAATTTCATTTGCATGACACACCTATCTGTATTTCTTCTAGTTATTCTTGGAAAGACAGGATAAATGCAGATAAAGGGAGAAGTATGTGTGGAAGGTAGGGTTTGGAAGGGGAAGCAGAAGGAAATGTTAGGCTTTCAAAGACACAGGAAAAAGGCTTTTTGGTTAAGATGAGGTCATTTTCAAGTGCTTGAATCCCCTTTTCCCTCTCTTCCCCTTGCCCCCTACCTCCAAGACAGCTCTAAGCAATTTAATACACCCGAATCACAAATCTCTGCATGGTGGTATTGTCCTGAAGGCAAAAAAAGGACCAGTGAGAACACTGGCAGAGGCACTTGTCCTCTTACACATGCAAATCAACCATGGTTTGATGGGGTAAGTCAAGGCACTGAAGCCACAGACTACTAGAAACATAAGACTTGCCAAAGTCATTAAAAATACTTCCTCTGCACTTGCACATGTCTTTCAGTGCCCTGTTTTCAGAGAATATGACTGGAGTGTTTGCAAGTGAAGAAGTCCTGCCTGGTTACAAGAGCCAAGGGAAGCTGCATTTTCACACATCTTTTGAGTGGAGCCTGAGTGCTTTTGCTTTATTTGTCAAATAGGATCCTCAGATCAACAGATCCTGGACTTTGTGATGCTGCTAGACTTGGCAGAAGGGTTGCATGAAGAAAAAGATAATTGCAGTTTTCAAAACCCATATAGACAGTAATTTCCCCAACTGATTTATGCTGTCTTTGCTCTGACTGTGGAGAACCTCTTCCTCCAGTAAACCCTGTGCAGACTTTCTGCATCAGGGTCATTGATCACACCAAAAAAAAGAGCTGAATGTTGTGCCTGCTCTGCCTCCTGCCCAAGAAAGAAGAGGTTGAGAATGGACAAAACTAAAAAAGGATGGTGAATCTGGGAGGTTTCCTTGCTGTTTCTGGACTGCTTTTTTTTCAGACAATGGGAAGCAAAGCTGCATTGAAAAATGGTTTGATGAAGCATGTATCTGGGCTTTTTACAATACAAGTTCAGGCTGATTTTGACAGAAAGATATTAAGAAATTTGATCCCAGCAAATATGAAGCTGCCCTAAGGTAAAAGAAAGCAAAAGTAGATGGGAGGGTGCAGTTCCTGAGTCCTGAATCTCACTTCTGGCCATGTTTGCCATTGAGTACTTTGTTCCTTTAGCCAAAATTCATCTAAAGATAAGAGATTTTATATCTAATTTTTTTATGAGTGCCAAATAGATAGATTGAGCACAACATTATACAAATCAGTCAGTTGGAAAATACCACAGTACAGTATTAAAATCTGCTAAAAATTCATCAGGAATCCAGGTTTGCCCATAATCTGCTCTGCGAATAAAGTTCCCAACTGAATGTGTAAGGAATAGGAGAGCACTCAATCCGTGGAAGGGGGTGGGGGGAGAGAAGGAATCAAGAGATGGAAAAATTGCCTTAGATCTACAAATAAAAATTATATTAGCGAAGTTATGGCTCTGCAATTTCCAAACAGACATTGAGCAACTTCTGCCACTACACGCTATTCCTTGTCTTAATTATCCTTGTTATTCCTGGCTTAAGTCAGGTTGGTTTTGGGTTTTTTTGCTGGAGAAACACTAGTCTCAAAGAACAAGGATATATCAGATACTACATATCGACGAATTTATGCAAGAATATCTGGCACTGGAGTATTCACTGGCATTACACCACATACGGCATATTTTGCTGTGCAATAATTTTGTCTTGGGGATAAATGCCAACTAGGGACTTGGATGAGGCCATGAAACACCACCTTCACTTGGAAGGGAGGGCTTTGCTGCTGTGAAGCTGGACAGGAGAGGTGCAGGGGACACCACCATGTGCTGACACGGCACTGCACTAATTTGGCTCAGCCGTGGTGACCAATATGTGAGCAGTCCCAGCTCTGTTCATAAAAGGCACTTCACAAAAATCTAATGCAGGGTTTTGTGAAATAAGGGCAGAATGGTTGTTGCAATCATATGAAGAAATCTCACTAATTCCTTACAGCATATTGGACAGACACAGCCTGCATGTGAAAGATTATTGGACTTGCTAAAGGTATCAGGAGAAGAAACTCAACACTAGCTCCACTAGTGTTGAAAAAGTAACCACTCTACATATGCATATATTTAAAGGATCCATTTACCCTTATAATTTTTTACATGGGAAAATACTATCACAAGAATAAAGAAGGATATATTTTCATTTGCCATGTATTCTCTGTCCTGCTTATCTTTCATTCCTGTTAAATATTTACCTATTAAATCTTACTCTTTGCCTTTCTTCTCTTTCACTTTGGTCACAGTAAAGATAGGGAAGGAATATACAGGTGTATCTTTGAATCAAGAAAAAGCATCTGGTTATCTTTTGAACAGATTTACTGATACTTACTCCCATACTCCCTCCCTCTGGGCAAATGTAACTGTGCAATACCTTGGGCAATGTCATTTTATGTAAAACTTCCCAATGCTCTTCAAGTCATGTCATCATGTAATTACTTTTTTTTCCTGTTGTGAAATAAGAGATGAAAAAGAGGAGCTTATCCCACGAGATTTAAATAGGGGTAATGAAAATAGCTCTGCATAGTCTAGTACCTGCAGAATGCATTTTCCCATCCTGCAAAAGCTAAAGACATTAGAATTCTTTTTTTCATTCTCTACCAGCAACCAAAAATTGTTCAGGCTCCAAGATTTCACAAACAGCTAACAAGTAGATGTGGCTCCATCTGAGAATGCTTTACATCCCTCAGGATGTAAGAGACCATTTCAAGTCCTTGCCCTCAGTCACACCCCAAGCACACAAAACCCTTCCCAGTGGAACTCTCTATTTAACAGTGCAAAGTTTCACTTCCACCAAACATTTGCCATTTAAAGACACTTTTTCCTCAGACTGAAGTCCCCAACAAATGTAATATTTCCATATCATGTTCAGAAATCCAATGATCAATTTGTAAGGTACTATAAATGCAAAACAAACTGTGAGTAATCTCAGAAAAGGTCTTCCTTGGAAAGACCAAATCCCAGCTAACTCAAAAAACTTGACAGTTATCTACATGAAATGTGGCACAGAATTCCTGAGGTTTTAAAGTTCCATGTCTAACTGTGAAAAATTAGCATTCAGGTTATAGTTTTGACCAAAAACAGAGTGATGACAGTGACTCTGAAATGCTGAAGAAAATATGAATCAGCAAAGAATGATGTCTCTGTTACTCCATTATGGACTGAGTAAATGCTATAACAGACTGCAATGCAGAAACCTCATTTCAGAAAACTGTAAATGATGGTTGTTTCATAACAAAGAGAGTTCAGGGGGGAAAAAAATAACAGCTCCTAGTCTTGATTTAATCCCAAATACTGTAGAAATAAAACTGAGAAGGCAAGTCCTCACACCTTCTGTGGAAGAAAGGTTCTGTAATAAACTTTCAAGTCTGGAGAACATTTGTAGTACCCAAAGCGCAGAAAATGCTGAAACCCAGAATACTGAAACTCAGCATTTTCCTGGAGAAACTTGCTGCTCGTGGCTTGGACCAGCATACTGTTTGCTATGTAAAATCCTGGCTGGATGGCCACGCCCAGAGATTGGTGGTAAATAGAGTTATATCCAGCTGGTGCCTGTTCCTGAAGGCTCAGTATTGGGGCCTGTTTAATATCGTTATTGACAATTTGGACAAGGGGATTGAGTACACCCTCAGTCAGTTTGCAGATGACACCAAGTTGCGTGGGAATGTTGAACTGCTGAAGGGCAGAGCGATCTGGAAAGGCTGGATTGATGGACCAAGACCCATGGTATGAGGTTCAGAAAGGCAAAGTGCTGGGTCCTGTACATGGATGACAACAACCCCATGAAGCGCTACACAGTGGGGGAAGAGTGGTTGGAAAGCTGTCCAGTGGAGAAGGACCTGGAGTGCCTGGTCAACAGCCAGCTGAACATGAGCCAGCAGTGTGCCCAGGTGGCCAAGAAGGCCTGGCCTGTATCAGGAAGAGTGATACAGGACCAGGGCAGTGATTGTCCCCCTATACTTTGCACTGGTGAGGCTGCACCTCAAATCCTGTGATCAGTTTTGGGCCCTTTGCTACCAAAAAGACACTGAGGTGCTGAAGTGTGTCCAGAGAAGGGCAATGAAGCTGGTGAACAGTCTGAAGCACAAGTTTCATGAGAAGCAGCTGAGGGAGCTGGTTTAGCCTGGAGAAAAGGAGGCTCAGGGGAGATTTTATCATTCTCTACAACTGCCTGAGAGGAGGTTGTAGTGAGGTGGGAGTCGGACTTTTGTCCCAAGTAAAAAGCGACAGGACAAAAGAAAACAGCCTTAAGTTGCGCCAGAGGAGGTTTATAGTGGATATCAGGAAAAATTTCCTCCCTGAAAGGGTTGTCATTCATTGGAACAGGCTGCCCAGGGAAGTGGTTGAGTCACAATTCCTGGAGCTTTTTAAACAATGTGTGGATGTGTTACTTAGGGACATGGTTGGGTGGTGGTGCCCTGGTTATGGTCAGGACAGGATTAATTTTTGCAGTAGCCCGGAGGGGGCATGACTAGGACATGGAGGTTATTCTATACCACCTCACGTCACTGCCAGGGTGGAAGAAGGGACTCTCTTCTGAGAAGAAGGGTTTCTTTCCAGTCAAGTAAGTATGGCAGAGGGAGTGCCAGGGTGGCCCCACTTCTGAGCCAGAGGGAGCTGTCTGGTATTGTCTGTTGTCGCAGATTTCCACAGTGAGCAATAATGTTTCTTTTCTTGTACCCTCTGTCATTAGTATTGCAGTTTCTGTTCATTTCCTTATGTCATTGCTGTTTCCAGTAAATTGTTCTTATCTCAATCTATGATCTTTACCTTTTGTGCCTCTGGTTCCCTCCATCCTGCCCCGGGGGGGAGGGGAGGGAGTGGAGGGAGTGAGCAGTAGTGTGGTTTGGAGAATTCCTGTGGGAGCACTAAACTGGGGAGTACCATTCCTAAATCATGACAGGTGGATTTGGCACAGCTGGATTAACTGTTGGAATTTTACAACCCAAATGATTTGATGATTCTATGATTTTTCAGCACTTTGATAAACAGAACCTGAAGCAAATAGCGAGTTTGTTACTTATAGTCAAACTGGAAAGATTGATCTACTTATGATCAAGCTGGAAATCCAAACCAAAAGCAAAATATTGCTACCTGCTTTTTAGCATCTCAACAGAGAAATTAAAAAGACAACAGAATATAATTTATACTTGGCACTGTGATCTATAATTTTCAAAAGACCAAATATTTTGGCTTTTATTTTCAAGACAGCATTGACAGTATCATCATATTCCTAGGTAGTACAAGATATATTGTATCCCAATCCTCAGTATCATCTTTACAGCTTCTACTTCTACTATTTTTGAACTCCAGCACCTCTTCTTCTGGCCACATGACATTAAAAGATTGAATTAATCATTCCATCTTGCTCACAGTGCAGATGGAGAGACACAGCTGGGGAACCAATACATTGGGAAAATCGATTTTTTAAATATATCCATACTATATTAGATTGTAGGAATGGGAGTGGGGGGGGGGTGGTGAAGAAAAAAATGTTGGCAAGATCATTAAGAGTAGTTTAAACTGCATCTTCTCTCTACACAGAGACAGAGAATGTAATTTCCATATCCCAATCAAGCTTAAGAGCATCCAGCTGAAGGTCACATTCAGATCTGCCTCTTCCAGCTAACAAAATGTTCTGCTGCCACTCAAAGAGTCCCCTTTGCTTTCTGTGGCTTCAGCATGACAGTATTTCCATCAAACATAAATAAGTAAGCAGAAGTCAAGAGTTGGTATACAGAACCTAGATGGTAATTGAAAGTTTCTGGAGTAGTTCACTTCAGAAAACTGTGCAATCACTTGTGAACTGAAGTGCTTTTTATCATATACAAAGCTCCAGCAATTAGAATCAGGAAGAGAAGCACAAGGTGATTAGAGATTATTGGGAAAAATCTAGTTAACAGGAAACATAGCACATAAACCAATCAGGACTAAAATTTTCCCTGTGATACCTGCAGTTAATTAAAATACAAAAATGTTAAAAAGGACATTTCCATATTATTAAAATTTTTTGAAGCGACTAATGATCAGAAGTCATTACAACATGAACATTAATGTGAGATTAACCTCAGATGCTACTAGCTAAATAAAAACATGGAAAACAGTCTGAACATCCCTTCCTCCCCCTCTCTGCCCTATTTCCACATCCTTCAAACAAGTCCCTGGCTAGCATATTTATTTCTTTGACCAGCCTGCACCTGGTGAAGAGTCCAGACAGTGGCAAAAGCTGTCCGCAGATTCTCACTCATATAGATGCTCATTTGCCTCTCAGTATATGGCCCAAAGCAAGGCTCCTGTGGCTTGTGTGGAAGAAGAGCAGGTCAAGAAGGCAGACACTCACAGGGCTGAACAGCCCTAGAAAGTGCAGCGCTGTGTGGGGTGGTGCCCAAGCTTCACACCCCAGCTGCACAGGGCTCTGGGCTCAACCCTCCAGGGCCACCACCCAGCCTCCAGTAGCAAAAATTTGTGATGGACGATAGTCTTGTGGGTTTTTTTTAGTTTATATTTGTTTAAAGATAGGAGCAGCACTGAAGCCTTCTGAAGCTCTGGACTGAGCGGGATTTTGTACACAAAACTACTTAAAAATCAGTTCTAAATTGGAATGAGAAAGTACAAAGGACATGCGTATGTTTTGTATTCAAGACAGCTATAACGTTTGTTTTCAAAATATAGAATTTTATTCATTTTTCTCTGATAGCACAAGCAGGTCAGGGGTTTCAAATGGAGTATGAATGTGCGAGTGCAGAAAGGTCTCGACTGTACTATATATAATTTCCTAATTCTCTCACAATAGTTCTTTCTTAGGAAAATACTGATTTCTTTTCAAGCTCTGCTTTCTTAGCACATGCTGAAGTGATTTTATTCTCACAGATTTTCTTTCAATTTTCAACTCTCTTGTTCCTCATAAAATTTGCACCAAAGTTTTCACAGGAAAGTAAGTGCTTTGAGACAGCTAACTGTTTTGAAAGATTTTTTTTTTTTATTAGATGTTTTTATTCTTCAGTGACAAACTTATTTTTGAATTACATTTCACAGGACATTAATCTAATGCAGACTCATGAGACTCAGGAAATTAGTTAATTTAAAAGAGTAGCTACTGTGCATGCTCTGTAATTGCTCTTCATTGGAATTGTCAAAGATTTTTAATGTGCAGTTACCAGACAAATTAAAAGCTCTTACAGTATGTCTCCACTTAAGAGGCCATCATTCCACAGTGTCCTGCTATTACCTGCTATTAATATTTCAATTAGAAAGCATCACACACTCCTCTTAAGAAATGCGCAACTACTGACAAAACAAGTCCCACTATTGATAATGCTCCAGGAGTATGACACAAACATCCTATTTTCGTTCCTACATTTAATTGCCTTCTATAAATAGCTTGAAAAAAATTTAAGAGATTAGCTCCATTCATGCAGAAACATGCATCTTTGGTGACCAACACCTTCCAAACATCTTGTTTCTAAAAAGGGAGGTGACAGATGAAGGGACTACGCTGGCCCTTCTGCACAGCTACATTACAACTTCACTCTTCAACCAGATCTTCAAACGGGCCAATACATCGTAGTGCACCCTGTCAGTCCTTCACAGGACACCAGCTAGAACTCCTAGCAGTTTTCAGGCATCAGTACTGGCACAAACAGGCTTCACACCTGTTTTTTGTTCCACCGGACCAGATGATTTAGCTCCAATCTCATGGCTCTGCAACAGCCAATTTGGTGTGAAATATTCTTTCAAGACACTATTCTTTACTATTTTTTGAGGAAAAAAAAATCAACAAACTTTGTTTATCATAACAGATCTTCTAGTCCCATTTTCAGCATGCCAAGCTGATAATCAATTTCCAGTAAAGCTGATATACCTGGACACACCTGTCAAAGGATGGACCTTGTCTAGCCAGGTAACCAGTGACAGGACCAGAAATGGCCTCACACTGTGCCAGGGAATTAGGAACAATTTCTTCACTGAAATGGTGGTCAGGCATTGGAACAGGATGCCCAGAAAAGTGACGGAATCACCAGTCCCTGAAAGCGTTCAAAAAACATGTGGATATGGCACTTGGGAACATGGTTTAGTGGAACATGGTTTAGTGGTGATTCTAGGCTAATGGTTGGACTTGATGATCTTAGAGGTCCTTTACAGTCTAAATGATTCTGTGATGCTAAGTCCACAGACAGCAGTTGTCTATACACAGCACTTTTATTATACCTCACATTAAACAGTAAAAAAGTTACACTTGTAACATTTTTTTGTGTGTTTAATTTCTGTTAGATGCTAAATAATTAAAATCATTTGAATGAAGCTTTCTTTTTGAGAAGCATGAAGGAATTTAGCAATTTAAACATATCAAGGGAAGGAAAAAAAGAGCTTGAGGAATAAAAGCCCAAGAGCTTGCACTGGCTTGTTTGGCAGTTCTCTGCTCTTCCCAATATTCCTCTCTCTAGGGCTTTTTTCATGAATATACAAGGAATTTCAAGCACATGCCTTCCACTGTGCACTGACTTCTAGGTGATTTGAAGGATGTGAACCTAAAATGCATGGGGTTTTTTTTCCAAATTCCAGCCTTACATCTCCATCAGCACTGCATAACACATGGTGTAAACAACCAGCCCACTCACACTCAGTTCTCCAGTGCGGCTTTGTCATCCGTTAGGACCTCTCTTAGAAAAAAATCCTGGGGATACAGAAGGTAAAAGGTGCACAGCTTCTTGCAGGGAGAGAAAAGCAAGCCCCTCCCAACTCTGTAAGCTGCACCAGCAGCTGCTGCAGCCCATACATCAGCATTGCTTTTGTTATTGCATTTGAAGCTTTGCAACTTTCTGTACAGAAAATCCAGCAGTTCTGAGAGTTATACCACCTTCATTTTGGCCACAGTGCTACCTCCCTCCCAAGGTGCTCTAGGACATCTGGCCAACATACCTGTGCACTCATGCAGTATGTGACCAACTCTGCTGTACCAGCAAAAGCCCACACTCTGTTCCAGACACAGTTACTAGCATTTCCTGTTTCACTTGGGGAAATATATATACTGAATAAGCTGTTCTGTGAGTACTGTCCTGCTAATCTATGTGGTACCTTTACGAGGGAGTGCTTTGGTCAGCGCAGCAGTACACTGGCACAGCCAGACCCACGCAGGGTTATCCTGAAGAAGACAAGCGTTCAAGTTAAAAACCAGCAGCTGCAGTTGAACCCAAGACAGATGGGAGTGCTGTCAATACAAAGAGGGATATCCAGAACAACTCATCAGGATCACACCACCTACACTCCTGTGACAGGAACGACGTTTCTCCAAGGAGCACAACAGGCACTTTGCCAGACCTCTGTTCACCCAGCCCTTTTGCAGTTGCACACATCAGGAACTGGGCAGGAGGAAGAGGTTTCAGTATCCCCCCCTTAAAACCACGACCGGCCAAGCCAGAGGAGCATTCTGCAAAGCCATTTTGACACAAACCCTGATGTATTTGCAAGGAACAGATCATTCCTGCAGAGAGGCTGCCAGCAGAAAAGCCACACGAGCCACATACTGCCCACATGGTGGCTCCCAGTCTTAGTCCCTGTCACCACAGCCCTCAGAAAAACTACATGCCAGCTGTAAGGTAGACCGAATTTGTAAAGATGACTTTGTCCTTTATAGGCAGAGGTGGCAGCTTGGAAGAACCTGAACTGAAAAAGTGGACCTTATTGATAAATTACATTCATCTTCTGTATATGTATGTGGGTATGTATGCATTTTTTCTTCTTTTAAGGAAGGAAATGAATACTTTGATCATTAGACTAGAAGACTGGGAAAAAATCATTGTTTTCACTTGTGCCTCAGTAGAATACTTTATGACTAGTATTAAAGAGCAAGTATTGAGAAAAAAATTAAACCACTCTAAAAATGGAGGTAGAAAAGATGGATAGAAGATACGCTTAATAGCAAAAATCCCAATGAAGGTCATTACATTAGTGCATAAACAAGCAAGACTTTAAGCCACTGCAGCATAACCCTAACAGGGCCATGCTCAAGCTGAAATCTGGGCCTCAATGTTGCCCATCCATTTCATTGTTTTATACCCTCTTCCTTGTATCTTCAAATATGCTCTTTGGAGTGCTGGATGATTGCACGTAACAACTTTAACAGATCAACTGCAAGAACCTATGAGAAACTACAGGAAGAAGACATGACTACAAACCAGGTGCAAAGAACTCTGCCAGCACCTACTAGGCACTAATAATGACAGCATCTGCAGATTTTGAAACTTGCTTCTGACTCAAATTAGTTGCTTTTTAAATATCTGTATCATATAATTAGGAAGTACAGCATCATCGAGAGAACATGGATTTTGCATTTCTTGACCTTTTTCCTACTGATTTTCAGCAGACTATTTAATGTTAAAATCATACACTGTGCAATGAGGCAACTCCAGTTAGGAATGCACAAGACTGGCATATAGATGGTGGCATTAATTAGCGTGAAAACACTCCAGCAGGCATATTAGATGATATCTGTATTCAACTGGATGACTTTATTTGTTAACAAGATGTTATTTTGGAAAAGTATGTCCAAGAAGTCCTTGTATACCAGCTGTAAGAAGCATTTTGTAGCACAAATGTTCCATTTCCAGTTATCGAGGTAATATACAATTGCCAGAAAGCCAGCACTTATTGCTCTGCTGGCACTCCGTTAAAAAAATTACATGGTCATCTCTTCACTGTGTCAGCCCTGGTTTGCAGAAAGTGTAGTGCCAGTAATGTTTACAAAGTCCTTTCATTCTGTGTAATACACAGACTGTTGCAGCCTTTCTAAGCCATTTGAAATCGTACAACGGAACTTTTTTAAAGGATGAGATCTGATGCCAGCTCGTCTGTAATTTCCTTAGCTGTGACAGGTTGACATGTTTGTAAAAATGCTGTTATACAGAACTATCTGTTTCTGTTTTGAAAAGAACCTTCCTAGAGAATAACTTCTGGGTTGGCTTTGTAAAGAACACAGCCCATGGGCCCTTGTATCAGCTGTTTTGGTACAAATGGCTAACACAAAGCATCACCCACCTCCAGCTGCAGCACACCACAACTGAGCAACCAGGGGTGACAACCAAACTCTTGCCTGTAGTGTAGCAGGTTAAAAACTTAATCCCAAACTCACTGAACACTCATAAGGCTCATTAACTTCAGTCTGATTTGTACACATGAGAAACACCAGTGTGAGATGTGAGGTCAGGAGGTGACCGACCTCTGCTTTCCTTTGGCGTGACCTCGTTTTCTCACGCTGGCGAAGCTCACGTCACAGAGGGAAACTCAGTGCAGAGCTTATCTTGATGACTATTTCCTCATAGAGTTGAAAGGGTGTTTAGTTATATCAACCATGTTACCAGTGTGTCAACAAGGAAAAAAAGAGGTTTTAACTGTTCCCTCAAGATCCTACTTCAGAATCAAATTCAGTGCATTGTTTTTAGGTCCAACTTTCTTCTTTTTTTTTTTTTTTTCTATTTTAAAGTATTGAGCATCATTAGCAATCATGGAATTAGCATTCCCTCAGATGGCAAACTGTCCATGTCCCAGAAAGCATTCTCTGGCAGAAAACAGGCACATTACAAAAAGCAGAAGTGTATCAGAGACAAGCACTCTTACTCAGCTTTACACAACTCAGAGGGTGTGTTGAGTAGAAAAGGGGATGCTGTTTTCTTGCCCAATGAATTTTCTGTGAAGTATCAAACCCCTCCTAGCAGAGCACAAATATAGTCAAAAGAAAACAAATATCATTTTATTACGAAACTATGTCACTTTCTTTTTTCTTAAAAGCAATCCTGATGTGAAGCAAAAATTCACTGCTTTTATGGTTATTTGCTTTAGGAACTATAGCTGCCAAACATTTCTTTTCCTTGCTGGCAATATGCCTATTTGAACCTTGCTATATTCCACAACATCTGCAGCTTTAATGCAGTAATTCGTACTGTATGATAAAGCCACAAACCCAAAATCACTCTCTGTGTAGTGACATCTGTAATTTAGAAACTTCAAGGATGGGAAGCTAGAAACTGGCAAGCGACAGTTTCTGAAAACACCAAGAGGGGACTGCATGTGTATATACATTTTTACTCCATAACTGTGCAGATCTTGAACCTTGACCTGTCTGTAAGGCAAGGCACATAACCTTAGTGACACAGATATCAAAATATTTGCTAAGAACGCGTTTGTTCAACACATTAAGAGCTTTACCACAACTGAGTTGAATCAAGAATCATAGGTCAGTGCACATGGAACTTCCAACACTACTCCAGCAAAAGGGAGCCCCAGGTAAAGCATTGGTGGTAGGACAGCATCTGCATGGTCGAGGCAAACTGACATATTACTTCCTGTGCTACAAAAACACCTCTAAAAATAACATCACGGGGTCCATAGATACTTCCTGCTGCCTTCTGGCCTTGCAAAACATTACAAGGCTGCTTCAACACTCATATCTAAATCAAAAAAGACTTCTGGTTCTGCAGTTTGTCCCATGCAGGCAACCTAATGTGGAGTCTGCACAGGGTCCTGCATGACTCAAGGCTTTCATCCACCCAACTGCCCTGTCAGTAAAGCTCTTGTGTTCCACAGCTGAATTTCTACAACCTTCAGTGCCTTCAGCTGAAGCATGGCGGAGTGGACTTTGGCTAAACAACTCTTTTTATGATGTAAAGGAACAATTACATTTTCTAGCTCATTTTCTTGAGTTGCAGCATCTCATCATTAGCAATAGATATGCTAACAGAGTTTGGTCTATCACCTAAAAAAGCAGATCTTACTCCAAACAGCCCCAAAAACACAGAGACACTGAGTAACTGCAGAAGCTCTGATTTGCACAACCATCTAATGCTTGGAGTTAAGTATCACACTTACTGTTATAGTACTGACTTCAAAGCAAAGACCACGTATCCTTTGCAAAGATACTATCAGCCCATCTTTAGACCCAAATGCACTACTTGCACAAACACAATCCATCACCTGGCTCTGAAATTTTCCAGTGCTTCAGCTGCATGAGCACAAAGCAAACACTCAACCTTCCACCCATAACATTGGACCTCATTTGCCTTCTTTCCTTTGTTCTACATTAACAAAGGAGAATGAGTTCCTGTTTAGCAAGGAAGGACCAAGCAATAGAAATGCTCATTCACATCTGCTGAAACTGTTGATTTTCTTCTTGTTAAGGCTAAATCATCTAAACTGAAACATCCTCACAAGCAGAAAAATAACTAAATAGAAAAAGGGTGTTCCTTCTCCTTCACACTCACTGAAATACCATGGGTCTAGTTCCATCTTGCTATGACGCAGATAATGTCAGAAAATGAGATGCTTGCATTTAAGCCTTTTACTCAGAATTTCACCTAAAAATATAATTATTTACACTTGACATTATCCCACGTTTTGGTAAAATGCAGTTGCAATTGCTTCTTTCAACAACAGAATAATTTAGACTTCTAGCTTAGAAGTTATGGGTGAAAATACTTCTCTTACTTCTGAAGCCCACCCACATTTCGGACCTGAAGTGTTGAAATAAGTCATTTTAGACAGAATGATTCTACAGATACTAACTTGTGAAACACAACAGAAGACAAAATGGATACATGGAAATGGAAGAATTGTGGTTTGCATTTAAAAAAGCATCACATACATAGGCCACCTCAAAATACCATTATTTAAAGATATTTAAAGAGGCACACTTGGGATGCCAGAATTACCAGCAGTTCTGAAGGCAGGGCACACAAAACGGATTGCTTGTAGAGATTGTAGAGATTAAATCTCTAAAACTATATTTAGATATCTAACTCAAGGAGTTAGTGCAGAGGGTCTCCACTCTCCTTTTTAGGCTGTGTTTTGTATCGTTTTAATCTTACCCTAAAAATAAATATAAAATGAATGAACCACTTTGTAATCTTTGTGTTTGTGAACTTATCACCCTGCCAGTGTCTATGCAATCTTCTTCTCAGGGTGGCAAACCAGTCCAGGGAAGTAGCAGTATCAGGGGAAAAGCCCTGGCCCATCCCCTTCCTTCAGGCATGTGCAGACCAGAAAGCAGCCCCAGCAACACAAAAACACAGGGAAAACACTCTGGAGGAATCTGGTTTTCCTTCTGAAGAGCACAGCAACTCTCCTAAACAGCCTAGAAAAAGGGCAGAAGCGCAGCCAACAGACCAACTCTGCAGATTGAGCCGATCCCCTCACTGCAGGAAGAGCTGTCTCTGGGTAAAAGAATTTTATCTTCCATCAGCTCTAATATGCATTGCCAAAAAAGGCACAAAAAGCATATGCAATGGTCTTAACAACTGACAAATAGTTTCATGTATTATCTCTGAATTTATGCCTCCACAAATCTTTGCGAAATCTTTGTGAACATTGATGAAGGGGAGTTGGGGTGGCATGGGCAGGGCATGGACTAGGTGGTTAATCTGTTTGCAAGACTACAGAACACGTGAGTGCTTTAAGTTCACCTAGGCATTGCACCATACCTTCAGATACACCATGCACAAGGCTGTGCTTTTCTCACTTCATTTCTCTGACCACGCATATAGAAATCTCCTACCAGCAACGCCAGTCCCACATTCACAACACCATGGGGTAAACTTCGTATCATCCTCAACCCACTGCTCATGCAAACCAGTTAATAAATCATGTATCTTGTAGGTGAACTTCTGCCTACTTTCATCATGGCTTGAAAGCACACAGGTCACATTCTCCTATTCTTACATTTTGAATCTAAGGGCCACACAGTAAATAACACAGCAAAGACCAGCACCAACGTACTTACTACCTGCACAGGAAATAAAATGGGAATTTTATTATGGGAATTAGGGATTAGAAGAGATACACGCTGCACACGGAAGGCTCCACTCATCCACAAGACTGGCTTTCTCACCACAGCAGTCGTTCCCTTGGGACCTGCCAGTGGCAACTGCATGTGAATGTTTATCTATGGCAGATCAACGTGTCAAAATATACAGAGACAGCCCTTCCAGCCCAGGCTCCCACGTGCTAGAGGACGGGTAAGAGCTTGCATCTCCCTTCTTCATTATCTTGTTACTGAAAACTCCTCCCTGGCCATTTGGGAGCACAGGGTTTTGAAGCTAACAGAGCTCACTGCCAGCAGCATGTAAGCACCAGAAAGTGTGCAGAACAATTGTTTTACAGAGTTTTAAAATGTCAGATTACAAAAAGGTTAGTCATTTACTATTTTTAAATGCCATCAGGATTTCAGAGAGGAATTGGAGGCTCCTGATATAATTTCAGTACTTTCCTAGATGGACCCACTTCTTATCTGTTCCCATCAAAAAAGCAATTGCATTTTTCACATTTAACTGTTATTAAATTCCTTCTGTTCATGTAAGTTCTGCTGTGTGCTCTAAAAACTTCAATTTGGTGTCAAACCACTGAGTGCATCCCAGAGCAAAAACGCATAGCAAACTGCACTACCACCCATAAAACACAACTGTGCATTGTTTGCAAAAGCCCTTTATTTTTCTCTCTCACATACACATCAGAAAGCCATGTTTGAGAAGATGGTTCACACACACACCAGGTCGTGTTTGAGAAGGTGAAGGTTTTCCTTGGAGCACAGCATTTATGACATGGGATGAGATATTTCTGGCATGAGATCTCCTGGATGCTGACTTGACAATTTCCTTGCTATGGTTGCAAACTCCTATCACTATAAACCTCGCTGATGACTCACGAGAAAAAAAGCACACAAAAAAAAATCAAAAAGAAAAAAAGGGAAAATGAAACCCTTTCAATAGCAGTGTCTATAAAGTGATAAACAGAGACACGAAATGTCTCAAATTTAAAAGCAAGGCAGTATCCATTGGAGAAATAAGACAAATTTCTTATTCCTGACTGCAAGTATTTGGGTACAGTGAATATACAAAAAATTGTATGTAATCAAAGAAACTGCCCCTTTAAAAATAACTTTATTCTACTACTGCTTACTCTATATTATTGATTATGCCTTTGACTCCGAGCATGGTTTCCTAGCTGTGCTGAGCTCAATTCCCCAGCATTTTCCCCCTTACATAGGCAATTTTGGTCCAGTTGAGCAATGTGTCCAACTGTACATCACTGTGGGGAGAAGAATCACTGGCTCTGCCTTTTTACACCATGGAAGAGGTGCTGTAGCCTTAGTGGACTGGAACAGGAACCTAGTTTAGAATAATTTTAAACTGAGTTTATCTGCTTTCAAAGAGTGGTCTTCTATAAAGAGAAGAAACCCTGGGGAGGTAGGCTTCTCCTCCCTGCTGCTCCCACCTGGCACTCTGCCCAGACAGGGCCAGAGAAAGGAGACAGGACAGAGGACTTGGCAAACTCAAGTCGCTGGAAATAAGTAATAATTGCAACGCTAGGAATCCAGCATAGTGTGCAGCAGGTAATCGTCTTCTCAACATCTCTGAAAAAAAGATATATCTGATCACCCTTTCAAAGCACTGCAGATGGCAGCATCACTTCTGTGAACACTAACCTTTTCTTTTGGCAGCAAGGGAAATCAATACTGCTCAGTGTGGAAATGTCAGTATAAATGCTCAAAAATCTTAATATTTTAACATTTCAGAGTTCTGAGGGACTCTCATTTGGACATAGTTGCTGCCACAGCCTCTGAATTTTTAAAAAGATATAAATCAAATTTTATCTCTAGAAATTTTTAAAACACAAGATAAGCTGAAAAAGTGTTTGTTTTTAATTTTTCCCATTTTTTTAAATACTAAAATCAATTCTGTTGTGACATTTTAATCCAGCAGCAGGGACAGTGAAAATGACTGCAAAGGCTGTAAAAATCTACTTAATTGATTTTTATTGTTCAATATAAAGGAAACATTTTTGTATGTAAAATGACAGCATTGTAAACAGTAACTGTTTTGGGTTTTTTTCAAAACAGGGATGTTTTGAAATTCCCATTTAAACAGTATCAAGTCATTAGACGTGCTTTACTGATGTGCTTTTAAGGCAGATGTAAAATTATGCTCTAAGATCTCTCTATAGCACCAAGTAATGTTATTAAAAAAGTAAAACAAATTTCTGTAATTTGCCTACATCCCCTAAAAATAAAAAATGTCTTGAAGACAGACCATATAGTCTTGTACCAGGAAAAAAAAAAACACAAAACAAAACACAAAACCCACAAAACTTAACAGCCCAGAAGAGTCTTCTCAGCAGGGACAAAAAGACAGCCTAGACCAGACAGCACTGCACCATCAGAACTGGGATCACCAGACCCTCAGAAGAAATCATCCGCTGAGAGGAACACACTGAAATGAAGACTACCAAAAGGAGTAGGGTATGCAGAGATTAAAATGCAATTTTTTCAGTGTATAGTTTCCTTTAGCCAGTTGTTATGGAATATTAAAATACACTACTTCTGTGTTTGTAGACATACACTTCTCTCCTTTCAGAAAAATATCCCCAGGCAGCCCCTTCTTTTCAATCTGTCACACAAAAAGAACAGAATCAAGAATTGCATGTCACTTATAAGTTTTCAGGAGTCCTATAAAATATTACAAATAGCAAATTTGTGTTTTGTTTGCTTTTAATATTCCTGCCTGCATAAAAAATGCTCCTAACTGGACACTATGACATTGATTAAAGAAAACCCTTCAAAATAATCTAATACATTGCTGCAATAGAAACTTAAAATAATACACGTTTTTCATAAATAATACAGAATTTTATTGCCTTAATTTAAACCAAAGCATCTCAGACATGTTTTGATGGAAAAATTCACCTTTTCAACTTGTTTGGTTCAGGCTTTTCATCTTCCCATAATCCTTGTGCCAGAGAGAGGTGAAATGTGTGCAAAGGTTGGTCAGACACAGCAGACTCTCTTTAGTTACATTGCTACCCCAAGAAACCTCACCTAGCCCACCGAATTCACAATACTTAGTTGATGACAAAAGGCAATTCTTTTTTGACATAAAGTATGTACTTTGAGAGCCTGTTCAAAAATTCTCTTTTCCAGCATGAAAGCACTCAAAAGCTGAAGTTCATTCCGCCACTGCCCCTCCAAAAAGATGTCTCAGCTGTACCGAAAAGGAAACATTAGGCTGTGGATTCAAAGTAGCTGTCAAGAAACACAAACATAAAGCTGACTTAATAGCGTAGTTTGGAAATGTGTTCTGGGCCCACCCTTGGCAGTAACACCAGGGTTTAACTCAAGTTGTAGCAATATTTAAAACAGCTCTGCAATTTTGGTTCTCCACCCAACTAAACAAAAGAAAATGATGTTGATAAATGAAAAACACCACACATATTTAAGCGAGAGAAACCATCTAAACTTCCAATATTTTTCATCCTCTTTTTTTTTTTAATCCAAAAGATTTGTACAGCATTTTTAAAAAATAACTTACAGGATCAAAAAGAAAATAAATGCATAGCTTCAAATCCTTAGAATATAACCTCCCCCTGTTGCAGAAGAGTTCAAGGTCATAAAGTGCTGCAGATATGAACACACATCAGACAAATAATCTAGTAACTAACTTATTTTTCTGGTTTATTTAACAATATTCCAGGCTTAGAACATTAAATAAAAATCTCACAGGCAATGGGCAGGACTAACAATGGTTTTGCTTTTGCTTTTTCTTTTTCTCCTCCTTTTTTTAAAAGAATGCTGAGACACATCAATTGAACTGACTACAATTTTATTTTGGATACCAAAAAATAAAAAGAAGCTGGAAGGAAGAGAGTAGTGCATTGCACTGATCTCAGTAAAACTGCTTGTAAGCGTCACTGTACACATTTAGCCCTAGGAGGACGAAGATGGAAACAATGCTGCCAAGAGGGGTAGGCTCAGTGTGGACCGGGGGAGTGGTGTTCTGGGCTCTGCCTTGGTTGTGAGGGCATGGCTTTCCATTATGCTCATAGAAGCAATGATCCACACACCTCGCACTAGCATTTGCGCAGCTCCTCAAGGGCTAGCAGTGGTGGCAGCAGGTGGAGGTGGTGCAAGCAACAGCAGCTGGTTCTCAGTGGACGTAAATACCAAGAGGTCTTCCTGGCAGATTGCTGGGGTGTCACAGGAGCTCAGGTATCTCACTCCTTTCCATAATCTGATTTTGCTGCCCTCACAGATAGGCCTGCATACCTACAGGAGTTTAGGCCAAGCCTGAGTTTTGCACCTCGGGCAATCCCATGCACCTCTTCAATGGACGTGGAGAGTAGCAACATTCAGTGGGATGCACAGTGTGTGTACTTTGTGCAAGTGCAAATCAGTTTTCAGCCACACCACCTGCTAAATCCATTTTTCCCAGCTTAAACGCTCCCAGTAGTTCGTTACTTACTTAGTTCACTGTTCCTTTCCTCCCCACCCACCTAACCCCATTTCCAGCACCTATAAATAACACAGAGGCCTCAAACTTCCAAGAACTATTAAACCAAAATGTAAACAATTTGGCAGTAGATTCAGTTCCACTGTCACCCTCATTTTTGTATGTTCCTGCTGCCTGTGCCCTTTTTACAACCAATCCATGGGTGCCACCGTGATGAAAAAATACTTAACTTTCTTCCTCCAGAAGAGTACCAGTCTTCAATAGACCTCTCTCCAGAAAGATTGTGCTCAACATAGTTGTAGACTAACACTGAAGTGGGGGAAAGTGAAACACCAGTAACAGAAATAAAACCCCAAGCAAACCTTGACTGTAAGTGGAAAACGCCAGGAGTCCTCCATCGCACCTCAGAGAATAAAGCTGGACACATCCTACTCTGTGTCTAGCATGAACTCCTGGTTTATGACCTTCAGTATTTCATGAGAGATGTGGGGTTTCAGGTTGGTTTCCTTTCTTTCTTCTTGTTTGACAAGCTCTCAAAAGGGCTTAAAACACTGATACTTAGAGACACAAAGGGAGCGATTACAATACACAACTAATCAGAAACAGTACTCAAACATCAGACTGGATGGGACTAAAGTCCACTCTACAAACTGAATCAAAAAGAGACAGGAGAAAAAAAAAAGTTTTTAAGTGCTAACATAATAGGAAACAATTTTAAGGACTCACTAAATACATGTGAGAAAATGGAGAGGTCCCCTTCTTTTAAACATATTTACATAATATTAAAGCTTTTTATTTTGCTTTTCTTGCCAACAAAATTTTCTAGCAACCCTGGGCGAAGTCCCCACTAAATTAAGACGTTAACGATTTTGTAGCACAAACTGTTAGACTCATGGTCTGTAGATGTCTCCCTGCCTTCTCCCTCCCTCCGCTGCCAAGGGGCCTGATGCCTCACCTTCTGCGCACTGTGTGGCATCAGCCATGGCATTGGCACAAGGCAAAGGTAACACAACACTGCCTTGACCTCACACTTCATTACCACTTTGTAAAACAAAAGAGAGTACAATCAGGGCTTGCTTAGACACAAAACAAAACAAACAAAAAACCCCCAGTTTTACCATTTAGCTGCTACAGTTAAATGGTAAAACTGAACTAATGTGGACACACCAATACCAGTTTAGAAGTGTTTATAACATTTACACCACACTGGAAAGGAAAATAAATTATCCCAGTATAAATGCATCTACACTACAGCCTATGCCAGCACAGTATCAGTTAAAATAATAATAGATCAGTCCCCTAATCAACAGAATTATACCAGCTGAACTTTTCTAGCATAGACCAGGCCTAAGACATGAGGTAGTGAAAATCAGGCTCAAGATCTTTTTTCATTCCATAGTATTGATATACTCTAAAAATATTCACTGCTCAGATTTATGGATTTTAAAAATGTTTTAAAATCCAAAATTTAAAGCTAGCATCCTGAGTCACACAGGATTTACAAATGGAGGCATAAATCTTAAAAACTCCCTTGCTCAGAGTCCTAATTCAGGAAAATATTCTTATGATAGAAAGCACATAAGCATGTGTTGGTCTCCCACTGAAGCAAGTGGAAAGGAAACACATGGGTAAGTGCTTTCTGAAATCTGGGCCACAGTCAGAAATCACGGTCTTTGTAGAATTTATTTCCTCACTCATTTCAGTGCTGTTTAATCACAAGTCATTCATGTTTTAAGACAGCGGGAAAAACACAGACAATGGAAGCTAAATCAAGTTTGTTACAACTGTTCAATATTTACAGCATCATAGCATAAAACAGAAGTATTTTTGGTAACTTAAGACAAATACTTTTTTCTCTGTTATTAAACGTACCGCAGCAGTCCTGTTAAACAAACCCACTGTCTCGAATATTAAAGAAATTGTTGTTTATGTTTACTGAGTCATTTAAATTAAAAATCTGTTCCTGTTCCAAACCCCACTCTCCTTCGTCTTCATCCTCCGGTTCTGCCTCAGACCCATTCCGACTGTTTTCATACAAGAAGATCTGCTCATCCACATGAGCTGGGGCTAACCGGTTTCTCTTTGCACTTACAACATTAGCAGAAGAACCAAAAAGGCGTTCAGGGAAGACCCTTGTGGCCAGAATACACCAGTATTTTTGAAGAACCTTTGGTAAAACTGGAAACAGTGCTAGTCTGTCAGACCACCACTTCAGTGGGTCTTCATTCAAACCAAGGACCTTTTGTGACTTGAAGTTGCTCAACTCCTCAACGATTTGAGCATGCCACTCCTCCTGGTCTTCAACGCCTCCTGTCTGGCAGAAGATCTCTGCGAGCATGTTGTTGATGACACTGGTAGGAGGAGGAGTAGAGGAGATGATGATTTTTTTCATAGGAGGTTCTTCTGTAACAGTGAAAAATTTTTCTTCAGTCCTAAAGCTATTTTCTTTCACTTTCTCCAGCAGGCTTTTTGCTTCTTCCACCACTCTGTTTTCCACCTGCTGCCTCTCGAAGGCTGAAAGAAAAGGCAGTTTTTTGTATCGGGGATCCAAGAAAGTTGCAACATTGAGAAACATGTCTATCTCAGGTGTGTGCTGGTAGGTGGTTGACAGCTCTTTAGCAATCACCTCCTTTGCCATGCTGATTTCTTTCAAATCGTTCTCTTTGATGTTCAGAGTAGTATTCAGAAGCATGTGGAGAAGTGGCTTCACCATGCTTATCGTTGGGTACTTTGAAGCAGACATCATCTCCGCAACCTGCTTGAAAGGCTGCAGCAGCTCCACTAGCCCTTCGATTGTATTCCACTCGCTGGATTCCAGCATGAGGTGGTGGTTGTTGCTGTCCTCCACAAGAACCGCCGCAATGACAAACTGCTGCTCCTTGAGGCGCTGCAACATAGCGAGAGTGCTTCCCCACCAGGAAACACGGTCGCTTACCAGCATGCAGTGGAGAATATTTTGCTGCTTCTGCTTCTCACTCAGCATGTACATTGCAACTGTAGACTGCTGAAAATACTCCACCAGTTTTCGGCACCTGGCAAGAAGGCTGCAGAGTTTGGGGAGCTGAAAAGCTTGTTGTATTCCTGTGTTAAAAGTGTGCCCCAAACAAGGCATCTGTACGGGAATATCTAGGAGAGAGCAGGCTTTCACAATGTCTTTACTATAATCTGTTGTAGCACCAAAGACTTTTGTATTGATTCCCCACTCAATGAACGTTTCATAAAGGACTCGTGTAATAGTCTCTGCAGTGTTATCCTCCGGCACTTCAAACGTTTTTAAACACCGTGAGTTCACAGCCAGGCAGTTGGCAGGACTGCTGCTGAGAAAGTGAACTGCAACCGTTACGTATGACCGGTTCTGGTTTTCGCTCCTCCACATGTCCGTGGATATGCCACACCAAAGAACCTCAGTGAGTTCTTTCAGCACAATTTCTCTAATAGCACTGTACTTTTCAGGAATAGCTTTTGTACAGAAGTACTTTCGGCTGGGAAGTTCATATCTGGGGTCCGCTGTTCTCAAGAGAGCCTTGAAAGTGGGTTCGTCAACGATGGAGGCTGGGTACATGCCCTCGCAAATTAAGCTGATGACTGCAGATGTCAGTTCCTGATGTTTTTTGTTTTCGTAGTTCTGGTAGGTCTTCATGATGAGGCTATCTTGAACAATCTGCTGCGACGACTCCGGCTTGATTTTTGAAAATGCTGTGGCAAAGGCTTCCCTCATTTGCTCAGTGTTACTTTTCACAAACTCACAGAATTCATCAGGGTGATTTTTCTCAAGGTGGTAGGAAAGGTTGGATGTGTTTCCTGAATAGGCAATTTGTGCCATGCAAATACGGCAGTAGATCTTCTTCCACTGTAATATGCATCCTTCCGCGTTGGTATCAAACCCAAAGTACTTCCACACTTTACTCTTTGCTCTTGGGTGAGCCACTAACTTTAGGTCTGATGGGGAACCTTCTAAACTTTTATTCTCCATTGCTTCTTGGCCACCGTCCCACCTTTTGATCCTTCACTCATTAATGAGTACCTGATAAAGGCAGCAAGATAAAGATACAATGAGAAAGCACAAGTTTGACCACACTCAACTATGTGAAATCAGCGTTTCTGTGAATGTATCAAGAAACCTACCTTACTAATTACATTTGAAAATTTAAAGATGAAATTTGCAGGAAGCGTGACCTACAAGAAGCCCATCAGAATACCAAAAATTAAAATGGGTTTTAATATATCACATTCTGCTGTGAAAGCTACAAGATCTGCGTAAATCTTGTTTCTGAAATTACATAATACTGAGTAGAGAAAGCGTACCCACCACAGAGCTGATACATTACTGTCACAGAAAGTCTCCATCTCCTATAGCATTATCCTGCCTCGTAAGTTAGGGTTAGACCAACAACCTCTTGCCTAAGAATTACTGAACTTTGCTGCTAACATTTATTTCAATTGAAACCTGATACTGAAGGAGCAAAAATTTTCTTTTTTGTTTTTTTTTGAAAGACATTTTGTTGGGTTGATCTAATTGCTCCAGCCTTTGTGCTTTTCAAAAAAAAAAAAAAAAAAAAAAAAAAAAATATCTGTGATGTAATCCGCTCCTCCAAAATGTAAAGATGTTTTCTGAATAAACTAAAAGGAAAAGGAGCTTGAACCTAAATGCAGATTAACAATACATGTCTGACACCTTTCCTGTCCCTTCTCTTTCTGAAATCAAAGTCATCTCCTGAACTACTAGTTCACAGCCATGGTTCCTGGAATAACTGTGCATTATAATTACAGGAAAAGCAGACAGGGAAGCACTAATAAATGTTATTATCTACATCAGCTGGAAAATAATTTTGCTGTATTTTCTTCAAAAGGCTACAGAAGTCAGGAGGGGGTAACACTCTAGAGATGAGTGTAGCGATAAGGCAAGACTTGGCAATCTGTACCTCAATATCTGCACAGGAAAATGCTTCTTGTGCAAACAGTCACATGCAAGTACTGCTTGAGGCCTACACTGTCTCTGTGCGCAGTGCTGGCAGCTGGAGCTGGTTTCACTGCACCAAAAAGCCAAGTCACAGCACAGCATGACTGTACGCTGACACTTCTCTGTTTCTTCCACACCACTGCAACAGCAACAAGACCTTTGCCAGGGCCTTGGCCAGGATTGAGAAGAAGGAGGCTATCAGTTAAACGTGGATGCAACCTCCGCCATAAAAATCCAGAGGAAGAGAAGAGGAGAGGAACATCAGGAGCATCAGACTGAAAGCAATGTCATTGTTCCTTCCCTGCTCCTCAGGAGCTGTACCTGCACCCAAGCCCAGAAATCCTCAGGTGGTAAGACTAGCTGGTTGGGGCAGGAAGAAACAAACTGACGCTTCTCTGGTATGCTTTCTGCTGTTGATGAACCTTCCCTAGAAAAGACAGGTTTCTCTCTGAACTGTAGCAGGTATTTTGAAAAAATTTCTGAATGTCTTGAATGAAAACCCAAAGACAAGTTAACAAAGACCACATATATTTATCTAAACACAGATGTTGGTTTAGAAGCAGAATGAGATATACAGGGCAAGCATTTTATTGGATTTGGTCTGAAGATTTACTTCTGGGTGTAGACATTTCGGGTTTTTTTCCTGAGGGAGGGGCAATGTTCTGCCTACTAGCATGCCTTCTACTGTGATTCATCCAGGGCCTTTAAGTTGCCAGGATAAACTATTGATTCAACATGGTAATGCTGCCTAATTCCAAAGACGTGTATATCAATAGCACCAAGGTGTGCAATCCCATGAAAAGTGATGGTTTTGAAAGACAAACTGGTGCAATGTGTCATGATGTAAGCCTACCATGGCATCAGATTGTGCATTGACAAGACATATCAATATATATTGTCTTTAGATCCCTCCATCTTCAATGATGTCTTGAGGAAGCATAGAGGCTCATGGCATTATAGCAAATCTTACAGTTTCCTCTGCAGTTATCTAGCAATTCCTGAAATCAAGAAGGAAGGCACCATAATAAAAGAGTTGATGTGTCTTTAATATTTAAACTTAGTATGACACACCTTGTATCACATAAAGTTCATCACAGACTGATAAAGTAGAAGTTATTTTAAAGTACAGGAGTGTTACAGAGTCACCTCACCCTTCCTTCTTATGTATGTTACAGCTTTGCCATCCTTTTAAGATCTATCTGGCACTTGATGACAGTGGCACAGAGTAGCATTGCCACAGCTGAGGATATGCCAGCATAAGGCAGCCTCCATTACCATGCTGTAAGCCACACTTCAGCTGCCATAATAGCTCAGATATAAACTGCTAATCATCCCTGCCTCTCCTGGAGTGTTATACAGCATAACTGGCATTACGAACACAAACCAAGAACTCCACACCTCTCATCTTTCTAAAAGAAGATGTAAACCTTTTCTCTTTCAGGGTTAACAGTGTCCATAGCCTAGTCTTGGCAGAAACAATAGCAGCTTCAACTCTGAGCCAAGCTGAAGACACCAGAACCTTGTTGAATGAAATCCCTTGGAAATGAAGCACCTCACTACTTTTGAGAAGTGCCTCAGCTTGTTGCAAGGGCAGCTGATGGAAATGCTCTCCTTTAGCTTGCTGAACGTTCCATGGTAAAAAAATATAGTCCCACCATGGTTTGCTGAAAACCCTTGCACACACAGAAGCCTCCAGGCTACAAACCTGACTCTTCCTTTCTCCCTTATATTCCCACCCACATGAAAAAGAGTACACCTTCAGAGAAGCTGCTGTTTCACTCACCTCCTCCATGCAGCTGGCCAACACCACAAGCCACCACTGGGGCTGAGGCTT
The DNA here is from genome assembly GCA_035047845.1 of Dendrocincla fuliginosa. NCBI lineage: Eukaryota > Metazoa > Chordata > Aves > Passeriformes > Dendrocolaptidae > Dendrocincla > Dendrocincla fuliginosa. Next base: position 83,235,242 of record JAWWMO010000001.1, on the reverse strand, counting down.
CTATGAGCCTGCAGAGAGGATCCTCTGTTGGCCTTGCAGTGGATTCAGCGGCCACAGGAGGAGCAGGAGGAAGAAGGCTCCAAATTTCCTGGCCCTAGCACCTCATCTTTGTCCCTGGGGCAGGCTGTGCTGCCTCCTCCCACCCCTCAAACCTCTCTCATTCTCCTATCACCATCCCACGACTTCCATCTCCAGGTTAGGCCTTGGGCCAAAATACTGAAACACGAGCAAGGGTTCATGTCACAGAGGGCAATAATGCTACCCCTGCACCAGGCAGGGCTCAGTTCCCCCAGTGTTGAAGAAAATTGATTCAAAGCCCATGCGAGAGTCACTCAGATTGTGAAACCAAGCACAGCGATGTGGGGAAACATGGGATGTGCAGGCACCCTGCAGCCTTAGCTCTGCCCCCTTGTGCATGCACAGGGATGGCACTTTGTCTACCTACACCACAGGTATCATTTTCACACAACCCTTGCCTCAGTCAGCACAGGGGCAACCACAAAGCAAGTGTTTCCTCACTTCTGAAACTAATTTAACTCTCTCAGGTGCATGCGTGGGGGAAAGGGCTTAACTGCTAGATGCAACTTTATTTTTGTCTGCCATCAATCTGTCCTACCTGGTCATTTCTCTACCCACCTCTAGATGACTTACAACCTGGAACACAGACTGCTTTGAACAGGAAGTGCTTGGTGTCTCATTATGGTTTACTCATATAAAGTAAAAACCCTCAATACATGAATCAAAATTAAGAAATGCATGTTCCCAAATCAGGACTTCAAGATTAACTGTGGAGAAACTTGGTATGAATGACACTAAATAATTAGAAACTGAGGCAAATAAAAATTATGAATGAAATTTCAATCACTTTCATGAAGAACAGGAGAGACCTTTAAGGTCTTCTGAATTTCATTCACATTACTACCTTCTTCAGAATCTGTTTTCTACACTTCACAGGTATCAAATTTAACTAAAAAGACTTCAAAACTGCTATAAAACATTTAGCATTTAGGCTTTCCCTATCAAATTTCAATGAATTACGTACAGTAGAAGAGAAAATGCTGGAGGAAGATGCCAAATAAAATCCTTGAGAAGCTTTTAAAACACCAAAAGAGAATATTTTTATTAAATGAATGATTTTTTTATCAGTAGGATGACTTTCAGTGATCCCATTTCCACTGATAATATCCTAGTGTCACAACTAATATTAATCTTTTATCAATCCACTGATTAGATTTGTGTTTTTAAAAAGCTGTTTATATCAAGAACTTAGTCATGTGGGGCTTTTTTTCCCCCTCCAATTAATTAAGCACTGTAAAAGAAGTCCAAGCAGTAATTTCTAAAGAAACTATTAATCATTTAAACCATTGAACACTAACACAGTTTAAACTACATATTGGCAGTTACACTGTTTGTGCAATTAGTACTTTGAAAAATGTTTTCAAGTAAGTTTAACCTAAGTTCCCCTTCATTCCTGCAGTTTCCTGCACGCTGATTTTAGTTAGTGAAAACAATTGCTAACTGCACCCCATTTAAGTTCCAGCTCTGTATTTTTTTCCCGAAGCTTCAAGATCAGAATTCCAGGTCAACTTACCCCTACTCTGTGTTGTGGTAGGGGCCACTCACTTGAACAGTGAATGTTACTGAGCTCAAAATAACCCCTTTCCGCAAAAAACTATCTTCAATCTATAAAAATCAGATAAACTCCATCAAGGGTGACAGAACAGAAGGTCACTTTTAAAAGCCACATGAAAGCACATGTGCCAAGAGCACATAACTCTTGAGTTAAGGTAAAGAAAAATAAAAGAAAAATGAAACTAATTTGGTTTACTCGAACTAAAATCCAGGAACACTTCTCCTTTGCAAGGGTAAGAAAGCAAGCTTTTCTTGGAAAATTCAAAAGGCAGAAGGGCCGCACTAACACTAGACCACTTCACTCACCTACAAAGATCAAGGACGAGCCACTGAGCATCCCTCTGTTTAAACCTTCCATGGGAGAGTTGCACTGCTGTTGCATACAGTGAGAACTTCAATGGGGAAACTGTGGCCAAGGGAGCCAGAATCAGAGGCATGGTTGGCCCTGTCCTGCCCTTCCCAGACCTGCTTCTCCACTCCAGGCTCTTCCCAGTAAGGCACCTTGACAATAAAATGCCTGTTCTCATGAGAGCCATGGACACCCCATTGAAAAGATAATAGAAAATTTTAAACATACACACCTTTCTAGAGTACCATCTGAAAAAGTTACTTGTTTTCGTATAGCAACTGTAGTTTACCGATCCAAGCTTGTTATAACAACACTTTCGCTTTTTGTTGCACTGCCATCACTATTTTGAAGTGGAATTATTATTATGGAAACAAGGTTAATCCGGGTAAAAAGGTTCCAGTTGACAAGATGATTCACTTATTTAAGCAACAGCTGGACAGAGCGAGTTGAAGCAAAGCAGCAGGTAATTGCCAAGAGGGAACTGCATGAGAACAACTAGCCGAGGAGGAAACCACTTCTCCTTGGAAAAAACACCCTGAGTTAGGGCTCAAAGAAAACTTTTCACATCTATCAAATCTTTCCTGGTCCCACTCAGGCAAATGATGCTTCTCAGGTTGGATCTTCACTGTCTGCTTCCGACATTTCCAAATTCAACATTTATTTCTCTTTTTAACAGTAGCTAAGAGCAGACTGCACAAAACACTCGGGTCACATTTTCATCATGCTGCTTCTCTGTGGTTCAAAAAGAGATTTGGAAAGTGTTACACACCCTAGGCACAATACCCAGCTTTGCTCTGCCAAGAAACACTAATGCTAGAAAAATGCTCAGATGACTTCAAACTGTACATACATCTGCCCTTTTTGTCACCATGGTCCTCTCATTTGTTTGGGGGTTTTATTGCTGTTTTTTGAGAATGATAAAGGGAATCCCAGGAAAAGAATCAGGAATGAACAAAAAGTAGACAAAATGCTACCCAAGGATGCCACGTGTGATGAAATGGACAAATACACTCTTACTGTGTGGTGTAGTTGTCCCATCTCCTCCCCAGTACTTTAGATACTGCCTATACCAATTTCCTCATCTGCCTCAACTCCTTACAGAAAAACTAGGCCCTCTCAATACTACTTTTTCTACTGATCCTCTGGTTAAAACTATTGACAGGGCCACAAAGGCTTCCTTGCTGCTAATCAGAGAAACGGAAAGGCACAGACTTGTGTGCAGTTGTACACTTGTCTCTGATGATAACCTACATGTCCGTCCGGACTTGTAGTTTGCAGTAAGTTTACAAACTCAGAAGCATTTTAAAGTCTTCAGGAGTAGCGCGAGGAAGAAGGAAATTCAGATCATTGTTTTTTTGGCAAACTCAAAGTTTCCTCTAGTCAGCATTACACATGCTGTTGATCCAAATCGGAAAAGTGAAGAAACCTAACTTCTCTCAAACAAGCGACTAACCTGAAGTCCCTTAGAACAAACTACAAGTGTCACTCACTTGTCAGCTCAAAGGCTGTCAGCGAGTGACAGCCGCTATCATAGACTAAGCGCGGGTTGGTTCCCCTGCTGGGGCGGCCGGGACGGAGAGGCCGGGGCCGGCGGGAGGCTGCCCGCTGCTGCCCGCCTTCCGAGCACCTACCTGGGCTGAGGGACGGCGCTCTGAGCCGAGGTCTGAGGCGACACCGTCAGAGAGCCAAAGAGGGGAAGAGCAGAAGTGGGGACCCCCGGCCGGCGGCGCCCCCACGCCGGCTGCCGAGGCCGCAGTCAGGCCGGCGTGCAGCCA
>JAWWMO010000001.1:83210897-83230689 GCA_035047845.1 Dendrocincla fuliginosa | reverse complement strand
GAGCCGGGCGGGGGGCGCGGCGCGGCCGCCACCCACCCACGGAAGGGAAAGCGCCGCCGCTGTCACAGCAGCGCCCGGGCTCGCCGCGGCTCCCGCCCTTCTGGGCATGTGCGGCGGCGGCGGCGGGGGAAGGGACGGGAAGGGAAGGGGCGGCGGCGGGCGGACCGGCCCCCGGCGAGACGCCCGGGGAGGGGGACAGGGGCAGGGGCTGGGGCAGGGGCTGGGGGTGGGTGTGCGACTCAGCGGGCAGGCGGGGGCCGTGTGACAGCCCGCCCGGCGGGGCCGGGGCGCTGTGAGTCGCTGCCGGGGGTGGGACAGCCACGAGCAGTCGGTGCCCGGGCGGGGGAGGCACACGGCGCTGCCCCGGCATCCCGGCGCGGAAAGCGCTCATCGGAGTGTCCCACCATCTCCCTCTCTCTGGCACAGAGCAGGGGCTGCTGCCGACTCCCACGGCAGCGCTGGATCTGGGCACGGCCCCTGTCACCCCGGGCATCCCTCAAGCTCATTCCCCCCGTGGTCTCAGTTGCAGGTACCGATTTCCCCAGATGCGGCTCAATATACGGAGCTTTCCTACATCAGGAGCCTGGCGACTGCATTCTTTACAGTGCTACTTATTGTATCGTATACATATCTCGATACGATATCTCGAAAGTTTTGTGTTACCCGTTTTCAATCCTCAGCCTTGTATTTAAGACGCCGAGTACTCGGCACAGGAGAGCGCATCCTACCTACCAGATCTTCTGGTAGGTGGCTGGTTTGAACTACAGGAAATACAGCGCCTAGTCCTGACTTCGTGGTTTTCATTCACAGAGCTGGCGGGCTTTCATAAATGCAGATGAGTCTCAATATCGATACAAACAACAACAACAAAATAGGAGCAGTCGTTTCACAATAGGAGACCTTGACCTACGTATTCGGTTTCAAATCTTTAGGTAACGTTTGTCTTTGAGAATGATGGGAAACCATACAAAGTTCTGGAAGTGCATTTGAAATATAATCTCTTCCTAACTTTTAAAAAAAAGAGCCAAACCACTCCATACGTTCTAGAAAAAAATACAACTAAAAACATACTTTTTCAGTGTCAGATCACATTGCTCAGAAGAACTGACTTTCTGTTCTGTCAGAAATGCACATAAAGTAAAAGCATAATGTATAGTTGCTCCACGACAAAACCAACCATTTAATTTTATGTATCTCTGGTAATTATTTTTTTTTATTAACACATGGAATTATGCAAACATAAATAATAAACATCATGAAGTCACATCAGTGAGGTATTCATTCTAATCTATATTTTTCGCAACCATGCATGGAGCAGTAGAAAGACCAACGCATAAAAAGACATGAAAGAAGAAACACTGACATTTAGTAAAGGTGAATTATTCTTTCAACTTATCTCAGTAAAAAATCAAATCTCGACTCTTTTATGTTGCTTTACATACTTTTCTCAGAACTACAGCATTAATGAAAGCTCTTTCAACATTAAACTGAGAAACTTGCCTACAGTGTATTTACACGATCTATATATAAATATACCATTCTTTCTCAGGTTTTCCAGTATAATAAAATCAATTGATGCATATTCAAGCTACTGCAGTAAAGACTCCTCTGTCTTTTTTCAGACAACGCTATCTAAAGAATTAGACTAAGTGGGGGAAAACTGATGGGTTAACATTCTAGTCTTATTGGCCCCACTACTTTTTCTCGAGGTGTTACAATTATTTTCAACCCTCCATGGTTCATAGAGTACAGCTTCACAGAAAGGATGAGAAAAAATTGTTTAAACAGTCTTAAGTTACTTTTTCTAAAGACTTATGGGACATGGAGGAAAAACTAAAATATTAACAAAAGAATGTAGGCCTTTGATTCTTTTCAAATATTGTTTTATAATACGCTCCAATTTTACTTGATACTTCCTTTTCCTTGGTTTTCAATAGTCTGCATCTTCTTATTGACACTTTGGGGTTTTTTCTTGCAATCATTTACTGCAAAGCCTCAATTATTCAGGCTGGAATCTCATTCACCTACTTTAGATACCTCACTGTGATGTTTATTACCTCAATGAAATTTTAGGTGTCTTAGCCCTGGAGGGGATAAAACGAGCAGTCTAATTCCTCAGCTTTGGTTATGGGCACAGAACAGAAGGAGAGGCACTTCTGAAGACTTGCAGAAAATGACAGCTTTCTTTGAGGCTTAGAGTGTCTCCTTTCCACTGATTGCAAGTGAACTCACAGAGCCAGTGGACAAAGCCAGCCTGCAGCTAGTGCAGTGATATGCTCTTGGAAACTCCTCAGAAACACTCGTAACACTCCATCGACACATGGTCCAGCCTTTCTGTCCCTCCTGCAGGACTGACATTAATGAGATCACAGTGCTTCCACCCACATTTTGCATAAAGATGCAAAAATCTGTAAGAAAGGAAGTGGGTGATGTTTCTAGACTCTAATTAAACCCTGAGATCAAACTTCCCAGCAGAATGGCATAATTAGCAACCATCGGGTAGTATGGAAGCTGAGACTCTGCAGAGCCAGGAACACGTGAGGCATGGGGCAACATCAGAGAAGACCAAAGCAAACCTAAGGTTATCCTAGCAGTTCAGATGCTCTCTGGCACAGAGTGGAGGGTTATGAGGTTACGCCTTTTTTTTTCTTGTCACCTGTGTGACACAACTTTTCTAGGTATGTGAGTTTGCTCCCCTTGGTTTTTCTCCTCTTGAGATGAGAACTGAAGCCAACAACTCCTCATATCCACCACACAGGGGTTCAAATTCAGTAGGAGAGGTCGATGCTTTTTGGCCAAGCGTGGCATAATAGTTGGGGCGGTCTCGTAGGATGTCAGTTGTGACACATCAGTCCCTTTCAAATGGTAAAATGTACACTTGCAGTCCTGTGCTTAGCTAAAGACATGCTCTCAATCTTACACACATATGTCGAAGTTGATAGCCCATGTTGGAAGAAGCCAGACACAATTCTGACTGCTGCTAATTTTTCAGACTTCTAAAAGGGATTTAAATGCCTGTCTTCCTAAGCTGGATTGTACGGGGACTTGAGGCAAAAGATAAGTGCCTATCTTCCCAGAACAGGATCTCCTTAACATGTGTGGGTGAATATAGTTAAATGCCCAAGGAGCTTTCAGGTTCAGTAGGGAGTTGCTCACAGTAATAGGCAGTGCTGGGAAACAGTCATTTGGGATTGCATCTGGAATCCATGTAAAGGGTTTTGAGCGCCTGCAGACAATCTTGGCAGACTGTATATGCTTTTCTTTTCTGCCTCTATGCAAAAGAAGAGTAATTTTAGGTACCTTCAAACTAGGTATCATCTTGCCTAATACTGGGCACTTGAGCATAGCAGGACTATATGGAGCAGTAAGCTCTTTGACAGTCTTTGTAGTAGCTTGGGGATGGTCAGTTACTTGGAAGAGGAAAGAAGCTTTGCCAAGGGGAGAGGGGTGTCTGCAAGCTACACAGTAGAAACTCCTGGGATCTGAGAGCAGACTCCTCTGCTGTGGGCAATCATTTGATGGGACACATTTATTTTTATTTAGTAACGCTGGGAAAGATAGTAGACATTATAAGACTGATCTTCGGTGTAACAGAACTAGTACTACAGCTTTTGCCTGTGAAGAGGGATGACTTTTGGTCCTTCTCAGTCTTTTTCAGATATTTCACTTTTCAAGAAAATGGTCTCACTGTGAAACACTGACCTTTAATGGTGTGGCTATAGTGATAAGACTGTGAAGCCCAGGAGCACAGTAAAGGAAAGAAATCTAAGGGGGTTTAGCCTAGCATTTAAGTTCAGGGGAATGAGGCAACAGTGTTCCAAACCATATTCCCTGAAGAGCCTATGCTTTTTAGACTAGAGAAGAACAGGGCAAAATATGGACTAATAAACGAAAATAGAGTCTGGGAATAAGGACAACTTCCCCTCTTCCACCAAATCCTCAAACCTCTCAGCTATTATGCAAGAAGCATAATGTGCTTATTCTTTCTGCTGAGTTTTTTTAAATCGACCACCTCTGCAGCAACTATTGTATTTGTTCATCTAAGTATTCAGTGTATGTTACACTTTCAGGATGTATCTGGCCTGGAAAGCCTGGAGCATGAGTAGTTGGGTCTGAGTTTGTATTCTTCTCCCCTAATACACCTTCTCCATATCAGGTAAGTTCTGAGCATCCCCCCTGCAGTTTAGTCAAGACTCGGAGGCCAAAGAGTCAGAAGAAGGTATGCAGAAAAAAAGCAGAAATAAAAATAATTTTAAAAAATCTCCAAATGTGTTTACACACAAAACTTCTACAGGAATGTAAGTATAAAGCAGGTGAGCTGCTAATAAAAATACACGAGCTTTTGTTAAAAACAGCTTTTGCCATAAAACACTTAAAAATACTAAATCTATTTATAATTGAGTATGGGTATTACCAGCTTTCAAACTGTACTTGGCAACTTGACTTGGCCTAAAGAACAAATCATATGGAAATTCTAAATATAACTAGCATTTCAGCAGTACATGTTAGTTCTTGTATAATTCCTAGATTTATTGGAAAATGTCTGTAAGTAGATAAACTGATTGATTAACATACATGAAGTTGCAAAAGCCCTTTGACAAGATCCTGCACACAAGTGATGATAAGCACCCAGGGGATAAGAACAAGCATATTGAACAGAAACAATCCCACATTAAAAAGACAACAAAACAAAGTAATTGATTTCCATTTTGAATTAAGAATGAAATAAGAGGGTGTCAAGCTTCCATTCCACATCCAACCCTGGCTAATGTGTTCCTTAATGTCTCAGACGGGATAAGGGAAAAGCTGTTGCACCATAATGGCACGGTGTTATTTCTGTTAGTCAAGGCAGGAAAGGAGCAGAGGAATTGCAAACGGACTTAAACAAGCAAGGTGTACTGGCAATATTCTAACACCAATAAAATAATGCTATTGGGAACAAAAAAAGAAAAGATTAATTATGCCCTATATAGAAATGGATTTGTTGACAGTTCATTTGTGTTAAAAAATATCTAGTGTCAATAACTGCCATGTGGTTATTTCAGTGTTTGTATAGGGATGTCTGCAACCACCTCTGGCATTCCCTGCGCAACACTGCCCAACCCACAGTTAAGAGTATTTTGTTAATGTTCAGCAAACAGCCAGGAAGATTTTTATGGTCCAAAGAAAGAGTTTTCCATGACACCCAGGTCCTCCATGTCTTTGATCTCTTCCTTAAATAAACCCATCTTTCATCAGAAACATGGTTAGCATCATTCTGGTATGAAGGAAATAAAAAAGCGGAATCACCCCTCAAAAACTGGGCATCGTGAGTTGATCTGCACCTGTATTTTTGTTGCATCTGCTTGCAAGAATACTCGAGTACCACCTGCAATAATATTATGCAAGGCAAGATTTGTGAGGAGAATGTAGCAGACAAGCTTTCAGGTACATGTAATCCTGCCCATACTCCTAACCGAATGGGATTATGACAATACCACTGCTGTTAGTACTGAAGCTTCGGTAGCAGAGTTCACTGTTCTTATTTTGCTGTCTGCAGGAACTTCTGTGAAGACTAAACTCACTGCTGTTGCAGCTGGCCACACAGCTTAAGGACTGAATCCTGCGAACACATGAGAGCCTTGACTTTGAGCACATCAGCTATGTTGAGTCTCACCCATTACAGGTGACTTCACACCGTAAGCCATGTGTCCTCACACTGATGACAGATGGGTGATCACGTCAAGGAAGCCGGGAGATGGAGTTTGAATGTCAGGATCTTCAGAGCTGGACAGAAATGGTCAAAGTGGCAAGAGCTGTGCCCCACAGAAATGCCTATGAAGTTGGGACTGTGGTTGATGTTTTAGACAGTCAAGGGAGGCACCTGCTGCTGCCTGAAAAGGGCACTTCTTACCTGTTGTGAGCTTGTCATACAGATTGAAGTGACCTGGCTTTGTGCCCCATTCTGTCTGTGTGTGCCTCACACCAGTATGAAGATACTTTTCTTCATGTATTCCCGTTTTAACAATTGAATTCTTAGATTGGAGCTAATACATGTCTTCATGACTTTTCCTGGGCTCCTTGGGGGCAGGTTCTGCCAGTAGCGCTCTGCAATTTCAGCATGGGAAGAGCATCTCTTATTTTTGTTGTTGTTGCTGTTAAAGCTGGGCTGTTTCTGGCTGCCTGTCTCTAGACTGTGGCATATGAGAGAGCAAAGGCAGTGATGGTTAAAAAGATGCATAGAACAAGCTGGAGGGAAGATCAGGCCAAAACGTGATGCAAATGCTGAGCAAAGGAAGACATGCAAGTGACACAGGATAGGAGTTGTGAGGAAGGCTAGAGGTGGATTCAGTTTGGTTTAACTTTGCTAAAAAATGGTCCACCTCACTGCTAACCCAGATCACATCACGCAGTGGGAGGGAGGAAGATGGGCAATTTTCTGGTCTGTAGGGTCAGGATGTCTGAAAGCAAGTGGAGCTGAAAAGCCTGGTCCAGTAAAACCATCCATCCTGTGACGGGCAGGGGCCAGCTGCTCCACCCTGACCTCAGCTGGAGGTGTGCTTAGGTGGTGTGCAGAGAACAGGAAGAATGCTACAGTGACCTGAGCTGAGAGGTGTCTGAGGCCTGATGTTATCTTTCCCCCTTCTATATCAAATATACTGGGGGATTATTGAGAATCAGAAAGGGTCCGGCAGTTCTTTAAGCACAGCCTACAGTTCTTTTTATCCTTCCCTCTGGCACAGATGCTTTGTACTACTCTTTGTCAATGGGTCCTGTCTCCTTAATCTCCTTAGACACTTAGTGCTGCAGCTTGTTCCTCTAACCCCCTCAGCAGTCTCTGCACTGTTACCTCTTCTTGTCCTGGGACGGCTGACACTCTCCCATTTTTCCAAATTCCATCTCACTTCTTAATCACCCAGAAAAACCTGTCTCTCTATCTGCCTACAATCACTAGATTCCCTTTTCTCTTGATCACACCTGCCTGTCAGTTGTCCAAAAAGATTACGTATGCCTTGAAACCTCCACTTGCTATAATAAATGAATGATTGCAGTGTTATATAACTTGTTTATGTTCAGCTTGTGCAGTATTGGTTTGGACTTTGGATATTCTATAGCATTGCATTACATTAATTTCCTAAGAACAAAGCAATGGTGTAAAAATCTCACATGGCCAAGAAATTAAAAAGGAAAAGTTAACAAAATAATAAGGAGGTTCTGCTATTCTAGAGGACAAATTCACATATGACATAGACAAGGAAAGAGCAGACATCTGAAAAACCATTTCTCTTTCCTTGCCCTTGGGGTGATCCAAGTCTCTGTAAACACTGAGCTTTATTTTTCATTCTTCATCTCATTTTTGTCAGTATAAAATCAAATCACAGTGTGATCAGTGCTGAACTGCCTTAAGAACAACTGCAGAGAAGATTCAGCAGGGCTCACACCTTACACTTTCTCCTCTAATACTTGTCTCTGAGGAAGGGCAAAATGTTCCAGAATTGTAGTTTGATCCCCTAGAATGTAAACCCAAAAAATTATCAGAGAAAATTCATTTTGCTGATAATAACAATTTAAAGGCCAGAGAAAGCCAAGGGCTTATCCTGAGAATTGTTAAGAAAACACTTTCAGTTTTGGTTGGTCACTGGAACAGGCCCCCCAGGGAAGTGGTCATTGCACCAAGCCTGCCAGAGTTCAAAGAGCGTTTGGACAATGCTCTTAGTCATGTGGTTTATTTTTAGGCAGTCCTGCGAGGAACAGAGAGTTGAACCCAATGATCCTTTTGGGCCCTCTCCAACTTAAAATATTCTACAATATTATGTCTGATTCCAATTTTACATAGAATATTAGTCTTCATATTTTTCAGAGGTCATAAACTATTTTGATTATACATAATCCATTACCTATGATAGTTTAATTTCCAAGTCTATTAAAACAGCAGTTTAATTCAACACCATCATCACAACCCAATCTGCTGAGACAATATAGAATAAAACATTGGACATTTTTAAAAATCTCTCACTAGAGATTCTCAAATATGTAACAAAGTGGGTATTTCTCAGACCTCTGGCTACCCTGAGAGCTGAGATTGCTCAAGCCTGATAGATGAAATTCAGATTCCCATGAGGTGCAATGGTTGGAAATGGTGCATTTCAGATTCTGGATTAGTCTTGGTTTCATATTGCTTTCCAATCTGCTGTTGCTGTTTCAATAATATCAGCCATTTGCACTGAGTATTTAAGGACGATAAGGCTAACATAAAGGACTCAGCTATCACTGCTTGTATATATGTTAAATTTTCTGTTTCTGGGTTTAGGGGGTCTTGTGTGTGTGTATAAGAGCATGTGTTTAACTACCAGCATAACATTATAAAATGACATAGGTATTTCACATGCATAAGAAGCTTTTAAAATGGTTTTATAACAAGTATTTTTCATCAAGTAAAAGGCCTTAATCCAAACCAAACAACAATTCAAGTGATGAGTTGCAATCTTTAAAGCCACTTCTTAAAGCTAGGCTATTTGTTTTCTAGAAACTTGCAAAAAGACCATCACCCAGTCAGACCTGCCACTCTGACTGTTAATTGATAAGTTTAGGATAAGCTGCTTTAGCATTACAGAACATTTTATTCTATAATCCCAGCTAGAACATGTTTCCCTACCCCCTGATTCACTTCAAAGCAGATTTATCTAAGGTCTAGATTACTAAAGTGAGTTTAGACAACTTTGCATAATAAAAAAGGATATACGTATACACTGTAGACATATATGCATGTTTATGTGTAAAGACAGTAAAATAACATTTTGAAATTTTATTAATCATGTGGAAGGGGAATGGCATTTCCTGCACTCAGGAGTGAATAGGGAAGCATTTAAAGGCATTGGTTTACACTGTTGCCTCTTTCCTCAAAAGAGTAGGGATTTTTTTGTATATAAATCACATTACAGCATCATTACGACTTTGAATAAAAGAGTTATGTGGGCTATGGCATGTACGTGTTCTATAAAAATAAGAGATGAAGCGCAAATTCTCCTGGTAACCACATGTTCAAATTGCAAGCCTTAGCAAACAGAATAGGTTTTTATCTATCAAAAGTGTAAGTACTGGAGCCTTTGCTATTCTTCCAGATTAAAGAAGTCAGTCATGGCTAGGCTTCACAAATGAAGATTTGGGATTAAAGAATAGCAGGCACCCAAAACTACAGATTACATATATATGAGTGATTTTATGCTCACAGTTTCACTGGCTCGGTTTCTAATAGTAAAACAAGGGAGTTTCCTGCAATTCACATGTTCAGTCTTGCATCCATCTTGCTTCTGACCAGCTTGCCATTTTATTGGGGTTTTGACTTCTTAATAATTAGACTATTATGAGTCAATCCATCATTTTTAAGTTTTATTTTTTTCATGGAGAAGCAAGAAAGTAACTACGTTTTGTATCTGGCTTCTCATGTTTTTTGTTTGTCATGATATCAATTATGCCCTGGTTTTGCACTGTCTTGCAACCAGCTCTTTATAATATGTCATTAATAGCAATCAAAGATCTGATTATATCACTCTTGCTGTTGTTGATTAAATAGAGAAAGTATGAAGGGAAAGACAACTTGTCTGCTTCATCAAAATACAGTTTGTTTACAGAAAAGTGCACAAATTTGCTCATATTCAGGCCCAAAGAAAAGTTTGGTTTTTTTGTTTTTGTTTTTGTTTTTTTACCTAGAGGTTTAATTTTCCCTGTATTTGATTATTAACTGTTCCTGTTGCTAATCAAAAGGTTAGTTTAAATCATGATGTTATAAAAGAAAATTGTCCTCAGCTTCAGAAATGTCTATGGATGAATATAGGATTTGTAGTTCAGAGACAGGATCAGGCACTGAGCAGCCACATTGGATGAGACAGAAAATCAGCACAGATTTGTATATATCTATTAAAGAGCTCAGGATCAGATATCTCAGAAAGAAGTTTAAAATCTTCTCAGCAGACAACCTCCTATATGGTAGTATCTACTTTCCTTCTCATTTTCATTATTACACTGCTATTTAAGAATAGTTGATATGCTAAAATTCTGAAGATTTTATATCCATTTTTTGGCTTGTTGCCATTGTATCTTTAAATATATTTGACATGTAGAGGATACTCCAAATTATTTTGTAATTTTATTTTCTCTTCTAGCTGTGCTGCATTTCTTTTATATGATTATATACATTGTGCCACAAAATATTTTAACATAATTTCCCACCTTCTAATTTCATTGCATAGCCCTTTATTTTTGTACAAGGCAGGAAAGCAAAATTCTCAGTCTATCTTTACACCACTTATTTTATATACTGCTTTTTTGTCTTACTCATTTCCTGTTTATTGAGAAAGGTCTTTTATGTCTCTTCAGAGGGAGTTCACAATACAACACAATCTGTTAACTTTTATTTAGACATCCCCTGTTCAAAATGTACTATGGAGTGTCTATTAATGTAACTGAGACTGATACACAGAAAGAGGTGTCGGTGTAAGTATAAATTATGCAGAGACTGAAGTATGAGTAATAAGTGAACCACTAACAAGGGATGTTCTTGTTAAGGCCTGCTCAGAACTGGCTAGTCATACGATGCTGCTCTCTACCCTATTTTGAACTGCGAGGTCATATGAAAATACAGATGAACAACTGCACTAGATGCTTTCCTGAAATTCTCCTCCCAGGCTCTCTTGGCTGCCTCCAGCACTGATGCAGGTCATTACAACCATCCAGTGCTGGGCTTTAGGGGGTGGAATCTTTTCATGTGCTGAGAGTAAGGAGATCAGTAACACCAATGGAGACCAGTCAGGATCTATTTAATGCTGCAAAATGCCTTTGAGAGCATCTGCCCTCTCATCAGCTCACAGAACAGCCCTCCATCTGTGCCATTCTCCAGCCATACTCAGGGACTGCATCCTTCCTTCACCAATTAGGCCACTAAGCTGCTAAAGACAGTATGTAAGTAATATTTTTGCTGCACTTTCTTCTTCCAATTACATTTGTTTGCCACTTAAGAGAGGGAGGGAGAGAGGAAGAAAAGAAAGAAAATAAAGTTGTTTGCATTGAGTTCTTGAAACACTTTAAATATAAGGTTTGATCACAACTTTTCCTCTTTAATTATCTGCTTCTGTGACTTGGAATTTTCAGGACTGTTTGAGCCCTGTAATAAGATGGCTGATTTATAGTTATAATGATTTATTCCTTCTTGGAGGGGAAACCATGCTGATTACTTCTCTCATTTTTGCTGTGTCATTCTTTGTGCTCACAATATGTATTGCAATGGGGTTTCTAAAAAGATAAAAAAATCAATATAATTTTCTAAAAGCAAACACTTGATACAGACAGATAGACATAAGCTGCCAACTATATCATATGTGAAAATAAACACACCTGTTGAGTATATAGATGCCTCAGTTTTTTTCCTAGGAAAAAATATATTTTTCCAGACACCAAGAATCAGACATGTTCCCTGTTATTTTCTTCCTTGCACAGACCAATCTATTGTAACCTATTATTTGGGGGTTTTTTTTGCTATGCACTAGGCTGATAGTTTCAATGATTTTCCCTTAATAACCTCAAGCCATTTTTCTGATCATTGCACTGGATGATGATCCTACTTAGTACATATACTTTCGCTTGTTTTTTGTTGGGTTTGTTGTTGTTGTTGTTGTTTGGTTTGATGGTTTTGTTTCTTGTTTTGTTTTTTTGCTCCTAGACCAATCAGTTTCCATTTATACAGACTACAATGGTTCTAATAGAAAAGGCAACCAACTGGATGTGGTTTTATGTGGTTGGTTTGTATCCTTTGAATGAAATTCATTCACTCCTTTAGAGAGGCACAAGAAGTACATAATTTTGAGTGCTCAGGAAGTAATTTTTTGGTGCATTCAGGCCTCTTGCACAAAGGGGAACTTTGCTCTTCTTTCAGTATTAGCACTGCACCTGCAAATAGAAATCATATTACCTTCAATTATGCTTGCTACGCATCAGTGGCATGCTACTGATTTTCGGTATATTCTACATTTACAAAAGAGAGGAGAATAGGTTTCACTACCCAGAAGATACATTTCTTGGTAATTTGTAGCCACTAATAAAAAACTAATATAGATTATTAGTGACTAAAAACTGCATGCATCTGAGGTGTGGAGTGATTTAATCATCCCTGTCCAGCGTCCCTAGAAATTATCATAAATGATGATAGGAAATATTTGTTTCATAGGAAAGTGAGCAAGCAGGTAGTGACAGTGCACACAGTCTCCTTCCATCAGCTCCATGCTCTGCTGCACATTAAGCCATTTTCTTGTCTAGGAATCACTCCACAGATTGACTGGTTTTATTTACCAGCCCTCCTAGGCAGAGTTTGGAAATGAGAAAAAAAGTGCATTACCTTGTCTACCTAGTCATTTATTTATTATATTGTTTTCTTGCTTCAGTCCTCTCTCTGTAAAGCTTCTGTTTATTTTTCTTCATTGCCTTGTACCTGCACTTCAGTCATAAGGCTGCTGCCTCTGATGTCCTTACAGAGGAAACCCAAACTCATGCTCTCATGTCTCCATGCTGTGACTCTTCTGGGGAGCTGATTGGAAGGGAGGAGGGTCACCACAAGAATGCCATGCACTCCCAATTGCCAGCTAGCTCCAGCAGTCTTGGAAGCAGAAGAAATCCTCCCATAGTAATTTTGTGTGACTTAGTGGATTTGCAAAATTTTAGGCTTCGCCTATTTGCCAGTGTCCCTTTATTTGCCTAAGGAATAAACTAATTGAAAATATTCAAACTAAGAAATAAGCCCTAATGTGTACCTAGAAAGAAATACATCTATTAAATTCAGTGACAATTACATGACAAAACCCCTATGGACTAACTAGTAGAGTCAGCAAACAAACATTGGCTTCCTAACAGAGATTTGTTTTTTCTGATTTTTTTTTTCCCTCAGAAAATTTGCCAGCTCCTCAAACATATTTCTTCATCTTTTAATCTTTCAAAAGGCACAGTCACTGACTCTTACCTCTTTAGCACCTAACAATTCCAAACAAAATATCAGCAATGAAGATGGATACCCCTTGTCAGGCATCTCTGTCTCTTAGCAGAGCAAGGAGGGCAAAGCCAGTATCATAAATCACTTTCCTTTAACGGTATAATCAAATGACATGAGAAGTTAAGTATTAAATAAGTTTCAACTTCATCGGCCACTTTCTGTGTCACAGAGTAACAAAACCCCAGCAGTGGATACAATCTGGCTCAAGAAAGGAGAGAGCTGCATGGTTTCATAGTCCATACTGCCAACTATTTTCATGAAAGTCCTAGTCCTAATCCTGATCTCTGTACATGTTAAACTCAGGCTTGATGGAGCTCTGAGCAGAGTGATCTAGTGGAAAGTTCCCTGCTCATGGCAGGGGGGGTTGGAACCAGATAATTTAAGATCCTTTCCAACCCAAGTCATTCTGTAATTTTATGATTCTATGGCCAGGCTGCAAACCTGTGAAAAGCCAATTTGCAGCTGTTAATATCTTTACAAGAATAACATAAATTGCTTAGGCTGAGAATTTTTTTTGGTAATGCATGGAGGGCAAGAATCAAAACTCAGCAAGTCTCTGGAATGCCTCTCAGTAGGCTTTGATTCTCTTTGGACATGACACCCAGTTGCAAAATGCCTGGCAGAGCTGGGCAGAATATTCAAGAATAGTATAGAAGGGAGGCTGGGGAGGGAGGGCTGGCTTGGAATACCCAGCACCCTTTCAGGTCTGTAACAACAGATAACAAACAGAAAACAAAATAGCAGCTGGAATCACCTTCCAGCACAAGATGTTTCTCTCCATTGATCCTAAACAAAAAGGCCTTGTTTCTCTGGGGCAGTCTCTTTGAGCAAGCTGGGAGACAATCCTCCATCTTCTAAATCATTGGGGGCTTTCTCAGCCCTCAGAGTGGCCAGCCTGCGTTTGAAGCAGGTTTCCCAAAAGTGAAAAAAAGCAGCAAGAACTGAAATGTAAATGCTGTAGAGGAGCTCTTGTCTGAACTGGCACTGTTCTGCTTTATCAGTTGTCTCTGTAACGCTGCCTTTGAGTCTCAGATTTGTTTACTGACCAGATTTGTTTACTAACCACAGTGGCCCTGTAATTAAGATGTGATTTTGTTCCAGAAAGTGACCTTAGGAAAAAAAAAAAAAAAAAGTAAATAACAACACTGTGTGATTCAACATAATTGCAAATTATATCCTCAACTACCCCCATAAAATGTCATTAATTGTCAATGGGGTTTCAGGAAAGGTGGATTTGGCCTGCTGAACCATAATTCCCATGGGACAACAGCTAGATGAACACCAGTCGTCTGGTGTTGCCTGGTCAACAACCCAAGCCAAGCTGCGAAGCTGATGAGTATGGCTAAATAATGTTGTAAATGTATAAACTAAAAAAACTTCCAGATGGTGTGTTCTTCCCCCTAAATCCTCTCAGGCCTCACCTGGAGAAATGGACATCGCTAGACACAGTCATATGAAAAGAGGCAATACTTAAATCTTGTGTACAAAAAAAATAATTGAGCTCATACTTGAATGGTTTACTGGAAAATCTTAAGCTTTCCATACATATTTTTCTTTGGATAAAAATAATCTATTTTTCTCTGATCTCATAACCTAACCAAGAAGGGAACAGGTCAAACAAACATTGTCATATAAAGTCAGAGACATTTTATGCTTTGCTAAAGTCTCAGTGCTGAAATGTCTGATGTTAGAAACAATCAAAGAGCAAAAGATTTAAATCACTGAAAGTTATTTTAGAATAAATGTTTCTTGCTTAAGTTGCATACACAGAAAGAAAATAAAAATTAAAAAAAATTGCTCAAATGAAAAGCATAAGCTGTGACTTTCAATAACTACAATATGTAGGCTTGCATATTCTAGCTGTCATTGCTCTATTTGGCTTCAGAAACAAAAGTATTTAGGATAATTATAATTACAGCTGGTTAGAATTTCCATGCTTGAGGAAACACTTATATTTCAACACTTGTTTTCATGCTGAATCGGAATAAAAATTTTCGAATTTCTTTCAGAGAATTCTGAAAAATTATGATTCTTAGTTCTTCAATATAGATACTGTCAAAACACCGTCCTACATATATCAGTATCAGAAATATTTAGTAGGAACATATTGTAATATTTGGTATATTCCAATATGATTATAAAGTCAACATGAAAGGAATAGGAAAATTAAACACTTTAAATTCACAGACCAGAACACTGTGATGTTGAACAAGGATGTTGCAAGGGAGATTTTAAGCACTGTGGAAATGTTTGCATTTTGAAAAAAAAAAAATCATTCCCTAACTACTGTTGTTTTACTAGCTAAATTCTGACATCTTCCAGCACTTCTTCTCCGACAGTATCATGATCTGGAAGTCTGCCTTTGCTTCTTGCTTGTTTTCTTCCTTTCTTTTTTCCTTGACATTAGTATGATGACAATGGAGCTTTATTAATGTATTTGAATTTTGCCTAGTTATATGGAAACCTTCACATTGCCAGACTAATGTGCAAAACTGAGTCATCATAAAATCCAAGCAAGGCAAGTAAGCAGATAAAATGATGGACAAAGAGAGATATGCATTTCAGGGGAGAGCTAGGATTAGAAGCAGCATAGCCTTGGGTCTTTGTGCTTCAGACTCTCGTGCCTCTTGAAAAATGGCTCAGTGCATCAGCTCACAGAAGAGATCAGCCAGCTAAAATGCTATGTGAAAACCAAATTTTATGTCTTTTTCTGACCACACAATTGATGCACATGAGAGTGCAGGTAGCGGGCAGTGCACCTGCATGAGTCTGTTAGTTGAGATCAAGGCATACTCTTCTTGAGGCAGACCTCCTGCCTGTCCCAGCAGCCTGTCTGGCTTGCACCCCCGAGCCATCTGGGCTACGGCAGAAGACGCCCTTCATGAGACACTCCTAGGGAGTGCAGGTGTTCAGGCCATGCCAACAAACTGGACCTGGGCCAAAATAAAAACCCCTGGAGTACCAGATCCCTTTGTCTCCGGTCTGCTTCTGCTGAGCTAGTGCAGATGTAGCCATAACAATCCACATGCCATCCACCAAATTTAGAATATTCCTGTAACTGTTAGTTAAGAATGGACCTTTTTGAAAGTATTTGTGAAGCATAATCCTTGAGAAATGTGGTAAAGACACTATGGAAACATAAAAGTCATAGGGCAAACCACAACATAGGTGCAACCATGTTATTTAGCCATAAAGGTGATGCTTACGCTGGAAGGTAAGCAAGTGCTCCTACACTTCTTGAGCTGTATCTGTAGCCCCTTCATCTGCTTCTCCATGTCTGGAAACTGGGTACTTGTGCAGGATGTCTTCTGAGACACCATCACAGTTGATGTGTCAGCTGCACAAAGAGGTGACCAGCTCTCCTGAACACACTCACAAATGCCCAGTTCATTGAAAACTCAAGCTGCAGCAGAGAGCATCCTCCTGTTCTCCTTCTGACAGGGAACTGCATCAAAAGCTTTGCTGGAAGTAGGGGAAAATAATGTTTGATAATAATGTGTCTCTTACCCAACAGTGACAGCCGTAGCTCCACAGCCCAGTGTTTGTCCTGTCCCTGCCTTGAGCAGGCCAGGCTCCCCAGCCCTGACCTACACACTCCCTAAAGGGAATACTGCACTGTCTCCTCATGCAACTCTCAGGCACCTCAGCCACTGCTCTGAGCAGCCTGCCTGTGTGTTGGCCCAGCAGAGGATTTCAACAGAGAAGCCCCCACATCCAGGCACCTGCTCTCAGTGCAGAAAGATAGGCACTGCAGGGATTAGCTCTTCACTTTTCAGTAAACTGTCTCCAATAATTGCCTTGGCTTTAGAGTTGAAGGTCTCTGGAGTAATGAACAACTGTTATTTCTAGTACAATGGGATCATTGCCTATAATGGTACCCCTTAATTGCTACTGCAGTGCAAATTATGAAAAGAAGAATATCCAAATATAGAGACACTTGGCCCTTGTGACAGGAAATTAAGGTCTCCTGTCTAACACTGCTGCATGCCCTGAACTCTCACTCAAGTCAAAATGAATTACATACATTCAATACTTCGAAAAACAAGCTCTTAACCTTTACAAACAAGAGCTTATACAGCACATATCATGAATGTTCTGGCTATCCCTTTAAATATCCAATCCTTTTTCAGATTCTACTAATCTCCTGGGCATCCTGGTCCCACCAGCATTAATGGCAAAACTTGGCTAAAAAGGAAGCAGCACAATTTTTTAAAAATAATTACTAAATCTGTGGGTATATTATCTTTTGAGTTTTAATGCATTGGATTGCTTAGTTTGTTATTTATTATGGTAAGAAAAAGCAAGCGAATGTTGCTGTATCATCAGCAATATAAAATCTTTCATCTTCCTTCCTATTTTCCATATCTTGAGAGTCTATCGTTTACAGCCCCTTGGATAAAATCTTTTTCATACCTGTTCACGCCTTGCTTTGGTGCTGTGCTCCTTGGAAGCACTAAGGACCAGAAAAAACTCAGACTTCTGAGAATGAGTGTGTTATCTCTACAGTGCCATTTTAATATTTCAAGAACTAAGAGTCTAAATATTCAATCTCCACTGCAAAGTGTCTGAAAAGTGTGGTATTGTCAAACAACAGCGGTAAACTGCTGAGGAAAGGCCCAATCCTTCTCTTACTGATGTCAGTGGAAATTTTGCCAGGAAGCTCAGCATGGGTATAGCCCAAAGTAATCAGTTCTACAGATAATTATATGAGAAGCCCTTCAATACAGCATGATGATTGACTATTATTACAGTTGTGAGACAGAGACACCTTCTGGAACCAAAACCAAGAAAAAGAATTTATTAAGGCTATTCCTCCTCCAAGTTGTGCCTCTTTGGCAGCAGCCTTTCATCAGATGACTTTTCACATGTTAGCACAGCTACTCTGGTTTTGGCTGCAGCCCGACATGCACAGCGAAATGAGCCTAAATTTCCTGTTCCACAGTTCCTCTCTGCAAAAGGTCATTCAGCCAGTGAAGGCTGCGCGGTTTGGTAAGTAAAACATTTTTGGCAAACTTTGGAACATTGCGCTTTGTTGTCCATCTTCTCACTTCTGTTCAAGGGCATGTCTTCCTCTGTAGGAGCCTTTCCCAGGCTGGAGAAAGGCAAGTGCTAACAATCGTGGGTGGTGGCTGATGTCTTGACGAAGGGACCTCCAGAGCCAGACACCTGTTTCTGCAGCCTCAACCAGCCTGCCCAGTGTTCATGCTGTGAGCACGAGGAAGCAGGTTATGGCCATGAACTGGGCACTGAGGGCACAGATGATGTGTGCAAGCTAACAGGGCACCCTTGCAAACACCGTCAGAATCTTCATGGTTCTTCAGGGAGCATTTGTTAGGCAGATACAGTGATGCAGTTTTGCACAGTTCATCCCAGAAAGTGAAGCTTGCACAGTACCCTGCAAAAGCAAAGTCTGTATGAAGATGAGAATATGATTAGACTTTTTATGAACTTTGGATTAAAATGTTTTATTATTACTTATGTATAAAGAATTTTGTTTTCTTTTCGTTACCTGGGGGTCAAACAGAAGCCTGCACTCCCTACCAAAATCAGTAACTGGCATCTTGGCAAAATCTGTATTAAGAAAGACAAAAGGCAAATATTTATAAAACATGCATAGTCACTCAGTATTACTAAATTATTAATAGTGTCTGATTCTGGTTTGTATTGTCATAGTCACAGGAAGCTGCAGTGATATCAGTGGGAAAACACACATCCATAGCAAGTTTTAGGTACATTTTGTGGGGAATTTTCTTCACTACCTTACTTAGGAGAGAAGTTTTAATGGTGCATTTCAATTTATTTTCCATATTTGTATGTTGCTTACGTTTCTTATCTGAAAGGAACTGTGAAACTCTCCCACTGCTTCCTGCCTGAAATTGCTCTCTCTGGATTGCAGCTCTGATTTCCCTGTCATGACACATATTGTCAGGCTTTGTCTCCTCTTGAAATTGTCATTAAAATGGTACACGGGCAAGTAGTCCCATTTGTAATGGTGGGGGATTCTGAAATATTTTCTGTTATTTTCATAGTAACAGTAATTCCCTGAAGCTATGCATTCGATTAATTATCTTTTCTTTTTGCAGTCCTCTGAAGCAGTGGTAAAAAAATCACTGCTATTCCATTTTAACCTCTCAAGAGATGAGCAAAAATGAGTTGCCTAGCAAGCAGAAGTACTATTGCCCATGTTAAAAGGTCAAGACAAAAATGTGATAAAACTTTCTGGATACTTCTATAAAGAGATGATTTATGACTTGGAAGTTATTTGTTGCACAAAAAGGTCTGTATTTGACCCTCTGTGTACTGCTCTCAAATACTCTTATGTCACTTAAAGGAGACAAGTAACTACCTCTCAAACATTCTGGTATTACAGAAAGATAACAGTTACCTCTCAGTTTAAATAAACTCAGAAATGTGCCTGGAAAATCATTTGTCATCTGCTATAGAAATGTAAGAGTTCCAGTTTAAGCAATAGCAGTATGAAATCCTTTTCACTCTTTGACCATGTACTAAAATAGCCAGCAAACGAAAAGCTATTGTGTTTATTTTCTATGGGCAGCTACTACATGTGGTAATTCTTTTCACAGAAATCCACCACACATATACATATTACAATTCTGAATATACCACCTACTCCAACCTATACTATGCTTCAGTTCTCGAGATCTTTGTATTGAGCAGCTCATGTGTCACATGTAGCAAACATGCTGCACCTCTCAGTTGGGTGGATGTATTTCTGAGGTGTTACAAGCTCAGTTAGCATGCAACATTAATTCCACA
>JAWWMO010000001.1:83196313-83210797 GCA_035047845.1 Dendrocincla fuliginosa | reverse complement strand
AGAATTTATATGAAGAATTAATAGGAAGGGAGAGCTTGGTCTCAGTTTAGGCTTTATGCAGATCTTAGTGGGAGGGAGTACAGGAAAACTAAGTGTTTTGCACAAAGATGCTTCACACACCTATAGCTCCTACACTTCGGAAGTGCAATTAATTGCCTGTCTCCCACTGTTTTAAGGGAGAGGGAGGAGATGGAACCGTGCTTACCTTTCCTGTTATTTGTAAGACACGGGAAAAAATTCTAGGAAAAACAAGAGGGAGCACAGCACCTCTGTTATATACAGTGCAAAGGTGTCCTGTCAGCCATATAGTACACTAGAAGGCATCACTGCATCCCGCATCTCCAACAACATCAGCAGAAAGTCTGACAGACAAAGCTTTCACTTTACTCCTCACACAAAGCAAGAGATATGTCTGAATTAGGCAACCAGTGTGAAGCAAAATGCTTCCCCCTTCCTTATCTGCTGCTATGAATGTGTGAAAAGTGGGTTGTGCATCAAAATGTGGGGAGGGAAAAGTAAGCTTATCTTTATCAAACTGTCAAATTTTGCCACCAAGTTTCAAAATAGTTTCTTTCCTTCGTTTTCTTTTTCTGCCTCATCTGTATCAACCCAGACTGTAGATTAATTCAAGTCTGGGTCCTGCAGTGAGCTCAGTTGAGCTGGCACAGCCTCTGGCAGAAGCTGGACACCAAGCAGGTTCAGCATCCCACCTGCAGGAACTCTGTGGCAGGGTCAGGACTCTGGCACCTGATCCAGAAATCTAAGTGGCCATGAAAATGTTCACAGAAGCATTAAAATAACAATCTCTTTTTGTTACTCTTTTATTCTTTACTTCCAAATGTATCATTTTTATCAAGCATTTGTGAAATTACTGTTCTGGAAGGAAATGCACTTGCATTCTCAGAATGTTTTTTTTTTTTAACTGATAACCTGTCTCAAAATCATAGAATCACAAAATCTTAGAATGGTTTGGGTTGGAAGGGACCTTAAAGATGGTACAGTTCCAATCCCCTGCTGTGGGATCACCTTCCACTAGATCACGCTGATCAGGACCCCATCCAACCTGACCTTGGACACTTCCACGGATGGGGTATCCAGAACTTCTTTGAGAAACCTATTCCAGTGTGTCACTACCTTTATATTGAAGAATTTCTTCCTAATGTCTACTCTAAACCTACCCTCTTGCAGTTCAAAACCATTCCTCCTTGTGCTATCGCTACATGCCCTCATAGCTTCCTGAGCTCTCCTGTAGCCCGTTTAGGTATTGGAAGGTGCTAAAAGGTCTCCCCAGAGTCTTCGCTTCTACAGGATGAACGACCCCAACACTCTCAACCCATCTTCATAAGATAGTTTTTCAACTTGTGAAAAAAAAAATAAAATTAAGAAGTGATGAAGAGGTGGTTATCCTTCCTAATAATCACAGAAGCCTGAATCTTCTGGAGAAAATTAGCATTTATCGTCTCCCTGGTGTAAATCATTCTAGCCCACTTTCCCAATTTTCCTAATGGTGAGGTATTGCTAGGCAACATCACACTTGCAGGTCAACTGCCCCTTCATAGCTATGCCAATGTCAATTTTTTTGACGCCCACACTCAACTTTTTTCAAAGATTATGTTGTCATTTAAAAGCATTTAAAACTATTTAGCTAATCTTCCTGCTGTAACACTAGCTCTTGCTTAGTCTAAAGCTGCAAAGGTATGGCTGAGCAATGCTTGGAGTGTCTAAATATTTGGAAGTAAAACCAGCCATTTTCCTCGGTAGTATAATGAAGTATGGTATAAGATCAAGCCTGATTTTAATTATAAGGTGTCCTTTCTCTTACTCTTCCTGCTTTCCCTGTTTTTTATGCCAACAGCAACTGTTTAATTTGACTTGAAGGAAAGCTGAACAGCTAGCCTGAAGTAGCAGATGAATCATTCTAATATCTGATAACTTTCCCAAATAAAGGCCACTCTTCAGGAGCAAATGTCAGTTTCCATCACTTAATGGGCTTATCTGAGCCCATGTAGTGAGCAGAGACATGCTCATACTGAAAAGCTGATTGCCAGTGGTGAGATCTGCAGTGTGTTGCCAAACTGCTGAGTACTACAGTGATATTTCTGATTTCCAGACAAACTTCAGCACACAGACTGTGTCTGAGCAAGTGCTGAAGAGTAACAGATATATGACTTAATGCAAAAGTTCCAAACCATGCAATCCCCAGAAGTATAAGGTGCTGCTCAGTGGGCCACCACTGGTGCTGGGGTATCTCCTGCCCTTGTTGTGCTCAGGTGCTGCAGAGGTGCCCTTCCTGGGGGAAGTCCTGGCATTGCCCTTACAGTTTTACCCACACTCAGCTACTTCAAAGAAGTGCCAACTAAATATGGGTTTTCACAAAAGTAAGCACTTGGATACAGCACAGACACATTTTTAATGCTGAGTACCTCATTAAATTGTCAACCTCCTTGCAAAAAGCACTCGGAGTTGCGAGAACACAAGTATGGGGGACAAAATCTCCAGCGACCTATGTTGGATAAGCCAGGATTGCCAGAGGCAAGTGCTCAGGGTTGTGAGTTAAAGCAGCACCTGGCCTGCACCCAAGCCCTGGAGCCTGGTGAAGCCCAGAGCAGGTGCCTCCCTGTGCCCAGGCAGCAAGTTCGCTGGGCAGCATCTCCCTCTGGAGGCTCTCCCCAGCTCCTGCCTCCTGTCACCAGCCCCAGCCAGGCAGGACAGTCCACCCCAAACCATCATCTGAATGCCAGGCTTGGGCAAACATGACTTCTTCTAGTGCATTTGAGTGGATGTGTGGCTCAAAATAGAATGTTTAACCTAAAAAAGGAAAAAAAAAAAGGCATTCTATAAAATTAATATTTTAGGATTTTTTTTTTTAACCTGTTACCTAGTTTGTGAACCTTTCAGGATGGTAAAATGCTACTTTTTTCTACAATCCTGATCATTAGATACACATTTTTCCTAAAAGTATGGGAAGTCTAATGGAATCAAATGTAATTAGAAAGTCAAAGTTGAGGACTTTAAGAACAGAATCTAATCAAACACAAACGTGACAGTTGTCAACATTGTCATAGTACTTACAGCAATTTTCCTTTTAAATTATCCATGTGTTTTCACCAATATCAAGGCTACTCACTCAATACATTTTAACTGTATTTTTATGTTCCTGTCTTATTTTCATCTGGGTTTTTTCTTTTTACTAGATCTTTGATGGGATCCATAGACGCCGACGTTGTCTCACACGCTCTGAAGCTATATTTGGATTACCACAACTTCCAATACTTGAACATGATCCTAAGAAAATTGAAAAGATGGAACCAGAGTTTTCACAGAGATCCAGTGACCTCAATAAACCTCTACAGAGCCCCAGTCTGTCTCCTTCATCAGAAGGGCAACAACATGCCCCCTCATTTTTTTTGATGGAAACCACGGAGCACTCACATTCATTAATTCATGACAAAAGACTGAAAGTGAAAAATTTCTATCCAGCTTCTAAAATGTCAAGTCAAATGTTAGCTAGCACTGTAATAAAAAAGGAACATAAACCAGGAGTACTCTGATTAGCATGTTGCTTTCTAATGAACGTCACATGTTCAGCAAAACCTCTGGGCTTCAGAAATAATAAAGTAGTGACTAGGTGAAAAAAATCACTGAGGTTCACTGGGAACTCTCAGGAAAGCTCCTTTATGAAGTGAATCTTTCTTTGGATACTTCTGTAATTGGACATATCTTAGAACCAAACTCCCTCATCAAAGGGCAAACATTAAAATCTCACTAAAGTCAGTGAAACCTTTATAGATCTCAGAAGGAAACTTGGCATTCATTGGTTTTCCTTTAGGGAGAAGGGAGAGCAAGGAAACAAATATTTTTAATTAATCTTGTTTAGCTGATGGAGAGAGACAGACCTTTCTAGATGGTGATCCAAAGTAATTAAATTAGATGATGAATGGAGACCTCTCCTGTTGCCACTCAAAACAGAAGATCCAAGGAAGAGTGGCCATTTTGAAAATCATTCTTTATGAATCCCACATGACAGATCCAGTGGAAGAGTCCCTGAATATTATTGGACATGAATCTAAACTAAAACCTGCACATCAAAATTTGTCTTGCAAATGGGGAAAGTGAAATTTGTAAAACACATTCTCGATTTTTTAATCGATTATTATTAGCACTCTGTATCCAAGGGAAGTCTCCTATGAAGCAGCGAAACACAAGACCAAGGATGCTTCTGACTAAAGGAATCTGTAGTCAAAGCAGACCTCTCATGAGATGGGAAACAAACACCTTGTAATTTCTTTCAGATATCTCACTACAAATGTTTCTGTCTAACTCTAACATCTGTCACCTTTCACACAGTCCTCCAGTAAAGTGTTTGTCAGTGTTAGTGCAAGTGTTTACTGTACTGAAACCAGTCTTCTCTTTTTCAACACAGTGCTTTGTGAGACACGATATCAAATGTTTTATGACACTGTAGACATATTACAATCTCTAGTAATTATTTTTTTCCTCAGAAAAATATAGCATTATCAGATGTGATTTTATCTTTGTAAATTCAGGTGTGCTGGTCCTCATTCACTCATACTTCAGATATTCAAAGACATCCTTTTCTACCATTCATATCAGTAATTAACCACAGCTAAACACAGAACGAACTTAATGGCAATGGTGGGATTCCTTGCTTCAGTATTTTAAAGAATTGAATTCTTTCTCACCTACACATTTCTTGTCTTTTTACAGATTTATTCTTCCTTTACCTAGCTATAGAGATACCTGCCTTCAGCTGTTTCCCAACTGGTTACAAATGTCCAAAATTCCCTGTAGAGGATTAGACAATTATTCTGACATACAAAGTATTTGGACCTAAAGATCGTGTCCAGGTCTTTTTTACATAATTTTTGAATAACTGATACAATTGTTATACAGTTATATCGGTACATGGTTATCGCACTTATTTATTCTTTTTAAAAGACCCTGTAAACATCCCACTTGAATTCTCAATAATTTGGTGTTTATTGCTGTCCTTTTACTGTCCAATATACTGGAATGCTTAAAGAATCCTGACGTTTTTTGGCATCTGTTTCCTTTGAAGTTCAATGGCACATAAACACTGCCCTTTGCATCTTTTCACAGCTGCACCCACAAAATACTCTGCATTTCTAATATAAAAATAATCACTTGATGGAATAACACCAGCTCAGAAGGGCAAGTATTTAATTGCTTTATAGATTAGAGCTATGGCCGCATAAAGAACAGTAGAATTACCAACATCTAAAAAGTCACAAATTCCCAATTATAAGAACACAGTATTTGAACAGTTTAGTATTTTCCTGATACTAACCTTAATTAAATTAGATTTTACAGCTACTGCTATACACTTCAAGAGCTAAAAATATTACTAAGTACACGATATCGCTAGATAAAGAAACATCAGATGTAAAATACACACAATGGAGAGCTTCAGTTGCTGGTACACAAGCTGGCCAAATGTCATAACGAGACAGTTACAGGTGCAGTTTCTGGACTCTATCAATGACTATCTCATACAGCTGAAAATCCTACAAAACATATGAAAAATCACTTTTGTGGATTCAATCCTAAGCAACATTTTGGAATCAGCTCAGAAATGGTTAGAGGTTGAAGCACTTACAGATGAAGCTTCTGGAAAACTCTCTAACTTCCAAAAGATATCCACATTTTTCCGTCATCTCTGTGTGACCAGTATCACAGTATGTGACAGCTGGAGCACATCAGGAGAGCCTCTAGACTCACCCTGTCCAGCTCAGAGGAGAGCTGTGTAATATGAACTAAAGTCTGGGAAGCAGTAATAACTAGTAGTCTCATTTTAATGCATGCTCTTGATCCAAACCAAAAAACACTAATGTAGATGGCTTTCCATTAATCCCATGGCTTGGCAGTTAAGTCCTTTTGTTTCAGGTTTTCAATTCTGTTGCTATGTCATAGTGTTCCAGTTCTTTACACATTTTATCTTCAGCAAATAAAATAAAATTAAGGCTTAAAAAAAATTATTGCTTAACAGTAGGAAACAGAATTCTGAGTGCCCCCAAAGTGCAATTTACCTTTCTGGGCTTTTGGCTTTAAAGAAGGGTTTTTTCTAAAATAACCAAGAAAATCAGGAACCTTTGCAACTGAACGCAAGCATTTCACAGACCTTGATAAAAACTGCATCAATTAGGAGTTGCTATCTGGAGATAAAGAGAGCTGTGGAAAGAAGGGAGGGGAAGCCAAGGCAAGCCAAGGCAAGGGAATGGAAGGCAAGGTAAGCCCAGAGAAAGCATATCATAGATTATTTACCATGACTTCTGTGATGTTTATTACCTCAACACTTTTGGTATCATAAAGCTGCCAAGTGCAAGGTAACTTTCACAGATTCGTCAGGCAGTTGTAGTACAACTGCTGTCTGTTCATGTCCAATGCCACAAATTCAGCTGGGCTTCAGTCTGAGTTCCTTCTTCAGTCTCCTTAGAGTCTGGTGAATGAAGGTAGGTATATTGATATATCCATATAATCTAAAATTTCACTGGGGTGAAACATAGATCTGATCAGGGAGAGAAAGGGGCTGAGTAGTATCCACTTCCTTATGTCCCAGGATGTCTGCATGTTCTTATGGTCCACTCTAGCTCTCTCTGGCTTTGCTACCTCCTTGAACCAGCTCTCTCAGCTGTGCAATGTTCTTTTGCCTCTCCGAGAGTCTTCTCCACTTCTTCCCTGCAATTCTGCAGCTCCCAGACTTCAATACAGCAATGAGTACCCTCCTGTATCAACTTCTCAATGGCCATTATTAGCTAGCTCGCGGAAATATCAATTGAAAATATTTCAGTGGTTCTTTTCAACAGCAACAAATGAGTAGTCATTGACAAGTACAGAAATAAAAGTTAAACATACTCAGATTATTACCTCCTCACATTAAAAGTGAACCTTGGTTAGATGTTATAAACCTAGCTCTTGTAACTGACAGTCTAGTAATTTCCAAGAAAACGGTGTAAAAGAATGCATGCGACATAGAATACATGCAACATACAAGTATAATCACTTTCTATGTCATATGCTTCTGTATGTTTCCACCTATATTTTTGTACAAATAATGAATGCATAAGAGGCTAATTTCACCATAAACACAAAAATGAAAGTGCTTGCTGTAAAAATGCAGACAGACAAGTTTACCCAGGAGATAACTCTACTTTAGCATGGATTAATTTGTTCATGACACATTCTTATTCTTTATAAACTTTTCAGGAACCCTAACAGATAAAAACTATTCCAAGATCTGTATTTTCACCATCAGTGATGCTTGTGCAAAATCAAAAAAAAAAAAAAAAATTATCTTGGCAAGACAGAAAGACACCGACATAAACTCAGGGCAATTCTTTTTCTACATAAATTTCAGTGTCAAAACGGTAGGAAAACCAAAATAATTTTCAAGCTGCTACAGGGTACTGCCAACTGTGGAAAATAGAAAGACAGCTATAAACATAATTATTCAAGGGAGCCCTGTTAACTAACAGGAAGATTTTGAAGAGCTATTACAGAATTTTCTAAACATTTTTTTTCCTGTTATGCAAGATAGATAGATCATAAACAATTATGGTATTTTCTTCCTTTGCAAAAAGCTTACAGACGCGATATCAGCCAGGTTGAATTGGTTCCTAGCAGAATACACGTGGAGGGCAAATCCCGATGTAGTTTTTAACTCCATTTCTTCAGGATCTCTGTTAGATGTTCTGCATAGCAACACCTTCCGAAGAAACCTGCTTGGGGTCAAATTCTATCATTTCAGTGGAAAATCTGCAAGATTGGAGAATGAATATTTGGTCCTTAGGCATGTAAAAGAAGAGATCATATTTGAAATATTTTTTCTTTTGTAACATGAAGAGAAGATTCCTAAAGGATCTCTCATGTGCTGTTACTGATCTGTGAGCCACCTCAAAAGGTACATGCCTTGGAAGAAAAAGGTGCCCATTGCTGTGATGGCACCTGTTACTGTAGCTGCTGCTCTTCCAGGTACATGGCAAAAGAGGGCAGTGGAGCACTGTACATGTCAATAGGTTAAACTAATGATCCCTGCAGGTCCTTTATCTACATTTCTTTGCTGCAAAAATTATTACAATACCTAATAAAGCAATCATGTTTTATTAATAATATCCAGACAGTTCAAACAGAACATCTCTTTTGCTTTCATTGAAAATGACATTCCTCTCCTAGTGAGCCTTGTAATCAATTGATTGAAACCTCAATACCTTCCAAATCTCTGGTGACAGGAGGTGTGGGATTTTCACCCACTAATGGGATTCTCCATGTTGGTTTCATTTACATTACCTCCTTCACATGCGCTCCAGGGAAGTTGGCATTCCTGCCTATAACACATCTGTCTGAGTTTAAAATGGCCTACAGTAGCTTAGGTGTCCTCACATGGAATGAGTTTTGTTTCCTTCCCTGTGTCACTAACAAGAAACTGTTGGTTTTAGCCAATGTACCACAGCCAGTCATTGTTGGGTGCTTTCTTAATTTATTGGGCAGTTCTACCTTCTGAATCCTTCCCAAGTGTTTCTAGACTTTGTCCACACCATGTCCATTTCTAAATGTGTTCATTCATGCAACTTTAAACATTCAGCAACACCATCTGCTGTTCTCATATTTAAGAAAAGAGCTTGAAGGTCAAAGATATCTTCAAACATTTCTACATTGTAATATAATCAAATCTGAAATTTGGATTTGTTTTGGTTTTTCAACTGGGGTTTGGGATGCTGTTTCCTTTCATGGAAAGCAGCAGTTACCACTTGTGCATGAGTTGAAATAGATAATATGTCATTAAAAATAATGACATGTTATTTAAGAGGAATGGTCACAGTGAAGAATCCTGGCCTCTCTACCCAACAACCTTCTTTCATCTTGTCAAAACCAGCCTTTAGTCTTTCTTTAAAGTGACAAGGGTTTCCAGTGTGAATATACTCCTTAGGATGGCAGTGCTCTAACCAGATTTATTAGCAAAGCTCTTTCTTTACCATTATAAGCCAAAGTGTGGTACTCAAATGTCATTTACTTCAAAATCCTGCATTTTATTTAATGGCTATAACATGTCAGCACCATCTCCAGTGTTTCTTTGATGCAAAAAGACAAGGGGATGTGACAAGTTAAACTTTGATGTGCCACATCCAACCTGAAGTTTGAATTATTTATAAATGCTTGGAAAATTACATAAAATGATAGTGTAGGGATATGTAGCCCACTACCACTACGTTCTCAGATCAAAACACAGTAATCACCAACATCATTACCTTATTTGACAGCAGTTTCAAGGGTAGGTCACTGGACTGCAATACACGGTGTTGGTTTATAAGCCTGGTTCTTCCATGGTCCAAGTACTGAATCAAGGAAGTGCCCCTCAGCTTCCTCGACTTTGGCTTCCCCTCCTCTAAAGCAAGAGGGCTAACATCCATCTCCTCTGTAAAGTGTCTGGACATCATGGTGTACACAGATTTTATATTTACAGTATAGAGGCTGGGTATTATTTCTGTTATTACAGTTTTTGTTCTATTTTTACAGTGATATTGCATTATTCCTACTCCTACAGTTTTCTGCCTCCAGGGTGCTGGGTCTTGAGCAAACACAAATGCAGGCTGGTCAAAGTTGACTGCTGTTTACATTTGAAAAATATTTCAGAAGTGTAAGACCATCCTTTCTGCACCAGTGCACTTAAACTTAGGGGGAAATCAATATTTTTCTCAACAATTGACTAGGCCTTTTCCAGTAGGTGTTTTCAGTGAAAAAAGGAACAAGCCACCTTCAAATATAAATAGAAAAACCTTGCAGTAGTGCTAACCCCACAGATTGCTAGCTTTTTTTGTGAGATGCTTATAGAAACATTTTAGGCTCTGATTAACTCTCTGAGACAGAGAACAGCACTTTTCTTATTGAAAGAAAGGCTCTTTATTATTCTTTATTTATTCATTTTGTCCTTAACTAAGTAACAAAGCAATATAATAGTTTAGTGTTGTATCTAACAAGCAATCTAAAGCTAAGTCTTCCTTTTGCCTCTCCTTAATTATTCCTAACTTCCTGATATAGGTTTCTGTATAGATATGCATTTAGACTTTTAATATAGATTTTTAATATAAAACTATACAAAAGGTTTTTATCATTTGCATTTTACATTAAATTACATTTATATAAAGATATATATATATATACACACACATATCACCATTCAAGAAAACTAAGAGCTTAGCATGTCCATGTCAGGTGAAAAACAAGTGACTTCCCAAACCTGTGTTGTCAGTTATCACACCACAGAGTTCCCATGGTGTTTCAGCACCAAAAGAAGGGCATTTCCCTGTCACATATCAAAGCTAAGGATCCTCTTGAAAGAGAAAACATTTTTATCCTGAGATGCTGAGTAGGAAACAATATGTATGGACAGGCTGCTGTCCTGACCAGAAATAAAGTTCATCCAGAAAGTTAATTCAGAAGTGCCTTTAACTTATGATGGAGTTTATGTCCATTCTCACTCCTGTTGACATAAATGTAATGAAAAACCATAGAAACTTTACATTGTCAGGAATTCTAAGAGCTGCTTTTGCAAACCAAGTAGTCTCACCCTTCATTTCTGGGGCACTGACCCAGCCGATGTAATAAACTGTGACCTAAATCCAAGCAAAACAAGAAAATCAAGATCTGTTTAGTGATAATGGAAAAACAAAATGATCACTTTCCATTCAAGCATCACTGGTAATAAATGTATGTCCATATTGTCCATATACTTAACATGTTTTTAAACTTATGATAACAAATCCTTTTGGTCCAAACCCTAACGTAATAGACATTGCACAAAATGTTTTAAAAAACAGAAGAGTTATAATTGGTAAAAAAGAAATCAGCAAAATGCAGATAAATAATAAGATTTACTTGTGTTTCTAAATTTAAAAAGAATCAACTTTTTACACATGGAAAGAAACAAAATCAAGCTTTCCTCAGCAAGGACCATTATTCAAAGGACAAATTATTCTGGGCGACAAGTGCCATCTGCTATTATTACAGCTAAGGAAAAGAAAATGTAGTAACTTTCTGCCTTGAAAGCGCTTATTCTCCTATCTTATGATGCTTAAAGATGATGATAATTTTGCATTTTTCACATCCTGTCCCCTATCAGGGCACAAAATCTGCTGTCTACATGTGGAAAGGAAATTCAGCACTGGCTTCCAGCAGAACAGCTCTAATGGGAGGAGAATGAGGCTGGTAGGTGGCTATAGGCCTATATGTTAGAATAAGGGACTGTGCCAGAACCAAAATCAAGCAGTAGACATCATCCAGTCAATTACAAGAGCAATATCTACACTCTTACAACAAAAGAGTTCTGAAACTAACCACTAGCTGAAATAGTATGAGAAAAATAAATGAATTTCACAGTTAAAGCAACTGCTCTAGTCATAATTGTAGGTCAAAAAGCAATGAAGTTAGAGTACCAGTGCAGGCATCTCAGGAGTGTAAAAGAAAAGTTATTCACAGGCTCAATTCAACCAACTGTTATCTTAAAAATGGCAAATTAAGAAATGCATTTTACTACACAGATTTAAGTGCTATTTAATAAAATATTCATTAAACATATTGCTACATGTCCACGCTGGGTCACAACATCAAGTTGTTTGTTAAGGCACATCACCATAAATGTTTTATTGCGCACTGATCTTGTTTTCAATCCTGCATCAAAGCGTGACTGCCACAATACAGCATGTCCTGAAGTCAGTCTAGCTCTACACTTCCTCTCCTCACCAGACACTGGATAGCTTCTGTCAGTGTAGACTCTTTTCTGTCTTCAAAGTGTCTATCCATGTAAGAAATGCACCTGGGGTTTGCCAGTCTCCAGAGGATTTGCCTGACATTCATCCACTCATCCATGCATCCATGCATCCATCCATGCTATACCATATACTGATCCCTTCTTCCAGCTATTAGCAAGGTGTCCTGCACCCCCCAAAGCACAGCTACCACCCGTACACCCCATCCAGGATGCTGACTTGCAGTCAGTGCTGAAGCTCAAGAGACTTTTGGTTATTTTTACAGTTATCACAAAAAAAATTTGCTTTCTCTAATCATGTAGAGACCCAAGGTGTGTAAAATAAGTCTAGTTTGCCTAGCTGACGTTTACAAAATAGTACCAACATATTCACAAACTTATCAGGAATGATGCCTTTTTGGTACATACAGAGGTTCTTTGAAGTGCTAATTCTTTCACTTCATTTCATGAAATCTGCTGAACTGAAGGCACTCATTACATAGCTACAATTTTCAACCATATAACAGGAACGTTTATATTTCATGAGGTAACAGTCTGCCTTCTAATTTAGCAACATATTATATAGAACACACATTATATACAATAAATAAACATTATTACTTGTAAGTTCTGTATATTACATCAATCACTGTCAAATCAGCTCAAAACAGGGTACTTGGCTACGTGGGCCAAGAAGAGTGACAAAGATGGCTGGATGTCATCCCAGCTACATCAGTTACTTAGCTGCTACTGTTTGCAGCCTGAAGAAGGACTCCAACCATTTATTAAAGCACATATGTATCCTCAGAAACAAAGCCTTTGCTAACAGAAATTGGCACTGCTCCACTGCAGTCAGCTGAATGTTTGTAACAAATGAACAGCTCCTCCACAGCAAGCAAAATTCTGCCGTTCTTTATGTATCATCCCACATGCCCATAGGATTTTGCCTACATGATTAAAAGAGAATGACTCACAGTAGTATCTGCAGTGTCTTCCAAACCTGTCCCAGCCTCTTCTGTTGTGCTCTACCTTCCTTCTAGCTGACCTTGTTTTTGAGGCCATAAGTAAGAAAAGAAACCCTTGGCTGTTAATAAATGTAATACTATTTCATAATACCATCACATATTTATCAATGGAATTCACAGCACCTCTCACGTCCAGACTCATGTTAAATGAATTTGGTATCAATGTCTTGTTCCTGAGACAGGAACAGTCAAACACGTATTTCCTAAAGGCAGGTTCATAGAAATTCTAGAATAAATATATTACATATACTCTCTATTTCCAGTTAATTCACCTGAATATTCTGTAAAATTTTAAAAAGGGAATCATCATGTAAATTTAATAGACAATACAGGACCTTGCTGCTTCATACATAATTTAGTTTTAGAACTAAGAGAGCTTTCATGAACTCACATAAAAAGCAAGTTTTCTCTTCTCTTCTACCTTTAATTTAAAATCTCTCTAGGCTTGTAAGCCCATGAGACAAAAAATTAACGTCACTTCAGAAATCTCAAAAATAGCAGTTTATGCATTCAAATATGTAACAGGTTTTTTCTAGGCTCAAAATATTTTCATAATTATTTGATACATCTCCAAGTAAAAATCCTAACTGAGGTACAGAAAGGTGGCTTTTCAAGAGTTTAATAAGGTGGGGGGGGGCAGTGAGTCTGCATACTAACATGAGAGAATCAGTGTTTGAACCCCTGACAACAGATGCACTGCAGCTCTCATTTATTGTGGATTTGCACTGAAAATAATCACTCTTGATAGCTTAATCTTGTAAATTTGGATTACACATAGGTGTATAATGAATGCCAGAATAAAGCAGTTCCACTACCACCTTGTGAAACTTCCCTCCTCTCACCAGCATCTGCCCACCATCCAGAATGGCAGGCAGGTGTTGCAGCACAACTCCAAGCACTGAGAAAGATTTTTCTACCTGGGAAGAAAAGGTAAAATGGCCTTTTGCACTGAGTGCCTTTTTGTCCAGTTAGAATTCTGTTCTCCATCTATATATAAACTGTGAGTAGCCTAGGTATGAGGTGACAGGTTTGATGCTGAAGTGTGCCATTCCCATGAGATTGTTTTTCTCTTCAAAGCAGTCCACATTTAAGGCAGGTGATACCTGAAAATCCTACTGTAGCAACTATCCATATGGACATTGCACTTAACGTTAACAGGCTTTGTATAGCTGAAGACAAACACAAAGTAAGATAAAAATTGGGCAAGATAATTGAAAAAAATTACACTACACTAGAGTATGCCCAGCATGATTATATTATAGTCAGAGCAATGAAACTGAAGTAATTTCCAATTCCTAGAAATGTGCTGGAGTCCCCAAAGAGGTGTAAGAATTAAATAGGCTATAAGTATGTTGTGATTTTCGTCTTCAACCTTCAGGCTACTATTATCTGTGAAGGTTTCATTCTCCATGTATAAGCACAGTGGTCACCCTGCTGTAGTGATGCACTGACGTGTATCACCTCAGCTCCAGACCATGCCATATCCAGATGTGTTGTGTAGGAACTGTAGATGTAAAATGTAAGGATGACCAGATTCCCACCCAGTCCTAGTCCCAGTCCCAGTCCCAGTCCCAGTCCCAGTCCCAGTCCCAGTCCCAGTCCCGTGCCTCCATTCTTTTGTTTTCCCTAGCTAGCACACATTAAGAAAAGAGTTCCTAACAGCAAGCCAACGAGTACTCA
>JAWWMO010000001.1:83143629-83181856 GCA_035047845.1 Dendrocincla fuliginosa | reverse complement strand
T
Organism: Dendrocincla fuliginosa; assembly: GCA_035047845.1. Classification (NCBI taxonomy): domain Eukaryota; kingdom Metazoa; phylum Chordata; class Aves; order Passeriformes; family Dendrocolaptidae; genus Dendrocincla; species Dendrocincla fuliginosa. The sequence continues at coordinate 83,181,855 of JAWWMO010000001.1, read as the reverse complement.
TCCCGTCCCTTCCCTTCCCTTCCCTTCCCGTCCCTTCCCTTCCCTTCCCTTCCCTTCCCTTCCCTTCCCTTCCCTTTAATTCATCCTACACACTCCTACACGAGCATTATGCCAATACCTTGGGCTATGGATCTTTTATTTCTACTGAAATATAAACTGTCATACCATGCATTTGGAATGAAAAATCTCTACTGAAAACCAAACCCAAGGTGAACTATTTGGAAAACGTCTAGGAATTGCTCAACATCATACTGAAGAGTGCAGTGGAATAGCTGGGGGAAAAGTTTTCTGTTCTTGCATGCACCTTTGGAGAACCCCCTTTGAGTTAAAGATTTGGATATTGGACATCAAAACAGAATTCATTCAGATTGAAATTATTTTCTCTAGCCAGTGACCACACAACTGGACATTCAGGACTAATTGCTCCACTCACTCGACCACTAGATAAACAGTTTTGCTGTGATGGAGATTGGCTCCAACAATCAAGCTGTCATTTAAAGAGCAGAAAGATGTTCTGGAAAAAAATTATAGCTCATGTGCAATGTGAAAGAGATCAATACGTTTAACAGAAGGCTCTGTTGTGTGTCTATTTAAAAGATGAAGAACAATGTATTCTGCAGGGAGTGAACTAGTTTTGTCTTCCATCTGTCTATTGCTAATAGTAAAGAGGTTAGACATGGTCACTGTTAAATGCTGCTACCCTTTAATTGCATTTGTATTTTCTTCTATAAATTTCTTAGTTTTGTGGGAGTCACAAAAAGTATTTCTGTTTGTCTTTCTCCTCTGTTTCCATGCCATAAAATGTCAAACTGGCCAGCTAAGAGAAATGGATCCCAAGCTTGCTCCAGGAGCAGGTTACTATCCCTGGTTTCATGGGTGCCAGCAATATGTTGTACTTTCTGCTGTGTGTAGTGAGTAGTGTTGATGCCCCCTCGTCAGGCTCCCCCAATGTTTTGAGCATTTTGCTACGAGATAGCAAAAGGCAGTCTGTGTTTCAATGATAGAGGAAAGCTGAAATGTGTGTACAACAAATAAGGCATTGGGGAAAGTAGGTCAGGGCTGGTCATGACGGAACCACTCGTTTAAACAAATGTGCAGGATTACCAGGTTTTGAAAAGATCAGTCCTGAGTGAAACATGTAACTCTGCTGGGAAGCTTTGTTTGTCACGGCATCTCAGGATCCTCGCAAAGCACCTGTGTTTGCTCGCGGGGGCACAGCCATTGACAAGATGAGGTCTTAATAAGCTTAGAAGGAGGAGACTATTACTAAATAGGAGACTGAATTTATTCAGAGCAAATAAAAGTTTGGTTTTAAGAAGTATAATGAATCCAGCTAATTGAATTTATTCCCACATAACTATTAACATAAATTTCTAACATCCAATAACCTATTGTGAGACTGGGAGAAAATATTTTTTGATGGTCTGTAGAAGCCTTTCAGATTCAAGTTTGAACTAAGTACAGCACTCAGAATGCCTGATCTGTCTTCAAGCATTTTGTTATTATTCCTCTTCATTGCTATAGGCTGCACTATGCTGCAGTAGGGGTGTGTTTTCTGAAACAGATATTCAAAAAGAAACCATATTGGGATACACAGTACCAGCACTGAGTAGTTTTCTGAAAAGATAGATGAAGTCCAGAGAAGTGAATTTATGTTCTCTTCAAAGCACCATGCCCAAATAGCAGATGAAGAAAAGAAGGAAAGCAGTGCAGCACTATCAGTAACAGATCAGGATGTTGGCTTTGTGGATGCCATTTTCTTATCGAGATCACACTATTTTCCTTCTGAGCCCAGAGCATGTGCACTGACTGTCTTCCCAGGGCTGCCCTTTCAAAGGGGTGGCTCAGCTCTGGGTGCATGGATCAGATGCAAGTGCAGGAGATACATCCAGGAGGTTTGCATGCCTGCAACCTCCTGAGAAGTAGCATGCTGCCATTCCTCACCAGCATTTTGGGAAAGCAGCACAGTTTGCTGCACAGCAGAGCTTATCATCCAGATTTTGACAAAGCTAGTCACAATAGCTTGACACTTTTAATTGAACTTTATAGAAATCTCAGTAGTTAAGATTGCCTTTCTGTATTTTAACCATGCTGTATTTTAGAGAAATACTGAATCATGAATAAGAGAACATTCTTGCCCATTCAAGGGCGTGGATACTGGAAAGCTGGAGGGGAATATAGGGGATAGTTGAGAATTTACTGCTGGAAAAATTTCCACAGAAAAACACTCATCTCCTAAAAATAAGGGCTTGATGGAAAAATTTCAGATTTGGAAAGAGCTTTATTCTTTACACTGGGAAAATGGGCATGTTGATTCTGTTGTGCCTAGCCAGATGAATCTTACCAGCTGTGTTCTCTGCCTAAAGGACTTTGTCGAGGCTTGCTTTGCAGCACCAAATGTTTCAGCTTTCCACCATCTTGACCCTTCTGCTTTCTTCTCTACAGTACCTAGGCAAATGGGGTAGGACTGCCTTAGCCTACATTCCCTCTCTTGAAGTTTGAATCAGACCTATACTCGTCTCTTTGTGTAATGTCACCTTACCTTGAAGTACAGTTCAATGGGCAGAGCTGGGATGCATCAGAATTGGGTTCAGTTTCCTACTCTGCCCTTTGCTCGCTGGGTAACACTAAAGAAGTCACAAAGCCTGAAGACATAAAATAGGGATAATAATAGCTCCCTCCATTAGATTTAAGTGTCTCAGGATAAGTACAGTAGAGGCTATGAGTAGCTTTATATGACTGAGGATAGAACATCTCAAACCACAGATTTGTATTATCATCAGAAAGATGAACAGATTCACAAAGTAGAAGTTGAAAACTGCCTACCCATCCTGTAGTTATTAAAGCCATCCTTAAGGCAGGTGAGGGATGTGCTCTTGATGCTTTGGCTTTTTTTGCCTTCTGCATCTGAAACAGGTTGTGGGAGGTACAGCATTTTGCCCAGTATGACCAGAACAATCCTGCTCCATGGTGTCAGTGTCAAGAAGGAGAGGTCAGATCTGACCTGTGACACCTTTCTAATGTCAGTGGCAGGTGCCTGTGAAAATTTTAAAACTGTAAAAGATATTCCAGGTCACTAAACATTCTTCTGAGGAGCTGTGCAGAGCAGAATATGGAAGTGAGGGAGAAAGCTTCAGTGTTCAGTAAAGATACTTTTCTTACATTGCAGAAGTCTGTGCTAGTAGGAGAAGATTTCTTTTTACATTGGTGCAGCAAATTTAGAGTAGTGCGTAAAATTAAAGCCTGCCAAATAATGGGGCCAACTGCCTTCAACACAGAAACAAAGTTGTTAGTTCTCATGTCTCACAGGCACTGAATATTATTTATTTCAGTACAATGTACTAAATGGTGTTTTCTTTGGTTCAAGAGAGTACAGGTTTTAAAAAGCCTGAATGTGGAACAGAATTTTAGACTGTTCAAGTGTCTGCAAAAATTTTGCAGATAATTTGTGAAAAATAATCTGTAACTAGACATGATATTCAAACACAAAATACAAACCACCTCAATGGTCATTAAATGATCATATTTTTTGTATCAAGGATAAATTTAGGAGATAGGCTAAGCTTTACTGTAATTGCCAGTTACAAAAGTGTCATGTTTGCCTTCATAAAAGATAAAGCTAGCAAGGTGTATCACAATTGAATTGATTAAATTGTCGATCATTTCTCTTAAGTAAGGTATAGAGTCTAAGAGGAAACAGTTCAGACTCTGTGTTTCCATATATCTCTGGACAATCTCTGCTAATTTCTATTAATTCTGTTAATACTGTACATAACATGGTTTTGCTTTTCCCCATTTTGCCAAACACAGAATTTAGCTGGCAAAAATATTGACATTTCTAAGTTACTGCACATAACAAACAATCGGTATAAGAGCCAATAGCCTTGAAAATACATACCCAGCATTCTGTCCTTTGCTCATACAGTACTTTAAACGGGGTTATCTTTGTCCTTTCCCCTGTGTGGGAATTGGGAGAGCTACACCAGAACTCTGTAAGAATGTATACGTTAAGTACGAGATCAAAGCAAGAGCAGAAACCAGAATGGGAAAGCAGCAGAAAATCAGGTTTCAAATATTTTGCCATTTCCATTTGATTTATGCCTTTGTGTCTGTGTGGCTAATTTTTCAGCTGAATCCTGTGCCATTAATGCCAGTGGACTTTTACCATTAATGGTCAAGCTCTTGCTGGAATTTTCTGATTTTTATGTATTGCTCTTAAATTCTTTGTCTGCTCTGCTTCTCTGTTCCATAACTATTTCTCTGTCGGTCTGGTTATTTATGTTGAGACCAGTGATGCAGCATTCAGCTACCTCCAAAGTTTGCAGCTTGATCTTGGTAATGTGTTAAGCTAATGAAAACCTAGTTGTAGGGGCAGGTTGCTGGGTAATAGTAGTTTTGAAAGCATGTAATAAGCTTTCTAGTTGGCTGCAAATGAATTTTATCAAGAAGAGAGAGCTCTCGGCGGGGAAAAATACCTGCGTAGTACAGTACCAATAATTCCTAAGGATGCCTGCTGGGTTGGTGTTTTCATTCATTTTTTCTTGTCTGAGAGCTCCACCTAATGGAACCAAAAGGAAGGTACCGTTCAGATTTTCCGTTAAAATCCCTCACTTTATTTCCATGCTGGTGTTTGTGTGCCACCAGAACAGGGAGTGTGGGAAGAGGTGCGTCCTTTGACTTTTGCAGTAAAGGACACTCGGTGAACAGGAATTTTGTATTACGTTATCTTCTTTTTTAAAAACGCAGCGTGTGAACATACTGTGATTTCTGTAAAGGCAAATTTAATATAGATAAACTAAATGTCTCCCAATTTTTGCGCTGTTTGCTTATCTGCAAGATTTGTTATATTGCATAGTCAGGGTTTCTTACCCTGTGTGTACCACTACTGCGTATCACTGCAGCACTTTTCATGGGTACAGAATAAATAGCTTGCAAGATCAAGGTCCGAATCTGCAGAGAGAGTAAATGAAACATAGAACTACACATATTCACGCAAACTGAGGAGACAATGGTATTGTTACATTGGTGGCAAAGCATTCCCTAAGATGAGATTTCTACCATCAAGATTGTCCCTGCAAACATTCAGAAATAATGAAGTCACATGTAATGATAAACAAAGCCTGCCTTTTATATTCCGTTGATTCCAGATTTTCAGTACTTTATTTTTTGCTGAAATAATGTTTTCAAGCTTTTCTTTCTAATAAAGGGTGGTATAGGTTTTCACTTTTTGCAGTGAAAGCTGAGATCCTCATAGTAACCAAGATCCTTTAGTTTTCAAGACCTGAGGGACATGATGTAGAACACCATTAAACTTGAAACCTATAAAAAAAAAGACAATTGTGTAATATTTTTAATATCATAATCCCATTACTGGCAAAATATTATTTTGCCTCAGCTCAAAGAGTTAAATCAAATGGAAGATGTAACAGGGCCAGCAAGAAAAGCAAAGCAACATGAATCCTTGAAAATTCAATGAGGATGCTGTTTTTTGTGGAATATGCCTTCCTGATCCCTGGCAGACTAAGAACTTTGTACTCTTCAAAGTGTAGATATAAGCCAAAGGATGCTGTGCTAGGAAGAGGGCTGTGGGTGCTGACAAGTGTCTAAGGAAACAGAGAAAAAAAGGCCATCATTAGACAGGGAGCTTCTCCTGGTGTAGAGAGAGAGAAGCTGAGTCAGTTGCTCTGTATTCAAGGTTGTAATGAATGGCTGGAGGTCAGGTAATGGGAAATATATCTATATATCTGTATATCTATACACTTCTGGTGTTTTGAATATCATATGCCAGGACTCATACACCAGTAGTAGTATTGTATTGATATTGTTACAACTATTGCATTATAAGCCACAGTAAACTGCCTCAATTAAGCAAGAAAAGAAGCACTCCAATAAAATACCTGCATGGCTTGCTAGAAAAGGTAAGGAGGTCACACTATTGTAAATTTCAACTTATGAATGAAATTACTTGATTCTGCAAAGGGAATGGACTGTGGAAAATGATAGGCTCACTGTGGGAAGATGACTGGGCTAAAATCACAGAAAACTGGGAAGTTATATGCAAATTCTAACAAATTCTAACAAAAGTTATAACACTACAGAAATTATAAAGTGAAATGCAATTGTTTCTTCCTGGATGGAATGCTGAAATATTCTGTGATTCTGTGATTTCAGAGTGAAGCAAGAGAATTTTTACACCCATCAGTAACAAAAGTAAGTATGACTAGAGTCACTCAAGCTCCACCCAAAATGTAAAGAAGGCAAAAAAGTTAAGAGTTGGGAGAAATTAGGGAAGACTCCATCATAACTTCTGGGATTAGTCAACAGCTTGAACCTTTCTTCTCCATGGGGAAGCCTATTGGGTAAGAACGTTTTTCTATGCGTGCTGAATGATTATCTCAAGCTAGCATTAATTGGTGATTGGAGCTTGTCTGTATATTGCTTTAAATTCAGTTTTGCAGTCAGTTACTATCTTCAAACTTTAACCTACCACAATTTCACAATTTTATATTATCAGATAATATCTATTATCTATTAATAAAGTGTGTTATTCCATAAACTGTTTAGTGCGTGTCCTTCAAGGGTGCTAGTAATCATACTTGATAAGAGTGGGGACATCCAGGAGGGGACCCTCTTTCTAAATTGTAATAAAGGATTCAGCTCTGATATATTGTCTTTGTGTGTCTCTGAACAAGTTAGTCAAACTGCCCTCTGATAGAGCAGACTGATCAGTGGAGTCCCCGTAATGGGATGCTGACAAACTGGTCTGGCAGAAGGGTCCTGGCTTTCCTGAGGTGTTGACAGACAAAACAAACACAAAAGGTTCGAGGAAACCCCCGTTTCATGTGACACTCACATACTTGCCCTAAAGGTTATATCCTACTGCCACTGCTGGAGTCAGAATACTGGTTGGAGGGACCATTGGGGTGATCCAAGAAGGGTATTTCTTACATCCCTGTTAAATCTTGTGGTTTTGTATGTGTGGCTAAGTGCAGAAATAAGGCTTTGTTCCAAAGGCCTTCCTTATGTGTCTCTGTAAATTTGTACTTCCTGGGAGACTCAGAAATGACACATATGGCTATGCTTACACCTTTAATGTGGTGAAGAAAAAACAGGAGGGTGTGAGTCTCCCAGAACACCACTGCTCGTGATCGCTTCTTCCCTCAGGCTGGGGCTAGGAGCGGCTGCTCCTGCAAAGCTGTGAGGAAGCAAAAGGCTACAGGGACTACAAGCTTTATTCTTGGCAAAGAGGCAGAGGCAATTCCTAGAAATGAGTAAGCTGACACCTACATCTCGCAATAGACAAATTTTAAGCAATTCTGCACATAAAATCTATATAACATCTCATGTTCTGATTGTGGTACATTCCAATTTGTCAAGTGGACACCCAAGATCAATACTAGAAATAGTAATATTTCATTCAACAGTGTTTTGTAGATTAAATGGAAAGTGAAACATGCTGTGGGAAATGGAATGCTTTTTTAAGTTAAACTTTGAATGTATTAATTCAGCTATAACACATCTTGGACTGCAATATTCTTATTTCTGGATTGTTTTATTAATTATATAGGGCAATGTTGACTGAGCTTCACCTCATTAACTTTATGTGTCTGCAGTATTGTGACCATGCCTGAAGTACATCTGAACTCCCTTTGCAATTTATGGAGGGAAATAGGCATATCATTCATTTCAGAAAGCAACTTTGGCATGAGATCACAGAATCACAGAATATTCTGAATTGAAAGGGACCAACAAGGATCGAGTCCCCTATATGAGATGATCCCCAAGAATGACACCATGACACCATGTACCTGAGAGCATTGTCCAAACACTTCTTGAACTCTGTCAGGCTTGGTGCTCTGACCACTTCCCCGGGGAGCCTGTTCCAGCACCCAACCACCCTCCGGATGATGAACCTCTTTCAAATATCCAACCTAAATCTCCCCTGACACAACTTCATACCATTCCCTGGGTCCTGTCCCTGGTCACCACAGACAAGAGCCTATCCCTCCTCTTCCCCTCACAACAAAGTTGTAACTGCAGTGAGGTCTCCCCTCAGTCTCCTCCAGGCTGGACAGACAAATGACCTCAGCTGCTCTTCATACAGCTTCCCCTCAAGGCCCTTCACCGTCTTCGTTGCTCTCATTTGGATGCTCTCCAATAGCTGAATGTCTTTCTTATATTTTGGTGCCCAACTCCACACAATATTCAAGGTCATGAGACACTTTGTGGAAGTATCTGTTTCAGTAAATGATAGAGGGAATATAGACAACTAGTTCAGGTCTTTACGTCCGCCCTTGTTCTGATGACCCATGTTCCTGATGCCTACGTTAGACTGCCGTATACACTTGGAAGAACAATATGGCCATTTCAGGTAACTAACTTCCAACTGGGTATTACTGGGAAACCATGAGATAAAGCAATCTCTGCTTGGAAGGGAAGAAACATGAGAAGTCTGGAGAGAAGGGATGGTGAGTAAAATTTGCTGAGATTTACTTCTCAGTTGTTCCAGCTCCCAATTCTATGACTCCTACTGTCAGCAACTGTCGGTTCATGAGGGACCATGATCAGGCTGATCCTTCTGCCCTGGACCACAAGTTCCCCAAGACCCAGCAGAGCTCTTATACTGTCAGGCCTATGGGGTTTCCCCTCAAATGGAAGGTGGAGAAAAGTCTTTGTGGGAAAGGCAGTGTGGTTGACTGCAGTAAGATGCTGATTTACTGCTCCAGCTGAGGTTCCGTAGGGCATATGTTAGAACTGGCAACTAATGCAGAACTGATTTCATGTGACTCCTGTCATAGCTCCTACTTCAGTGTAGCTGATTTACACTATACTGTACACCTTGTTTTGCACACATATGCCTGCTTCCCTCCTCTTCCCTGCCCCAATTCCTCCTTCCCTCTGTGTTTGTTTTTTTTCCACTGTGCTGTATCACTGCCTGGTCTATGCATCATTTATGTGATAGCAGCGTCTTTTGGGTTTGCGCTGCAATAGAGAGACAGGTAGGACACAAAATTGGGAGGAGCTGTTGACACCCTCAAAGGCAGGGAGGCCCCGCAGAGAGACCTCAACAAATTAGAGGATGGGCAATCACCGACCATATGAAGTTCAACAAGGGAAAGTGCCAGATGAGGTAACCCTGGATATTTGTACAGACAGGAATGACTGCTTCAGAAAGGGGCCTAGGGGTCCTGGTTGATGGCAAGTTGAATATGAGTCAGCAGTGCCCTGGCAGCCAGGAGGGCCAACCATGTCCTGGAGCAAAGCATTGTCCTTTTGCATAAGGCAAAGCATCGCCAGCCAGGAGAGGGAGGGGATTGTCTGGCTCTGCTCTGCACTGGGATGGCCTCACCTTGGTACTGCATGCAGATTTGGTCAGCACAATCTAAGAAAGATATTAAGCTATTGGAGAGTGTCCAAAGGAGGGCAACAGGGATGGTGAAGGGCCTTGATGGGAAGCCGTATGAGGAGCGGCTGAGATCCCTTGGTCTGTTTAGCCTGGAGAAGAGGAGATTGAGGGGAGACCTCATTGCAGTCTACAACTTCCTTGTGAGGGGAAGAGGAGGGGCAGGCACTGATCTCTTCTCTGTGGTGACAGGACCTAGGGGAATGGCCTGAAGTTGTGTCAGAGAAGGTTTAAGTTGGAGATTAGAAAAAAATTCTTCCCCTGGAGGATGGTTGGGTGCTGGAACAGGCTCCCCAGGGAAGTGGTCCCAGCACAAAGCCTGACAGAGTTCAAGAAACATTTGGATGATACTCTCGGGGATATGGTGTGACTGTTGGGGATATCCCATGGAGGCCCAGGAGTTGGACTCGATGACCCTTGTTGGTCCCTTCCAACTCGGAATATTCTGTGATTCTGGGATAGAACCGAAAAATGGGAATCAGTAGCAATGCAAAGGTACAGCTTTTCATGGATCTGAAAGAAAAGATGGTTTAAGATGCACTGATATTTTTATCTCCTTTTGTTCTGCCAGGGATCTAGAATCAGTAAATGCTGTAAGCGTTACTTCAGAAAGAGGAAATTAATACGTATGAAGTCAACTGCATTGTAAAGATTAGACTCATTCTTACATCTTTGCATAAATTGTTCATCCGCTGTTGATTGACGTGAAAATTAGTTTAGCTCTATTGCTGCCCCTAAAGCTTCATCTATAGTAGTAAGTTAAATTCGCAGAGGATTATTGCAGACGCTGACAGCAGGGTGGGTGCTTGTACCCGGTGTATTTGGACCAATCAATGGCCAGCACTGACCCCTGGACTGTGCTGGCAAATTCTTTGGGCACCTGATCAATCTGAAATCATGACCTGAAACATTTAAAAAATCTGACAACTTGAGTGATGCGTTGAAACATTCCTGCCGTGTGAACAGCCCCCACGTGGCCTCAATGTCCATCCCAGTCTGACTGTCAGCCGAGTGCCCTACTACAGAGTCAGGCAGTAAAGCAGTGCTGGCAGTAAGCAATCATGGGGAAAATACAACTGTATAGAAACTATACAGAATCCTGAAAGTGACTGTTATTGTTACAATTTTAATCTTGGTATTCAGTTCATGAATTCAAAATTTAAGAAGGTTGAACCTGTATAAACAAGTGACACTTCAAACTGAAGAGTAAATTGTGAACATTTCTTTAGTATCGATCAAGTCTGTGAAATCTTTAATCTTTTAAAAACTTAAAAAACTATAAAAAATTGTAAGTATTTAGGAATATCTGCAACAAACTATGAACAGCTGGCAGATTGTTCTGCCAATTATTTATGGAAAAGGTGGGTGTTTGGTATTGTGTATCTGCTTAGATGAATATTTTTTTTGCATAAACTTAGAATTCAAAGAATATTGTAATTAGACTGATTAAAAGTAACATTACTGCAACACATTTCTGTTAAATAATTTCTTTATTCTAAGTTCATAGCTTGCAAGCTGATCTTCTTATTTATTTAAGGAGTATCAAATATGCCAAAGACAAAAATTTTCTGCTCTGAGAAGTTAAATTATTTCCCTGGCTAAAGTCCAGAAACAATATTTTTAGTTTGAAAAATACAGACAAATTGGAGAGATCTATGCACCACCCCTCTTTAATTGCGCACTGTGAACATCTCTAGGGAGAGTTCCAAAGGCTTTTATATGTGAAAGCAGGAGGAAGATAGTCCTACCTACTATCCCATGAGTACTGAAGAGGTGGTTTTGGAGCTATATGCTGTCTCTAACTGCCAAATCAGACTTACAATATATTTCAGAAGGTCATGTATGAGCTTTGCTAAGCATGAGTTCAAAGTAGGAAAATGCTAACAAATCACAATCAAAAATAAATCAATTTGGATAAAATTGAGGATTCTCCTACTTCCTGACAAAATTTGAAAAGAATGCTGCTGCCTGGTCAAACAAAACATCTTTTGTTTAGAACAAAAGGTTTCATTAGTTTTTGGGGCAGTTACAGGGGAGACAAATGAATTTTTATTAAAAATAAAATTCAAAATCAGCAATTTAAGGTGCTATATTGCATGCATATTGACATTAACTGGAACATTGAAATCATTGAATGAATCGGGTGATTTGTCCTTGTGGGGATTATTGAAATGCGTAAGGTCTAACATTTTTTCCATACTGCAGTGCAGGTCACTTTGAAGTTGCTTAAATTTCAGGCCCACTCCCATGTATTTCTTTGCCAGAAGCAAATCTGTTCTTTGAGACAAGCCTTTCTGAGTCCCAAAATCGATGGTTCTTTTCCTACCAGTGTAGCACATTCTGAAACACCACTGAAGATCTCATTTTAGTATCATTACCTTCAGCAGCATGTCTCCTACTGACTACACTGATAACAACATGAGGTGTTTCTACAGATTACAATATTTTCCTATTAAAGTCAGATCTGTGCTGACTTCAATGGAAAATTTTCCTGCTAATGGAGCATAGGATTGAGCCCAGTAAGATGGTTATGTTTTTCATCTTGAAGAAAGTAGAAATTATGGAATTGCTTTCCTTAGCTCATGTTTTGTAAATAATTTGCTACACTGTAGCTGTATTTACTTTGAGAGTGTAATTTACTAAGCCAGAAATTGTGAAATGTAAATATTAAAGTCTAACAGTCTGATTTAGTTTGAATGCAGGACAGCAATTACCTAAGCTCTTCCAACCCCGTGGACACATCAGGAGTGTTCTTAATTAGACTTAATCTTTAAAATAAAGGAAACAAGTCTGTCTAGTTTTGTAGGGATATAATTTTAATAGCTAGATGATTATTAGATATTATGCATACCATCATTTGAATAATTCTTAGCTTGGGGATATAACCATGAGTTCATATTCCATAGTTGTGCTTGATAGTTACTTGTTAATATTTTATAGTTATTAATAGACTAATAAGAGATGCTGCACTATGCAATAGCTGTATGATATTCTTAGAAGAAGTTTATGAATGCACATGGTGCAAACACTTTTTTTTTTCCTGCCCAAACATTAAAGAGAACAGCAGAATTTGTGGGGAAAAAATAAACACTGAGCATGGATCAACCGTGCATGGTATATGGTCCTCTACTATAGAAGCCTGCAGGGAGAGAATTTCATAGGGAAACTAATGAGATTAGTAGATTGAGAGGAAAGGCAGCTTTGTCTGAGTCTGCTATCACGTCTCTCCTGCTGGAGGTAGAACTTTTGACGTGCTGGTCAGTTATACACAGAATCTCAAGGCACAGAGAGAAGGGAGAGCTCCAGAGTCCAGCTCCCCACTTTGGGCCAGTATCTGGGTGGCACATCCCATAGGAGCAACAGAGCCCCTTTCCCTCACAAGAGGACTCTTTGGGCCGGAGCAGCTACTTCTTGGAGGGGAAAGTGTCTCCAGCTGTAGCAGCTTCACTGCATAGAGCAGCTGTTGCACATGGTGGTGGTATTTCAGTTCTGCAGAAGGCTTTTTTCTGCAAAAAGCTACTTTTGCAATCTATGCACTAGGTTGACATGGGATGGCTGTGGCTTTTCTGCAGCAGATGGCAACTGCCAACATGGAGAAGGGTTCGTGTTTCTGGGACTCTATTTCAGGGTCACAGGTTTTCAGCTTCAGCCCAGCTGGGCATTCTAGTTTTAATGCAAAAGCACTTAGATCCAATTAGGCCAAACTATAGGAAATCATTATGAGCTCAAAGATTTCTAAATTAGATCTAGCTGAAGGGGGAAATGTACATTTTCAGATAGCAGGCACAGCATCTGTCAGGGGAGTTCTGGCAGGGTCATTCCCGCTTGCTGTGAGTAACTCCCTTCTGACAGAAGGAAAAGAAGTTTAGCTGGCTTGAGGCATTATGTAAGATCAAAAATAGGGTTAGAATGAAATTACATTTACAAAGTGCTAATTGAATCATGGGCACAGTGACTGCTGGAGCTAATTAGAAAGGGACAGGGATGCCTGTGTGCCCGTGCCTCACTCAGGATAGGATTTGCCCCAATTCAGGTTGTTTGCATCACTTGATTTCCACTCGAAGCAGCTACTGGCAGATGGAGAGGTGTTTGGCTAATACAATTTCCTATCTTGTCATTTTAACATAGAATACTTCAAGGAGATGAAGGTTTATCAACATGCAGTATCCTTCTATGATAGATTATTCAGTTTAAAACACTGATTTACTGCAGTTTAGTGCCAGGTGAATAAGAATTGTCCTGCAATTGTACCTAGGCATGTCACAGCTTGAATGCTTCCAAGACAAAAGAAACATAAAGCAAAACACTTGATGGTCAGGTAAAAATTAAAGAATATTAACAACAAAATTAAAAAATGTTTTCAGCTGTATCCAGTATGGAGAATTAAGCTTCCCTTCTTCATATTTTGAGTAGATATTAATTCTGTTCCATATAGTGTAAAATACTTTGAACAACAAAAAGCACTGCAAAACTCTTTCTAAAGAATTTTCTGCTTTTATATTTTTTTTTATAATGTAGATACTGTCAAAGATAATCATATGCTATTATGGATGATTTATTCATATTTGGTTTTTTAAAAGGTAAGAAAAGGCTTTGTTATCATTGCAATTTTTGGCTATTTTACTATTCTTTTACATTTGTCATTTTAGCGTGGAGTAGAGCAGACAAAGCCACTTGCTAAATAACACCACCTCTCTATCCTAAAAGCAGGAAATGGGACAAAGGAGAACTTGCATTAGAGGGCTGGATACTGAGGGAAAAAAAAATCACAGCATAACTTCAACCCTGTTATTCAGTTTGAAATAAAAGTACAGTCCTTTACAATTTTTGGGCTTCAGTAATATGTATGCTTACTTAAGTATTATGTGCACTTAGGTGTGCACAAAACTGAGGCATGTATTACATACCACTGTCTGAGAATGAGACCTACAAAAATCTACAGATATGGACCTTGACTTAGAAGGGGGTGAAAGTGGGACCACTGGCACCACTAACTTAGAGTTTTCCAGTTTAGTAATGTGAAAAATGTTAGACAGAGCAGAAACACACTACATACATATTAATGATTACCCAATTTCTACCAATTACTTTGCTTCCAGGTATCACAGCTCTACATCTTTTCTTTAGTGTGTTAGCCATATTTATAATTGATTTTCATCTCGCTTTACATGCTTACAAAAATAAGGAACTTACTGTTACCCTCTTGTTAAAATTATGTAAGGGGAGGTTGCTTGTAAAAGGGATGCTAGGAAGTCAGGAGAGGGATAACCAAACGACAGAATGACATTGATATACCTGCCAACTCAGTTTGCATTTCCATTGGTATTTGTAAGTATCAAATATTCATAAACTGTTAAATCAACATTGTAAAGAAAAAACACTGTGCAGCTCAAGGAAAAATGAGAACAACTTCTATCATTGGGTGATTTAGCATAGCACCAGTCTACTGCAGCTCTTCTCAGGAAAAGAACTGAATATAATGATGCAATGATGGTATCAAAGACATAAGCAGAATTAAATTTTCCAGATGTTTCTTTAACAACCCCTAGGAGCCAAGCTATAGACTGAACTGTGACTAGATTAGGAGTTGTATAGGGTTTGAAGACTATCCCTAACCCAAAGAAATTAGGAAATGTATATGCTAGAGGGGCTACAGCAAGGTTATTAGACTCAAATAGGCCTTTTTATGGAGTGCCTTTTAAGACAAGCATGTGTAAAATACAGTTTATTGACCATGTTAGACCAAAAAGAGATGACAAAGGAACACATACGATAGAGAAGACAGGGACAGTGTAAGGAAAAAATGCTGTTTCCTGTAGGAGAAGGGAACCTCTTCTGCATATGGCTTCATGCCTGCAGAGCTGGTCCTAAATACACAAGCCTTTCTGAGCATTTCTTACAAGAATTTTAGGAATCTTTCTAAAAGAATAAAAATAAAGGAAATTTTCATTAGCAAGTTTATTTTAGGAAATTAAATAATGGTAGGAATTCAAGTATCATCAATGTATCTCAGCATAATTTGCTGCTTTGAGACCTCCAGAATTTATTTGCTTGCCTATTACAATTTCCAGAAAGATAAGAGAAAAACCAGACTTCCCTAGGCAGACTCAAACAATGCTAAGTAAAGGAAATATTAGGCACGAGTGTAATTATGAACTTGATCACATTACTCCAAATATGCATTGATTAAAAATATATAAAGTTAGGAGATCAAAACAGGTTAACAAAATAAAACAAAAAATATAGGTAAATACAGTTGCTGATTTCCTTAAATGTTTGTAAGAGTTACAGATTTCCATTTTTGTTCTATCAGAGACTCAAACAAAAATAAGTGTCTTAATCAATTTAATCACCACTTTTACAAGTTAGGATTTTAAAACTCCTAAATTTTCTCACAAGCAGGACAAGGGATTGTTGATTTTGCAAGCCTAGTTCCTTTGTATCCTGTCATAATCTCCTGCCAATTTCTTTTTCTGTAGTTTTACAGCCACCCTGCATAATCCAAGCAGTGTGCTCAGTAGCTATAGCAAAATCCTGGTGCATCATCCTACAGGTGAAGGATTTTCGGATTTGATTTTTAAGGAGAAATGAAGCTTTCAGCCTTTGATGAGGTTTTACTGAGTTCCCCTAGATGGCACTCTGTAAGGATACAACTCAAATCACCACAGTAATTCTTCCACCTCGACTTTATGCATTTTGCTCATTAATTACTCCAAACTTGCTTTAAAATGAGGATGAAAATACAATTTCCTTCTTCAGCAGTGATAAGAAATAAAGACAAGGGGGAAGGAAAATAGTATTTGCAGTGCTTTGCACACCAAATGGGGTTGGAAAGTTCTATTTCTGAGGTCATCATCTCATGATCCCTGATCTCTCCTTTCTCTTTTTGATCTTTGTTTATTTACAGATGATCCCTTCTGAATAGTATCTTGCCGCTAGCATAACCACAACATGTATTGCTGATCTGTGTTTTTGTTGCAGCAATCTCACAAGCTGGAAGGAAATCTACTCACTAACAGAAGTTTCCTGCCATTATTGTATGTCTTCTCTTCTTTGGAAAGATAATGTTAACAGAGAGAAATGCTTGATTTCTTGTTTCTGACACTCTACCAGCACCAGGAGCATTTTTTCCCTCAGAAATGAGGGTGCTAGGTTTCTATGATTTCTTCTTCATTTTTCTATCATCCTCTGAAAGCCTAGCTTGTAAATGTCATGCTAGACCAGCATACTTCCAGCCTAAAGGATTAAGAGAGATGCATATTTTTCTGTTGAGCCTGAATTCTGAGCATAACCTAGGAGACTATGTGTCTAAGATTGGGTTCATGATGGCAAGGTACTTCACTCCTGGCCCTCTGACCAGAAGTATCATTGCCCAGAGGATTGTAAGCTATCATGAGCTATTCTGGGATGGAGTTTTCATAGTTGTTTGCATCCAACAAGAACAAGTCTTTCTAATTTCTCAAAGTGTTGCTAAGTATCTTTTACACTTTCACTTGCAGCTCCTGACACTGGGAAACACTAGGAATCATCGAAGGCTTTTATCAAAATTGGGAAGGAAGACAACGAAAGACAATAGGGTTAAAGGTACACATAGTTATAGAAGCAAGGCCCATGAAGTCAAAGAAATGGAAAAAAAAAACCACGCAAACAATACTGTAATTCTACAATCCCTCCCTGATATAAAGGTTTGCCCTCAGCTATTTGAGTCAGTAAACAGGCTCTCAAGATCAAGCAACTGAAAGCAAAGATTACTGCAGTGATATGTTTAAAGAATTGAAATATGCTTAAATAATAGATGTTTTGTGCACTTGATCTGCATATTTTTCCTTTTTATCACTTGCAGAAAACCTGACTGCTGTCTCTTGAGAGGCACATAATTTAGACTGTGTCTAGGACAGTTGCAATCTAACATAAACAGCTCTCATCAGAGTGATAGAGCCTGAGACAGCATGAGACATAAGAGTCAGGGAGCTTCATGATTACAGTCTGATTGTTAGTTTGGAGACTCATTCTATCTATGCTAGCATAAGGACAAATTTCTATAAATATGTGGTAGAAGGGGTGCAATTTGTTCTTCATCTAATACCTGTTTTATGCTAGAGTGGAACCAACTGAGTCACTGAAGCATCAATGCACTGTCAATTTTTTTTAAAAAAAGAGTACTTCCATGAAATCTGAAATTGTGTGTGCCTGTAATTATTTTATTATCAAAATTTGTAAGTGAATATTAACACCCCACTTCTTGAAAACTGCAGCTGAAAACAAAGAGCTAATGTTAGGTGCTCTCAAAAATTCAGTCTGCAGAGGATTCTGGCTGGACTTTGCAAAACAGTGGAAAGATTCTCCCTGAGTTCTGCAGCTCAGGTGCCTCTTGGTCAGATGGGAAGATCTCCCTCTCCCACAGGCATAATGTGATGGTGAATTCATTCAGAATCTTGAAACACCTGTGGCATGGAATACAAAAGGAATCATGAAGAACAGGTATATCATGCGAGTTGTCCGGGGATAATGACCAGTGAACAAGCCAAGAGGCCTCCCATGGGGCAGCACCATGACAAAGAAGGAAATAGCTGCTCAGGAAATAACTCCTTCCCCCGTAGGCACAGAGTGATATACCAGGACCAGTGAGGAAAAAACCCAAACATTTTAAGACTTACATCACACTGCAGATTTCCAAATGGTACAGACAACATTTAACAGCTACAAAAATGTGCAACTCCAGTATATCTTTATTTTTGAGGCATTAATTTTGTAACCTTGCCAAAGTACCACTACCAATTTTATTAACATTACTGAAAACCTCTGTTCACACAGCTATGACAAAGCAAAGACTGGAGTCTTCTTAAACTACAAAGATTAGCCTGATTAATATTAACTTTTCATCTGTGTTTGTCCTGCAAGTCCAAAAATGTGCCTTTTCCTCTGATGGAAAGATGCTCACAGATTGGCACTGAAAAAGCTGTGCAGTCTTGCGCTGCTCTTTCAGTGTTAATATAAGTTTATGAAGATGTTGAATACTTCTGAAGGAAAATGTGATAAAACACACTGAAAATTTATTTAGCCACTTCCCAGCCCTTATAATGTGCTTTCCCACAGTGAATGATTTAACGTCCCTTTTCTGTCTTGTATCAAGGACCAATGGAAATTGCGTTTTACAAAGAGCAGAACCACAACTGTGAGTGGCACTACAACAGGAGACATCTGTTATATATAGCTCTGTCCTGTTATTTGTGATGTTACAGATCCTGAATCACCTTCGTCTTGTTTTCATTGACAAGGGATGCAGTACTAAAAACTCAAAACCCACACCATTTCTTTTATTGCTTTTGCTTACTAATGGTATGCAAAGGAGGATCCTGATTAGATGTTCTTAAAAATGGCTCTATTGAAATCTAGGGAGGGAAATATTAATGCAGAGAACTTAGCATAATGCTCGGTGCTGTCTGTGCAGCTCTCCTGATGAGTCCCAATGAGCTTCCAATGGCACTTTGAGGTGCCACAGATGCCAATGTTCAAAGAATAAACATAAAATAAACTTTGTCAACAGGGAGATGCAGGCAAGTTGTTAACTCTATGTAGAATCTGCAGATTTATTTTCTTTAGCTAGAAGGTTTCAGCTGCCTTTCAAAGAAGTGTGAGTATATGGTAACACCCTCTCTTCATGGAGTCACTTACTTAATCTACAGAGAGCTCAAGTTCAAATGTCTCCTCAGAACACTCATATCCCAGGAGTGCGTCATGGCCAGTGAGCTATGCTCCTGTGAGGTTCTTTCAAACTCTTTTGCTAAAGCTTATTCAAATTTTCAGTGGATAAGATGAAGAAACAGAGCTAGAGTGATGCAGAAGCCTGCACACTGCATCTGCACTTTAATCATTTCGTATAAAGTAAAAAAAACCACCAAACTTCAAAAGATGGCAGTGAGAGTGTTACTGTGAAAGGATAGCCTCCTGCATACTGATGAAAGTTTTACAATGCAGGTTATAAATGTTGATTCAGCTTCCTTTGGTCTTCTTCAGACTGCATCATGTGGAAAGTTAGAGTGGAATCAATAACCAGTGTTTTTTTTCTTCTCAGGTTTTCAGCATATGACAATTGCTCATTTCTTGTAGAAAGCATATTTGTCTTTTCTTTTTTTCCTTTGGTCTGCACTTCTTTTGCTTTCCTGGCATATGCTGAAAGGGCAGGACTACTCTTCTAATTCAGTTCCTGGATCTGTCTGTGACTTCATCAAACATCTGCAGATTTTCCATGCCTTAGTTTCCATGCCATGTAAAATACTGTTGAGATATCAGTAGCTGAAAGGTAAGAAGAAAAGAGAGAGGATACAGGAAGTTTGGAGAGTTGGCGGAGTTGTATTTCTGGAAATTTTATTTCAAAGCATTATTAAAAAACTTGCCAGTCTTCCAACTCATTGGTAGCCCAAAGCCATATTGTGAAAAAGGGAAATATTTTGCACATGGAATATAAACTGTGCAGCAGGGAGGGAGGTATCACAGTGTATTCCTAACAAAGACAAAGAAGGAAGGGAGAAAGAAAACACTGCTGATACAACAGAGTATTAAGTTATATTGTTTGCATTGGCCTAGATATGTTTTCTTCTTTCTGCTCTAACTAGTACCATTTTTTTAAAATACACAATTACTCCAGTCGGAAGCAGGTGGGGTTTGTAAGATTGGAAAAGCTAATTTTAGAAGAACTGTGAGTCTTTGGTATGAAGCCAATTACAGTTTGGAAAGCAGAGGCTGAATTAAGGAGGAAGTGGTTTTCCAGATGGTTTTGGGTTTTTTTCTTTTGTTGGTTTTGGGGGGGAGGAGTGTTTTGGTTTTGTTTTTTTGGGAGGGAGTTGGTTTTTATTTTGGTTTTGGGGTTGATTTTTATAATTTAATCTCCAATGCATAGAGCTGGATCAGAGCAGCTACCATGCAAAAATGCCCCTGAAAAGATGAACAGGACTGTATACACTCCTTTGCATGCTGATGTCAGCTTCCCCTGCTAAGTTTCTACTTTGCAACTTCATCGTAATATTTCACACTTGGTTAAATTTTGGCATGATTCAGAAAAAGATGAGCCAGGAATTAATGAAAAGGAAGATTGAACAGCGTGATAACAGAAAACCAATGCTCTTGCTGCTGCTTGAAAAACTGGGATGGGGAAAAAGGAGAAAAGGAAATGCTATCAACAAAAAGACATTTGCTGTTCTTCCCTTCTTCAGAGATCTAATCCATGTAACTGCAGTTCTCCAAAGAGATCTTTTTATGCCTCCTTATTGTTATCAACAAGACCAGTTGCTTCTGTTATTTTCTTACAGTCTAGTTATCAAAAACCTTGTGCAGTTTTTGAATACCAACTCCTAACTGGAAACAAGTTTTGCTTATAAGAAAGTCAAAGGATAATGCCAAATTCAAAGGGTGAATACAGAATAATTTGTATATTTGTAAGTTGAGCCCATCCATAACAAATGTTAGTAGAGCAGGTCTTTTTTTTTGCCTTATCAACAGAGGCATTCACCTCTCCTAAGATTAGTCTCACTACATCTCTGCTACAGCTGGATAATATATAATATATAAAAAAACCCCAAAAGCTCTTATAAAAATCCAACAACGCTTTCCTTGGGAATATACATTCCTTACACTGATTGCACAGCACTCTGACTGTGTGTCCTTTTGCCCTTTACTTGTTCACCAAGAGTTAGGATTAATGTTAACATGACTCAGCTAGCTTGGCAGCTACTCCCTTATTACAGGTTCTACTTTGCATCTGAGATGAGACTGAATTAAGCACTGGCCTTGTGATGTATGCTAGGAAAGCCCTAATTTTTGTATTTATGAAACAAAGAACAAATTATCTTATCCTGGAGTTCTCTCTTAACAAGATTTTGCTGTACAAAATTCTAACTTGTTTCCTCCCTCCATCACTCTTCCAAAGTCATACCTAACAGGCCACTAAAGTGATTTGTTAAATGCTCATTAACAACTTTTCCCTTCCTATGACCTTCCCCTCATGACTGTTAAGTGAAATAACTTTCTGTAAGAGAATAGCAAATGAATCATGACTATTTTGCAATGCATCCTCACTCCTCATACAAGTCATCAGTATTTATTGTGTAGGCCCTACAATCACCAGTGATGAAAAATGCAAAGACAATGAAATCATCACCTAACTTTGAGGCCCGTTTACCTCTTTATCACAAAGAGAAATTGCCTGGCTCTACAGAGAGGTGTTTTCTATTGTGTACACAGAACAGGCAATTGTAGCTGAAGTAGGACAGAGCCACTGGAAGGATACAAGCATAGGCTCTTTGTTCCCCTTAATGATGTTCTAACATTTAGGTGTATAGTAATACAAGCTGACAAGCGAACAGTTCTGCATACCCAGTACTGAAGGAAGAGTGTGTACACAACTAGTGGTTTTTGTCACAGTCTTAAATACTCAGACTCTGCCTGTTTAGGTTGTTACAAACTAGTCTGTACATGGTCAAGTTAGGGAACTCTCTACAATGGCTGGTTGCTTTTTCCCCCCGGCAGAATGTCTCTGTTAACATCATTAAGAGTGTTTCCTGGTTAGAAACCTAACATTGCCAGCTGCATCTTCCTGATAACCTCACCATGCTCCAGGGTCACTGAACAGGTCACATGTGCATTTTACATAGCCAGAGTAGGCACAGCTCACTGACAAAATTAATGTCTGTGATGCTTTTGGCAACACTTTTTATTAATACACATTTGATTACGGCAATGCTAATAGCGATCTGTTCAAGTTAGAGTGAAGAGGCAGCCATAAATACATAGTGTGACCACAAATGTATGGGCCCTTCAGGATCTCCCTTGAGAAGATGTGGGAGAGAATATGGGAGCACAAGCCTCCTAGTCTGCCGCTGCCCTGCCTGCTCTCTGAAAAAGGTGCACCAGGGAGGAAACTGAGGGCACACCTCATGTCATTGACTTGCCATGTCCCACCACTGTATCAGAAGTCACCATCTACTTCTTCAGCTCTAGCTTAGCCACATCATGAGGCTCCACAAATGCCAGCCTCTATAGTATAACCCAGCAGTCTCATATTCACTTAACACGAAGATTAGTGACTGGCTTGTACGCTGATGGCTCTCATGTGATGGTGACTTTGCTTGGGACAAGGTGTTTGGCCGTAGCCAACTCTCCTTCCATTGCTACAGCAGAGATCTGATCTACTGTTGGGTCAGCTCCTGAACAGCTGCCATTTGCAGCATGTATTTTTCTGATTTATAACCAAGATCTGTCCCAGTTTTTAGGTCTGTAAAAGACACGTTCAGTCACCCGCTACATCCAACTGCAAGGTATATGAAGAGAGAAAAGGACACAAGCAGCTCACTAATCTTCCTCTGAGGCTCCTGCTTCCAATTTGATTGTTTCTTCCAGTCAGATGGAAACAAGACGAAACTTTTGAAGACTCAAGTGGTAGTGAATAGAGAAGCAGGGCAGGAGCACTGCCCGGAGGAAACATGATGGGAGGTGCCCTACAACAGGAAGATGAAAAAGAGAAACTTTGCTTAGCTTCCTTTCTCCTTTCTGTGAGGTTTCAAGAACCTTCCTCAAGATTTACATCTATTGGGCTGGTTATCCTTAACAGGAAAAGTGAAGAGCCCACATCAGGAATTAGGTGACACATTCCACACTTTCCTAGCAATAAATAATAGAAACAGATCTGAGTGAAGGTGCCAGTCACCACGTAGATATGTTTTCTTCTTTAAAGCCAGGAACTCCAGTCTATTTTTTCTACTGCCCTGCTGTCATGGTTGAGTCCCAGTCGCCAGCAAAGTACCAAACAGTCACTTGTTCAGTCCCCACAACTGGTGGGATAGGGAGGAGAACTGGAAAAAGCTGAAACCCATAAGTTTAAATAAGAGCAGTTTAAATTGAAGTAAAGCAAAATATAATTAATAATAATCACCATCATAGTAGTAATAATGAAAAGGAGAGAGAGAAGGGGAGTTGGGGGTGGGAAATAAAACGTGGGAAAGATAAGTGATGAACAATAGAGTTGCCCAACACCCGCTGATCAATGCCCAGCCCATCCTCAAACAGTGATCAGCCCTTCTTGGCCAACTGTCCCAGTTTATATGTTCTGTAGTATGGAACATCTCTTTGGCCAGTTTGGGTCAGCTGTCCTGGACATGCTCCCTCCTTGCTTCTTCTGCACCTGCCTTGTGACAGAATATGGGAGACTGAAAAGTCCTTGATTTAGGGTAAGCCCTACTGAGCAACAAGTAAAACATAAAAATCCAAAACACAGCACTGTAACAGCTACCAGGGAGAAAATTAATTTTATCACTGCCAAAATCTGCTCTTGTGATTTGAAGTATCTTGGCACCTTCAGAAACACTGGGGGGTTGTGTTTTAATTCCTCTTGGCAAATAACAAATTTTATTGTAAAATTCATCTATTAAAATTGACATTCCTTTTTTTTTTTAGTAAGTGTTTATTGATTATAATTTCTGATTTTCCCCTCCCCATTCAACTCTGACACAGCTGTGTCTTTCGGTCAATATCCACTTTCTAGTAGCTAATCAAATTTTACTTGCTAAGTTCAGATTTTATCCATTGTTTTAATATGGTTATTTTCAAGAAAAAAAAAGGAATGTAAACATTTCAGCAAACATTTATTATACAAAATCAAACACTGCAAAACCAAATTCAAATTAATCTCAGCAATCCTGATCAGCATGAAATATGCATTACTTGGTGGCAATCAGTCTTGTTTGCATCTGGACCATGCACCTCTGCCCCATGCTTTTTCTCAGTCTAGAAGCCTCTCAAGGTTTTGTTGCTCTACGGTACAGTTATGGTGGGAGGACTGCGAGTACCAGTCAAAGAGAACACTCAGTGGTGTTGTAGTCCTGTAACAGAGCTACAAAGAAAATAAGAATATTTGTAGATCTCTCACTCATACCTCTCTCTGGTCAGTATTGTGGAGATGTGCATTAGAGCAGTGTGAATCTGCAGGGATTCTGTTTGAAAAACTGAAGTCAGAAGAAAATACACAGAAAATCAAGTTTGAAGGGAGGAAGCTTTTAGAAGAAGATATATTCCTCCAAACAAAGCCGAAGATAACATGCCCTATATCTGCAAATAAATAGAAGGAGGAAATAACCTACCAGAAGTAAACTCATTCTTAGTGAAAAATCTCTTCTAGGTCATCTTGTAAAGTCAGATCAGGTTTACTTTAATAAGGCATAAAACCCCATTTTCAAAGTCAGTAGCATCTTCTTGAATAGGATCTACTAGGAGCCTTGATTGATGCCTCCGGTCAGTAGGCAATATGATGTGAGATGAAAGAATTCATAGTACCCATGGAAATTTTTAAAACCATGTCAGCTTCCTCAGAAATGACATAACATGCTTGTAGAAAAGTCAGAGGAACAAACCTCTAAATGAATTATCCTTACTGACTCCTGCAGTCAAAACCAAGCCCAACTGAATCTTCAGGCTCTACCTGTTCATTTAACTCTAAGAAACCAACCCTGTTGGATCCTTTGTAAATCCTAGATGCATCATGCCTGTGATGCTACTCACATGAGTAGAAAAAGGTCTCCTTCTCAAGGATCCTTATGGAATACTTATATGAGTAAGAACAGCAGTCATTTAAAAAGAAAATACAAGCAACTTCAGGGTGTGGCACATGTAAATAAGGAGGGGGGAAAATGACAGCTGTGACAAACAGGAGATGGGGACGAATCACTGAAAGTTATGTGATGGAATACAGGTGGTATAATAAAGAATTTGAAGCTTCCAGAAGAGGCAAGAAAAGAATGCTTATCAACATTTAAAGATTTCAAAGTAATTCATCAACATTTCTCCCTCCTCTACTGTTTTTGAAGTAATTAAACCATGCCAAGAACAAGTGAAGGGACCCACTCCTTAAAAAGTCGTGAACATACTTGAGATCAGCTGTGGCTTCTTCCTAAAACAGTTTCTAATTTTCATCTCTGAGCTGAGCAAAGCCTGAGAAAATTCTTGGTCACAGGGTACATTATCTTCCCAGTGCAGATAGTTAACTCATAGCCACTGCTCTGCTAAAGGGCTGGCTGTTAGTTCTACTCCATGAAACTTTGTGTGAAGTCTAGAACAGATGTGATATGCTGTTTACATAATTCAAAAATTTCTTATTTTTTTTTTGTCCGAAATTTCAGCTCTTGGAATCATGTGATTAAGAGAGGACCTCCAGGTTTTTTTCTCCATTACAATTTTTCATTATCATGGTTTCAGAGAAACAACTGAAAACAGGAATCATGACTGCTGATTACAGAACCTGGTAAGACTAAATACGTGATTCTGAGTCACTGCCATAGTGTGGGGGTTTTTTTGGTGATCCAATACTTATTTGATGATCAATATGAGGCTTGTCCTGAGCAGTCTGCTCTGGCTGGTCTTGCTTCAGCCAGGGGTTGGACTAAATGATTTCAAGAGATGCCTTCCAACCTCAATGATTCTGTGTTTGCAATGTCAGACATTTCATTATAATTGTAAAGGGGCTCATCTTATAAGCAGTAAAGAGATCTATTGTTTTCTGTTGCTGCGTGCCAATCCTTTCCCAAACGTTTCCCCCTGTGAATGCACACACACACACACACACACACACACACACTCTCTCAGCCTCACTTACAAACACACAAACAGATGGTCCTCACTCTTATCTAGTCTGTATGAATAATGACTAGGGTATGATAAAAAGCACAACTGGAATTTCTTTTAAATATGTGTGTCAGAATGATAATGTGAGCCAATATGAAGATGACATTTCATCAATTGTGTTAAGCCAGTGACAAAGGTGAAAAGTATGAAGGTGCCAGTCTCATAATTCTCTCAAAAGTGTTCATTATGCACCTCTGATATGTCCTATTTCCCCTAAGGAGATAGTGAGATCTGAGAAATAAGCCTTCATATGCAGCCCACTATCTCCCACTTCCACAGTGACCATGCCTGGCTGTGGATCTGTGAGAGTCACGGCACTTCAGCAGCCTCTTAGGACACTGGCATAGACTTTAACTCAAAACTTTCCCAAGCAGCCATGTCTCAACATGTCTTGAATACATCACCTATAGAGCCTGAGCATTGAGAAACTGAAACACAGTAAGAGATCAGTTGAATCAATTGCATTTTGGACAACTTGCATGTAAGGTAAGCAATCATACCTTGCCATTTTTCAAAATATGTCTTTCATGGTGTCTATTAAGTTGCTGGAGCCACTGGCTTCAGAGCTCTAATGAAAATGTAAACAGTGGTCTAACATGTACTGCTAGTTTTAGGGCAACTCTTTCCAGCATTTTCTTTCTGCTCTGAGCATTATAGAACTAAGGAGAGTAGTCCACTTGCCTTTTAATGGTCAAATTCCAGATTTTTTTTTTTTTTTAAGACAAAAGATGGAAAATTGTTTTGAATGCAAATACCTCTGTAAAGAACACTTGAGATTGTAACATACAGTAGAAATCTTATTCATAGAAAATTTTTTTTACAAAATTTTCTTTCATTAAGAGCCATTACAATATGTTCAATATACTGACTGCTCAGCAAAGAAATCCTGCAGGAGAGAGAACACTAGGTCCAATTACCAAAAAATTGAAGCTCAGAATCCATAGGTGTCATACCAAAAGTCAAGTGCCAACACAATATCTTGAGAGAACATAATACATTAATTGAAGTCATTTTCATGCTCTTTTTATGGACATTCTGGGCTATTATAAAACTTGTCTGGTAGGTAAATGCTTCCTATTCATAAAAGAGCTGAGTACTGAGGGACACTAATGAATCATTGCCCTGCCAGAACCACAGGCCTCAGGAATGAATGGCTTGCAGGGAGTGGGAGAGCAGTAGTCACATAGCTGTGCAGAATATTTTGCACTTGCTGATCATCTTTAATGGATGTAATTTACCCCTTCTCCCATTCAAAACCAAGGACATGATTTTAAATTCTCAAGTTTCACTAAATAACACACAGAAGGAAAGGTCACAATCTGAGAAAAATTGCCAGCATCTATCATCATTTTCACTCTTTATCTGAAAAGCTACTCAAACTGTTTCACAAAGCTGTTTGCATTAATAATCACTTATTTCCTTGCTATGTAAACTTAAATGCTTATTGAAGTTGGCCATAAAAAACCCTGTATTTCTATGGTTAAATGAAACAGTCCTTAGTTTATGGGCTGAGTGTTTGCAGATGAATGTATATCTGAGACATCAAGACTAACATTCCCCTGATGTATAACACTGTGCATTGCAGTGTTTCAACATTGAAAGTATATAAAATCCACTTACATGGTACCACAGTAGTAAGTCTGTGGCTGGAAATGCTACTTCTATGAGCCTTCTAATAAAATTTTCATATTTAACATCTGGGACAGCATCAACTTCATCTTTCTCTTCCAATAGAAGTCCAGCAATGTGAAAGCAGTGATCTCTTTGAAAACCATCATCTATTAAATGGTAGGTTGTTTTACTTGATACATTCAATACATCTACATGGAACATTTTACACAGAGACATCTTCCTAATTTGTCACTCACCTAGCAGAAGTGTTCACATGTTATCATTTTACTGAAAAACAGAACAGTCATTCTAGGTGCAAGGGTGACTGTTGCTCTAAACTGCTTAGACGATTTTTGTGTGTCCTTTTTTCTTGGGAAAACAAAGTAGCATAAATAAACAAGGACCACAACATTAAACTGAACAACAATAACATTTATCTCTTGTTCTATCATATTAATCAGATGTTAACAATGCATTTGTAATAAATACTTATGGAATGCTTTCTCTTGTGTCCTGGGAACACATTGTATTTGCTGATACAAATCAGGATGCCATTGCCCTTTTTGGTCACCTGGGCACATTCTGGCTCATATCCAGCCAGCTGTCAATGTGCACCCCCAGGTCCTTTTCCACTAGGCTGTTTTCCAGTCACTCTTCCCCAAGCCTGTAGTACTGCATGGGACTGTAGTGACCCCAGGGCAGGGGTCATCACTTTGCACAGTTGAACCTCATACCACTGGCCTTGACACGTTGATCCAGTCTGTCCAGTTCCCTCTGCACAACCTTCCGACCCTCCAGCAGATCAACACTCCCACCCAGCTTGGTGCCATCTACAAACTGACTAAGAGTGCACTTAATCACCTTGTCCAGATTGTCAATGAAGATCTTAAAGTACTGACAGCAGTACTGAGCCCTGGGGTCACAACTGGTGACCAGTTGCCAACTGGTTGTAACTCCATCCACCACCAGTCTCTGCGCCCAGCGATGCATCCAGTTTTTTTCCAGGGAACAATGCACCCATGCAAGCCATGAGCAGCCAGTTTTCCCAGGAGAATGTTGTGGGAAATGGTGGCAAAGGGTTTACTAAAGTCCACAGCCTTTCCTTCATCCACTAAGCACATCACACAGTCATAAAAAGAGATCAGGTTGATCAAGCAGGACCTGTCTTTCCTAAACCCATGCTGACTTAGCCTGATCCCAGTTGTCCTGCATGTTCCCATCATGGCACTCAAATTAATGTGTTCCATGACCTTCCCCAGTTCCGAGGTCAGGCTTACAGGCCTATAGTTGTCTGGATCTTCCTTCTGACCCTTCTTGTAGATTGGTGTCACATTTGCAAAGGTCCAGTCAACTGGGATCTCTCTGGTGAGTCAGGACTGCTGGCAAAAGATGGAAAGAGGCTCAGTGAGCACTTCCACCAGCTGCCTCAGTACCCTACATCCAGGTGGTGATGACACAGACAATGAGGAACAGCAGACATATGATGTCTTACTACTTCTGAATGATTTTGGAAGCATCACAGAAGCAACATACAGAAAAAGATAAAAGAAAATAAGTATACTTTTTATTACTATACTTTCTTCCCTAACTAGTTAGCAATTGACATCCACGTTATTTTTTCTGGAATGAATGTTCTGCAAAAAAATAGAAACTGAGTCTAAAAGAAGTGGCTGCATTCTAACCCCTTTTTCAGGGCAGGAAGGAAACGCAATGATCTCCAGACATCTGTGTGAGTCATAGCATGCTAACAAAAGACAGATGGGCATACTTATTCAACACAACTTTTTTATAATTCTGTGTAACTATTCTCTTAGCTTTTTCTTTAATTACACTGACATGAGGTGAAAAGAGCAACAGGTTCGATGATATTTGACTTATATTTTCCCTAATTTGTACAACTGTAACAGAAAAATATTTCAGGATTTCAAAGGTTAGGACAGATAAGGCCAGAGATTTAGATAAACCCATGTGGAGGACTCCATTTTCTTGAATCCCATTTACAAAATATACCAAAAAGGGTACTAGAAAAGCTTGGATTCAGTGCTGTGATTTTTTTTTTTTTAAATCACTTGGATTTTAGTACTGAAAATCTTCTGAAAGTCTGTCACTGTCACTTTAAAATATATTTTTAGTACTATGTTTCACTAGTCTCAAAAATATCAACCCACCAGAAAGCTATGCGTGCATAGAAGAGCTGGAGGTCAAGCAATAAGGTTTAGATATTATGATTTTCCATGAGCTGAAAGGATCTGACCAGTTCAGCTGCAGTGGAAATGAGTTGCTTGCTATTGCCTGACACTGCCTCAAGCACCAAAGTTTTGGCTTGCAAATGCTACCAAGAGCCCAGGCTTACTTAATAGCTTACTTAATATCCTATTATCTAAGAGCAGCATTTTTGTATTCTGCTCAGTGCACTGCATGCTCCTCCCAGAAACATAAAACTAGCTTAGCTCCAGTTTGAGAGAAGAAAGGCTGTATCATTCAACCAAGAGTGCAATGGGCAACAGATGCCCTTCCTTTGTTTGCAAGTCTACACTTGAACACAGAAGTGTAAGATTTCTTCTAAATCCATTATCTAAGATGAAAAAAAACCAAACCAAAACAAACAACACACTCAAACCCACCTATGATTTGTCCATGCTTTCAGGTGTTGATAAATTCATTTTGTTATCCAGATGATGTCTGGGAACAATGAAAATAGAAAGCCTCTGGACTGAAGCTGTGCTGTGCTGGTCTTCAGGTCTCTTCAGAAATGATCTATTGCAGCAGTGCTAGAGATTTAAATAGTCAAGATGCTTTAAAAACTATAGGTACTGTAGGAGCTAAAGCTTTGCCATACATAAATACTGCAGAAAGAAATAGTACCTGCACCTCAGCAAGGCTTTCTGGGCTAGGCTTATTTATTTGGGCTTCGCTGAGTGTGCAGTCTTAAATGGATGGCCCATAAATTCCAGTTACTTTTTTAGCTTCTATGAATAAATGATAAGCCACTAAAAGATTTGCAGGTTTTTTACTGCTGCTAAGTCAGAATCCAGTCAATGAGTGTAGTACTCCAGGTTTCTGCTAGTCAAAAGGCTCTGAAAGACTTAACTGATACAAATTTAAAGTCTCACAGCTTCATAATGGAGCAAATCTCCTTCCAAGGGGATAAAAAGATAAACTGTAGTGCTTGGTATGGTACCATTCAGCATACATTTAGTCAGTACCAGCTAGGACTCAGAGTAGTCACTGAGGTTTTGTGATTTTGTTCTGAAGTCTTCTACCAAATCCAGAGCATGCAGAAATCCTCTGAGAAGTTAAGTTGTCCACGCTGTTGGGAGAACATATACTCCAAAACTGCTCTATTGCTGAGTGAAGCTCTCTGGGGGAAGGGAAGAAAGTTCCAGCCTTGTTCAGCCAGAAACCCTCCACAGATGCAACTGGGGGCTGTATACTACCACATGCAGCTGCATCTGGACGAAGCAGGCAGCTGGGATCTGCCAGGGCGTGTAGTAGGAGAGCAGAAAATACCGATGACTAACACTCGCCACTCACACCCTTGCATTACTTCCAGTTTGACTTAGACACCACTGCCCTTTTCCCATATTTTGCCTTGCCATACCTCATTCACTTCCAGAAGGTAATCTTTCTGACATGTTGATTTTTGTTATTTAGCATTTGATCTTTTGACAAAAGTCAGCATTTGGTCCCCAGCAGGCAGTTTTAGGATTGCTGATGTGCTGTCTCAGCAATCACAGATGAGATGGTTATATCACACAAAAGCCTTTTTGTGTCATGACTAATTTCAGATCCTCCCTATTTCTTATGCAGATTCCAGCCTTGTTCCCTCATACATGGAGAATTATATTCTATTCCCTCTTTTGCTTCTGGCTTTTCCTCTGGGACACAAGCTTTTTTCAGAACAGTCAGATAAACTCAGGAGGCAACAGAAAGACATCACTTGCTACCTACCCTGCAGGACCCCTTTGCATTTTACTGCATGACTGTCCCTAGCACAGAAGGACTATAGCAGCTAATCTTCTTCCTAAAACTGCACACTCAGTCAAGGGCCCTCTTTTTTTCTCCCTTTGCCAAGAAATGTGTCCTGCTAGGGCAAATTCTAGACTTTGCTCTCCTGCCAACGGTGAAATTTTAGCTTTCTGTGTTCCGGCTTTGGTAGGAGAAGTTTTACCTATGTCAGATGAATGAGTATCTCTACAAATTTGTTATATACAGTGGTCTTGACTAACATCTGCTGAAGGATATTCCTCTTCACAAGTGTAGCAGGTGTTATCACATAGTTTTATCTGCCCTTTGCACTGCTGTAGCCTGATAATTATCAGACAAACCTCAGAGGATGTAAAGAGAAGGTATGATTTCCAGCCCTATTTATAGGTTTATTATTCTCTAGATGAAACTAGTGTACACACAGGTGTCCTGTTCCCAGGAAGGCATACCCGTTATGAAACATAATTCAAATATGAATTAACATATTTTATTTTATCCAATTTGGGGCAAAACAAGGCCCTAAAGAGAAAATAAAAGCCAAACAAATACATAGGTCCTACTTAAACATTAATTCTGATGAGACAGTTTTCTTGCAGCTTCTGCTGCTCTGAGTAAATCAGGCATGCATCTCCCTTCACTGACAGAGTACTGTTTTCAGAAGCAAAACTTGCTTTGATTACAGCTCACTACTCACATGCTTCTTTCAATATTTTATGAAAGCAACATCTGGTGTGTTAAAAGGCACTCCTTATGGTTGCTTCTGCAATTACCAAGCAAGTCCCCTAAATACTATTTTCTCCTTACTTGAGTAGATGAACTCCTTACATAATAAACATGCCTTCAATTTTTGAGCATCCGTGACTATATTTACCTCAAAGGAGAGATATACTCCACAGCAGGACCATAGCATGTTTTGATTCCCTGTCACCCTGATTATGGGATCTCCTGAAAAACCCTGCAACTATCTCCTATGCTTAACTTACCAGGAGAGATGTTTATCTGGGTCTTCACCTGACTCAGTATTGGGATGGTGCAAACTGGTACATCTGAAGCCTAGGAGTGGGACTCACTCCCAGGCTCCCCTGGTAGAAACACAGCTTGTGATACTGTTGATGGAATTTTTTCATCTGTTTGAGAAGAAATTTCTACAAATAAAGTTGTTTTAAGTAGTTGCTTCCATTACTTATCAAGAAGTGCAGATTTTCATGAAAATTCAGCTTTCTGTTGTGCATACCTATCTCCCTGCTTTCCTAAACACAGACAGTAAGAGCAACAACATATAGTTTTATTTTGAACTTGAGAAATTAATACTCCTTTTTCCAGGAACACTGGAAGAAACTCCCTTGCACCCCATCTATTACATATTAAGCATTAAGGGGAAAAAATGCTGGAGAAACTTAAGGGTCGTCCCCTCTGCCAGTGCCTTCCCTGGACTTTCTGTTTCAGTCCTGTTGTCATTGCTCTAAGTTTCACCAGGTTGCAACTCTATAACATAGCACTGCTGCCAATGATCTCTTCTGGTTCCTCATTTCTAAAGAAGAAGAAAAGCTTGCCTTGGCTTTACAGGTGAGATGTCAGCATTCCTTCTCTATCCAAAATGAGGGCTGGTCTCCTTCCCTTGCCCCTCAAGGACCAAGTGCCATGCTCAAATCTCTTTCAGACCCTTTTTCTGGTGTGCTCTTTAAGTCAAATAAAAGCTGGCATTGAATTTTTCTTTCTGATCTTCCTCTTGACAGCAGAGGCCAACTTCACCACCCAGCTAACAACAAGAGCCCTCCCTCAGCCCTATCCTCAGCTGCTTTGAACAACTGCACAAAATTAAAAGCAAAGAAAAAATTTTAAATTCTATGCTAAGCCTATATAAATAATTAAAGTGTAATCAACATAAAAAATCACACAGAAAATTACTATTTGAGTATGTACTGAAGAAAACAAAATCAAAATTACAGATATTTTAGCACAGAATTTATAAGAGAGATACAGAAAAAATCCAGCCAAGCGCTATGGGACTTGCCTCACAGCTAAAGATCTGAAAATGCTTGGTCTTTAAACCAAACATTTTGTAATCAACTGTTATTTAGGACTAGCTTTGTTATAAGATTCACAACAATTTAAGAAGAAAGGTGCAATAGCCTGAGGCTGGAATTGAGTAATTTTTTTTCCTACAGTTCCTTTTTCATATTGCATTTAGTCAAAAGATTGTATGTCCAGTGCAGAAAAAAGAAACAAACCCCACAAAAATTTTCAGCTTCAGTTGCTCTCAGCACAAACTATGCTGACCTTTTCCAGACAATTACATAAACCAGCAATGATAAGCAGTAGGGATCCCTATTAAAATACAACCCACAGCTTTTGTATGTGTGCATGCCTTTTTTTTTGGCCCACAGTTACTGGCTACACTGAAAAAGATTTTATGAAGAAAAACAACAGATATGACAAATTCCAACAGAAATAAGCTTCCAAATATGAACAGCAAGCATAACCACAGCTGAATCCAGCATTTGCTTAATTCACCAGGGATGGCCTGAGACATCTTTTATCCTTTATATTCAACTCAAACTAGGCATGCTAGTAAAACCTCATTAATCTGTTCCATGAGTCATAGGCATCTTTGTTCTGTGCACTTTGCTGACAGTTTCCTTTATCTGAGGGTGGAGAATGTGCTTTGTATAAAGTTTCAATTTGTGTGTAAGTTCTCTTTGGCAGAGCGCGTGTGCCCTCCCCAAGAGACTGTTTTCCTGTGCCACATATTGCTACAGCTGAAATTAAGTAAAAATCTCAAGCATGAAATCCCTTAATAAGAATTACAGATCCTATTACTCATTTACTGTTCCTGTTGTAACTCCTCTTCCTCTTTTCTCAGTCTTTGCAAAGAAATGGAAATAACTGAGCAGGCCTTTGGTTGCTTGGTTTTCAACATACAGGCTAGGCAGTTGTATTTAACAAAGAAAGCAAGTAAATCTAGCATCACAGTTTGCTTGTTGGATCACCAATACAGTGATTGTTGTTGAGAAATGTTATGGTGGGGGGTTTGCCAGCAGAAAACCCCTTTCTATGGAAAAGGAATGCCAACTTCTACTACACAGTTTGGTAGGGATCAGATTTCATTTCACTGCTTATTCCTCCTGACTTTTCCAGCAAGACCAGGCATTTCTGAGACATTCCCCAGTGTTTGAGGATGGCAATATAAATGAATGATTCTTTTTTCTTGAAAACAGACTCAAATTCACAATCAGTAAGGCACACATAGCCACATAAAAACACATCCGCCTCTCAGTGCAAAAAAATAGTCCAGCTTATACTTCCAAAGGAACACAGTTCTGAGGATGTATAGTTAATTATTTTCTTCCACTCATCCGTTCTCTACTAAGGAATGTTTTTGAGCTCTAAAATAGCTCCACACAAAATTAATGCTGTTGAATTAATGAAGGATCTGCAAGCCAGATAGCTGAGATTTTGATCAAGGGATCAAGTGTTGATTTTTACCTTCCCAAATGATAAAATAGAACACTTGAAAAAGGATGTAAGCTTAAATGGTGTAAACTTAACTTAAGTAAACATAAGTGGTATTTGATTTTATGCATATATATCATTAGTTGCGTGTATCAATCTTACCTTTTAGACTGGTAAAATCCTTTATATCTATTATGTAAATGCCTCACTGAAGAAACACTGATAGCAGAGAAGAAGACAATTTATAACATACTGTGAATTACACTGATAATTAAACACACCTGAAAGCTCAGGAAACCTCAAGAGTTGTAGAAAAAAAATGGAAGTTATATAAATTATTATTTGTAAATAAAGGCAAAGCATGTGCAAGAACAGCATAAACTTGACATTCAGCTGTTGCCAAAACTGGTGTGCTGAGCTGATGTTTTCCTTAAATCCCATTGTGTCAAGTTTAAAAAGTTCACTGCAAAAGCACTGAGTGAGAACAGAACTTGTCAGGTCAGATACATGTTTGTCCATTGTTTCACCCTCCTCATGTATCCTCTCCTGCGTAGCATTACTTCTGAAGTAGGATATTCATTACCATGAGACAAATGGGTAAGCAAAGCTTGATTTTCATTTTCATTAGCCATTATTAGGATGTGAACACTAAGGCTGATGAGTAAAGTTACTGCAGCAGAGAAAAATACCGTGAATCTGGAGGTGTTTCAGAACATTTTCAGCTGTGCATAAGACAAAAACAAAGAGATTTTTCTACCTGCCTCTTCTTGGTCTTGTTTTCAGAAGAGAAAGTGGGCTAGGACGCTATTGTAGAGAGTGGCTGGCAGAGCATGGAGGACACTTTTGTACAAAGTTAAGCCTCTGAAAAACAATGGGTTGTTGTTGTTGCTTACCTCAGAGAAACAACACATTGTAAACATATGGGTTTATTTCTTTTGTGATGTCAGATCCCCCTAACACCAGAATGTAGAACAGTTGAGACTCACTGCGCTGCCTCCTCCTGCTGTCACAATCTCTGCAAAGATGTTGCAGTAAAGCTTTGGTCAGTTTTTCAGCTGTGCTAATTTCATCTGGGAAGGCTGAAATGGAGCCTTCCTGGTTCTGTATCCAGGAAGACAGAAATTATGTTTATGCCACATGTGGTTTACTCAAGTCATCCAATCATCTGCTTGGCTGTAGCCAAGGGCTGCACCAGGAACATTTTAGCTTGTTAAAATAATTGGAGCTAAATTTTGGAAGTTTCAAAGGTGTAAGTCCACTAGTAGAGCTATGGAAAGCAACTAGAGGAAGAGAGGCTGGTATTTCAAGACCACAGACCATGAAGAGAAACAGAAATCTCAGTTCCTAAGCTCTATATTTTCATCACTAAACAATCACTATCTTTGTTTTACACAAACCAAAAATAATTTTATATATTCTGTACTCTAATATAAAGGCAGCAGAGGTCTGCAGATATTGGCTACTTTAATTATAAAAGGATAGCTCGTTCCACATAATCTTGTTCCACATAATCACATTCCATATATTCACATATCAGCAGGATATTCATAGAGAGAGGCTAAGCACACCTTTATCTACCTTTCTGTAATGTTCGTCTAAACCATAGGCCACAGCTGTCCCCAGTGTCCCATTACATGGCAATGTCCTATGGGAACCTATGCTAGCAGGATACATCTGGAAGGAAGGGACTGAGGTGACAAATGTATATTTGTCATACAAAACACAGATGTATACACACAATTAGTTCTTACTAATGATCAGGAAGAAAGTAATAATAGACTTCTATAGTATTTTGTACCATTAAAAAGATTCTCTCTGGCATATATATCAGTAGATGTCAACTAGAACTGGGGACCATCTATAGTATATAATTATGAAAGAAATACTCTGGGCTGATCCATAAGCTTTACTGCCCTTCTGAGATATATGATATGATCAGCTGATATGTTCTAGTTCTTAGCTGGTTTTAAAGTACTGAAGTCTGTCACTGCACTCCACAGAGTGTAAACTGAAGCATAACAAACCAATCCAGGCATTAGGGTTTGCCCTGGTTTTTCACAAGAAATGAAGTGCAACATAGTCAGTAGCAATGCAAGACCTCATTAATACACATTTGTGCTTTGATCCCTCCTCCGCATCTGATATCATTATGTAGTTTTAGCTTCTTTTAAATCTTGGCAAGCATAAAGCTTCAGATTTTACATTACAAGGCCGCAGGGGAACACTCTCCAGTAAGTCTTAATCTCAACATGGTTTCTTCTCTGACTCCACAGTACTAGACATAGCTGAGGGTGCTTGAAACTAAGACCATGGTGATTTCCTTTGCTGGCTCCTGTCTAGTGCTCTCAGCAGGCAGCAAGGGCACATTTAACTGATTTTCCCAATTACTCTAATGCAGAAGTAGAAGACAAGGCAACAAAATGGAACAATATGTGGAGAAAAGAAGGTGAAGCAGTGATAAGGCCAACAGTAATAACTTTGAGATTTTTGAAAACATCAATAACAAGACCCATATGTGAAAATCTGGCTCTATCAGGACCAGTAAGACCCCACCGCAAATCCTCTCTCCAGGCCCTGACAAAAAAAGGCATGAGGATTTGCTGTCATTTGTTCAAGCTTTCTGATAGCACTCTGGGCACTTAGGAAAACAGCAGTGTAAAAATAAATGAGTCAGAAAAATGGATGTGGGAATGACAAATGCATGAGCTATTTTTCTCAAGTGACGCTTGCTTTCCACATTTCTCAAATTCTATGGGGAAGTTATTCACAGATAGTGTTCCCAAGGCAGGAACAGTTATGCTAGCTTGTTTTATTAACTCAAATTTTATGTGTTGAAATGGAAAATGCTGTATTGTTTGACTTAACAACTTTTCCTAAACTACACAGACAGGAAAAAGGGATTTTCCAGCTATGTGGTTTGTATTTCACATGCATACCATTTTGCCTTGTATTTATCTTCTTTTTTTTAATCCTTACTTTTGTGAGGCAGTAAAAAAAAAAAGACAATCATGAGCATTATAATTTTACTTGAGCAAATTGCACTTTATTGTTTTTCCCTCTTAGATAATGAGAGAAAAATATTAGAAAAATACAGTTGTGAATGT
>JAWWMO010000001.1:83081355-83143613 GCA_035047845.1 Dendrocincla fuliginosa | reverse complement strand
CGACGCTCTTCCGATCTTTTTCCCTCTTAGATAATAAGAGAAAAATATTAGAAAAATACAGTTGTGAATGTTTTTGCTCAGGATTACAGTATAGAACTGCCTTCCCACATCCCAGCATTAACAACAAATCCACATATATATACGTAAATTTTTATCTATAAGATGCCCTTTAAGGAAATAAAAAAGGATAACTTGAATTATTTAGGCTTACTAAGTGCCTTTCTGTTATATATGTTTTGGGCTTTTTCCTGCAAAGTTGGAGGAAAATACTATTTCCCTCTACAGTATGAAAAAAAAATGACCTACAGTGTCCTGACCCTCAAATGACTTTAAATCACTAGTTTCCAAAAAGCCCAAAAAAATCCAAAAATGAATCAACTGATTCATTTGTGAAATACATGATCACTCAATGCAAATTGAAACATGGAATAATTCAAACTGGTTTTGATTTCTTCTCAGCTGGACCACAACATCAACAATTCCTCAACTTTCTGCCTTTCCACCCAAGCAAATATCTAGGCTTCCCTATCATTACACTCTTCTTTCCACCACTGCTGTACAGATGGCTGCAAGGAAAAGGATACTAACAGTCATCTTTTGGGAACCAAACTCAGGAAATCAGATTTTTTATCAACAAAATGCACGAGGGCAGCCATGTATTTCTGAGTCAAGATCCAAAAACAGCTCTATGGGCTGAGGAGGGAACCTCATGAGGTGGCTAATCAGCGTCACTGAGCACAAAGACACAGACTGTCATCTGCCCCTAAACAGATCATGAGATAAACCACAAGAGAAATCCACTCCTGAAAATGATTCTTTAAAGAAGAATTTTAAAGTTTTCAAAGGGAAATAAGAATAATGGTTTTCTACCCACCTTTGCAACCACCCACTAATTAGGAGAGCATTTGACTATTTGAATTCATTTGTTCCTCAGATCATGCATGACTAGCAATGTGTTTAGCTCTCCTGTGTGTGGAAGGAGATTGATTCTGGGTATTCCCATATTTAAAGCATTGCAAGTTTTTCACTGCCCTGATTTTGCACTTATTTATGCAGCTATGTCTTTTCTAGAATACACAGTGTCTACCTGTCTTAGTACACAGGCACCAAACTGAGTGTCTTTCCATACACATGCATGACTTAGGGACTTGAGCATCTTTCAGTCAGTCAGTCTACAGCCAGGTTATGCAAAGACAGAGGCCACTGTCTTGGGCACTCATTTGGGCTTGAAGCATAAATTTAAAAGCTTTAATCATGGAATGGTTTACGTTGAAAGGGATCTTAAGGATCATCCAGTTCCAACCTCTTGCCATGGGTAGAGATACCTTCTACTAGATCAGATTCCACTAGATTACCTCTTTTCCTCTCATTACAATCCCTGATAAAGAGTTCCTCCCCGTCTTTCCTGTAGGCCCCTTTAATGCTAAGGGCAACAACAGTACACTTCATAACATACTGGAGCAGCTGCAACACACGACTAAAATAGTTTATGCATGTCAGGCTGTAGATGGCTGAAGTTGCCAGCAGCATTTGCCACAGCATCTTAATGAAGGATTCTTATAAGGAGATCTAAGCAAGAAATATAGAGATGTTTTTGTTTTATTGGTGGAGCTCATAAGATTTTGCCCTGATGTGATGCATCTTGCATGCATATATAAAAATCATTATGAACAAAACGCCTTCACAACCGGCTGCTAAATTCTTGCTGTGTTTGTCAGAGCTGCTGGCCTCTTTCAAGAATCCAGCTACACCCTCACCGTGTTTATGAAACTGAGCAGTCACCTAACCCATGCTACATAACAGAGGCGGAGACACAGAAGACAATAAACCATAGAAGAATAATTATCTTTCATCAAACCTTAGCTTTCTTCCCTGATCTAAATCTGTCGTTTCTAACCCAAGCCATCATCATAGCACACAACCTGGGGTTATCTCTTTGAATGACCACTGGAATTCCGGTCGTCTTAGAGTTCTTGCAGTAATAACCCTTCAAGAGCAAGTAGTCCAGCACATGTCCCTGGTGCAGGTGGCCTTTTGGCCCACACTGCAGGAGACTTCAGCTGAATGGATCAGAGAGCATGCAGGAAAGTAAGGAAAAAAAAGCCCTAGCAAGCTGTAGTTACACAGTGCTGCATTCCTAAGGCAAGGAAAAGAAGGGGAATACGTACAGTGACATGTACGACTGCTTCCTTCTATTCTTACAGGGAAGATGTTTTAGGAAACTTGATTCTGAAACAATGATACATGCAGACTTGAGCTTGAAAAGAAGATTTTCAAGAATAGAACAACCTTCTTCCTTTTTTACTGTCTAGACAATGCCAGTATTGGGAGTACCACAAACTTCACACTGTTGCTGAATATGAAGGCATTCCAACTTTGTTTTACTTCTTGTGAATACAACACTTTATGAAAGTGAGCTATTTTTCCTTTGAAGAGAAAAAACAAATAGGAACAAAAGCACTGAATAGCATATATTTAAATAATATGGAAAATGACAACAGTATCTGAACAACTGAAACTTATACTCACATGTACCTGTTTTATAGAATAAAACTCCTCTAAAATGTGTAATTCATTTAGATGTGTAAGGATGCAGCTTAATCAAACAGTATAAACTAAATCTGGAACTTACCTGTTTAAGAACTGCTTCAGTCAGTTTTCTCTTTTTATTTTCTCTCTGAAGAGCAGAGACAAGCAAAACTTCACATCAGGGAAAATAACATACAAGACTAGCATTATCATCTTAAAATTATTTTGTTCTTAGAATAAAAAGAAAGACAAAAAATTGGACATCACAGGTTTTTCAAAAGGAACAAACATTTCATTACTAAAAAGGTCACTTTGCCAAAACCAGAGGAAAGGTATTCCAGATTTGCTTTTCAGTAAGTCAAATATTTACATTAAAATAAAAGTGACTTAAAATATTCAAAACAAAGTTTCATGGTAAAATACAGAGACAAGAGAAACAGGTTTCAAAAGATATGTAGTGAACCATGAAACCTGAATCTCAGCAGTTAAATTACAAAGACAAGTTTGTACAGTTACCATAAAATTGAAATATTACTAGAGGAATCAAGAGCTCCTATCTGCATAAGACCTACTTTACTTTTCTTGGAAAAATTGACACCACAGCATAACTTAAAAGGCTTTATCTGAAAAAAAATAAAAAAGAAAGATGTTTTTCACTATAATTAATAAGTCTATGTAGAGGTCTATACCATTTACTGCTATAACCAGACTGCTTTCAGCATTTATACAAGACTAGATATTTCTAGCTCATACTGTTATGAAGACAAATTGTTATAAACGGCTCTCTAGACAATAAAAAACTCAGCCTAGTAGAATTCAGTGAAGATACTATAGTCTAATAAAACAGGAATTAAGGAAAATAAACATATTAAAGGTTGTTGCTGAAGGCTTTATTTCTTTGTAAGAGTTGTGCAAGAAATAAAATATTCCTCTGTTTCTTATAAAACCCAATAATGCTAAAAAATAATCTTATAAGAGATGTAAGTTATTTCATTAACCAATAAGCTGCATTTTCTCTTATGGAACTAAGCCTTGATGGCATCCATATCATTTAATATCCAGCTAATTTATAAACAACTTTTCACCCAATGTCTTTTCAAATCACCCTTCTTTTTGTGAACTGCTATTTAAAAAAAAAAAAAAAAAGAAAAAAAAGGAATAGGTTATAGTAGGAGAAATCTCTACAGCAGTAGAAATGGGATGAACTTTAGAGGAGATGGGCTGTCAGTTGCCATAGACTTTGGTGCTGTACTATCCAAGCCAGTGGTGTAAGTCGTGTAGGCATACTGCAATAATCGCTGCTACAGGAGGGTACATGTGGTACTAACAGGGAAAGGACATCTACCACAGGAAAAACTGAGGGTGCCAAAGACTCGGGAATTGGGTTTTGCAGGAGTTGTTCAGAATCTCCTAGAGAAACTCCTTACTGAAACAATCTTTTTTTATCAAAGAGGCTGGTTGTAGAGGAATCTACTTTTTCCTTGGGAAGAAACCCTTAAGCTGCAGTGTCTTAATGTCTTTTGTGCCCTGCAAAGCAGAGGGCATCAGAAAATAGCACCCAACTGGAGAGTCAACGGAGGTTCTGAAGTATACCCTTAGAACTGGAAATTCTACTGATGCTTCTTTAAAAACAAACAAACAAAAAAACACTTAATGAAATAAAAACCAAACAAAAATGATGTAGTTTTTATATTTTTGACCGAAAATAAAATAGAACTTAACTTTATTTTTAACATGGTCTTTATATTTAAGCCTTTAAGAATAATCATGATTGTATTGACTGACTATATACCATATCAGTTTGTTTGTGGCCCTAAAACTTCAGCTTGCTGCTGAAACATTATGCTTATTTACAGGAGCTTTGTTGGTGGGACTAGCCCCTTCTCACAACTCAAGATGAAAACACTGGGAGAAAATAAGGTGCCACATGTTTGACTTTTATTTAAAAATGTTTACAAATATATATCCTCACAGCAAGAAGAAACATAAAGATCAGAGCCCATGCTTCAGTAGATTCCCTGACAGAAATCAAAGCTGAAACCCTGCCCTTCAGTTGGATTTCCAGTTGAGTGAAAACCATGAGATATGTTTACAGCAGATACTCTTCCAGTGTTAGATGAAGCCACAACATCAACACACCCAACTACACTCATTAAATGTGAGTGTGTCCTTAGCCTCAGAAACATTGCACCTGAAGTATAGTCATTGCAGAGTCTTGCCAAAGTCTGGTTAATAGATAAAAGCAAAAAAGGCAACCTAATTTCCAGTTATTGTTGTACTCATTCAAATTTGGTAACAGTAACAGAATGTGTGTACATCAAAGAATAGCTTGCCAGTACCACCCATCTCCTTTCCTTTTTTCCTAGTGTTGTCTTTGCCTGTCTGCTTCACCATTCACTGTCAGTGGCTGTGGCTCTCTGCTTCCCAGAGATGTCCTAGGGAGAAAGAGCAGTAAGGCTTTACCCACTCCATGAAGACCTGGCTTTTAGCAAATAAAAAACGATTTGTGTTTCCTTTGCTTCTTTGAACATCTGGAGAGCTATCTTGTCTCTGGCAAGGTTGAAAACTCATAGGTAAAAGAGGAAATAAGTTATTGTAAGGCAGGAAAAGAGCTGCAAGGATGCTATTTCAGAAGACAAATTAGAGGAAACTGAGAAGAACGTTTACTTTCATAGCTCACAGACAGCTCTTCAGCTGTGCACTTTACTGAGTTTGCTCAAGTTTGAACAGTTTCACTTGTACTTTCAGCCCTCATTGTGATGCTGTATGTCACGTTTTCCTTCAGGCCAAACCACAGACCCCACACATCTTTAAAAGTTCTTGGTTTTTTTTAGAAATAAGTCTTAAGGTAACATTTTCTTCTTCCAAAGCACCTTCAGATCAGGCAAGCACCCAAGCTATCTCCAGAGGGTTCTTAGTACAGGCTATGGACAGGACAGAGACAGAGTGAAAGACCTACTAGGACTACCATTTGCAGACTGGGCAAGCCAAAGATTGGAAGAAGTGGGTCTCAGATTATGAGTATTATTCATACAATCAAACAGCCTCATTACAAGATTATTTTGATTTTTACAAATGAGTTGGCCTTAAATGTGGAACAACAAAGCCTGGATTTTTTTTTTTTCTAAAAATAGTTATAAATCTGTGCAATTTACTAGCCTTAAAGATGCCATAGCCAACTAACTGTACCCTTGCCTCAAAGATCAAATCAAGTGGAAAACAAAAGCTCTAAAAAAGTGCAGTTACCTCAAATCAATTCTAACAGGAGGTTGCTCTTACCTCATCTGAAGATGGCAGCTTTGATGAAGACTAATTTTGGCAACAGGAAGCTGCAGGGCTCTGATATGACATGACAATGTCAGTGAGATAACTGGGTTTTCTCTGTTAGTTCTGCAGTTCTTGAGTGGGGTTAGTGTTTGGTATGATGTGATTAATGAAGCGTGCAGTACTCGGAGGAGTACCAATTCTTGTTCTTTTTGGCAAGAGAGCAACTCTTTGGTGGTGCTTAACAACAACTGTAAACAAATACTCTCTCAAAGGACATCCTTTGAACAACATTAATAATTTCCTGTGTA
This sequence comes from Dendrocincla fuliginosa, assembly GCA_035047845.1. Taxonomy (NCBI): domain Eukaryota; kingdom Metazoa; phylum Chordata; class Aves; order Passeriformes; family Dendrocolaptidae; genus Dendrocincla; species Dendrocincla fuliginosa. The sequence continues at coordinate 83,137,509 of JAWWMO010000001.1, read as the reverse complement.
TCTACACGTAACAGTAATTGTAAGATCCATACTGCTGGATTACACAATGCATGTGCACATATTCAGTCTTACCTTCTAGGCTTGGAGTTGGGAGAAAAAGAAATAATAATAATAATAATAATAATAATGTTCACTTCAATACTACTTGTGCAAAACTCAGATATTTTAATGGAAAAGCTTATTCTTAATCTAAAACATAGCATAATTTTAAGTGTCTTTATCGTTACAGTTAAACCCTTTATTGCCTTAGGGTAAATCTAAAAACGGCTTGACTAGGCACTGTCAAAGAAAAAAAAATAATACCATCAATTTATGAACTCATGACAGTGATTTGCTAACTCTATGACATTCCACTTTTCCAGCTGGCAGGGTCCTACAAATGCTAAAGAACAGGTACAGACCTCTCTGAGAGAGCTGTAGCCTATGGCCGCTAAAACTAAGACAGCTGCACATCACCAGTTATCTTCTGAATCACACTCTGTGTTCTTAATGAACTTCTTATTATACAGTCAATAACCAGGACATACTTGGCAAGTGAAAACACAGGATTTGGGAGCAGAGTTTTTGTCATATATGCCCCTCAGCACAATTGTCAGTATGGTTCTGACCACAACCTGCAGCTGCAGTGCTCAGGCTGCTACCACAACAGGCGGGGTCAGACTGGCCCTCAACAGAAGGCATTCAATACATGGCACAAAATGGCCATTGGAAGGGGATTTATAGGATCCATCTTCCCACAGTGCTATAGTGCACACAGGTTTACATTTCTATCTGTCATCCACAGGTCAGGGCGGCATCACTTTGCAAATACAAACCTCAAAGCTATTGTACTCTGCCTGACTAGACAAAAAGCAAGCCTGCCACGGGTAGGATTATTAGGTGTCCTAGTGAGTTTAATGTTGGGCAATTTTTCCTGATGAAAAGCAGCTAAAGCGAGTGCCCGGGTGAAGAGAGGACAGCGGTGCCTAAGTGTGTATCTCTGCTATTAAAACCTCTGGCCAGAGTTTCCGCTCTACAGCCTCCGTCCGGAGTCTCCCTCGGTTGGCAGGCAGGCTGCGCCGCAGCGGCCAGAGCTGAGCGGCACCCCGAAGCCCTGCTCCTTCTCCATCCCGCCGGATCCAGGAGGGCTCGGCCCGGCCCACGCGGGAAACCCCATTCCCGGGCTCAGGCCGGCGGGGAACAGGGCTGTGCCCCGGCCGCGGGCGGACCGCACCCAGGCCGGCATCCCCGGGGCGGGGTGCGGGCGGTGCCGCGGCCCCGGGGCGGTGCAGGGCGGTGCCGCCCGCGGGCACGGCGGGAGCGGCTACGGTGCAGTGTGTGTGAGTGTGTGTGGTTGTGTGTGGTTGTGGGGCGGGCAGCCATGCGGCGCTGGAGGCTCCTTCTCTTCCCCGTGCTCCTTGCCGTGCTGGTCCCCGTCAGAGGTGAGCAGGGGCGGGCGGCGGTCCTGCCCGGGGAGGGGGCGCTGCCGCTCCCTGGGTCGGGGCAGGGGTGCGGGTCGGAGCGCTCCCTGGACGAGAGGGGCCGGAGGGGGGGAAGGAGGGGCGTCCTCCTCTGCCCGCGTCTGTCCAGGGCAGGGGAGCGGCGCTCTCTCCCTCCAGCTTATTTTATTTTATTTTATTTTATTTTATTTTTAATCCCCCATTTAACTAACTGGAAAAGTATTCCTGAGCTTTCTGCCCGCCTTCCGCACTGGAAACCCATCCTGGTGTTTAATCTGCGGGGAATACGTGGTCCCTTCCGCAATAGGGCCCTTGGGTGCAGAGGGGTGGTCCTCGAAGGAGGCTGGGATGGGGGTTTCAGAGCTACGGGAAGCTCGGCTGGAGCGCGGCTTCCATTTTAGGAAAGAAAGTGGAGTTACGACCGTCCTGAGGCATCGGATAGTTACTCACCAGAAAATCGGCCGTCACACGATACCCTTTGAAAAGATTACTGTGGCAAAACTGCAGTGTTTGCTGATAAGCTTTTTGTTGCTTCAGTGTGCGTCAGGGATGATTTTCTTGAACCCTGATCAAAAAAGTGTGTATGTATTTGCACGTTGGTATTTGGTAAAAGGAAACATAGGGAGGGGGGGAAGGGAAAAAAAAAGTAATGAAGTCCCCAATACCAGGTTTTTTTCGTGAGGAAAACTGCTAAACTGGAATGTGCAGTGCAAACTGTCATTTCCCATTTTTATGACTTGTTTCTGAGAAATACCTTTTTTCTTTTACTATGTTAATAAGCATACTTGGCGCTATGGCTAGGTATTTTCTTTCAGGTACTTTGTAAAAGCAACATTCCAAATCTTACATATCCATCCCTTTGCTGTTAAAGAGAAAGAAAAATACCTGTGCTTGACTTTGCCTGGAAGCTGTAGATAGCCCATACAGATGCTAGATAAGCAGTTTGGCTTCAAGCCTGCTTGAATTCAGTTCTGCTGTGGCCCTATTGTGGTCTTGACTCCTAGGTTAGCAAAGCTGAGCTCTTGGAATAATAGTGTAATTTTATTGTAACAATCTTTAAAACTGACAGATGATTCAGGCTGCTAACATTTATCATCTTGCTACTTATGTGGAAAACTTGCTCTACTACTTCTGCAAGCAGTCCTCATGGTCGTGGACAGCAAGATCTTTGCTGTGATGCTCTTAACACTTGGAAGTATTTGGGGTCACTCAGAAACAGTCTTCCTAAACTTTTTGATGAGAAGTTTGAAGATGAAAAGAGACTGTGTGTTTTGCTTCATGAGAAGGGAGGTACACAGAAACTGTCTTTAGGGGTTTTGTTTTGAATTCTGTGAAAAATGATTATACATATTGAACAGATTGCTTTTACAAAGCTGGTTAATTTATATGGGTACTTGTTAATACCAACAATGTGAACTGAGTAGATCAGTTATAATTAGTTTGGACTCTTCTTCCTTAAGCAAAATGTGTAAGAATTTGAGAACTGCTGAGAATGTCAGCCTGGGGAGGGTGGGGCCGTCCAGGGGAGTTTGGGATCTGTGGTGGTGCAATCTTAAAGGACAATAAAGGGAGAATTACATACTCTTGGAAAGCTTAACTGTCAGTAGGCTGGCTGTTGTCTGAATGGGGAGAACTGCTGTAAAAAGTTAAGGATTTTGCTTTATAAGCAGTTCAGCTGTCGTGTGACTGTGTGGAAATGACTGGTTTCACTGTGGCTGCCTGCTTTCATGATTCAAGTAGATAAATCTACTCCAGACTGATAACTTATGGGATCATCCGTTTTAGGCACGTGAAAGATGTTAGTGTTAAATCAATATTCAACATATCATGAAGATTTGAATATATTCTCAAGCAAAGGTAAACTTCATTGTTTGAGCTTGCTTAGAGGAAGAGCTCACTGTTTTAAGCTCAAAGATGGTGTTCAAGTATTGTCTCATATCCCCAGTATGAACTCCACGAGTCTGGCAAAGCTGGAATTTAGATACCATTGGGGCTGTATCCAGAGGAAGGTCGAATGCGAGTTTTTATACACCAGTTTCTATGGGCAGTCTGACAGCTTGCCCCTGCTGAGGATTGGGATCTTTCTGTTTCCCTCCTCTGTATTTGGTCTGGTGCCCGCACTGAGATGATTCAGTTTGATAAGTCAGCAGATGACTAATCGGGTGCATTCAGTTTGCTCTTCGGAGTGTTTGATGGGTGTTGGTGCCAGCACAGGGGAGTGGCAGGGTAGAGCATTGGAGAGTGGAAATGAGGTGGGGACAAGGGAGGAGAGGGCAGGAGGCTTCCTGCTGTGCCTGACTGTGAGGTGTGAGACCAGTTCAATCGTATTATACCTGCAAAACCACCAGGTTAGCCAAGCATCTAATTGGACCAGTAATCCTGGTTTTCATAATAAAAAAAAAAATAAAAAGAAAAAGAAAAAAAAAGTATTAGGCACCATGCGTTCTGTACAATGTATATGAAGAGCACAGGAGAAGAAGAATTAAAAAAAAATGCGTACATGATATTACATACATGGACTGAATGATCTCAGAGGTCTAAGCCAACAAAAATGATTCTGTGCAACTCTGTGTATGATGAGCAATAAAAAACTGCTACATGCAGACACAAGGCTCGAAAGCTTCCCTTTATCTGCTGTAGAAAGATTAAGGCATGAAAACTTATCTGCTTACTGAGGATCTAGAGTTTGGACTCGAGGATATATGGTTTAAATATCTGTTCCAAGAACTGAGTAGAACTTGTTGATTGAAACACAGTTGCCAAAGGAACAGTTATAGTAGTGAACACCTGGAGGTGTGCAAAATACATGCTGGAAACTGAGGTATCTGTGTTGTAAGATCAGTAGCCTAGGGTGAATTGCAGGTGGAGATCCTTTTTTTGCAAGACTGCTGTAATTAAAAGGCTCTGAGGAAAGGGAGGGAAACACTTGTGCTCCTGACTTTCTGTTGAAGCAAATCAGTGTTGAGAGAAATAACTAGCTGGATGAAAGACAGTGAAATGATCAGGTCTGTAACTAGTACATCGAGCTTTCAGCTGGGACAGGAAGGTGCTGCAGGGACTCCTGGAGACTGGGCTCTGCTTTTTGGACTCTGGAGTTGTTTGCCTTTTAAATCTGATTTAAAAACAACGACAAAACCAAACCAACAAACTTCCACAGAACTTTCAGTAGAACAATTTCAGTAGCAATGCTAGAGTGCATACATGGCAGCATGAACTTTAAGAGTGCAGTGTTTTTCTTTCTATTTTCTCTATTTTGAAAAGGTTAAGAGGCTTTTTTTTTTTTAATGTGGTGATATTTGTATAAAATGGCCACTGCACTGCTACATCAAAATGATGTCACTGCGACAATCCTTGAGCTTTCCATAGTTACAGTGATTTAACTTGGCAAGAGTTAAGTGTGACTCAGCCTACTGCCATCTAGCCAAGACCAATTTCAATATTTTCCTGATGTTACTCTGGTGCATGTGATTGGGTTGCCTGTGCTTGAGACAGGACTCTGTTTTAACTCTTGCTATGCTGAACTTCTCATTGCAATTACTTTGTATTCCATCAGGTGACAGCTGTGTTAGTAAAATGTAATAATAATAGCAGTCATTAGTTAAGATCGTCTTGCCAGGGGCATTCCTCTTCTAGCCAAACTTAAACTTCCAAACTAGCCAAATAAACTTCTAGCTTATTCATGCTCCAGCACAGAAACCTACTCTTTGGAGTCTAGTAGAAGTGTTTTGAGGCAGTGTTATGAGCAAAACAGTATCAACTCATGGAACTTTTACTTAAATTAGCTTACTGTCAGTTAACACAAACTTCCACCTCTGGATTTGGGAGTTAAGAGAAAAAAAGTGATCCATCAAACCCCTGAGATCCTCATCTTCTCTACATTAATTTTAAGCCAAGCACCCCTGCTCACTCCATTTTGGCTTCACTGCTTTTCACTGCAGGTTCTACTCAGCCCATCCCCTACTCCTTTGTTGAGGTGATATGCAGAGCAAGAAGGTTGTATACCTAATGGCTTCTTTCTGGTGCTCCTCCATGCTTCCTGCTGATTTTTCTCTGCTCCTCTTTGTTTCTCAGTGTCCCTCCCTCTGTGAGGGTCCTTATGGTCCCTCAAGGCTGTTGCTGCTCTGGTGTGAGTGGCCCACAGTTGCAGTCCCTCAGGGGTGTCCTTGCCGCTGTATCTCAGGGAGATACCATGTTGGCATAGAACCTCTACTGCACAGAGCACATGTTCTCCCCACAGTCTCTCAAATCATCTCATATGTCTCCTGTCCCTCCTTGCTGATATTCTTTATGTGTGCGCAAGCAGGAATACTCTGTGCTCCTCCGACCAGCTGAAGGTTCACTGTACACTGTCAGTGTCAGTGCCATCGTGATATGACTGCAAGTGGCACCCTGAAACCCCTGTCCAGTTTGTGCCCTGTATTTTCATAGAATCATGGAATAGAATCAGAATGGTTTGGGTTGGGAGGGACCTTAAACATCATCTAGTTCCAATCCGCTGCAGTGGGCAGGAACACACCAGCTTCATAGATGTCGTGGGATTCCCTCTCCTTTGAGTGCAATTTCAAGTAAGCCGTTGTACCATTCTACCTTCCAAGATGCCTGGGGATTAGAATGAATACAATACACCCATTCTGCTCCACAATCTTGGACAGCTGTGGTTTTGAAATGACCACTGCTATCCGAAACTAGACAAGGCTGCATTCCGTCAAGCCAACATACACATACGTTTGCTTCACCTAGGGTGATGCCTACATTTTCTTTCCAAGTAGAAAAGCTTCTAGCAACCCCTTTCTGACCTTGCTGCTGTTGTTGCTGAAGAAAAGGAGGCTGATCTACTTGCCAGGCTTCTTCAAACTTCCCTTTCCCCCATCACAAGTATTGGTTCATCATTCATACTTTTTGTGTATGTCTTATTATTCTACAGATCTCACACTGCCTCATTGCCTGCACTATGGCTTCCTGAGACAAGCCTAAGGTGTGTTCTCTGCCTCAGCATGCAAGCAGAAGTTTCATGGACCTACCAGGCTAAAAATAGCTTTTCTTTGTGCCCACATCCTAAGCCTCTGCTTATCAGTCTGGTTATGTTTCACAAATTCCCTTTGAATTTCAGATATGCTTATTAACACTGTGTGTTCAAGTAGATGCTTCTCTGAGTAGCCACTGTATTGCTTTTCATTCTCCTGACACTGAAAATCGTTTTCCTCATTGCTTCTGCACCGCATCAGTGATCGCTTAGGAGTCTGTGTGTGTGTATTCTCAGGGCCACTGGTGTTCCTGACCATGTTCCAAGGTGACTCCAAAGGCCATTACTTCTGCAAACTCATGGCAGCCTCTTCAGCGTATAACTTGTCATATGCTCGGGCACTTTATAGCCAGAGGAGTTCAGCCTTCGTGTTGTTCATTTGCTAATCAGTTCAAGTCGGGCAAAGATGGAGCCCATTACTTAGTACTGTTTTGAGGTTTTCCTTTAATCAATATATCGTCAATACAACAGAAAAATTCTCTGGAGACATGGCCTTAGAGTTTCATGGATGAGACCATGGCAAATGGTAGGACTATGTTTCCACCCTTTGCAACAGCCAGTTCCAGACATACTACACAGCTTTCCAGGTGAAGGCAATTGGGGTCTTGCTTCTTCAGTGAGAAGGATTGAAAAGAATACATTTACAACACCAGTTGTAACATACCAGGTATATTTTTTTGTCTTCTGGCTTATGCAAGAGCTGGAGCACACCTGGAACTCCAGTTGCTAATGAAGCAGCTGCATCATTCAAAGCTCTGATGTCTGCTGTTAACTGCAGGTATGCTTCTTGACAGGCTGAACAGAACTGTTGTAAAATAAATGTGTTTTGAGTCTCCCTCCTCTTGTTTTTCCAGGGAATAAGTTGCTAATTACTTTTAAATCTCACCAGTGTCCCCTTAATCAGCTCAGTACCTCTTTCAGCAAATTATTCACATTGCTAGGGGAAGACCGTCTGTGTCTGAATGCCTGCAACATTGCCGGGATCAGTAAGAGTCCTGTAGCTGCTTCCCTCCAGTACAAAGCACACTGCCTGTACCAAAAGCCTAATGTCTTCCTGCCTCATTTATCCAGCTGCAGTGCCAAGAAAGTCAAGCCCAAGGGCAGGGCAGTAGGAGCAGTGGCAACAGGTAGGGGCTGCCAATCTTGTCTATTCAAACTGAGTCTGCTTTCTGCTAGAGGTGGGTATGTGTCTTCCCCACTTACTCTGAGTGACTACCCCTTTGTCACTGCTACCCAAGGGCAATAAGCAACCATATCCATTAGGACACTGGAGATGGCACCAAGTGCTGCCTGGCTGCCTTACCCAGACAGCCCAGTCAATTTGGTTATCTGCACCTACTGCTAGTGTAGTGAATTCAGATGGATTGCCAGAACACTGTGCAGTCCAGGGGCTGGGGCAGGAGAAGGCAATGGCTGAACTGAGCTCCAACTCTGTCCTGTGCTCACAACTCCTTGGCCAGCAATGCTACATCTCTAAAAGGCCTTCCATTCAGCTTGATCATACCCTCTCTTTTTCCATTCAGGAGCATTCATAAGTCCCAGCTTCTCTGACAGAGGCATACAGAATTCCCATTCTTTTCAGGCATTTTTCCCAAAGATTTATCATATGGATTAATATTAACCCTTGATATTAACCTTGGCCTTGCTGTTAATCCTATGGCATGCTCCCTCCTATTGTACATAGGAGGTCATTCCTTTTCAAGAGGGGTTCCACCATGTTATCAGTCTCTGCTACCTAGAACCCTGCAAGTTATTCCCAACACAGCAAAACAATGTTCCAGTTTGTGTGTCTTGGCCTTTGCCTGTCTGTCTGTATTCTACCAGCAGCAACAGCACTGAGACAGCTTTTCTGCATAGCTGGGACCAGTACTGCAAAAGGTAGTGTTTGGAACTAAAACACGCTAGTTTTAGTTTGCTTTCTCATTAAAAAAAACCCCAAACATTTGTTTCTCTATATGCTTGCATGTTCTAGTCTGGGAAAGATTTCCCTGCTTGCTGCAGGGAGTCTGCTGCCTGTTGCAACAGGTACATTTCTCATCTGTTGAACATAAATACAGTGAAAATACTCAATACAGATTACTTTTCAGCTGTTTTAGTCTCTGCATTTGGTGTGACTGTGAAGCCCAGAATAACAGGATCCAGAAGATTTCCTACACAGAATTCCAAAAACGCATAAGGCAAATTCCTGTGACAGTCTGTGAACTTACTTCTTTGTGTTATAAGGCCTGTTTACAATAGTTCTTCTAAATATTGAACAGTTCCCTTAAAATACATAGTTAACATGTCAAACGCAGGACTCATTCAAACATGTTTTAGGAAAAAGATCGTTTTGAAAGAAAACATTTACTTTCTAAGTCAGGTCTGATCACACAACATCATTGGCTGCATAACAAATGCATTTGGCTTACTTTATACAGATTTCAATCACTTGTGAAGCATCCACATACTATAAACATCTAAGAAATGGCAGCTTTAACAGTACTTGTGAAAGGAAGCCCCCTTGACTGAAGCAACTATTAGTTAACTACAGATGTTAATTTGCCCTACTTTTCTCATAGTTGTTTTCTGTAAAACTCCCATTAGATCTCTTGCTTCAAAATTTTTCACTGGAAAGGGTATCTGTTTCTTGATGTGTGTGAAGTATCCACAAACCTTATTTCACTTTGACCTAAAGCATTTTTATCAAGGTAAAATCAAACTTTGTTTTTAGGATAGCAGTCATTCTGTCATGAGGTAAATACTATCACTCAGTATGAAAGTTAATCTTTTCATGAAATAGAAGTTATTTTTGATTAAATACCCATCAATCTAATCGGTAAAAATCTGATTTTAATTATAAAACTGTGTTTGTATGCTTTTTTTGCTTAATCACAGGAAAATGTTGCCTGTATACTTTCTGTTTGTGAAGAAGTCCGATATTCTGAGGAAAATATAAAGTAAATTATTAAACTGATATTTTCAGGAAAGCCAATCCTGCAAGTCTGGTTATGCCTTGCAGTATTGGTAGTATTACTGTTTTTATAACTGCCACAAAAAACTACACTCCAGAGCTTTTCTGTCTGGAAAAAGTGGAGTTGGAGTGTTTAGGCTTGCCACTTGTTTGTTTCCTGCAATTTGGAGGAAAATACTGAACCTATGTGAAGAGAAATGGAGCTAGTGGTGATAGTAGTTGTAGTAGTATTGAGATGTGGTGAACTAAAAATAAGTGAGGCAAATGTGTTGGGTAGTATACAGTGTTTATTAGACCTGATGCTATTGTTGGACAAAACAGACAGCTCTGGAGTCACACAAGCCCTTGTTAAATTTAGAAACAAGGAGTTTCAGGAGTTTGTGGAAGCCTCTGTGGAAAGCTTTTCAATAAGGCTATCTTTGTCTATATTTTATATCTTTATCTTTCAATCTACTGATTCTTCTCTCACTTCTAGCTACCCAGACCTGTCTGTATGTTCCCTCTTTGATGCCAGAAATGTCTGCCTGCCTGCCTCTGTTTCTCAGTACATCCTGGATGCCAGGCATTTTGCAATTTGATCTCAAATTCAGTAATTACTTCACCCTCTATTCCCTGCTTTCTCCCTCTCCAAATGTTGCAAAAGGTTATAGAGACATCCCTTCATCAGATCAGAGCTGTAGCTGCTTGTCTTAGCCAGCAAGTTTGCAATGTGATTTACAATATCTTTTCCTCCCCCATTCTCACAAAAATCTTCAGCTTTCCTTTTTGTTATTTTGTCCTTCTGTAAAGGTCAGCTCTTTTCTGTGCATTCTAAGCAGTGATGTGGACTTTTTTTTGCCAAAACTTCAGGCACGAGCTGTGATTCTGAAGCTCATGACTGTAGTGAGCTGACAAATCCTCTACATGTAGACTTACCTCTCTCCCCTTCTCCTCTTCCCAGCCCACTACTGCTTCTACTCCTTTCCTTTTGGTGTTGCCATTGCATCTTTGTCACTGGCTCCATTGCCAGTCCTATTCCCAGGCACAGCTCCCTTCAGCTTGCAATTCTTATCTGTCCTGCAGGCAGTTTTTCCATCCATTCTTATTGCTTTCCTGTGGTGCTCTATGAAATGAGTGAGTTTCTAATGAGGAAATTTCTTCTGCAGTCTGGCTTTTAGAGGGTGATACAGAATCAAGGTGGAGATGATGAAGTTATTTCTTAGAGTGGACATGGAGAACTCTTGGTAAAGGTTTTGTCTAAATATAACAGAAGTACTTTCATAAGATGCACTTGAAAAAGAAATGCTTAAGGTTTCACTGTGAATGCATTCCAGATGTTTTGCTGGGCACATGAACACATTGAAACTGCTTAGAACATAGCCTTGGTACCAAAGGGAAGATTTATCTTTTTCCTCAAGTAATGTAGGATGGGAAGTTAAGAAACTTGCAACCTTCTTTTAAATGAGAAACAAATCTGACAACACCTATGCCACGTTTCTGGCTTGCCATCTGTCTATCTGTGGCTGCCACTTAGTTGCATGCTAAATAATCAATTTATTTTCTCTCTCTGGTTTGGGCAGCTAAAACTAGTCAGATTGACCTGGGTGCACGGCTGTCTTTCAGAAATACTTTTTTTGGTAGTAATTTTGCATGCAAGGTAGAAAGTTATTTGAAGTAGAACAAATGAGCCTTCTGCTGCAGTATTCCACATCGCCAAGAACAGCAGACTGCTGTCACGTCACACGTCCGGTGGCTGAAGCTTATCTGCCCATTTCCAAACCAGTGCTGGTGTGGTGCAGTGGAGCACAAGGTGTGAAATCCTGCCTCACTGGATTGTCGTATAATGCAAGTGTCTCAATTAATCCCTTAATAGTAAATACCTGTAGGAAGAAAAGTGTCACTGTTGTTACTGAAACATCAATTTTTATTGAGTAGAACAATAGGTTTTGATATAAAATGAGCTGACTAGTACCAGAAATTATTCAGTCTTAGAGCAATAGATTAAAATGCAATCTGAATCATTGCAAACACTGTAGTGGGTCTGGTTTCCTCTACCCCGTGCCTTCCCAGAAAGAAAACTACCTGCAAGACCCAAAGTCTTCCTTGTCTTATTTTTTGTAAAAGATATAGTAGCTCTTTTTTCAAGTACACAGATTGAAAAGCCTTAGAAATCTTTTTAGCCATAGCTGAACAAGCCACAGTGAAAAAAAATTCTGGAAAAGCAAAGTCAATTTTACTGTTCATGTTTCTGGCTAAATTACAGAATTTGTTTGGATGTTACTATTAGTATACAAATTATATTGAATTTATAAGGCTTCTGGTGAGGAAGGTGAAAGAAACATGCTGTGAATTTAATTGTCAGCTTACAAGTATCAGCAGACATAAAAAAAAGTCTTGCTTTCTAGGAGTCCTCATTTCAGTGCACTGCTGTAAAAATTACAGTATTCTTGATCTGATTCTGTGTGCATTGGAAGTGTATATTTCAAATAAATGTTATTTTAAAGAAGGAACTTATAAATGCAAATCCAAGTTTTATTTACTTGTTCAACATAAATTATAATTTAACTTCTTTTTCCTTCACCAGAGTGAGGATTATTTGAGGTTTTGGAGCCAATGCCATCTAATGCAGTCCTCCCTAGACTTTCAGCCCCTGAGCCTTGCTGCTGCACTTCCCTTTTCCTCTGAGGCCCCCTGGGAGTGCTCTTTCTTCTGTCCCTCCCTGCCTCAATCCAAGAGGCTACAACGGATGCAGAATGTGAGCAATTAAGGATGCAGACAAAAGAAAATACTGTTATTTCCTGACTGTTTGCTGGGGAGGGAAGCCTTCAATCTAGTATCTTACATACTTTTATTGCTCTGTAAAGTGTTTTACTGAATTAGGATAAGGAGTAAAAGCACACAGCTTTTGCAGTCATGGCTCAAGACATCACGCAATTGCCCTGAAGACGTTTCTGCCTTTCTCCACACAAGGCTGGGCAGGGTACTGAGCTATAGAAATATATATAGAGGTTTTCAGTGCAAAGAGAATGTTGTTATCTGAGTAGAAGCTGTCGAGGTAAACTTCTGGTGATAAAATAACATTAGGTTGTTTGATATCAGTTGTAGTTACTAAAATCATTAGTTCTCCTGAAAGTGAATTGCACTATGTGGAAGAGTTTGCAAACTACTTGAATAAAACAGTTTTCTTAACTTGGAGACTAATCTTATGACTAATGACTGTTGTGGTCTTCAGTGTATATGACTGTTAATTTTTGATGCTGACTGCAATTTGAGTTATCCTAGTGAGGCTTAATGTGCATGAGTCTGTTCATGAAGGCCAGAACAGTGAGTGTTTAAAGTACCTTGAATGTGTGCCCCTTCCCAGTCCCACCATCTCCTCTGGTGTCCATCTTAGTGCCATCAGTGTGTATGTTGCTGTGCACTTTTCAAATTATAGTTTTAACTGCTTGTGATGTGGCTGCTGTTTTGAAGTGCACACTTCAGAGCAAGATGCTTTATGGATGTCAGTCAACTGCAGAAAGGTTCCTCTCAGAAACTACTGAAGCTGTTCCTAGATGTAAGTGAAGAAATCCTTGAGAAGTAACTAGATTCTTTGGCACTGAAGGAGGGAGAGGTGCTGACCATACTGACTTTGACCTCTGGAGTGTGTTATGAAAATTTGTAACAGGCCCTTGCCAATTGAGGAGAGAGGCTAGGATGCGAAATACAGAATTACAAGGGTAAATATTTATGCACGTGAGGTATCCCGGCCAAACTGGGGACATCCCAGTGTGGTTTTACACAGGGTTCTTTTAGCTTTCAAATGCTCAGGTGTAACAAAATTTGACTAATCACTGAGACCCACAGTACTGAATAGCAATCATAGTAAAACTTTGAAAAGCCCCCATTTTTCTTGCCGCTCTTCAACTGATCCAAACATTCTTGAAGTCAGACTCACTTTACTTACTTATATGTGTGATGCCAACCAATGATGGGAGGGTTTCAAAGAGGTGTTAGAGGGGCTAGGATGCTCAGATTATCTTGGTTGTACAGGCATGTATTTTATCCTTCATGGACAGCTCTAAGCTTCCAAGAAGTAAAATTATTATTTACAGGGCTGAGCTGTCCTTTGGTTTCTTTTACTTAAGCATGAACAATGTCAAAGTCTCCAGTAAAATTCCACTACCTCACTGCATTGCAATGTATAATGTGAACTAATATATATTAACAAAGTTAATATACATTAATACTACAAAGACTGATTTATATAATAGTTAGGGAAGAGAACTTATGTAACAAGAGTAAATGTGAGCCTTGTGGTAAGAATGCACCTGGTTATGGAAATCTAGGTGATGTGATTAGTAGCTGCTTGTCAGCTTTGTGAAAGCTTAAAGTCCCGTCTGTCAAGAAGCTTAAACTTTGAAGCTGTAGACTGTGAGCAACATGTATTTAAAGAATTTTGATTTCTTAGGTTTGTAAAAAATGAGCTACTGACATTTCTTATGCCAGGACAGAGTTTCAAAAGTGGCTGAATGCAAAGTAGTACACAGTGCCTGCTTGATCTTGGTGAGATTTGAGAACAGGTTTTCCTGAGGCTGCTTCAGAGCTCCTGGGGCAGCACTGGCACAGGTTTCTGAAGAGACAGTGGTGAACATAAGAGGTGTCTGGACCATTGTGAGCCTCCCTAGGGGAATAGCGATTGTGCTGACACCTGAGACTAGGGAAGAGAGGCAGAGGTACTCCTTGCCTGCTCCAGGGGCCAGAGGACAGGGCTGGCTTCTGCAGGTACTCTGTTGATGCAAGAGAAGGCAGTGGCAGCAGTGGCCCCAGGGCTGGGCTCTCTGACATCAAGTAACTTCATGCTTAATGCATAGAGTGACCGTGTAGTGTAGGGCAGCTCTGAGGAAGGTGCTAGGAACACTAGACCAGTTACCTAGAAGGGTAAAAATTTCACTGTGTTGGTGCAAAGACTAAACATGCAGGCTTTAAAGAACCTAAGGTGAGGCAATACTTAATCAAACACCTGTGACCTTTGTCAAGGGTATGCTACACTTGGATGCAGACAAGACTATGATTCTCTCTGCCACTTGTATTTTGCATTAGTCCCTGCATTGACACAGAAGGAAACTCAGTATTTGCTTTCTAGAAAATACTGTATTCAAATGCTCACTAATTTTAGTAATGTGTTTATGCTTGGTAAGGCCAAGTACATAGGGGAAATAGGAATAGGCATAGTATATGACACTTGCAGCCTTGAATTGTGATCATGCCCTCCTGAAGTTGCAGGTAGGAAAAAATGAGTGAAAATCAAATAAATATGTCCAATAACATTTTATTTGTTGTCATCTGGATTCAGCACCTTTATGGCATTTTGTAAAACCCTTTTCCTCTCTTTTCTGCTTCCTATCCCAGTGCCCCCAAAACTTATTCCTGTCATTTCTTGATGAAAGTACCACATTTCTATCACCTAAATGTTCCTCTAACAGCTTTTCTTAGTGTAGCTTAGGTTTCTGCTTACAAGGTTCAGGAGACAGAGGAATGTATTTCAGTTCTCATTTGTAAAAAGAATCGCAGATGGGCAGAGTGACTATTTTTATTTGTAGTTCTATGACTTTTGTAGCACAAGGAGTTTAGTCCAGTGCATAGAATTGGCCCATATCACAGAACTGCAGGGTGCTGAGGCTGGAGGATACCTCTAGAGACCTTTCAATCCCATCTCCCTGCTCCAGCAGGGTGAGCCACTGAAGGTTGCCCATTACTGAGGTCAGCCATGTTTTGCTTATTTTGAACATGTGAATGTTTCAAGAAACAAATTTCCCCAAAGCAAGGAATACGCTTCAGCTCTTTTGAAGATGCTGTTAGTGACTTGGAAGCTCTTTTAAGCATAAGGAGATCTGGGACCTGTAGCTCTTCCATTTGATGCTGTTTTGCCACTGAGGGTTATCACCAAGCATCGCAACTGTAGATTGAGGGAAGGTGGTCACATGCATTATGGGCGCGAAGAATTATTAACTGTAAGAAAAGAAGCAGACTCCAGTAGGCAACTCATCACTATGTGAGTTGGGATTAAGATGCCAAATATTTGCTTTTATCCTCATTACTTGGTTGAAGGGACTCACAGGAGTTCTTGCTATTTTTTTTTTACCCCTTGTTTCTGTATAAGCAGCTCAGCATTTGACAGGACTGTTGCCATCATGTTAATTCTCTAGCTTTGCGACTGACTCTGTTCTTCTTTATGCTTTCTGCTGATTTAGAGCTGTTCATTCTGTCCTCTTATTCCTATGTCAAATCCTCCCCCCCAGAAAACTCTGCTTATAGTTAGTAAGAGCTCTAAGACCCTCATTGTAGTTTGCTACCTTCTGTAGCTCAAAGGGGCAACAAAAGTTGCCCAGTATATGGGAAAATTTCAAGCAAGCAAAATTCCCCAAACCGTGCTTCAAAATATGTTTTTTCTTCTCCAATAAGCGGCTTATTTTACCATGTTTTGTAAAAACCCCTCACGTGACTACAGTCAAAGTAGATAGTTTTGAGTCCATATGTAGCCTTGTAGGCTTTTTAAAGATGTTGTCATTTTTGTACAGGAGGAATAGTTAGTAATTCAAATATTAAAATAAATCACAAGTAAGTCTAAACACCTTTCTCTAGCAGCCAGATCACAAAAAGATTAGGCCACATAATTGCCTAACTTTTAATGTACTGTGTTTTCAAGATAGGTGAAAATAAAGTAACTTTTCAGGGAAGCAGCTTTTGTATCACTGTACAAAAATTAAATATGATCCTTATTAGGTTAGTCTTTCACATCTCTTTGAAGAAGAAATAAATCTTTTTATTGGTTCCAGTGGAGATTTAGCTGATTTTATTCCCATCAGTTACATTAGTGTATGCACTAGATGGGCAGAAAGCATACACTCCCCAGATGTAAAAAAATTATCTTTGCTTTTTTGGTTGATTTGCAGTTCTTATCTGTGTTTGGGGCTTATTTGTTTTAGGTAGGAAGGGGCTTCCTTCTGCTTAACAAAATTTTATGCAAAGTTTTTTGTTTTCTCTTGCTCTGCAGAGCAAATTTGAAAGCAGCATCTATAGGGTGGGTATTTGTAGAGGAACAGGGTTTGAAACCAACAGCGTGGGATTTAATTTCGTGAGACTCTAGGCAGGGATAATTATAAACTGCTGCTTGGCAGTGGGAATAAACATCCTATCTACGTTGCCTGATGCAGAGATCTCACCTGCAAGCTTATGCACTAGCTGAGGGGAAAGAGTATAGTTTTAAATTGTTCTTCCATTAGCTACTTAGCTGGAGGTAGTTTTCATGTTCCACGTTCTCCATTTAAAACCTTAGAGATACAGTTCTTAGGGTAAGATACGGAGAACCAAGTCACCTTTCTCTCAGGTTTTTTGGAATTAAATTACTTCACTTGATTTTGCTTTAGGACATGCTGGAAAATAACTTTCAGAATGTAAGCTGAGCAGTAGAAGTCTTTTACTAGTGCTGGTGGGACAAAACCTGGATTGAAATCAAGTGGTAGTAAGCTTAGAAAACAATTGGAAAGGATTTGATGTCTATATTCTCTTATTTAAAGTGTTACTTGAACAAGTTCCAATGTGTTGGCCTTTCTGTATTTTCTATAGGTTCTGTTATGGTTAGGTGTTGAATATTTCTAGTTCTTATGTTTTCAGTCCCCCAAGAAGGAGCACAAGGCACATTGTGTAGACTCTACAGAGATAAGAGGCCTCTTTGAGCTCAAGATTTTTCCATATTTCATGAAAATAAGTAGCTAGGGAGCAGGACAGACATGAATTGGGCAGTCACAGACCACATGAAATTTTACAAGAGCAAGTGCTGCATTCTCTACCTGAGATGGGATAATCCTGCTTCTATGTACAAACTGGTGACAAGAGGCTGGAAAGCAATCTGCAGAAAGAGATCTGGGCCCTTGTGTTGATGGAAAGTTGAAGATGAGTAAACAGTCTCACATCCTGGCAGCTAAAAGAGCTAGTTGTGCCCTGGGGTGCATCAAGAACAGCAGTGCTGGTGTGTCGAGGGAGGTGATTGTTCCCCTCTATTCTGCACTGGTGTGGCCATACCTTGAGTCCTTGTGTACTGTTTTAGGTGCCTCAATGCAGTAAAGAGATCAAACTGTTAGATATGTCCAGAGGAGAGTGACCAAGATGGTGAAAGCCCTTGAGAGCAAGACTTACTAGGAGTGGCTGAGGTCACTTGGTTTGTTCAGCTTGGAGAAGGGAAGGCTCAGGGGTGACCACATAGCAGTCTACACCTTCTTCAAGGGTGGCAGCAGAGGCAGAGGTGCTGATCTACTCTCTCTAGTTACCACCAACAGGATGCAAGGAAATTAAATGAAGCTGCATCAGGGGAAGTTCAGGTTGGGCCCTAGGAGCAGGTTCTTCTCTGAGAGGGTGATCAGGTGCTGGAATAGGCAGGAAGGAAGTTGTTGTGGCATCAAGCCTGACAGAGTCTAAGGAGCGTCTAAATGAGGCTCTTATTCATATGGTTTATTTTTAGTTAGTCCTGTGAGTAGCAGGGAGTTGGACTTGATGATCCTTATGAGTCTCTTCCAACTGGAGCTATTCCATGATTATAGGTTAGTCAGCCACTGATGAAGTAGCAGGTAATGTCAGCTGTGGATTGGAGACGAGGTGTCACCTGGTCCATTGACCTACAACTGGAAGACTAGTTGCAGCTTGCAGGCTCTGTGGCACCCTGTGGTGCACGAGGTCCGAGGCTGAGAAGGAAGGAAGGAAGGAAAACACTGGCATGTTTTGGAAAACAAAATTCAAGCAGTCAGTTGCTCAAGTCAGAAAGTTGTTTGTGGTGATTCATCACAAGTCTCCTTTCTTGGTGTGTCACCATACATGTGACTAATGGAGGAACTTTCTAAAGCTCCTGTCGGCTTCTGCAGTGGAATGTAAATATGACTAATACTGTAGCAGTAAGTATGAGAGCGGTGATAGGTCTTTGCAAAGCACTCCTATTTGCATAGTTACTTGGATCTCTTGAATACCCTCTAGCTCTTCAGCTATTCAAAAACGTAGGTTTGCTCTTTTGTTTTGCCTACTGTTTTTCCCGCAGCTAACACAAACTATACCAGTTACTAGGGACAGCCTGCTAAAGACCTGACTCTGGAGATCCTGGTATTTGAGCTACAGGCATGAAAGGAAAATAGTGTAGACACTTCTGAAATATTCTTGAATCTACTCATGCCCCTAGGAGCTAAAAATACCTGCTGTATTTGGCTTTATATGCAATATAATATCTGCTTTATTTGTAAATATCTTTGCTTAGACTAAGAAAATACTCATAAGCTTGGTTGCTCTGGGTGCTCCTTAAACCTGTAGGGAATGCAGGATATTCTTGCTGATTTTTTTTCTACTTGGCTCCTGACATACCTGTGTTCTAGCACTGTAGCTTTATCTCTTGTTTTCCTATTATTTATTTCCTGGAACCAGCTGAATCCCTGGTACTGACCTTCTCTGCTTTCAGGCTAAGTCACTGAATTCTAGTTTAGTTGGACCCATTCATACCAAAAGCTGAGCGAGTACAATTGTAAAAGCAGCTTCTTTAAAGACATGGGAAGGTTTGTCATAAACAGCGGAGAAACACCTTTCTTTGCTGAGAAAGCAGACTGCCAGCACCTTAAAGTGCAGATAATTGTAACAAGTTTCATAAGCTAGTATTTAACATTTTCTGCTACTTTACCTCAGAAAAGTAATGTGTGTGAGAAGCCTGACATCTTGCTGCATGCTTGGAAAGCAGAGGTGTCATTGCAGAATACTGACTAATTCCAGTCAATAAAGCATGATCTTTTTCATTTATTAACTCTCGAATTTGTTATGCCTCTGTCAAAGCATGTCTTCTGTGAGACTGGCAGTCAGCAGTCACATCCTAAATTATTTCTCCATAAAAATCTTTTGTGAAAACAATCCCTTAAAATAACAATGTCACTGAAAGCACACCCTTTCACAATGATTTCCTCTTCTTGAGGGAAACCACTGCAGCTGGAGCCATTTTAAGTTCCTGGACTTTGTTTCTTGATGGCAATGGGAAACTCTTCAAATAGCCTCTTTTCTGCTCCAGGTAAAATTGCAGCTGCACCAAAGCAAATAATGTGTATGTGCTTGTTTTTTCTTTTGTCACTCCTAAAAAGAAACAGGGCTCTTGAAATATACCCACCAGTGTAACATTCCTCATCTTTAACTTTGAGACAGTGTTAACAGTTCATGATGGTCCATCCTTTGGGGTACTCTGGTAGAGTGTTTTGAGGAGTATGTATCTTCAACAGATCCCTCTGCCTACCTTCTTAGAGTTAGACTATGAAATATCTGATCAACTCTTGTCTTTGGTGTAATTCCCAAGAGACTGTAGCACGAGAGCTACATTTACTTGAGAAAATAAACAAACTAGAATTCTGGTTTGAGGAACAACTATGCAAATACCTGTTTAAATTTCTTTTGAGTGTTTTCTTTTTTTAACCTGTTAATATGGAAATATTTTGGTGTAGTCTAACCAAGGGGGTAACTTCAGAAGTAACTAACATTTGGGTCTTCGCATTGGCTAATTTTGCAGAAGTTTTTAAGATTGTATTGCAAGATGATGTAGGCTTCAGATAAGCAAGCCAACTTGGCTGTGAGCAAGGTGGTTCTTGGGTCAATGTTACATTATGGGAATCGCTGCTTAGACTTCAGGTTTCACTTTCTGCTGTAGCAGTTCAGTTGGCCAGACTCAGTACTTTTTTTATGCCATTCAAGTTGTTGTTCCTAGCACCTCTATTAAAAAAAAAATGTATCTTAGTCTCCTTTCTTCTTGGAAAAAATGTCATTATTCGTGCATTATCTGAGAAGTAAAAAAAGATTTCAATTTTGACTTCAGTTAAGATGAAAGATGTCGCCAACTATAGGAGTATCCGTCATTCCTGGTATTAAAGTCATGACTTGTCCTTGTCTTACTTAGCTTGATCTGTCATGTAAGTGAAAGGAACATTCTGCTTGTGGTTTGATTTGGATGTTTGTTTTTTAATTCCTTTCTTCAGACTGTGCAGTAGCCTGTTCGGATGCCTCTTTTGTAGCTACATTCTTAGAGGAAAGACACAACAATGCTTTATGCAGTTACCTTCTGCATTAAGGTAGTTCTGTCTGGAAATAACTTTGACTGGCTTGATACTGTGTAGGTAGAACAAGCCTTCCAGCTTCTGTGGGATTGAAGCATCTATTTGGGTGTCTTTTTCTTGAATAGCCAGTATCTTCTTTCATGCCGTATTCTCATTCCATGTTTCATTGAAAGTAGGGATAATGAACAATCAGAAATATCAGTGGTTTAAGCTGTCCACTTATCTCACAAGACTCTGCTGCTGAGATCACACTACTATATTTATGTTGTGAAACCAGTTTGTATCATGTATATATTGAGTTATTGTGTTTGCAGTTGGCTGGCTAAGCAGCAGTGGCTCTAGCAAATTACTTAATACAGCAAGAGAAAGTCTTCTTCTCCTAAGGACTGAACATAGAGTTTAATCTTCCCCTAGTGGAGAGCATATAGTGGCACCAACTGCATTTAGCTGTGTTTTAGGAAGTTGAAAAGACTGCTCAAGGTCATATGTGCTAATATTGTAACCACCTTCATGCTGCTAACCTTTGTTAGGAGGAAGATAAGTCTTATAAACCCGTGAAAATTCATTTTTAAAGCCAAGATTTTAAAACAATTACCCAATTACATGACTTCCATAATGGTTTTTGTGCATTGGAGCTCTCCCCCTGGTCATTTTGTGGTTCAGTGAAAAGAAGTCTGGGAAGGAATATGCTATGGGTGGCACTAAGAAAGCATGCAATTGCCTTAACAAGAATAAAGGATTAAGTCTATTATATTGACTGTAGGAATGTGTGTTCTGACCCTCTGGATCCTTTGTATTGAGCAAATTTTTAGAGCTGTTCCCTTTTTTTCTGAAGAGATCTGTGGGTAGTTAGCTGGAAAAACAAGAGTAAGATAAAGTAGTGTTCTTACTGTTTCTTTTATCTTCTACAGGCAATTTTGATGACTTCAACTTGGAAGATGCATTTGGTAATTATTGCACTCACAAATTTTGGGAGGTAGGCGGGAAAATAGTGGCTGCTTTTCTGACTTGTTTGTTTCCAAGTATCACTATGTGACCAAGCATGACACGTTCCCCGCATATAGTTTGTTTAAACCTTAGCAAAACAATTAAGCTAGGGTTTGTCAAGATGTTGACCACATAGAACTCAAATTTGTCTTTGGAACACTTAAGGTTTCCTCTTAAGGGGAAATTGTCTTGCTGTATAGATTTGTACTTTCCATTGTATAGACATATGCTTACATTTGTCTTTCATGTAGCTTGTGAGCAGTGTATTAAATTTTCCCCTAATCATCCCTGACAGATAATATAAAGACGACAAAGAAGCCTTTTCCATCTCGGAGGACTCCATCACCAGATTTAGGTGAGATCTCATTAGCTTGTAATGTCTTTTATTGTAAAGTCAAGCACAGTGTACATAATAATTTGAGAGCCTGAACTTTTCAGTCTAGTGGCACACAGGGTTGTGATATTTCTACATAAAAAGCAGTTCCCTAACAGGAAAAGGATTTCTTCATTTTAGATTCTTCTGCTAGTGCTTTCACAAATGTACTTTGTGATTTCACAGGCTTAAAGACCCTGTGAGAATCCCTTCTGTTGGCTTTCAGTCTGCATGTTTGGAGCTTGCTCACCTTGAGCTGGCCCTTGACAGGTATTATGATCACCAAAAGCAGGATGTCATTTGGCAAATAGTGCCTGGGAACTGTGGGGCTCTTCTGTAGGCCACTGTTGAATGAGCATACTGTTACATTCCTGGTGAAAACATTGTGAGGTGCATTTTGCGATAAATAGTCTAAGGCTAGTTCAGTTTTTGCATTACATTTAAGACTTCCCCTCTTTCTTTGTAGATGATTTTAACTTGGATGATGCTCTTTATCCTGGTAAGTTTCATGTTTTCCTGGATACTGTTTGAAGGTAGTTGTGCAATGTCTATCTATCCATTATGATCTAAATGTAATAAAGACACTGAGTTGATTAGAGTAAATAAACATAACTAGACTGCAATTATTTTACCTTGATTTTTAAGGTTCTGGATCACAAAAACTATATGAATTTCAATGATTTCTTAGCCAAGTCCTACTTGTTTCTTTATTGTGTCTTCACTAGATGGCACTAATTCCATAAACTGTTACTTAGGGAAGTAGTTTTTAAATCTGAAGTAATCTCCTTTACAGGAAGTAATTTTAGTAGCACAAGGAAACATCAGTATGTTAGAAATAATTTGAGGGAAAGTACTCTTTTTGATGTGAAGACTGTAACCAAATGCAGGAAAATTACTAAGATCTCTATTTTGTAGCAAGCTAAATGAAGTGTAATTGTAGGGATCACATTTTTAGTTCTATTCTATGTACCTTGTCTATTCTTTTTAAGTTAGGTACCAACCTTTATTATTGGTTAAAACCCAATAATTTTAAAAGAGAAAACAGCCAAGTAATCTGTGCCCAGTAGAAATATCTAAAGAATTTCAGCCTTTGAGATATGACATGCAAACTAAAATGCTGCGTAACAATTGAGTTATTCTGTATATGTTTAGTTATAGCAAGGATCTGACGTACAGAAACACTGTTAGTTGCATTAAAATAGAGCGTTCAGCTAAAATAACCAAACAAATACAGCATTAGTTAGTGAAAGGAAAATGACATGGGGAAGTTTTGATACCATATTTTAGGTCAAGTAGTCTTTAAAGGTCACTGCATGCTCTGCTTTTGGTCTCTTCACACTAGTAACTTTATTCAAACTCTTACTTGTCTACAGATGGTCCCAAGCCAAATCCTCCTGCAAATCCTAGAGACGCTGGTAAGACTGACCTAACAGTAATTTCTGAACAGTAGAAAAGTATTTGTTAATCTCTCCTAGTTCCTTTTAACATTACTGTATTGTAGTTCAGTTTTGACATCTTAACCTTATATTTTTTAATTTTATTTTTTTTTAACTAAATCTCTCTTCTGTGTGCAGATAATCCCAAGCGAGATCAACCTGAAGACTCTGGTAAGGCTTCTATCACAATCTCCTGAATTCTGACATGCCTTTACTGTCTCAATTACACTTCTAATAATTGATCCGTGTTAATTGGCTGCTATGTATATCAGATGTGGCACTTGATAAACACTGAGGATTGAGGGAAAGTTGTCTTGCAAATAAGCTTTGAGCAGCCTTGAAATTCCATAACAAACCTGTTGAGTCACTTTCACTTAAAAGCAGGATGGTGTGGGGAGGAGATGGGATGGGACCGTGTGTATGCTTTGGGCAATGCTATGCCTGGCTGCCTATGGTGGAGCACCCATGTACTGGATTGAGTTCTTTCGTCTTTACAAACTGAATCCCTTCTAGTCATGCTAAAAGGTAGGTAGGAACTGCCTATGATCTTCATTCTTAAAGGATCTAATGAAAGGTAAAGCTCCAAGTTAAAGGGTTGTTTTGGGGTTTTTGGTTTTTTCAAAGGCCCAGTTAAGGAACACAATTATTTGTATTTGGAAGATAAGTTTAAAATACATGTCCTTCCCTGCCTGTTTGCTTTAGAGGTCTTGTCTGTCTTTGCCTAACCCAGAACAAAGCAGATTTAGATAGATACAGCTGTGAGAATGCCATTATCCATGAACATGGTGGTAGAGTCCTTACCTGGAATACAGGCCCTAGATCTGTTCTTTCACCTGACAGATTTGCAGCAAATACTTGAATTTGGGTCTTGCATGCCTCAGTACAGTGTTTTTGCCACCCGACTAAAGCATCCTTTAATGCCATACTTTTAATTTTGCTACTTGAAACATATTTGCTTTGCATAAACTAAAGATTCATTTGGCAGCAGAGGGAAGGAGGAGAAGGTCCCATGAGGGAGATGGGGAGGCTTCTTAAGGAAAGGGTCAGTGGAAATGGAGAAGGACTAGTTCAGTGTCTTGCAATAAATCAGAGACGGGAATTACCTTTGGACTGTTTGTGACTTAGAAACCCAACTCTGAAGTATCATTCAAAGTTGCAGCCTTGAAAGGAAATGGTCCTTTCCTGTCCATGTCCTTTCTTTGCTTTCACAGGTTAGTGAGACTTGGACTACTCCTGTTAAGTAGCTTATAGGATTTTAGCTTGCTTAGCCTGGTTTCTGCAGTACTGCCTGCTCTTCTTGCAGTTGTTCAGGAAGTCCAGAGGCAGGAGTGCTGCTGTCAAAATGTGTAATGCTCCGCTGAAGGGATTGACATTGGAAAGGCTTTTAAAATGTGAACATGTTGTGACTATGATGCTGAACCTAAAACCACCACAAATTCAGTTGAACAATCTTGAGAAAATTTCCGTGTTATATTACGTGCCTTGATATGTCTTTTCACTGAACTTAAAACATGTAAAGTAATGCTATTTGTATTTTTATAGGCAAAATTAAAGATGAAGATCTATTTGATGGCAGTTTACCAAAAGGAGGAGGTGATGGTAGTGGCAGCAATGGTAAGTTAGTGGGTTGTGCTTCATATTGTTCCTATGGCTGCCTGAGTTTTTGATCAAAGTTTGCACCCAAGCTGGTTAGCATGCTCTAATTTGTAACACATTTGGTTCTGGTATCTGAAACTTCAGAGCATACCTTTGAGTTCAAAATTAATGTGTTCTGTCTCTACCAAAAAAAAAACCAACAAATAATTAAGAGGTAAAACTTTCATGATTTTTACTGTTACACTAAGAAGGATGGCTTTTAAAACTGAGATATGAATGTGGTATTACTTCAAAATTCACCATGAATATAGTTCTTAAAGTCATCCAGGTGCTCTTTTTACATCTTCTATGACATACTCTCAGTTTCTTTTAGTTCTTACAGTTAGGAAGTCTAGGCGTGGGCCATGAGACAGTCTACCTTGCATTCTCAAGGATTTTCTGTATCCCAAAGGATGAACTGATCCTTACACTTGCAAGTGATTCTTAGTCTTCACTTGTTACTGTGAGGATGATGGGGCACTGGAACAGGTTTCCCAGGGAGGTTGTAGATGCTCCATCACTGGAAGGTTAGATGGAACTCTGAGCAACCTGCTTTAGTGGAGGGTGTTCCTGCCCATGGCACAGGAGTTGGAACTAGATGATCTTTAAGGTCCCCTCCAACCATATGATTCTATGTAGGGTATATATACTCTGAGCAGAATAAAACCATTTCATACCTTGCCAAACTTTTTTCAAGTAATTTGATGTGTCTGATTGTTATGGCACAGCTCGGTACAGATATGGTCACTGGAACCAAGCTGCAGTAATTATCATCCTTAGGATGAGGCTATTCGTTCCTCTGTGTGTTATTGAAACTTTACTATTTCCAGATCAGAGTCAGCTTCAATCTTGATGGGGTTTGAGATGTGCCAGTGCTTACTGACTTCTTCAGAGAGTTGTCCTAGACAGAGATTACCGGTGTCACTTTTTGGGTAGCTTTCAGATTTCAAAGTTACATTGGGGCAATAACTTGAAAATTGGCAGGGATAAGAAATATCTTTGGAGACTTGTGTGGTTTCATCTGCACAGGTTCCTGCCTCAGTGGTACAAGTTGAATGGTGACAAATATAGTTAGTATTTATAGAACTTCTGTCTCGCTTGTGAAGAGAATTACAAAGGTATTTAGTAAATGAGAATGGGATTTTAGGAAAAGATAGTTGTTTCCATGGAAATATAGCTATATGTTACTCTGAAGCTATGCTGTTCCTTTCCACTGAATGTTCTGTGGTGGTACACAAGTTGATTAAAACAGATTTTACAAGTGTTCTGTGCTCATTTTGTAGAATGATGAGCACTCAAGGGTGGAGTTTACACTACCATGAGCTGTGCTTTGTAAAGAGGAAGTTTGGTTGCCAGAGTTTAGCACTGTATGAATATAATAGATGGTTTGTAATTTTGCATAATTAATTGACAATTATGATATTACTGTTCTTTAGACATGTAAAAACTAAACTTTCTGTTCATTTTTACAGAACGAAAGGGTCAAACTCCAAGTAATGGTGAAGAAACTGAGGGTAAATGCATGAATTTTTGTGTATGATGGCTTCTGGAGGCTTCATTGTTTTCTGGAGGCTTCTGTGTTGCTAATCTTCTAGAATGGTCAGAATGGGAGTGGGTTACAACTTAAAAACTTCTTTGGAATCTGGTTTTCTTACTTTCAAGCTCTGCTTTCAAAATCCTCTAAAATCTCTGTGTTGCAAATAATTCAGAATAGTTAAGGTCTCAGAGATGCTGGTGTAGTCATTGCATGCATACAAAGTAGATATGGCCATGAAAGGGTAACTCTTTTAGTTAGTGGTAATTAGAACAGGCATGCTGAAGCTTCTTAACAATAGGCATTGCAAAGAAATCAGTGGTTGTAAAAGGAGAGGAATCACTTTTCATTATGCACAAGACAAAAAGAGTTGATTATTATAGTTTCATGTAATTTCAGTTTAATGGTTTTTGGAAGTGTTCACAGGGTTTACTTTGAGAGTTTGATATGGCTTTCAATTCTGAAAAATGCATACGAACCTCTGTTTTTTTCAGCTTCTCAGGGAGCTATAGCTGGAATTGTAAGCGCTGTGGCTGCTACTGTAATTGGAGCAGTATCTAGTTTCATTGCTTACCAGAAGAAGAAACTCTGCTTCAAACAAAGCGGTAAGAATTCTGAATTAATTTTGCTTTCTACTGTCTAGAGAGATGTGTTTTGTATTTATATGGGGACTAGAAATGGATCCTATGCATAAGGTAGTTTTAACAGCCCAGTGAATTTATGTTCAGAGGGAGTAACCTTTCTTACTAGTCATCTAAGACAAGGTGACTGAAGAATGTCTTGCCCACAAAATTAGACTTTCAGAAGTAGAAGAACTTGAGGCTTTACATTTCTTCAAATAAAAGCACTTCTTGCTAAAAAGTAAGCAGGAGAGACTGCAAGAATATATTTTTTTTAAGGAAAATCAAGTGGCGGTTGGGCATTAGAGGCTATTTACATGCTGAAAAATGCCGTCATTTCTAATTTCAAATTTTGGCCTTGTGTCTTCACAAGATACATACTTGCTTGTTAGTTTTATGAAAACTACCCTGCTGTTCATCCCCAAAAGATTCTTTTGCAGTCATCTATTGCTTGCTGTCTGTTTCCTTTCCACCTAAATAAGATATAACTTAGATCAGAGAACTTTGGGAATCCTGTGAGTGATAGAAGGGGCAGAAGCTTTGGTTTTGTCTCTTTCAGTCTTTGTGATCGCGTGGTGTGCAATAGAGCAGTCATTCAGCCAGGCACTGTTGTTTTGTAATTTTGGAAATTTGGAAATTAACATCTCTACCATGCATGCTAAAATGTCAAAGCAAAGAGCAACACAACTACTGTCAGTGGCCCATTTTCTTCAGTGCTGTTTCTTCTCTCAAATTACCTCTATTAATCAAAAACTTCTAATATAGGAGAATTTGAATGCTAAACATCTGTTTGTTTCCCAGCAGATGAAGAGAATGTGAATATGGATAGCCATAGGGGAGCACAATCTGAGCCACCTGGTAAGACAAGAATCTAGCTGGAAGATCAACTTTTTGGTGGGGATCCTGTTAAATGCACTTCATTGACAGCTAACTTAATGGAGAAAAGTAATTGCACTGTTTAAAATAAAATATTTTTAACTCTCAGTTCTGGTGGAATATGAGCTGGCAGTGTGTCCTGTTGGCCAAGAAGGTCAGTGGCATCCTGGCTTGTATCAGAAGTAGTGTGGCCAGCAGGACTAGGAAAGTGATTGTCCCTCTGTACTTGGCACTGGTCATGTGACACCTCAAGTCCTGTGCTCAGTGTTGAGCACCTCACTACAAGAAAGACATAAAGGGGCTGGAGCAAAACCAGGGAAAGATAACACAGCTGGTGAGGGGTCTGGAGCACGAGTCTTACAAGGAGTGGCTGAGGGAACTGGAGTTGTTTAGCCTGAAGAAAAGGAGGCTCAGGGAGCACCTTATTGCTCTGTACAACCACCTGAAAGGCAGCAAGTGATACGACAAGATGAAGTGGCCTCAAGTTGTGCCAAAGGAGGTTTAGGTTGGATACTTGGAAAAATTTCTTTGTGTAAAAGGTTGAGGGTTGTCAAGCATTGGAACAGGCTGCTTAGGTAAGTGGAGGAGTTGCCATCCCTGGAGGTATTTAAAAGATGTGTAGATGTGGCACTTAGATACATAGTTTGGTGGTGAATTTGGCAGTGTGGTTGTGTGATTCTATGATTTTTATAATAACAACAAACTTAGAACTGACTGAAGAATTCAGTTCTATAATATAGCCACTCTTCTCTGTTTTTTTTATTCTTTGAACGGATTGGTTTATTGCCTTGAGATGTCATTAAAATACAGGAGCTTAGAGAAAGTAAAGAATGGAATTTTATCTGCAAAAGTATTACTAAAAGCAATGATGAAAACACAAGTCTGCTCCTTTAGTGTGATATGTAACTGCAATTAGCATTTTATTAGCGTATGTTGGTTTTGATTGGAATCTGCAGCTTTTTCTGATTATAAACTGATAGAGAATTCTGCAAAAATGTATATTGAAAAATAATGATGTTTGAACAGAGATATAAGTACAATGGAGTCAAGGAGGACTGAACTCACTAGCATGTTGTAATTAAAGCATTCTCTGTTGTAAACAGAGAATGATTTGTGTGAAAGAATCATCCCATAATTAATCTTTCTACAAAGGTGACAGCTGTAGAAAAAAAGCACCCAAGGCTCTGACAACCTCACCCTTCCACATATGATTGTCTAGGGTACTTGGCTGATGGAACAGGTGTTTAACTCCAGGAAAGCCATCTGGAGGAAATGGTATAGGTGAAAACTTGGTCTTCTAGCCCTTGTGACTGATCAACAAAGGAAGAAGCAGTATAACCTCATGCTGAAATTTATGGAGTGTTTTTGAAATACTGAATATTAAAATTTCAAAGCAATATATATTTTCAGTATAATTTTCTGTGGATTTAATCTAAAATCTGCAGAACTATTTCTGTTATTTTAATAATTAAAAAACTCCAATTATACCTTATTTTTCTCAGGTATTTCATCTGTTTGCTAAAAACTTCTATCTGGCTTATAATCCTCTTCATAAACCCTTTTTAAAGCTTTTAAATATATAAAACTCTTAAGGACAAAGCATCTTCTTGTGACTGGCTGTCAGGATGGGAGATAGGCAGGGATGATAGACAAGACAGATGGGAGATCCTCAATTCAGCTATGCAGTAGTGAAGCAAGTGGTATCATTCAAAGACCTCTACCAAAGACAGTTAAAATATGCGTTTGTAGTTGGGTTGTCCTAAAATTTTGGCCAAGATTCACCAGAACTCAAAGGTAAAATGTGTAAAATTACGCATTATTTATTTTAATCAATAAAGTCAAACTTGGGGGTTTATCATATATGATTCCTCCTGCCTACATATCGATGTTGTATTACATCCCATATTTCATACCTCTATTATGTTTTGCAGACAAGCATGATCATGTTTTGAGCCAAGAAACTGGGCAGCCATGGTCAGCATGGTGCTGCTCCTGATCTAAGTTCTGAGATGTTGGCCCTGCTTCTGGTAATAGAGTGCTGGTGTACCTACATAGCTTCCATTAAGAAGTGGTCTTTCATTAACTGAGGTCACATGGCATGGCAGAATAGATTTGTATTTTTAAAATCCTATGTAGACTTACCTTTGACTTCCTAAAAATATAGTTAACCTAGACACTTTGTTTCAATAACCTACTTTTCTATCATTTACACAGTCTATACTCCATTTCATGTTGGCATCTGCAAAAAGTGCACACCTGAAACTGGATATTGGGTTACACTGCAGGTGTAACTAGCTTCCCAGTAGGATGTGGTTATTTGAGTGAGAAGTCTGGGATGTAATACATTTTGGTATGCAGCATTTTGGCTTCAAAGAACCAATCTCTGCTTACCTGAGTTTATCACACAGTGTAAAATGCCTTCTGAAACTTTGTTGTCTGCATAAGCTATAATGTAACTTGCAATGTATGCTAACTTAGTGTACTAATCTTTAATTGTTTTTCACTTTTTAGTTCAGCGCACACTTCTGGAGAACTGAGTGAAGAAACAGCCCTTTGAAACTGGATAGAGCCTGCATTCTGCCTGAAAAAAAAAAAAATAGGAAACAAAAAAAGCATAACGTAAACAGCAGAGTCTGAAGTTGCATGAGAAAACAGTTCTTGTTTGAAACACCTCTGGAAGTGTGACTTAGACTGAGTACTTCTGTATGGTTAGCCCTGTGAAGCATTGTTGCACACCAATACATGGCCTTAATAACAGGAGTGCAGAAGTATGTTGTGCCTTTACATTCTTTTCTTTACTCCTGACAAATGGGTGTGTCTCAAGTGCATTCAGTACATTTAACTTTTCCTTACCTCTTCAAAAACAATAAGTAATTAAGGTTTTCTTTATGTCATTGCATTCAGGCAGTACAAACAATTTTTTTAATATCCTGTGCACAGTGGGTGTGCCAACTGACCAAGCTGGTGTACATTGTAGGTACTCACAAGCAAGTGGCTCACTGTGTATGGATGATGGATCTGGGTGTGGGTGCTGCTGATCCAATCTGTGTAGCTGCCTGGGTCAGCCACCAGGGAAGAGATACCTGTTCTTGAGCATTCAAGAGACAAAAATTCAGTTTTGTTTTTGCATTTTTTTTTCCATTGCATCTGTCTGGTACAGATTGAGAAACCCCAAATTTAGTGCATACAGACCCTTCATCCTTTCTGGCTCTTCCTGCTTAGCAAGTACTGAGCTGGTCACTTGTGGAAAAGCCTGATTTGCACATCAGAACCATAATTGGATTTTGTATATCTGGTGAGATTGATGTTTGGCATTGTCTAAACAGTTGTGGGTGAAGTATTGGGGCGTGGGAATTAACATCTTCAGACTTCCATAACCAAAAGCCTTAACAGAAAATAACATTGAATTCAGGTGTATCATACACTTGAAAGGGACAGAAACAGTACTACAGTTCAAAAATACAAAATAGAAAGACTGACCAGAACAACCCAACCTCCACAGGCATCCACTGAACAGTATAAATAGCATACGTGTGAGAAGTGCTTTTGGACTTGTGAAGGATTGTCCTCAGGGTGATGACCTATGATTGCATCCTTATCTGAAAGCACTTGTGAGCTGGGCTGTGGCTCTTAAAAGTGAAAAGAAGGTCTCAAGGATCTGTGGAAACATGGAAAACTGCAACTCATAACTAAGGACTAAGTCTGGGATAATAACTAGTTCTGTCTGGAAGGAATAGTCTGACCAGTTTTGTTTCAAATCTTCCTGCCATTCTATAGTGTGTCTTACTAATGTGTTTTAGCCATCTGACAAAGTTCTACAGGAAGATGACTTCTCATGGAACATCTTAGAAGTCATTAATGAATTTGGATATTAAACCTGTAAATATAATCTGTATATTCAAATATGAATGTATGCCAAGGATAATTCATTTAAGAATTTCTTGTGCATGTTTCTTAGCTTACAACAAAGCTTTACACAGATTTTAGTATTTTGTTATGGAATTAATTTGTAAACCTCTTGCCCCACTTCTGCTTTTAGTATAAAAGTGCTAAAACCTTTAAGTGTGTTTGAGGGTGCAACAGTGATTTTTATATAAACATTTGATCTATGTAAATACAAAGAAAAGAAATGTACTGCTTACCTGAATGAATAAACAGGTATCTCTTTTCAATACCAAGTGTGGAGAGAACAGAAATAAGTCAGTGTTTGCTAGGGATAGAATGACAGGGGAAGCTCAAAATAGCTTTTAGCTAACCAGACTTTTGAATCTTTTTTCAGCTTTTGCAAGCTTAAAAATTACTTATTAAAACCTCTATCAACATTGTGATTTTTCTAAAAATAAATTAAACAAACAAACAAAAAAAAGGTTTATGTGTTTTTTTCCTTAGTAGTTCTAAAAATACAAAACTTCTGGTGCTCAGCTAGAAAAGGAACCTTCAAATAGTTTGTCTTCCTGCTCCATCAGCAGTTTGGATTTAATTCTTACAGACATTTTAATCATTTCAGAAGGAAGTTGGCCAGTAGCAATAATGTTTTGAGTTGCTTTCACAGAGGTCTTACCAGTGCAAAGTGCATAGAAGACATCTGTCTGTGTAAGGACAGGCATGGCTTTTGAAGATTTAGTAACAGAACCTACTGAAAATATGGACAGCAATGGAAGGTTTGGTATGGGCACACTTAACAGTGTTGTCTGTTTCTCATCCAGATATCATCACATCCTTGGGAACAGACACTTTTGCAGAGCCATGCATTGCCCCACCTTCTGATGTGAGAGGACCATTAGTGAAGGAGATGGCAACGCAGTGGTTGCAACGTGCCTAAATAGTAACACATTTACTAAGTTTCATTTTCAGTCTAAACTGCATGAATTTTGTGGCCAGGTATATTCCACAAAGCAGGCAAACCTAAAGGTGATGTTTGGAGTGAAGGCTATTGTAATGCTGATTTCAGCATCTCTCATCTCTGGTTTTGTCCAGTTACACTTCACAGACGGGAGCGGTGGAAAAGGAAGAAAGACTCACTGCTACCACACAGGAAGAAACGCTGAAAGAGAAGGCTTGCAATTTCATGTTGTTCTCCTATGAGAAGCTGCCAATTTACGGGTTTCTGTTACTTACCTGTGGATAAAATGTAGCAGTTTAGTTTCAATTATTGGGGTATTAATTGCTACTTCACTATTTGCCTCACTACCCATGCAGACTTTGATCTCCTTTCTTCCTAGTTTAACTGTCATTATGTTACATAGCTAAATACCCTAATTCCTTATTTCTCCCATTCCTTGGGTCAGTAAACACCAGTTAACAATTATTCATCACCCTAATGAAGTAGTTTTGTGGTCATCTCCCACAGATCAGCTGCTGCCCATCATGGCCTTATGAGCTGTGGATGACTTTCAGACCCAAATTTCTGTACAGGTTATCAGTCAGACTCTATAGTGGAATATAAAAAAATACTGTCCTTTCTGGGCCCAAACTGCAAGTTCACCCTGGTGAGGTACCTTTAGCACTAAACCGAGTCAAAATAGGTGGCAGCAAAGAGCTTTGTCCCATTCCTGTAGCACACCCTCTTCAGTTTTGGGTTTTTTTCTCCAGTCTACCTCCTTTGAGGACAAGGTGAAATTACCATCAGTAATAAGAGGAAAAATAATAAAAGGAGGATCTTGCAGCATAATACATCACTTTATCTCCTACAGGGTAGACGTAGTGGTAGTTTTGTTCATCCTATCAGTGGAAAAGACTGCTTTAAAATATTTTTGTGGCTTTCAAATGCAATGCCCATTTAGAATACTTAAATAAATTCATCAGGCTGTGGAAATGAAAGCAGGCAATTCTTAAGCAGGAAATTTCACAGCTTTTTACCATAGCTCTCATTAGTTCATCTCATTTCAATGCCTGTGCCTAATCTTGAATACTAAGAGAAACATTTTAGTGCACTTGGGTTTCAGCATGCCTTGGGCTGAATTGTGCTCTCAGTGCTGCATTTCTGTGCTTTTTTCACTAATTACTTTAGGACACCATCTAAACCATACTGTTCTACATATGTTTTTCACTTGACAAGATTATGAAACAAACCTTAACCTTTTCACAAACTGAAAATATTTTCCTTTTGTTTTTTTTTCTGTTACACAAGTATAAAAGACACATTTGAAAGAACGTGATTATTAGGAATAGAAGAAGGATATGAATGGAGCAAAAACATTTTCAAATCTCTACATTTAGACTACTTTGACAACCACAGAATACATGTGCCTCCATCCGCTTGTGGAAAAACAATGAAACTTCAGATAGTGCATAGTAATTGTATTCTTCTGTTAACAAGAAGTGGTATCACCAATTCACTTGTGTGCTTGGCTTATATTTAAATTAATGTCTAATATTACTGGATGCTTCAATATTTTAATCAAAAGATGAGTAGTGTAGGATATTAGTGGCTTTCCCAAGCAGTTCTAGGGTATAATTCAGTTCTTTCATCTCCAACAGATGCATACAGCAGGTTATCCATGCCAAAGAGATGTGTAACCTCTGCCCACAGGAAGGATGGGGCTGCCAATGTGATGAGTTGTGACTGTCTTTTTTTTCCTTTTAGCCTCTCTTTTCTAAGAGAGAACTGAGGGCTAAAAATATGTGGCCTAGAGAAAAGACAGATACACTGGCTCCTTTTCTACCTGCATCTGCCATTTATAAAATATTGGCATTTTCCTTGAAAGAACAAATGAAAAAAAAAAGGCAGTTTGTTCGCCTTGTCAGGTGAACAATAGCCAGAACCTTTTTTTTCCCTTTACATTGAAAAAGATGGGTCAATGATTTCTCAAAGTGTTAAAACTGCAGTTTATGGTCTGGTGTAAGGCCATATATTTCTTTTTGATATATAATATTTTTTTTATTTATTTGCTATCTTGGGCAGGCATGTTTTTGACAGAACTAAAATCAAGTTCCTACAGTGCCTTCAAGAACAGAAGTGAATAAGTATTTGAGACATCCTGCCTCGTACTCTAGATCTACTCATTCTAGTACTGCCTTTATTTAACTATACAGAGCAGTAGCTGGCTTCAGAATTAGACAAGATGTGTAACATCTTCAAACTTCATCTGAGAATGTTCAATGTCACAATGAACTTGTATCACTCTCAGGAGAGAGAATGCATTTTGGGGAGATTTCACTTACAAGAGCAAATGTTTTGAAGTAAGGCTGCTTAACATATGTGAGCTTCCTGGACTTGCCTGGGACTATTACATAACTCTGTTAACTTTCCTGTTCCTTTCAGGCAAATTCAGCACTGATATGAAGATTAGCACATGCAGTCCTGTTTTGGTATTCTTGAAAAAAAAAATAAACTGAATTTACAGGATTGTTGATTTCCTGAGATAGTACTTGTTTTAACTGGCTGGCAAAGACACATCTTCAGCCTAAATGTCCTTAACTCTTTGGAGATTGAGTAACTGGCCCTGACAGGGAGAATGATGATACACAAATTGAACATTAGAGCTTCTGTTAGTAGCTTAAAAATAATTAAGCCATGGGATACTGTAAGCCAGACCTTTGTCAACCATTCTGCTGGTTCAAAACTGGGTGGGGGGAGCTGACCTACTTTAACATCAAGCTTCTTTAGAATCCAATATCACCGGGTTCTACCAGTGTAGCTTATGTTGTTGCATCTGGTTTTCATAGTTAGCATGAAAGCATGAATATGTTCTAGGTAACTCAGCAGAAATGCAGTTGGGGGCAACCTGTGCCCCACATCAGACTGAATCATGCAGCAACACCACAGGTGTTCAGATTGGCCATTCATGGTAGCAGAGTCTTGAACTATTTGCTGCCCTAGACAAAATAGCACCGACAAAAACCCTGCAGCTCACCCTCCAGCACAAGGAAGGATGCACACTAGTCTCCTTGCTGGCGCCGGGCACCAGCGTGATGGCTTCAATCCAGTTCAAAGGACAAGAGTGTTGGCATGTGTGTCTGCTAGAGAGACACTATAACAGGATTGGATTTATTCACATCAGTGATTTTAAAGTATATTCATGTACAGATAGATGCGTGAATTTTGTTAATTTTCCAAAGATTTGCAGTATCACAGAGCTATCTGATATCTCTCTCCATGTAGGATACGCATGGATACTTATAATTTAAAACTAAATCAGTGGAAAAAATCATGATGGCCAATATTTACCTTGAGAAGATAAGCATCCACTGGGGAGTCGAGCATGCATCAGTTCAGTAGTCTGACATCACATTTTAAGTTTATAAAATCAGATTTTTTTGTTATCCCTCTGTAGCCAATTCCTAAGAGTCTGCAAAGCAGATTCTTGGCCTCCACTTCCCTAAAATGGCGGCCTGAGTTAGGGATTAAGACTCTGGCAGGATAGTCTCTATCAGCAAGCAGCCAAGAACCAAGCAGAGAAGTGGTGCTTTGAGGATAGATTATGTCTGAGTGATTCTTTCAAGTAGGCTTCAGAGAAGGATGGTTTCCTCTTACAAGCTACTTGAGCTCTCACAGCACCACACCCTGCTTTGAAGACAGGGATGTCAAACAGGTTGGTTTTGCCCTCTGGGAAGGAGGTGTGTTCAGAGCACTCTGGCTCCCTCCTCATTGGGTGCTGCCACTGCTTCCCGAGTTCTCCATGCTTCCTGCCTGGGGAATAAATAGATTTCTTGGAGCACAGGTCGCACCTAAGGTGCTGCTTACAGCTTGGCCCTATCAGGGTTGCTTGCTTTTGTTGCTTATCTTGTACGCAAAAAGGTTTTCAGGAAATTCTCTCTCTTCTGTGTTGCTTGGGTGTGATGGTGAGAGACCTCTTTGGAAAGAGCCACTGAGTTCAAGTGCATCCCTCAAACCTTGGCACTGCAGCAGCAACATCATCACTTGGAAAAGACAACCAGAGCAATCAAGGCACTGCATAGAAGAGCCATGGAGAAATTCGGGAGTATTTTTCTTTTGTGCTTTGGTTTCCTTCTAGTCCATGTAAGAGGTAAGTGACCTTTGCCTTGGCTTATTTCTAGTGCATGATTATTAAAAATGAAAAGAAAAAATAAAAAAACAAATCAACCAAACAAACAAAAAACCAAAAACAACCAACCCAAAAACTTAAACCCTGCCCCTAAAATGAATGTTTGTTTATTTGGAAATTCTTGCTGGCGCTTTTTTGTTGTTGTTGATACTGATTTATGAAAAGCATTCAAGAGTGTTTACATAAGTACATCTGCAGTTTCTCAAGACATATATATCTCTTGGATAATCA
Source organism: Dendrocincla fuliginosa (assembly GCA_035047845.1). Lineage (NCBI taxonomy): Eukaryota > Metazoa > Chordata > Aves > Passeriformes > Dendrocolaptidae > Dendrocincla > Dendrocincla fuliginosa. Next base: position 83,100,316 of record JAWWMO010000001.1, on the reverse strand, counting down.
CTCATAATAGCCATACTAGTCGGAGTTTGTTATAATTTCTTATTTTCTCTTTAGTGTTGCTTCCATGAAATTATTCACAAGTTTAGACTTGACTATAGATTTTTTAAATGGAAACTATAAAATGATAGCTTCCAGGGGAACTTACAGTTTCCAGAGAGATCCTGAGTCAAATACTGACTTCATGTTTTAAAGCTTTTCTTGGTTATTGATATCTTGAAAACATATTCAGGGTTTTTTTTTTTTAAACAAATTCTTATTCAGTTTAAAGATATTCATGCTTTTATATTGGTGAATATGCTTAAATAATAAGTTAATAATTGATTAACCTTAGTCAATGCATTCCACACACAACATACTTTTTTTCATGCAAGATTAGGTAAGAATTGAATAAATTTTGAATATGTTCTTTGATGAAAAAATAGCAGTCAGAAAAATTTAACCCTTTTATACTGAGTCATTTTACTATATTCAAACACAACTTCTTATAGCAAAACATTCTCTTAAACTTTTCTTCATGCCAAACCAAATAAGATATCCTTGTGAGCATCTGCCATTGTCATGTACTTGTAACCTTTTCTTTTTTGTGTATTAGCATTTCTTCAGAAACTTGTAGTGCAGTGTCTGGCTGCAGAAAGAAATGTGTCATTAATCACTAGTTCCAAAATAGCTGCTGCTGCTGCTGCTCCTCCCACCACCCCTGATTTAAACAGAGTCCCTAGGAGATCTTTCAGTGATAGGCAGTGAAAAAGCCTTGCCTTAACTTAGTGCAACATTTCAATTCTAACAAATGAGTAATTATTTAGAGGTCTTCAGCAAGTAACATTGCATAGAAAGAACAGAGCAGGAGGACTGTGCTGGCCTGCATGTAGCGTGTTGTGAGCAGTGATGATTCATGCAGTCTCTCATCTCTGGCATGCAGATTTTCTTGTTCTGGTGGACAGTCTTATGTTGAATATTTCTGTATAAACAATTTGAGCATGGTCAAACGAATTTCCATATACTCTACCATTTTAATTACAAGACTAGTCAGCCTAATCATTCTTGATTTATACATGTGTTAATTTAGAGCCTTTTCAGGCCCTGCTTTGGGGAAGAAGTCATTGCTGAAAGTTGCTGTGGGCTTTGGGCGCAGTCTTATGATTCTGGAAACTATTTAATCCACTTTGATGAACAAAAATAATTATTTTAACTCTACAGCAGCAGACTGAATTTTATCATCAAAGTATTCACCTTGTTTCAGGGGACATTTACAGGAACCACTTTGCAGTCCCAATCAAGACATGATATGAGAAAGGCTTGGTTGTGCTGGTAAAAAGCTGGTTTAATTCCTCATGGTAGGAATGTCTATATTCACCTTTTTATGTACAGCTTAATTATTTTTCTAAACTGCAACCATCTGGGATAACTTCTAGAAACTACTGGACCACCACAGCTAGACTAGATGACATTATTCCTCTTACCATCTAGCAATTCCTTTGTGTTTTGGCTATCTTCAGTTAGTAGGCTAGATTACCTTGATGGACGCATCTCAACCGACGCACAACATCAACAAGGACCACACTGTGCAAGGAAAGTGAGACCTGATACAGTTTAGAAACATGCCCACTGCAGTCTTTCATTTTTAGCTACTTTGACCTTTGTAAATTTCCAAGCTTAGGTGCGTTGCATGAAGGGCTCCCATGTAAACTGAGCTACAACAATTAATTTTCTAAGTGGCTTTCAGCCCAATCCAAATGAAATAAACTTCACAGAAAGTTCTTCCACTGAAGTCCATTCTGTGTCAATTGCTGCAGCTGGTGTAATTACCTGTGGTAATCCAGTTTTGGCTGTCTATATTGCCCACTTAGGCTGTGTTGAGACACAGCTAAGTTAGGTTTCTAGCCCTCCAGTAACTGAGATCATGCATTTGTTTGAAACATATTGTGGGTCTCATTCAGACCATAAACCTGTGTGCGCACCTGCAGTGGGGAAGCAGTGCAACCTGAGGGCTCTCTCCTATATGGACCTGGAAAGCAGCTGAGACTGTCACTCAGATCTGACTGCTCACAATGCTCCTCAGGTTCCCAATATAGACATAATCTATACATCCATGGTCTTTAAGGTCAGCTGGTAGGTCACGTGTTTACTTAGTAACAAAGGTGGTGAAAAGATTGATGATGTCTGAAATGCCTGAAGTTTACTCCGTCAGGTATTGAATGCTATGCAGGTAAAGGGAGCAGAATTTATTGCTAGCCAGTAAGCCATGTACCACTGTTCAGCTAAGGTTTGCAAGGTTTTTGACTCAAGACTAGTTGTATTCTCATTAATTAGCTGGGGAGAAAATTACAGACTTGTTTGGATTTGAGACGCTGTCTGACTTAGTTCTGTGAATAATGTAGTTTTCAAAGGAGTTAAAAGACAGAATAAGAGAGATGAAAAACACAGTCCTGTTTTTCTTACTGCTCCATCTTCCTACAGTTCTCACTGTTGCACTGTGTGAGGTTCCTGTGTATGTGCCGAAGCACTCATGGAATCAGCAGGGAAGTATCAGACAACAAATTCTCTCCTACTGACCACAAAAGTATTGCTGTTCCAATACCAGAACTGCAATTATCCTTAGGCATGTCAGTGCTATTATCCAAGGGTGTGATTGCAGTTTGATAAATTGACATACCTGAACTGGTTGAAACACTAACGGCAGAGCTGTTGCAACATCAGAGCTTGGGAAGAGAAAAATAACTGGTGTAGTTACTGAGCTTCTCAGGTTTATTTTTCAAACATTGCCAGCCACATTGCAAACCTGGCAGCAGTGCCCAACCTGCCCGTTTTCAATATGTATTAACTCATTTGCGTCAGCAATTGTCAATCCCTTTTCATCCCATTGATGGTAATAAATAAACAAGTAAATGTCAGAATTCTTTCAAGATTAGAAATCAATAAAAATAGGCCCTTCTGTGGCATTTTGTCTCATAGTGAGGAAGAGGGAGGTTCAGATTGTTTTGATTATTTCCACAGGCTGACATCTATGAATGTTATGGTAAAATACTATCTAAAATCTGATCTGTAGGACAGTATCTCATGAAAGTAAACATGCCATGTCATCTGAAAGAAAGGGCTTAGATGGGTTATGAAAATATAACAGTCCCACTTCCATTGAATAAACTTTGCCTGTCATCAATAGATTTTTAATTCCTGAGGAATATATGTAGAAGTAAAATGACAGCAATATATTTTCAAAGGGTGACAATGCTCCATATTAAATGAAAACAAAGATAGGCACTAAGATTAGCAGACAAATTAAAGCTAAGTCCTTCCTTACATCCCAGGTCTTACAACACCAGTGGTGAAGGAACCAGGGGCATACACTCCATGCTGGGAACAGCCCTGAGTTAACAGTGACAAAGCCTTCAGGATCACAATCTATACTGCAGGAAAACTGCAAGTCCATCTTGCAGGTTACCATCTGCAAGGAGCAAAAGTTGAGATATGAGCCAGATACTTCTATTCATGAAGGTCATACAGACCATTTTGTTTCCTGAGTATAGTGGTTATATAGAAAGAAGGCTGGCTTTTTGTTCAGAAATCCGACTCAGATATGCACAGCATTCTATATGGCAAGGCTCTTGATTTCTGTTCTCTCTGAAAGGCTAAGATGCTAGATCCTTTTCCAAGCCTGCTTCTGAAATTCAATGCAAACTGATGCTCCATCACCCTCTGTCCAGGTTCATTCCAAGAGGCTTCTCTGTGCAGTGTGGTGGCACATGCAGAGGCTTCTTCAGCTCCGACAAGGGAAGTCTGAATGTATTTCTCATTTACTCTGCAGAGACTTTGTTGCTGAACCGACCTGCTTGCTTATGTCCAGCAAATCTTTCCAGCACTATTCTTTTTTGGAAAACATGTTTTTAATGGCATTAAAGAGAGGAGGCAGGCCTTGCTTCATTGCTGTCTTGCATCTTAAACACACATGCAAAGAATCTGCATGAAACACCCTGATCATCCACTTCAATTTGGCAATATTACTAACCCCCTTGAAAGCAATATAGATAATTATGCTGATGGGCCACTTGACTTTAGGGGGTACAGAATTCCTGAAACATTCAACTTGATGTTAAGTTACAGGATATCACTACTGAGATCTGTGCTACCTGTGTTGAAGATCTAGAGGTATTGTGCATGTATTTTACCAGCGTCTTGCTATGTCCAAAGCAAAGCAAGTATCAGCAAGTAGTATTAGCAAGTAGGACATTTTCTTTCATGTGTGATGAGACCATGCTGCACAGAGCTAAAGCAGTACTGCCATTCTTGCTTTATTAGCACATCTAACTTACTGGTAATTATTTAAATGTGTTCTTGTTTGAGTGGGACAGTCCTTTTAATTTCCCTTGAATTCAAACTATAACCAGAAGTGGCCTAACAAAAAACATGAAGCCATTAATCAGGTCCACATGTTGTGGTCTATGTACTAGACCTTGGATCTTAATTATAGATTTTAAAGCATACTTATTTTCCACCCCAGCATTAAGGGGTTGTAATGGCAATCATTGTTTATGAAACTAAAGGGTCAGTACAAGCTACAGTAACCTCATCAGGAAATATGGATCATGAGAGTATTACATGAAAGAAATAGTACCTGCTGAGGTTTTTTTCACAGTATCCACTCTGGGGTGCAAACTTTTATGTTCACCCACAACTTTTCTTAAATGAGTAATTTCCTTTAAACAAACATAATTGCTTCCTGAATAAAGTTGGATCCATAAATGGGTATATTCTGAATCACAAGCATGGGAAAATCCATCCCATTTTCTCATTACAGAGGAAATAGGTCTAATGATTGTATTATGATCAGAAATGTCTGTGCAAAGAATAACTCATTTCAGATACAAAGAACATAAAATGGGTCTCATGAGTGATTTTGGTAACATATTGTTCCCTTCTAGAAAATTTTTGTTCTCATTTTTGAATCATCCACTTCTTCCTCAGTCTCTGCCAACTTCATAATGTTTTAAACTCATTGTATTCACAAAACAATTCTTATTTAATTACACAGAAGAAATAATACATGTTCATATATTGCAAAATCAACTTGTTTTCCCTTTTTTTCTAGCTCATGATTTGAAGTTAGTTGCTTCTAATTGATTTGTAACACAGGTAATCTCATACGAATCATATGACTGCTATAAATGCACTCAAAACCAGTTAGTTTAATCATATTAATAACAAAATTATTTCTCTAACACACATGTGCATATATGCATTTTAGATGTAAGTCCACATTTTCTCATGGATCTTAGCTTCATTTTTAATACTAGACTATGCATATTGAAAATTTGAGAAGTTAATTTTGTCGCATAACCTGATTCACTTAGCAACATTCATGCTGTCTTATTTAAATATACATCACTTTAAGAGCTACAAGCTGTATTTGCATGGATGCAGTGCAAGACTGAGCCTACTTATGGAGATTAAAAATTGCAAAGTGATGTCCTGGTAGCCTTTTGTCAGAAAACTTCTGACCACAGTTGTAATGATGAAGTGGTAACACTCGCCTGCAGAATTCAGCCTTGTTTCTCATAAATCCTCATCAAAAGCTGTGGGACCTCAAACCCTTGTGATCAAGCAGCTACATTAAAGGGTGATGGATCCATCTAACATTTAGGTAACAAATAAAACCATATACAAAAGACGCTGCTTGTCTGCATTTTAGCGACTGGATATTTGTGTCACATTTTCAGAAAACTGATATGGGCAAAAAGTTTGTGAACATTAAATGCACATGTGCCTGAGGACATGACTTTTCAGGGGACTGACTGCCTTGGTGAGGTAAGATGACCTCAGCTCCACTATGCTTCAGCAGGATGTGTCTTATATTCAAGGGAAATTACTTAAAGCTGTTTCAGTATTTCTGTGGCAACCGTAACAGTCTCCATACCACCAGCATTCCATACATGATTTTACAAAGGTTAGGCTGGGTCTACACTTCATTTCTTTACTGGCACAACTACATGTCTTGGGTGGGAATGAGGGAATTACATCCCATATAAGATTGGCAGTGCTAGCAAAAGTACTGCTGTTACTACAGTTCATTGTGCTTGAGCAGCTAGCATAAACATAATTTAAATATGTCCTTTCTCAGTACAATCCATTTATCCATCTGGAAGGCTTGCCTTCTTAGCTTTGCATTTTCTCATTTGCAGATAAGTGTTATTTTGTAGTGTTAGGCAGGAGCTTATAAGCATTTTTTCAAATTCTCTGTTATGAATCATTGAGGACCACCCAATAAAAACCAGTATTACAGTCATTTTATTTCTTTGTAAAAGCATGGATACTCCCAGAAGAAAACTTAGAAGTTATGCCAAGAAATAGCATACTAGCCCAAAGCAGTAATAACAGAGATAACTCTGTTACCACCTGCATAGCTAAATCTCTTCATAACTATCTGTATTTCATAACTTTGTTGAACCAACAAAACAAACAGCAACAAGCACACACAAAACCCCCAATCAAATGAAAAACCCAAAAGGTAAAAAGCTGGTTTTACCCCACTAAGATTTCTTTCATTTTCTTGAGTATGTTTCCAGATGTTTCTGTTATGGAAGATGATCCAAAAAAGGGGTCATTTTTATGTGTGGAAAATTAATTTCCTTCAGTCTATTTATTCTGTGGAGAAGATTCACTAACTTATTTTCCTTGTCATTTATCTTCAAAGTTCTTTGAAGTGACTGAAGTTCCTATTGAACTAAATATTCTGAGTCTGTAATGTGGTTTTGGTTTTAGATGCACCCTTTTGTGAATGAAATTGGGGCTGTTCAGCTATTTAACCCTCTGTTATTCTCCAAAATAAGATCCTTAAATTGTCTAGGTATAGTCCCAGAAATAGTAATGAACATTTAAAATTCTGCTCCACAAATTCCTACTCCTAGTCATCAATTTGTGTTATTATCAGAGGAGGTTGGGATGGAAGTCCAAGCCATCTTTTGGTTTATTGCAGTATGAGCATGCTGCACAGATGCCCATGTACAAACTGCCTATCTGTCAAGGTTATATTTACACAGCCAAAGAGATTTCAATGTGGATTCCTGTCTTACTTCCAAGCAGTCATTCTATGTTGGTGACTGTTTCTTTTTATTGCTTGGTTTATTGCCAGAAATAATAATAATAAAAAAAAAATAAATCAATCTGAAAAATTTCTGCAGAAGATTTTCAGTCTTCTTTTTCATCTTCTTAAAATTTATGTAGTTGTCTTCTATTTCTCCCTTGCAGTCTCAAAACAACACCTTTTGCCTTTTCTCAGGTTTTTAATAACAGAATAGACATACAATAGGAGAGTCATTTCTGTCCAGGAGAAGGGTAAATGTTGGTAACTGTTTCAGTCTGTTTTGCTTTAGTTCTCATCTGTATCACCTTGCTTGAATTCCACAAACTGATTAGATTCCACCTCCTCTTTTTAATTTTCTCTAACTTCAAAGAAATATTGTACCTAAAGTTTTCCACAGTCTTTTTTTTCTCACGATAATTTTGTCACATTCTCTTTACAGCATTAGAACCTCTGTAGTTGCTTTCCATAGTGTTAGTTCCTGCGTGTCAGGACCTGTAACAAAGAAGCTGGTTTTGCCAACAGCTATGCGGTGTTACAAAATTATTTCTGATGACTCTTATTCTGATTATGGTTACAAAATTGGTTGTAACCCTGACGGCAGCATCCTGTGGCAGTGGGGCTCAGATCGGACAGCCTTCTCCAGCACTCAGGATGTTGATCAAGTGAGGATTTAACCAGAGGACAAAATCAAATGACAGTCAAGCTTAAGTTGCTTATACTCCTGGCACTGAAGAAATGATTCAGAAAAAGAAATAACTTGACTATACAAGTGAGTGCAATGCCAGGATGTCAGCCTGCTGATAGTGGTCTGCATCAAGATCAAATAGTTCCATGGCTGGGGAGCAGTGTGGTGTGACAGCCCATGGGCAGGGACTCAAGGCCAGTAAAGGCTTCGGTGGTGCACTCAGGGCTTTGGCAGGGAATATATTTTGATGAAACATCTTATCTGTTTTATGTATTTATATTCTTTATGGATTCATATATAAGAACCAACCTGTTAGTGTCTTAGAATACAGCTTTAATAACAGCTTTAAATTGTAAGAGAGTAGGTTTGAATTAGACATTAGGAAGCTGTGATGCCCCATTTCTGGAAGGCTGGATGAGTCCCTGAGCACCCTGGCAGGAAGAGTTAAAACTACATGGTCTTTAAGGTTCTTCCCAACCCAAACCATTCTATAACTCTGATTCCATGAATATTATCCACCTAAAGACCCATCCAAAGGTTACTGGACTAGACAAGGTTAGCTGAGTGTCCAGGGCACAGGAAAGAGAGATGTCCGGATGAGGTGACACTCTGAGAACAGATCAAATTATGAGAGATAAAATACTACTCTAATAGCATTAGTGGGAAAAGCTTATGCTGTTATCTGTTTTTCCTTACCAATCATGGGTTCCTCATAATATTTCATAGGGACAGATTTGCTTTAGAAGCCATTTACTACATTGCATTCCAACTATGTTTTATCTCTTCCGTCAGACCCCAGCTATAATTAAGTTCACAGATTTACATTAAAATCCTCACAGGAATCAAAATATTTCTACTTTATGCTTCTGTGCTGATTATTATTTGATGATCACAAAGTGTTTCACCACTGATAAATAATTTTTCTGGGAGTTCTTTGACAGAGGCAAGAGCTATTATTCAGGAACAGTGATTAATGAAAAGAGTGCCATGAAGATATACAGCACCTGTCAAAATCAGGGAGCTGAGCGGAATCCAGAGCACAGTTGTGCTGAAGACCTTCTGAGAGCCTCTCTGTGTTCCTCAGTTTCCCCAACTGAACAATAATACTTTTCTTGCTGTGAAGTTTTCAAGACTTATCAAGAAAAACACTTCAATTAAGAGTTGGGTATTAAGCCTTTTAGATGGGATAATAAACAGGTGCAGATAAAGAGCATCCTGAGGCTTACTTGATAGAGCACAGTAACACTTTTCTCTTAGGGAAGTCATGGCACATCAAGACTCTTTATGGGTTTGTGCCAGCTGATCTTGTATTTGGAACGCTAACACAAGGATGGCGCAGTTTCAGCCTGGATGAACATTAATGGATACATATTCTGCAAAGAAGTGTTTCATGAAGGCTATGTATTAAAAGTAATGTGGCAGATTGTAGAGTTAAAAGTAAAACTCACATGAATGATTGTATGTGTTCAGTTCAAAGTGAACTATGTCATTTAAATGTTTTTCAGTTTTATTTACCTGCTAAGTTCAAAAGTCATTGCCTTGCTGTGAGATTTAAAGACATTATTGTCACCTAACACAGAACATGAAGGATTTTTTCTCCCTTTTCAGACTTTTTAACATATAGGAAAACTAAATTAGGTAAACACATCTTAATAACTTTTATTTGTGGCCTGTGTTACAGAAAGAAAAAAAAAGAAAGTTGATTTGTGCTGCAAGTGATCACAAAGCAGGCTTGCCAGTAAGGGTGCTCTCTGAGGTTGAGCTAGTAAAATAATAATGAAGATATTAAAAATTGTCACCTAATATTTTTGGTTTGCAAGTACTATGCTGAACGCTATTTTCATCTGTCTTCTGGCAATAGTCCTGTGTTCTATAACAGGCAACCTGTGTTCTTCAATTGCATGTTTGCACAGCAGATGAATATAGATAACATGAGAGAGCAGCTTCTTCTTGCACTACCATAACCAATAACATCTTTGAATTAAAAGAGTCTGTGTCTCAGTCATTCAGAACTGCACAGCTCAGGGATGACAGCTGACAGTTTGTTCTGCATCTGCTCCAGTTTGGATGAGTTTTTCTTTGGCGTCTTACTGGTGTTGTGGCTCTGTCCAGAACCCTCAGGTCTGGAGGTCATGGAAACCTGCTCACTTAGTGTCTTTTCTTCTGTCATATTTTTCACAGGCCAAGGCGACTTTGATTTAGCTGATGCCCTTGATCACCCAGGTATGTAAATCTCCCATCCTTATTATGGCATTTACACCCAATAATAAATCTTTAGTCTTTTCCCTTGAGGAATGGAATATGAATTGGCTACTATTTAAGTTAAAGATACACAGAACTAGAAAATGCTAGATTTCAATGTTTCTGTCATAAAATGAAAATATTTTAAAACAACTTTAAAACAAACAAACAAACATACTTGAAAACACATCCCTTCATTTTTAGATTCTGCTGTGATAAACAATGATTTATTGAAAACAACTGTCTAGATTTGCAGGTATCTGCTTTTGTTAAGTTGAAGCTGTTATTGTTTATTAGCATGTCATTGTGTCCCACAGGTGACATAATTACAAAGAAGCCTACAGTGATCAGAAGACCCACAAGGCCTGTGCTGAGTGAGTAATTAAGGGTCATAAAACTGATTTGGGGTATGTAAGAAACTGTCTCATGTGAAATTCTTGATCATATTTGCTACTATACTTTAGCTGAGATAATTTGGTGTTAGAATTTCCTTCTGCTTTTCCTCTGCTGACAAGTAATTTGTGCTTTCATCTTATCAGAACACAAGCCAGTTGTTTTTGACAGAAACAACATATTCCTCAGTTTTGTGGCTGGCAACAGTGACCTTTGTTGTCTGTTCTTTAAACATTTTGCTGATTCTTATGGCTCCTACGGACACACGCATTTCCATTTCTATTTCATTCATATCACCCTTAGCATTTCTGCAACAAATCTCTGCATGAACCCTCCAGAGCAGAACTCTGTATTTTACCTGAATTCTTGATCTTGATAATAAATTCAATCCAGTTTTCAACTTACTGCTTCTTATAGTGTCAGCATTTGACAGGTAAAAGTATTTTTGAAATGCAATTCTCTACTGGCCAGACACAGGGTGGATCAACACTTGAGAAGAACAAACTAAATTATGTAATATGAATTGGATCATTTTCCTGCCAGATTTCCTGGTGATATCAAAGCATTTCTGAGTTGCTACACAAATGAGACTAAATACTGTGCAAAAGCAGATTCCCACTCCCCCTGGATATAAAGAACACAAGAAGACAGAATTCTGCATGGTGATTTTTCTGTGATTCAGGAATTCTGACACAATTAAGATGAAAAATATATTTATTTAATTGAGAGTCAGTCTAATTATCTGTGGCAAAAAGCACTAGTATCAAAATCTAAGTAGGTTTTGCTGTCCCTTTTCTTCTGATTTTTTTTGTAGCATTCCACATTTATAAGACTCAGAAAGGGATTCTTGGAGTTACGGCATCCATCTAATGTATTTCTTTCAGAACTCACCATCATTCCATATCCACCATAAAATATCACCCACATACTCATATACACATCTGGATATTGGAAACAGACTCTCTTTTTATACATTTGCAGCTCACAGACAAATTGGTTGTTGGATGGAAAATTCCATCCCAGGTACAGCAAGACAGGTGTACAGTGCTGGGGCAATGGTCACAGACTGTTGATGTACTGTGTAACATGCACATGCAGATATTTAAGTTTATTTCAAAACCTGTATAGCTCAGGCAAAATAAAACTGACTGTTGCCCGACCTCAGACAGAAGCATTGGATTGCTTGAAGCAAAACTTTTTATGTCCCTGTGACCCTCACATAGATTAACTGATTCAATCTCTCTCCCCAAGTTGGTTTATTGCTTCCTAGCACTTGTTCTTGAAATGGGTATTCAGTTTTTGCAGTTCAATAAATTACACTTAAGCCAAACATACATATACCAGTTTTAACTACAGACATGCATGTTAATAATTTAGTATATTTAAAAAGCAGGTACAATTTAATATTTCAAAAAGGCTAATTGTATTTACATAATTGCAGATATATTAAAGAGGTATTGATCCTTCAACTATAAAATTTATTTTGACATTATTTAAAGCAAAAAAATATATTTTGAGTAGAAAACACTGTATTGTCAATTAGTCTGTGGGAAAATATTAGATTCTATTAGAGTTTTCAAAAAAAGTGTAATACCTTATTTGATTTTTTGGACTAGCCAGACAAAGGTGCTTGTCAAGCATTCAGTTGTACATGTTCTATTAAAACGTGACTTGCATTTTGCTTCCCTCAGGAATTTTGTGTAACTCACTTTTGTACATCTTCCTCCTATTCATTTTTAGACAATGATCTACATTTAGGAGACGCTCTTGGTGGAGGTGAGTACTATCTTCTTTCCTTACACATAATGTTGGGGATTTTTTATAGTCTTTTTCTGAACTCTGCCTAATTTGTGAAAAGAGATTTCAATACTGCAGAAGGAGCTATAGTAATGAGAGTCATTACAACTCACTTACATGCAACCCTTCTGCCTGAGGCCATCAGGCAGGGTGGGGACAGCATCTGGTTGCCAGCTACCTGAGAGCTTCCAGACTGCCCCACCTTCATGAACTGAAGTCAGCTGTGGCTTACATTACTGTGACAGACCAACCCAGGAATGGCTGAGAGGAAGAACTAAGGCCCATTCAGTTGCGATAGTTCAGGATGGTGTCCTCTGACAGCAGGTTTCTTCTATAGTTTCTTCAGCTACCAAAAATTAGTCTGGCTAAGATTAGGAATCAGAGGTAACAGTGGATGGAGAGGTTTGAGCTTCTTTTCATTACCTCTGCTAATGGCAAATTGGAAATTCAGGAAGGAATATTTCAGAATATTTCAGCTATATCACTGGTGATATAGTTTAAGCTTGAAGCAGTCAAACCATTGTAACGTGCTGTTAACTTCCAGGTATTTCTCTAACACCCAGACTTGACCCAGGGAGTATTCACAATGCTATACTGAGACGTATGAATTCCTTGACTTCGGGAATTTTTACACCACATTGTGTTTAGTGTGTTTATAGTTATACCAAGGATGTGAAGGACTCTAGAAGGGTTCTTGTACACTGAGATTATCCAAAACGCAAGTAATACTGAAACAAAACCTAAAGTTCCTCTTTAGTAACAGTGACACAAATGAAAAATTACTTCTTAGCCTATTACACAGAACCTGTGAAATGATCCCGTTTACTCATGTTTCAGTCTTAGAGAATGACACCTTTTATGTTGTGTTTTCCCATTTCCAGGATTCCCCATGCCTGTTGTTTATTAGTCCTCACATTACAAAGATGAATCTAATTTTGTTAATAATTCCCATGTCTACATTGTAATTTATTTCTGCCTGTACGAATTGTTCCATTACTGCAAGCTTTTAATGAGTATTGTTATGAGAGGATGGGCTATGTGTATGAAGTAAGTTATCAATAACTTAAGTATCTTCACTAAACCCAATGTTTTCACTCTGAGAATGGCTAATGATGTTTCCCTTGGGTTTTATTTCTTTGTTCCATTTTCAGCTCAGGTTATTAATTGACATTCGTAGAGAAGACTGAAGTATCACAATAGAAATGAAAAATGGGATTCATAGTTTTCTGCTTTTGTGCCATAGTGAGTCTTAGTTTATTATACAGAGAGCTGGAACAGAGCAAGACCCTTCTATTGAATAGCGTTAATTGGACGAACTGTGATTCAGCAAAGTTTGAAGACTCTACCTAAAATCCATTGACTGTAGGCTAAAGTCACAAGAAGTCACATATCTGAATAATTTGCTGGATCAGAATCTAAATCTTACTTAGAAACAGAAGCATTGTATTTAGCAGTCAGGCAAGAGAAAACATGGTAAAAGGGCACTGGCATGTTTGGAAGGTGAAAGAAAGATTTAAGGAGGGTGAGAGAAATTGCTATTTATTTCTGTGACCTAATTTTGATTTATTCAGAGATAAATTCTCTGTCTGGCTATGAGAACAGTTATGGCTGAACTGGTTGAAGAAAGAATTGCAAGAGAGGATCTATTCTACATATGCAGAGTAACATCCCTGGACATTAAATTTGGCAGGTTTTGATCTGAGTGAGCTCTTGCTACTCTAGCACTGTATGTGCAGTTTGGAAACCACCATTAGTCATCATATCTCCTGCTCTAGCCAATGCAACCCTTTCTAATACTTTGGCAAAAAATAAGGCTAAATGCTAGCACAAAGTCCTAAACAATAACAAGTTGTTTAGTCATTTAGTCAAGTTGAAGTCTGAGTTCATTTTGCACAGTTCAACAGCAGAAAATTCATCATACATTAGATAAATTCAGCATCTGTTAGATGAAACTAATCTGCAGATTTGATTAATACCTGCTGATGGCACAGAGATGACTTGTTGCCTCTGCCCAGCCTGGAACACCAACTTCTCTGTCAGCTCTGCAAAACTGCACCACTGACACCCAAGTAACGCATTTTATTTACAGCTCCCAGTTTTTTCCGTTCAACCATCTAACAATATTAATTGTCAATAGGTGACATCTCAAGAAAACCTTTATACCCACCTCTTCCACCACGACCTGGAAGCTATAGTAATTCTGGTAAGAATATTTTCTCCTAAGAAAATCTAGCACTATGAGCTGCTCAGAGCAGATATTTTTAAGACTTCACTCTCTTATTTGTTTACTAATAGCTTTTTCCTATCATCCCCCTTTTTTAATTGCTGTTCCAGTGTTTAGAAGGATTTTCTGAGTTTTAGTGTTGGTACCATAAAGGTTTTCTCTCTGCCAAAATGTGGGACACTGGCTCCTCAGTGGCGTAAGGCTAATCTTATTTGCATTTTCATTTTCTCTAAACTGGGATTTCAAAGTTTACAAAAGGAGTTGGCAAGGGAGCAGTAAGGCTTACCATTTTTATGTAATTTTCCAACTGTAATCTTAATCTTCATCTTGCAGGAGGCTTTGATGACTCAGATCTCCTTGATGGGAAGCCTTTACCACCGGTCATAAGAGGTAGCATTTCCCAACTCCCCTTGCAACTTCTTCCTAACACTCGTAAATTGGATCTCTTTGGTTTTGCTTTAGGGGTAATCTCTTTGTCTCTGAAGGTATGGGACATTTTTATTTAAATTAGGTATTCTTCACCAAAGAATATGAGCCAGAAGCTAAAATTTGAAACATGTTCCTAAATCTTTTGTAGCATTCTGGCACGTGCCAGAACCTTATAGGATTTATCCCTTGGAATTCCGCTAAGACAGTCCCAAAGCAAGGAGCTTCTGCCAGGAATTGAAAGTAGATACTCTGGGTCTATAATCTTGATTTAAATTACTGATAAATCACCTCATTGTCTGGCTGCCAGAGTATCCTGGCCTCCCACTCACTGTGAAATAAGTTTGATGTAGACTTCTATGTGATAATTCTATTAGATGATAATGTTCTTCTCCAAAAATGAAGCATCAGGAGGATGAACAGTAACTCTGGTCAGCAGAGCTGTCAGTGAGGACTAGAAGGGGAGCTCCTCATTTGTAGTCCTGTCAAGCTGCCCCTTTTGCCCTCTGTACAAAATCATGCTTTGCTGAGCAAAAGGTTTAGTTTTCAAAACAAGTTGACAAACATTTCTTTGATGAAACTTCACTCTATTCCAGGAGAAGAGGAACATCACTTCAATCATGGAGGAAACACAGGTAAATAATTTATTCGACAATGTATTTCTGATCATCATGAAATAGTAAAACAATATTAGCCTTATAAAAGTAGCACATATACTAAATTAAGCTTTAAGACACCATTTTTACACCAACTGTAATGTAACATAATTTCCATTCATCTGATTAATTTTGTTGTTTCACTAAACAATTATCATAGTTTGGTAAAAGCACAATTTAGTAGGCAAAATACTCAAGTCAGACTATTTCAATGCCTTGAAAAACACTCTGAGCAACCTTTTCTTTTTTCCACAGATTCAGGATTAATAGCTGGAGTTACATCTCCAGTAATTTCTGCTTTTGTAATATTGGTTGTTGGATCAATAGCAGCTTACTCCGCTTACAAGAATAAGAAACTTTGTTTCAAACCACATGGTAAGGCCGAAACAGTCCCACTGATTTAGTGCTGAAGTAGATGGGAATTTGACAAACAATTTGAGTGGGGGCAGAAACTGGGCAAGGATAAAGGCATATAAAAGTTTTGTCCTGAACAACATCACTGGTGTGTAAGATACACTGGTAATCAATATTCTTTATCATGGACAAGCATGGGAAGCCATAACATGCCCAGAGGATGGATGTGCAACACTTTGTGAAGGAAATTACAGCGTGTGAGGTCTATGTCTCCACTGAAGTACCTGACGGTTGTGGCTCTGCATGTGGAAAACAGCCTGGGTGCCCCAGATCAGCCTCACTGGGGGTACCCCACGAACCCTTTGTCCAGGGCCCCATTTCAGTTCAGGCCTGGGTGGGTCTCCTGCCCTGGGCTGCAGCACATCCCCATACAGCTGCCCCAGTCCTGGGCCCAGGTGGCTGGCAGGGTGTCCTGGCCCGTCCTTTGGCCTGGCTAGTTGCTTTGTCTTCACCTGATGATGGCTGGCCCATCCATGGGGCCACCCCCATCTGCCACCCCCACCCCTCAGCTGCACCACCACTGGGGAGGCAGCAGCCTGGGCCCTGCAGTGGCTGCCCTTGGCTCGCAGAAATGTGTGGACAGCCTGGACCTTTGCTGGCAGAGAGGGCAATTTAAACCTCTAATTCGTGGTATTTGATCCATAATGGGACTAATAGCTAAGACATGAGTGAAATGCAGGAGATGTGTGGAGAAGCTTCACAGGTATTTCTAAGAGATCTGTGTAATCTCCTGGCACTTCAGGCAGCCTTAGTCTAGGGGTGCCATGGCAGGCTTCAGGGCAGCCACTGCTGCTTGGGCACTGCGGGAAGGCTTAGGCAGGGTTACACAGGGGAAATCCAGGTGGAGTATAGCCTGGGATGCCCTGGGGGAGGCTGGTCAAGGCTGTGAAGGCTGTTTTGTGTCCTGACAGTCACTCATTTTTCCTCTGTTTCTATGACCAGGATGTAACTAAAGGGCAGTGATCCCACAGCGCTCTAGAAATGGGCAGTGAGACAAATGAGGATGGTTGTCCATGTGTCTCTGGGGATATGAGGTTTTGTTGTTTCAAAAGGACTGAAGCAGAAAAAGCTCAGAAAAGCTGGCAAAGAGCATCCACAGTGGAAATACTGAATGTTCAATCTTAATTTTTCAGGTGGGGCTACAGTGTAAACCATGAAAGAAGAGTTGCCCTTTGGTTGGTGACATTCTGCTTCATCATTCTGACAAAAAAAAATCTTCTCCTAATGAAAGTTTTCTCTAGACATCGCAATCATGCTCTCTGTAACCTGATACCACCTTTGCACCTTGAACTTTATGTCATCAAAGATATGCTTAAAACATCCAGGGATTGTATTGCACTGTCTGACCTGCATTCATAAAGGTTGGATATGGATTTTGACTCAGAAGTTATTTTGAACAACAAAGAAATCAAGTTTAATATAAGCTAGTAAAGGAAAGATTTGGGTTTGTCAGCATTTGAGTCACCAAACAAATGTCTTTTTCTCTTTTTAAAGTTAGCCAAAAAACAT
Organism: Dendrocincla fuliginosa; assembly: GCA_035047845.1. Lineage (NCBI taxonomy): Eukaryota > Metazoa > Chordata > Aves > Passeriformes > Dendrocolaptidae > Dendrocincla > Dendrocincla fuliginosa. The sequence continues at coordinate 83,082,896 of JAWWMO010000001.1, read as the reverse complement.
AATCCTTCTGATAGACTAGGAATAAGGAATTTGCAATTTCCATTCATGCATGTCAGGTTTTTCAGTATATTTCTGTAATGTTTACAATGCTTAAGGAAAACTTGTAGTTGACTAAAGGATTAAGAATTTTACTGCCTTTACTTTGCATTTATGTCAGAATTCTAGCAAAGTGAAAGGAACTATAGATAAAAAATTCATTCTTAATTTTATAATATATTGAAAAGAGTATGTATATTGAAAAACCAGTTAAAAAAAAATAAAAATGAGAGGAACTGATACTGATTTTATTTATTTAATTAATTAATTACTGAAATGGTGTTTAGCTCTTCTCAGGAACTAGAATTTCACATAAATTTTGTTTCTCTTCTTGAAAACTTGGGCCTTGCTCTAGGAACCTTTGACAGCATTAGTCTGTCAAGCTGGTGGTTGGTTTTGATTGTTTGTTTGTTTTTGTTTTTTGGGTTTTTTAAATCATATTATTCTTAACTTCTGAAAAGGGAAAACGGGTACAAATTTTCTGATTCATTGAGAATGAGTTTATGACACTTCATTCTCTAAAGTCACAACTTTTCAAATTCATACATATGTGGAGATGTGGTTGACATAGTATTTCTAGCAAGACTGCTTCCTTTTTTTCCCTCATTCCTGATCAGCAACACCATGCTAACAAATGTCCTCATGTAGACAAATCTATCACAAAAACTAACACGTTTCCAGTCTCTCTGCCTTCATTCAGCTAATTGAATCAAAACACCAGCAAATGAATGAAATACAGATAAGAGATGGCAAAACTAGTAGTTTACTGACACAATTCTGCAATACTTACATTTTAGCTGATTTTAAAGCATAAGGAAATTAGTGTGTTTTTATCTTCATTTTGTATGTAAAGCATGGTTTTGTTATCAAAATTCCATTTCGATGGAGGTAAGCATGATTTTGTGTTTATTAAATTGTTGAGAGAAAGACATAAATTGCAAAAAGTACTTTTTTCATACTATTTATCTAAATTATATTTTAAATGGATATATATCAGTTTCTTAGATTATCACAATCTTTATTTTGGTCCTGAAAGTAAGAAATTATAATGTACATCTGTTTAAATATGGCAACACCTTGACAGCCTACAGAAAACCCGAACACATTTGTGGTGATCACTTTCAGCTTATGAACGAAAAGATGTTTTTGATATAGTTTTCTAAGACTTGATATTTCTTTTAAAATATTAATTATCCATGTTAATAGTTAAAACAGATTGATGTATATTTTTCCAGGTAGACTTAAAGTTTAGATCAAAGAAATGTTAGGTGTTTTACTGTTACCACTTCAGTTGTTTGTTTAACCATCAAAATACATATTTTGATTCTTTCTCTTGAAAACTTTCAATAAACACATACTGTGTTTTGCCTAAGATGATCAAAGTTTTGTTTGTTTTGTTTGCTGCCTTCTGGGACAAATGAGGACCAGTACCTTCTACATACAGGTTCAACTATGTCCCACTAGAGCAGAGAAAGAAATGCTTCAAAGTAAAGACAAATTACATG
>JAWWMO010000001.1:83065399-83079344 GCA_035047845.1 Dendrocincla fuliginosa | reverse complement strand
CTACTCATGCTCTAAGACCTCATTCCACACTCTGCCATCTTCACCGTCCCAGGCTTTGCTGTTTCCCTCCGAGGGCTGAGCGGCAGTCTCCCTCAGTCCGTCTTCCTTCCTGTCGGTGCCTACCCAGACACAGGGAGGCTGGGGATGCCAGCGGCTCACCCAGCGGCTGAGACCCGGGGTGCCTCAGAGCAGCTCTCAGCACACGGGCCGCCCCGGGAGGGAAGAGGAGGAAGAGGAGCGAAGGGTCTGCCGCAGCCGCAGGGTGGGCGCTGCCGCGGGGCGGCCAATGGAGCGGGAGTGGGAGCGCCGCGCCCACGGGAGGTGCCGCCGGGAGCGGAGCCGTGCCGGGGCAGCGGGTCTCGGCTCCGGGCCGTGCCCTGCTCGAGAGAGGGGCGCTGCGGGGCCGGCAGCGGGAGAGGGGAGGGTGCCTGCCTTGGAGTAAAGCCAGCGCCGGGAGAGGGGCGGGCGCGCCGGGCCAACACCGCCCCCGCCATGGTCTCCCCTGCTAATGCCCTTTCCCTGCTGCTGCTGGTGCGCAGGAGTCCCTGCGAGTGTAATTCACCTGCCTCTGCCTTCAGCAGGAAAGAGGCTAATCCCATTTCGCGATTTAGCGGGCCCGCCGCTAGCGGGGGAGGCGGCGGCAGAGGTGGGCGCTGCGGACCGAGCCCTGCCCCGGCTGCCCGGCCCCGGGGGCCCTGCCCAGGATGCCCGGTGAGTACCTCCGCACCCGCAGCCCCCCGGAGCCCTCGGGCCGGCCGGCAGCGCAGGCTGCTGGCCCCCGGCCTTTGCCCTTCTCGCACCCCGGTGCGGGCGAGGGTCTCAGCTGCTTACTCATCGGCAGAGTACTGTGCTGTAATTAACACCTTCAGATTGGGATTTCAGCCGTCTGGGCGGTGGGGTGAAATACCTGAACTAATTTATGTAAGTACAGGTTGGCCTGCTTGGGTCTCTGTGCGCTTTCCTGTTGGATCCGTAGGGCGACAGTATGCGGTTAGCTCTCTCAGTCTAAGGCAGATTCAGAGAAAACCTTCTCATGCCCTTTCTTACAGAACAGTGGAACTGGTCTTATTCAGTCATCCTTAAACGTGCGAGGTATTGATTTTAGGGCTAACCACAGGTGGGCTCAGGTGCCGTTTTCTTCCTTGAACATGCTCTCAAAACCACGGGAAAAGGTGAGCAGCAGCTCCCCCAAAGCTGGATTTACTGAACCATTTGAAGGATGTCAGACATTCGGCCTGATGGATGCCAAGTTTGAATTCGAGTATATGGCACCTCAGCACCACTGGGAAGGTGCAGAAAGGGAGTCTGCAAATTAAAGGATTGTGGTTTTGTTTGTTTTGCTATTTTGGGGGTTGATTTTGTTTACAGGAAGGTGTGGGAAGACTGGAAACATCTAATTTGATATGTATTGATTGTTCTTTCTCTTAATTGTTTAAGCAATTATTACTAATTTTTTTTTTTTCCAAACTGGTACGTAACTGTGTTGGGACTAGTTTTGGGTGCTATACGTTATACTTATTTGCATATTATAATATTGTTGCACTTGAGTTTTCATGAGGATCTTTTACTATGTTGAAAAACAAAGTTGCAGGGTCTTGAAGCAGGATGTAACTGTTCTTATCTGAAAAATACATAGTAAAAGCTACATAGAATTGGAATCCTCTTCCAACACAACAGTCATAATCATGTCTACTAAAATTCAGTATTGTTTTAATAAAAGATAAGAGTGGATCTGGTTTTGTCTTCACTAGGCCAAGAGAAATATTGCATACCATGTAATGTCAATTTATATTCGATTATAAAAAGGTCTGTGTAAAGTGCTGCTTATTTATCTTCATTAGTAATGTAAATTTTTCTACTATTGGACCCAACCTGAGGAAACTGTCATTTGTTTACTAAGGCAAGAACTGCCTCTTTGCTGAAAGCTTGCATAATAATTTCTGATGGTGGTCTGACACAGGTTATTGTCTGACATCATTATTCATTTATCTACTTATAAAAAAATACTTCTTGACTGCTTGTAAGATGGTGGGTGTCAGCTGGAGCAGACCTCTCTGTTCCAAGATATGACTGTGCTAGGTCAGACAAGTGAGAAGGCCTGTAGCTTGCTTTGTCTTTGTGGTAGCCCAACACATTTTTACTGAGACATGCATCTGGGGGAGGATGCATAGACACCTATGTGTGGGAGGGGGAGTAACAAAATTGTTGTTAGGGAATGTCCTGTGAGTTGGTGCGGCGTTATATCATTGTCACTTGGGATGTCAGAAAGGTGCTTTAGGCTCAGTTGGCACAGGGCCAGACTGTAGCCTGCTCCTCCTGCAGGTTGTCTCTAAAGTAGAAGTGGCAAAAGAGCAACAGATGATATTGGGGGGGAATTTAAGAAAGCAATTGTACGACATTGGTTAGTATGAATGGCAGTACACGCTGGGGACCTAACCAGCCTGTTGAATGCTTTTAGCTATTGATTTATCTGCTCTTATTTTTATGCATAAAATGACAATGTGTTGTTTAGAATATGCTTGTAGACAAGCCATAGCATAGGAGTGTCTGGTCTCCTGTTGCAATTTTGGAGTGGGCATCTTGGCAAATTTGAGTTGTTACTCCAGGAGCCATTGTTAGAGCACATTTATCCTTTCTCTGTCTATCAGAAGAATTATCAAAATTTAAATAAAACCATTGAAAAAGCTATGTCTAATGGATTATGGAAAAAACCTCCCTCCCATGTTTAAACTTGTCTTGAAGCTGGCAGGTGCATCTCTGTCGCTCAGTGCTTGTTATTATCAGTCAGTCCTGGTTCTCAAAGTGGGTACCTGGTGTTTTTTCATTTCCCCTTTTTCTCTTTGAACATCAAAGTGAGCACCACCCTGTCTGCTTGGTCTGTTCATATTCTGAGTAAGGCTTTTAGATGCCCTAGAACTGGTTTTCATGCCTGTTGAAGAATTTTGCTCTTGGCAGTGTCTGAGGTACTACTGCTATGAGTTAGTAGCATAAGAAGTTGGTGATCTTGGCTAAAAAAGCTCTAACAAGTTGCATGTAAGATCACCCTGACTGTAGTGATTCACATACTTTTGCTGTCTTTTCTGTGTGGCTATCTGTAGCTTCAGAGTAACTTTTCAAGTTACTTCCTCTAAAATCCTTGTTTTGTTCTAAGAAACTATTGTTAGGCAATAAAACTGAGGAGCCACTACTGATGATAATGGTTTCTTAATTTGCATCATTGTGTGCCGTGTGGTAATCCAGATAAGACAAATTAGCAGATTTATAAATTCATATGACAGGGTCTTAATGGGATTCGAATCATACACTTACTTTTCTCATAATTCACTAATAGTGATATTAGCCATAAGGATCCACAAGTTGAAAATAATTTGCTAGAAAACTTCACAGTAGGTGTTGTCCATAAGAAAACCTATTGTCATTCAGCACAAAGAACTGAAAGTTATGGATAATTTTATTCTTGACACACGCAAAAAAACCCCCAAACCCAAACAAACAAAAACCAACAAAAACACACAAATAAACAAAACCCAGTTGCAATGAATTTTAAATATCTACATCTTTGGTTTCAAACTTAAAAGATCAAATCTTTTTTTGCAGCTTAAAGTCAGTGAGTGAAATCCTGTCCACATTAGATTAATGCAGCATTGTCCTTGATTTCAGTTCAATGGGGATTTTCAGGTAGACAGTTTACTTTCACAAGTTCATATGAAAACCTGATACTTAGTTTTCAGTAATAAAAATAAAAAGTTTACTTTTGGAGAAAATGTTTTAAAGATGTTTGTAAACAAGGCAAGTTAAGTAACACTTCTTCCTTGAAAGCAAGGATTAAATGAAACAAAGAGTAATGATAAAATTTTGATTTTAATCCCCTGTGGATCCTTAATGCATTAGCAATGCCTCTGTATGATTTTAAAATAGCTAGGAAATGCTCCTCTCCTTGCACCAGAAATATTTTTATGTTGAATAGTTTCAACCAATAGTTTGATTACCTGTTTAGTTATTGATTCACTATATTAAGGCCATAATATGTATCCCACATCTGCTTCTCAAAATAGACACTTTGTTTCTTTTCTTTGTGCGAGATCAGCAGGAATTTCTTAGAAGCAGTATTTGTTCAGCAGTTTGCTTCGTTGTAGTTATGACCACAGCTTTGGCCTCAGAGGTACCAGGCATGAAAGCATACCTAGGATGTGGTTTTTTGACATACTGGCTTGCTGAACTATTTGATGATTAGCTTGTGTATTTGTATATGTATTGCTTAAGTAGAAATTCAGCTTCTGTAGCTAAAAGTATTTGCAAAAGCAATGCAAACATTATGTGTTCAGCTTTGTGGTTGTTATTTAAAACAGCTGTTTAAGATTTAAACTCCCACTCATTTCACAGTTCGCTTTTTGTATTAACATACCTCCCACATTCCTCTCAGCAGTTGTTTTACTACCTTTCTTTGGCTGAAGATGCCTGTTGCCTAACACCAAAGTGCTTTTCTTTGCTGACTTTTTACGCCTTTTCAGAGTAATTTTATTGCTAAAGTAGCCTTCAATGGTTTTGGGTTTTGTTTTTCTTTAATTTTTTTTTTTTTTTGCTTGTTTATATTGGGTTTTATGGATGCTTATATTTATTCCTTTAACCTTTTGGAAAACTGAAGTAGAAACAGTTTACTTGCACAACTGTCTTTTAAAAACAACTCATTCATTGTTTTCATGAACACCCATAAGTTGCTTGAGCTGTTACAATAACAGGAGTTTTGAAAGCTCATTTTTTCATTTGCTTCTTCTGGAAATTGTCATTAGAAATATTATTGGAATTTGCTTGGCTGTGAATTCTGCAAACTATTTCAAATTTGTGTGGATGATTCAGGTTTTTTGGCCAAGTCTGACACTATGAGGATTCTTCTGAGCTGCAGAGATGTGTTGCAGTGTCAGAAAATACAAGGTATATATGCTTAATTTTAATTCAGGCCTGGCTGAACATGAGTGAAAAGTAGGGCAAGAAGGCAGCACACGAGTGGGTCTGTGCTTTGCTTGGGATTTGGAGGACATGAAAAATGAAAATACTTAGTATCTGAGGACTTGTCACATGACAACACCAACCATACTTTATTGCATACCTTGTTAGGTTAGAGGTTTGAGCTTATTCGTTTTGGCAGCCCTTGGCTGAGGCAGCCATGAGATCATTTGTTGGGTTGTCTGCAAATAGTTCTGTGAGATTCTTTCCCAGTGTCTCTCACAGACCCTGGAAACTGTATGACAGGGTGCTTATGTTGTTATTGTTTGGTTGTTTAATTTATTTAATGCAATTGCTTGTCCCTTAAGCTGATGGTGGTATTTCAGTGCAAGTATTTATGAAACTCTGTAGAACTCAGTGGAATTCCCCTTACGTGTGTGACCTGCTTGTCCTGGTTAATTTTGAAGCCCAGAATGATGAGGTCATTTTTCTGCTCCAAGGAGGCTGTTCACCTTGCCAAGTCACAGGTTCTGGGTCACTCCAGGAGGACTCTGATAGTGATGGTTCTGTCAGAGGGCAGAGGTGAAGAAGCAGCCCCTGATGATACCAGGCCTGTGGCAGTATCTCTACAAAATACATTATGTCCCCTGTTGTGCATGAATGTAACTTTCTTTTTTTATTGTAACTTTTTTCCCGTGTGTTTCTTGACAATAAGGAACACTCCTAATTTTCTTAGCGTTACTTGAGGTAAGGATCCTCAGTTTATGGGAGGTGTACCAATCTTGGTAACAATTTCTTTGCTCTTGTTTAGCCAGCACCAGGTACTCCAATTCAAAGAGGACAGAGCAAAGAATAATGTCTGTTGGGTTGATTCAGTGATGCTATGGAAAGAAGGATATTTCCAGCTACTACTCAACAGCTTGTTCTTCTCCTTAGCTTTTGGCACTGTATAAACAGGAACATTTTCCTTATCTGTTGTATTATATAAGTTAAATCTCAAACTTAAGTATTTACAATTTGGCTTTTTTTGATTGATGTTATGTTTAGGCAAGAAGTCTTAGGGAATTATTTGTTTAAGGCTAGTCCAAAACCTTCATACTTGTTATTATGGCAATTGAAAATAACAAAATTCAGAAACTTACACGCTGCAGTCATGTTCACTGGATTTTCTATTCAATTGTGCCTTCTGGGGTAGTTTAGGAGAGAAAAGAGTTTATCACAGAAACTGCAGGTTTCTATTATTTAGCTAGAGGAGGAGGGAATCTGCCAAAAGAGCTTATGTCAGAGCTATAAAGTGAATCTTCTGAATATTTGCTTGCAGTAACAGATGAAGCCTTTGTAACCCTGGCTACTGATGATGTGTACTGTCAAGGCGCTCTGGTTCTTGGACAGTCATTAAGGAACCATAGGACATCTAGAAAATTGACAATTCTAATTACATCAGAGGTTTCCAGTGGAATGAGGTAAGTATTCATGTGTCTTTTGATATTTGATAGGAAGAATATGAAAGAATAAAGAATAGCATGAAAGGTTTTAATAGGCTTCCTTGTGGATTTCACAACATTATATCTAAAACTTCCCCCTTGGTTAGTGTTTTGCCAGGGAACAAGGGTCAGCACAAAATACACAGACACCAACTTCAAAGAATAAATGTATAAATTTACTATAGTGCAAAGCAGAGAAAAATTACAAAAGAAGCAAAGAATTATAAAAGGAGAAGCTTAGCAATGCACCTAATCATTACTACAAAGAGTCTCTATAGTGTTTAAGAAAGACACATCACCGGTTACTCCTTTAATACCTTATGACCTGCATGTCAGCTGGGGAGCCCCAGTCACTGCAAAGGGTCAGAGAATCACTCCCAGGAACTGGGAAATCCTACAGAGTGTGTCCTCTCGTAGATGAGGTCTACATCTTTGCTGTGAAAGGGTCCAGCTTTTATATTGTTAAACAACTGAGCTTGCATCACTTATTTAGTGCAGAAAATATTTGGCTTTCTTCTCTCCTTTGGTTTCACATGAAGCCTGGTCAGGGCTCAGAGGAAAATCAGGGAATCAATTTGGACCAACTACTCTCAAAATATAGATACATGCATATCTAATAAGGCCAGCCGTCTACTTCCATGGCCTTGACTCGTCTCTAAATACAGAAAGACAGATACATTCATAATGAATACAAATCTTCACTAATTAAGTGGAATTTTGGCTAATAAGCAGTCACATGCTAAATATAACTTTAGGCTGAAATGTTCATCTAGAGGTCAACTGAGGCTGAGGGCCTGTTGTTCAGGCGTCAGCACTTCAGGCAGTGATTTCTGAGAGGAGTTCCAAATAACTTCCATGATAAGATTCTAAGTATAATTAGAATTCACTTACAGGACTAGAGCTTGTGGCTGGAAGTTGTCTTAAGCCCATACTTAAAAATGTAAGCTGAAAAATTTTGAACTGAGGTGTTAGTGTCTTTCCTTTGAGCTGAAATAAAGGCACTACTGCTTTGCCCCCACACCTCTCAAGTGTTTCTCTTTTAGAAACCCGTAACATCAGAATTCTCCAAAAATATAAGGGGCTAGGTTTCACATGAGTAATCTTATAATATTGGTGCACAGCTATCATGGTGAGAAATTAATTTCTTCTTGCCTCTTTTTGTTTGAATCACTTTCCAGTTTAGGTTGTGATTCCAGGTTGAACTCCAGCCTTGTTATTTGGAGGACTATGTCATTTGTTAAAAGGAACATGTCATGCCACAGCTACTTAAACTCTTAGTTCTGCTATGGCTTAGGCAGCATGCAAGCTTCTGATTTCTGTATGCCATGTAAGTGTATTTTCAAGGTATCTGGCTCAAGGAACGTTTTCATATTTTCTGTGACTGCATGTACAAAAATCTGTTTTTACAGACTTTTTGGTGTATGGGTTTTGTTATGTCAGAAAACTGTAACCTTCCAGAGGGAATATCCATTTGACACGAGTTGATATTAAATCCGTGATTTTTTTTCATCCACATTCAGTGGGATGAAGAACCTTTATAATATATATTTTTAATCAAGGATAACATTTTTTAAAAAATTACCTCACTGAACTATCCTTCTAAAAATCTGTACCTGCTCTTAGATCTTTCTCAGTTAACTTCAGTCCCTCAAAGATCAGTCAGGCAAAAGCTAATGTCCCTGAAATTTAGATTTCAAACAGCACAGGCTTTTCTTTTTCTGTGTTTGTGTGATATCCTGGACTTTGTAGTTAATAGTGTAATGCAAATAAATAAACTGTGTTTAAAAGACTTTGCTTGTTTCTTGTAGGAAAATTGCCTACTTTGGTATTACCTCTAAAATTCCCATGAAAGACATGCATAGAAAAAAGATGTCTTCCTAAAAGTCTCATTTGAGATGATTTGTAATAAGGAGCAAAAGAATATATTGCCTGTTTGAAAAGGTGCAGTTTTGAAGCTGTGTTTACTTGGGCATAATAGGTGCAAATGACTATGCTGGCAGTGCATGTCTTATCCTGTACAATGTACAGGGAACAAAGTATGGTGCTGTTCTTTAGAATCAATTGTGCAAGGTGAAAGCTGCCTTTTATTTCTGTTGGTGTTTCTACAGGAGATCAAGTGACTAAAATTAGGATTGTTTTAGGTGTTGCTTTTGAGATGTTCTGGCCCCCGTAGCGGAAGACGCAATGGTTTGTGGCATGACCGATAGCTGTCGCTTCAGCAGACTGTTTGCAAGGACTTTTCACTTCTGACTTCTTATTCTAACCAATCAGTCTAGCCTTGGTTATTGCCATAATTCATATAGTGCTGTGTGTCACTGTTTTCATGCCTGAAGTGAGCTCTGATGAACTTGTCTAAGTTCCCTTCTTTCTCTCCTCCGCTCACTCTGGTAGGTCAGTCCTCCGCAGTGTATTTGATGAAGTAATCAAGGTGGATGTGCTTGACAGTGCTGACTCAGTCCATTTGGCTCTGATGCAGAGGCCAGAACTGGGTGTAACCTTCACTAAACTTCACTGTTGGACTCTTACTCATTATAGTAAATGTGTCTTCATGGATGCAGACACTTTGGTGAGTAAAGCGGGAGCCATGGAAACATTTGTGTCTGTCTCTTGAGTGTGGGATACTTCCTTGTCAGGCGGCCTGTTGGCCTGTGAAGTGACCAGATTTGCTGGCGGTCACAAGGTCGCAGAAGCTCCAGCTGGCATGTTTTAGCAATGCTCACAGTTTTACTGGCTGCATAAAAATAAATTAATTCCTGGAGGAAAGTAGGTTCAGGGCTGACCCCAAAAGAGATCACAAACTCACTCTATGTACAGGGGCTTCTGGCAGATGTTTAAAATAGATCTCTCTCATATACTTTTATCTTAAATTACTCTGGTCAGGAAGGCAGGCAGGTTTTGAAATGGCAAAAAATTCCCAGAAATATTATTTACTTTGAAACATTAATTACTTTTTTTAAAAAAGTTTTTAGAGGTATAGAGATAAAAATGCCCATAATTTTGGCAAGGACAATCATGTCAGCCTTCCCTTGCACTTTCATGGCTCACTTTGATTAATTTTAATTTAATAGGATTATATTTGAATGAGAAACCAAATTAAGTTATTCTTTTTGAGAAGGGAGGTTTATGATTTCCTGATTTACATTAAAGCTAAAGGAGGAAGGCAAATTTTTGTCTTTGTTTTAAATTCAATTAAGTAATCTTTCTCCTAAAAAAATTTTCTTCTGGTGTTTACAGTGGCTCAGTTGTAGCTGGGGTCCTGACTCTCAGTGACTTTACAGCTATATTTCCATCAAATTTAAAATGGTTCGGGGCATTAAATTGATTGATTTTTTGGTTTTTTTTTTTTTTTTTTTTTTTTTATTCCCACTTCCATGTGAAGCTTAAAAACCAAAGAAAAGCAAACCTCTGAACTTACATTAGAAAACTGGTAGCAAGCGACAGTTTTTCCACTACCCCTTTAGTCAGTCTGTTGCTAACTCAAATGATTTAGATGCCCAGTTTTCATCCAGCTCTGTTGCAGTTACTGAGAATAATGAGTTATGAAAGGTGAACTAAGAAAGAAGGAAACTGTGTGTTTTCATGGTATGTTATAATATTTAAAAGGACTTTTGGATGGTCTTGGATGTTCATGAAATAATACCACAGGCTTTGTGCTTTTATCAGAGAAATCACGGAGAACCACAATCAATATTGCCTTGTTATATTAAAAATAGAGGTTCTGATCCCTAGCATATTTTACACTACCCCTGCTTTTATGCCCTACGAGCCATATACCAGGCCAAACTAGCAATTTATTTCATTGGCACTAATTTAGCAACTTATATTCTAGACAGACATTTCAGCTAACATTTTTACTCTTTTCATCCCTTCTCTAAGGTACTTTGCAATGTTGATGAATTGTTTGATCGAGAAGAGTTTTCAGCAGCTCCTGATTCTGGCTGGCCTGACTGCTTTAATAGTGGAGTGTTTGTGTTCCGGCCCTCTTTGAAAACTTACAACCTCTTGCTCCGGTTTGCTGCTGAACACGGCAGCTTTGATGGTAAGGGGCAAGGCATAAGTGATGAAGTGTAAGACATAGTTTCCATGCTGTCGGGCAGCATAGAAGGCAGGAATTCTCTGGGCTTTATATAATTCTCCCTCACAAGAACTAAAGGTGCAGAATTTTCCTCTTATACTGTATTTAAGAGCTATTGATTTACTGTGTACTGTGCTTCCTGGAAAAGAGCAATGAAGGAAAATTGGGTCTGAATCTTGCTCAGTAAGTTTTAATTTTGCTGTCTGGCTTAGGAGAGAGAAATACATCTGATCTCAAGTCTTCTGCTCTGAGGGAGGCCAAACCCTACCCTTTTCTTCATATATTACAATAGGACTTCATTTACATTGAACTTGTATCGGAGTGAATCAGGTATTATTCACTTGTACCTGCTCACATGGCCATATTTTCAAGTCCAAGTTGCAGTCCCATGAACACACCAGTCTCACTTCCATCCTTGGATGTGAAATTTTGTTATAAATTTGACTGTACACATAATTATGGTAATACTATGTTTTATGTATTCTTTAGGAGGTGATCAAGGATTATTGAATAGCTTCTTCAGCAACTGGGCAACAGCAGATATTGGCAAACACTTACCTTTCCTCTATAACTTAAGCAGTAGTGCTGTGTACTCCTATGTTCCTGCTTTCAATCAGTAAGTAGTAACACTTCTGACTGACTGTAAACCTCTGTAGTTTGTTAACAGACATACTTTTGTAAGAGAGAACAACAATGGCATATTCTGTTGATCATAAATTACAGTAGTCACAAATGATCTTACATAAAAGTCATGCAATAGAAGCTTAAATGCCATATAAATATTTTGCATCTGGACACAGGGAGGGTCCCAGAGTTGTCTACACTATCTCATGTTCTTTCAGAGAAACTTCTTCCATGTCTGAAAAGATGTAATTTGGCATTAGGTTTTGACAGCTTTACTTTTAATCTTGTCCCTTTCTTCCCGAGTAATTTCTATGAGAAACAGCTGGAGTTGTTTAAATTTTTTATGAACATCTCTTAGGTTCTTCTGTGAAACAAAATTTGTGCTACTAATTATATGACTTCAGATAATGCAGTTGAGAAACTTTTCTGGTAAAAGGAAAGCTGGATTTAAGGTATTATGAATTTCTGTTCCAGTTGTACAATACACTCTTAATGGAAGGTGAACTTAGGTCAATGTATTTATGAGTAATTTTTAATAAGGGAACAGTAATAATCAATTATGTTTATTTAATATTTGAAGTGGTATTTATTTATGAACAGAGCATGCAGGAGGACTGGAAATGGTACTGCATGAGTCTGTCAGTTTCCTTCATGAGCTTTACTACTAGAATCAGCAGCTGGAAACAAATGGTGATGCAACATTTTATTTTCTGTGTTTTAAATGTGGTGACAAACTAATAAGAGGGAAAATAAAACATTAAATTATATACTCATCTTGAATGTGTTACTGTTGCAAAATGTTGAATTACCTCCCTTGTGAGAATAAGCATGTTTCTTTAGGCTAAAAGAAATATTTAATGCATGTTTGATCTCTACAGTTTTGGTAGAGATGCCAAAGTCGTTCACTTCCTGGGAGCGACAAAACCCTGGAACTACAAATACAACCTTCAGACAAAGAGAGTTATGCAGGATGGCACCACCTCTGGATCTTTTCATGAACTGTCATTTCTTGCCCTCTGGTGGAATATATACAGCGCCAGTGTACTGCCTTTGTTAGGAAAACTTCAAAAGACGGAAGAATCAGAATCTAAGGAATGCAAGGTAACTGATAAGGAGTTAATGGGAATATGTTGGAATCAAACCCAAAAATTCTGAAAATTCTATGTTTGCTAGAGGAAGAAATAATATAATGTGGTGGGCTGATTCTGGCTGGACCCTAGGTGCCCACCAAAGCCACTCTATCACTCTGCTTCTCAGCTGGACAGGGGAGAGGAAATATAATGAAAGGCTCATGGGTCGAGATAAGGACAGGGAGAGATCACTCACCTGGTACTGTCACAGGTGAAACAGGCTCCACTTGGGGAAATTAGTCATATTACCTGTCAAATCAGAGTAGAGTAATGAGAAATAAACCCAAAGCTTAGAACATCTTTTCCCCATCCCTCCCTTCTTGCTGGGCTCAACTTAACTTCCTACTTTCTCTACCTCCTCTCCCCAGTGGCACATGGGGATAGGGAGTGGGGGCTGTGGTCAGTTTGTCATGTGTTGTTTCTGCTGCTCTTTTCTCCTCAGAGAAAAGACTCCTCACACTTCCTGTTCCAGTGTGGGATCCCTCCCACAGGAGACAGTCCTCCATGGACTTTTCCAACATGAGTCCTTCCCATGGGCTGCAGTTTCTCATGAACTGATCCAGGATGGGCATGCATCCCTTCCATGGGGTGCAGTCCTTCAGGAACAGACTGCTCCAGTGTGGGTCCTCCATGGAGTCACAAGTCCCGTGAGCAAACCTGAGTGCAGGCTCCTCTCTCCATGGCTCCACAAGTCCTGCCAGGAGACTGCTCCAGTGTGGGCTTCCCATGAGGTTGCAGCCTCCTTCAGGCATCCACTTGCTTCAGTGTAGGGTCCTCTGTGGACTGCAGGTGTATCTCTGCTCCACTGTGGACCTCCATGGGCTGCAGGGGAAAAGCTTCCTCACTGTGGTCTGCACCACAGACTGCAGGGGTAGCTCTGCTCTGGCACTTGAAGTACACCTCCTCTCCCTCCTTCTCCCCTGACCTTGGTGTCTGCAGAGTTGTTCTCACATATTCTCACTCCTCCATCTTCAGTTTTTCAGTCATACAACAACTTTTCCTCCTTAAATCTGTTATCTCAGAGTTACTACCATCATCACTGATAGGCTTGGCCTTGGCCTGTGGCAGATCTATCTTGGAGCTATCTGGTATTGGTGCCATCGAACATGGGGGAAGCTTCTAGCAGCTTCTCACAAAAGTTATTCCTGTAGCCTCCCTGCTACCAAAACCTTGCCATATAATGCCAATACATGTGGGCCTGCTGATCGATAGTAGCACTGATTGCTTGTAAAAGCATACAAAGTAGCAGTTTGGAAAGCCAATAGTAATAAAAATCCCTCCTAAGGATTTCCTGTAGGCCGCTTCTTAATTTATAAACAGTTTTTATGGGAATGTATGTGCATAGATTCTGCAAATTAAAGACAAAGTGTGATACAAGTTAGCTGGAGAAGGTGATAATCTGGCTGTGAAACAAACAGATTTGTTGTTCTTGAAGCCTAGTTGATACAGACCAACAAACTAGTCCTTGAACTTTAATAAAATTTAACTTTTCAGAACTGCATTATAACTTGTTCTATGAGGGTCATAACAAATAAATCAGGTTTGCAAAAGCAGTGTTAATATCATTTAGGATGTTATATCCAGTACTTGTATGTCACACTTCTCCATGGACACCCCCTTTTTGCAGGGGAGAAGCTTGCATGCCCTTATGAGGTTGTGAGCTGTGCTGGCGGTGGTACATGCCTCTG
>JAWWMO010000001.1:83055171-83065299 GCA_035047845.1 Dendrocincla fuliginosa | reverse complement strand
CACCCCCTTTTTGCAGGGGAGAAGCTTGCATGCCCTTATGAGGTTGTGAGCTGTGCTGGCGGTGGTACATGCCTCTGATAGGGTCTCCCATGCTAGTCAGGTCTCAGCTGAAGGGTCAGACAAAGTGTGTCCACGGGCAGGATGGGCTTGCTAGCCCCCGGCAACCATCCTAGGAGAAGGACAATTCTAACTCCAAACCCAGGCAGATGGAGCTCACTTAGCACTGTAAGGCCATCCATCTAACCAAACCTACATCCTGAGGACTTCACTGTCACCGTCCAAGCTTGCTTGGCCCTGGCAAATGAACTTGAGGAGTAAAGGGTGGGGCCAGTGCTGCACATGCTGTGCCTCGTCTAAAAAATCCATTGCACAGGCTTTAAGGGTTCCACCACTTGCAAAGCCCTGTAGTGACAGGTGAGGGACAAAACAGCAGGTGATAATGCCTTTTGCAATTGGACTTGCCTATCTTGCATTGGCCTTTTTAGCCACCAGCATGCTAAACATGGGTAGAGCCCTTCCCAAATCTTCATTCATGAAGCCTGGCCATGATGATGATGTATGTCATAAAACATTTTTTGATCTCTATGCCTTTTTTTTTTCTTTGAAGGAAATGCAGCAATCTGTGCTTTTCATGCATAGAATAATCATAATAAAAAAATCTGCTGATAAATTAGGTAATTTCTTGGAGACCAGCAACATAAAGGAACATGTAGGAGAAGTACAGTTTTTAATTTTGTATCCAGACATGACAAATAAGATCACACTTATGCATATGTAAATATTTCTTAATGTTTTGTAATGTTAAATTACTACCATCCTTGAACTAATTGCATAGTCCCATAGGATCAGCTGAACAATTACCATCAAAGCATCAGAGAGTAACTTGGTTTGTTAACCTCAGGACAAATTGGAAGGCAGAGGAAGGAATAGGTAGTTTTTGATCTCATACTTTAACATGCTTTAATTTTTAAGACATTGTGCATTAAAGAAATATTTTAACTATGGTAAAATGAAGGTGGAAATACCTGTTAGACTTACCTTCTGATGATGTTAGCATGCTTCTGAGTGCAGAAATCTAAATTGCAACATGCTCTGAATCTAGGACCTCACACTTTTTTTGCATTAACTTATTCCTTTCGGGCTGAAATCTCTCTAAGGAGTGCAGTTGGTGTACATAAGATACTAATTTCCTGCAAAACTGTATTTTAGTGATGAGGTGCTCTTGTCTTCTTTAGCACACTTTCAATGGAGTTGAAATTGCACTGAAGAAGGTCAGTCCTTATGTGGCCAATTTGCAGCAAATGCCTGAGCTTCCAGAGCAGACAAATGAAATAAATCCCACAGTATGTTCACCTGAGGAACTCACTTTTGAAGCTGTAAGTATGTTGTATATTACTATTTGCAGTAACAAAGCAAAATCATATACTAAAAGGAGATTCTTTCATTCTGCGTCTCATCTGGTAGATTTTATCTTCAGTTTAGCTGTAGCTTTTGAATTTTCTTGCTAGCATCAAAAATAGTTTAGAGAGTATTTATTTTCTTTAATCTTTAGTCATGTATAAAAGAGGTGTCTGGAAGTTGAAAGAGTTTGCACTGTATTTTAGGAAGAGATTACTTATTCAAAGTTATGTATTTAATAAAATCAGTTACCAAAGTAATATTTTGAATTTTTTTCCACTCAAGTGTTGACCCAGAAAACTGTTCCCCAAATTTCTGTGAACTGGGCGACAAGAAGAGTCTTGAAAGAATCCACTAGTGAACATTGCAGTCTTCCTGCTTCTGTTGGCACTTTTCTTGTATTTGTGTGTTTCCTTTCACTGGCTCCCCTTATTTTATGCAGGAATTATGTTGGAAATAGTAGCACAATGCTTCTGCAGGTGTAAGTCATTACACATTGTATGATGATCCATGCTATGCCTAGGTACAACTGGGAGAAAATAAAAGTAGTGTTCTAATGTCATCTGCTATTGTAACTTGTGAACTACTCTCTAGAAAGTTGAAGACCATTTTTAGTATGTTCAGTGCTTCATCTCTTTAGACTATAGTTATTCCATAAAGTAGAACTGTAGTCTCCCTTTCCTTTTCCTTTTCAAGAGGCTTAAGAAAAATTGTGATCCTTCCAACTCTATAACTTTAAAATAATTTATTTGGAAATAATGTGTTTTCTTGTGTGCCTCATGCATCTGACTCCACTGGAAAAGTTCAAACCAAATAGGGACTAATTATCAAGTTGGCTGTTTAGGGTAAAAAATTAATAATGTTCACTTAAAATAATTTCATTAAAATTTAAAGTTCTATTATTACTTCAATTGCTAGGATTAATTATCAGAAGACCATATTAATTGGAAAGAAATGATCTGATTCTGTCTTCTTAGGAATACATACCATCACACTGCTTTTTGTTGCTTTGTTTCAGTAGTCTTGTGTGATTGTTTCTGAGCAGAAGACTGCAGAATGGGGTCTACCTACTCATTTATGTGTTGGTATCTGTCAAATGCAAATATTTGGGACAATATTTCATTGTTCTGTTCTTATTTTGTGCATATAAAAAACTTAGGCATCATAGAGTGAACTATAATTCTAAAATGAGATTTTTCTTGCTGAGGTTTGACCTCGTGAATGCTAGGCATCTACTGTAAGCTTGCTTCCCAGGCCGTATCTGTAGTCACTGAAGAATGTCAGCCACTTTGAACCTATTTTAGGATGAGATGAGCTGCCCTCTGGAGGTATTTGTCCTAGATTGATTATAGTGGGAATTTCAGTTCAATGCCATTTTGATAGCTAAATCTGGGTGAGATGAGTTTTCTCCTTGGTCATGGTGTGCTTCCTTGCTTTTCCTCCTATCCATTGCTTTCCCCTACTCTGAGACTGAAAGGAATTGTATTGTATGAGTTCTCATGATAAGGAAACTATGAAAAAATATTCTCCTAATAAAACCTCAGTGGCTGTATTTTAGCAACCTGTATATGAAGTTGAACCAAGGGATTCTAATGTCCGTCTCTCTGAGCCTGACAGACCTTCAGAACAACCTGTATCCCATCCTGCATTTCAGGAAGCCTCAGAACTGGTATAAGTAGCTTTGTGCATTGTATATCTGTTGAAAATTGCATGCATGTCTTTGCTGCTGACATAATTTTGGGAAATCTCAACTAATTGTGATGCAATGTGCAAATAAATTCCTTAATCTTTTGGCTATATAATTCCTTAACTGCTTCCACTACTGGGATATGATCACTTTATAGTTTTCTTTTCAAAACTTGTAGTTTTTAAATGTGCCATTTTGTGTGCTAACCCCCATGTAATCAACATGTAGTGTTAATTTTAGTTCTCCAATACTAATACATGCAAAACTGGGGTTTTTTTGTTTGATTGTTCTGTTTTGTTGGTGTTTTGTTTTGGTTTCTTTTACCCGGTGAAGTGATGTTTCCAAGCAAGTGCAGAGGGAATCTACAGGAGCCTAAGTGATTAGGCTTTCTTTTGTGATCATGCACTGCCTTTATGAGCACTTGCACATGTGGGTGATGTGACAACAGGAGAGACTTGGTGTTGATGGGGTTGAGAGGGTCAAGAACTTGTACAATACACAACACAGCCATTTTCCTAATGAGGCCTTTTGTATGACTGTAAAGCACTGTGGTGAAATATTTTAAGACAGGAAAAAAACCATGTAGCTCCCATGCAGCCAGGGGTGCTTGGGCTGTAACAAAAATTCTTCATTTCTAAAATATGAATCACTCTAGTCTTTTTGTTAATGGCATCTAGAGGTGTTCATAAGACTTGCCAATTATAAAGAGAGAAATCTTCTTGCATGACTACTTCCCAAAAATTAAATATAAGTGCACATTACATGTTTGCATATATAGGGAGGAAGCATGCTCTTCAGAGCATATGCTCATGTTTAGTGTCATGCACAGAGTGGGATGCAGGTGGGGATACAGATGGAAGGATGCAGTTACCTAAGCCTATAGTGTCATGGTGGCTGTTTGAAACACCTCATCTTGTCTTGCACAAGTCTTGTGCCTGATCTGCCCAAAACTGACAGATGGAATGGATTTTGCAGAGTGTTTAGGCAGTTTAAGCCATTGCTTCCTGCCCATTAATTTCTATTCTGAAACCCTTGTATATTGAATTTGTGAGGGCTTCACTAGAAGGTCATTCTAATTGATTTCAATTTTGTTTCGAACATGAGATAAGTTGTTTGCCTTTGAGCCTCTTTGAGTGGCACTGAAAGCAGGTTTTCAGTGGCTGCCTTGATTAGTCCTTGTTATATTTCATCTTTATTACAGATTATAATTGCTGGGATGTTCCCTTTTTACTGGCATTGGTCAAGCATGGACACAATTTTTCTTTTATGTGGTTGTAATTATCACTAATAATGTCTTGCATTTGTGCACCTACGATAACTTGACCTTGAACCAGCATTCATGATTTTGGACTGTCATTCAAAATTAACTAGCTATTGGTATAATAAATAGTGTCAATCTTTTGAATTAATTTATATGAGCCATCTGCTAAATAATACTGATCTTACTGGAATTCAGATAAAACAAATGACCAAAACTTCCAGAAATGTATGTTCTCATGAAAGCCTGTTGAAAATAAGATTTGCACAGATATATGGTTACACTATATCGTATGAGATATTCTACTCTAAACAGATCATATTTGTAATATTTTTATTGTGTTGTTGTTGAGTATGCCAAGGTCTGAGTTAAGAACAGTAAAATAAGTGTTTGGTATGTTCAAAGATGCGATGGAAAGTAGTAAAAGCATGGGAAAATGAGCTCTCATTATCAAAAGAGGAATGGATGTTTGAATAGCTTATTTTATTATTGTTTTATCTGGGACTGTACAATACAGAAGTTTGACATTTAAGGTTTAACTTCACAACACTGAAATGAGAACAACCAAATGACTGCTTTCCCACTGTCTGCTTGTTCCCACAGAATGAAGTTGCAGATTCTGTTTCAGAGGTGTCTATTCACTTCAAACCAGCAAAACCAACTCCGGAAGATGAACGGAGAAAATGGGAGGAAGGGCGCATGGACTATATGGGAAAAGATGCTTTTGAACATATCAAAAAGAAATTGGATGCATTTTTACATTAAGATAGAGTGTACTGTATGGCCATCATGATATATGTTTCTTCTATAGACACAATTCTTGAATACTTGTCTATCTCAACAGTTTATCTGACACCAGAGGTTATTGTGGATCCCCATACATTCTTGGAGGAGATTACCAGATACAGACTCTTGTTTCTTAACTGAAAAATGTGCCTCATCTTTGTTACTTGTGTCTCATCTTCATTGTTCTCACATAGTGCCTTCGAAAGAATAATGAATGGTATGTTCTGAATATGAACTCTCATGTATTTGTCACTTTCCCTGCTCCTCCCCATAACATTCTGCAGAAACAGTCATGAATAAGAAACATTTTGGAAGTTGAGATTATTTTCCAGACTGAGGTTGTTCCTGAAGTACTTATAAAAGATGATACAAAGCTATTTAAATAAAACACTTTTTCTCAAAACCAAATTAACACTTTCAAGAGTGACCATGATGTAGACTTCAATAAGAGAAAAAAGTGAGGAGAAAAAATCCTGACCTCAGAGGAACCCACAACAAAACTTATTTTGATTTAAATATGTTTAGGATTAGAGGAACTGCAGACTTCATCTGAGATCACTAGTGGACGTTCTGTCTATTTATAGGAAGATGCTCAGCTCCATAACTAGTGTGAGGAAGAGTTGTTTAAAACTCTTGTCAGACTGATAATGTATTTTAACCTTTTATATTGTTGCTATAGAGGATAATGTTATTTTTTAAAGTATTGTTAGCTTTACTTGCATATTCTGAGTTGTGCAGTAAGAGGGAGAAATGATGACGGTATGGTGTAAACTTTCTGGTGCTTTATATCAGTTTGTTTACAGTACTTCAAACTGCAGCTGAGAAAGGCTTTCTTCCTGCTTAGCACGGTTGCCCCATATTGCAGGCAATTTAAGTGCAACTGAAGATACAGTTGGCACTTGTTTTAGTAAATAGGCCTTTTGAAGATATTTTAAACAATAGCTGTGTGTGGGAACCAATAAATCTGTGAAGGTAGTTCCAGAAAAAAAAAATTTACTGATGAGACTCCATTATATTAAGGAGATTTATAGGGGATTGCTTTGTGAATTTGGGTATTTAAATTTGACTCATCTCAGCAAGTTTGTCATAACAAACAAGAAAAAATACTTTCTTTCAAAGTAAAAAACTTTGAAAGACAGAATCTTGACAGTCATGCTAATATGATAACAGATTTGACACAGTTATCTGTGACATCAGTCAATATTAGAATTAAAATTCTGTGGTGATGCTGTAGGACTTGAAAAGCTTTGGTATTAATATGTCACCAATTTTGGTAGATATATACATAATGAATTAACTTGGGAATTGAATTTAGAAACACTGATATTACATTATGCATAAAAGGGATTGCCATAGATGCTAGCAGAAAAAAAGGTAGGATAGGAGGGAAGAAATTTTTATTTTTCCTCCATCAAAAAGGATGTGAGGGTGGAGCAGAGAATAACTTGCACGAATTAGGAAAAGAATGAAAGAGTCAAAAGGTCTCTTAAAAGAGGAAAAAATATCTTTGAGTATCTCAGAATTATTTCCTAATATTCACAACAGTGGATTTGCTTTTACTTATGTAGGATTTTTCTGATTTTTATCTAGTTCTCATTTATGCTAAGCACTCCTAAAATATGAATCTCATTGGTATGTCTTCTGCATACAAACTTCTAGGCCAAGTTAGATGTTTAGGGTCAACAGAGAAACTGAGAAGAATTGTCTCTGTCTGACTAATGTGGGAAACCTTGATAGCCTGCGTCTCTCTGGGTAGGAGACCCTCACATGTTAGCACAGGTAGGTGTGTTCTACCTCTTGGTGCCGTGTGGACATGACAGCAGCTGCAGTGCACTCTCACATGGCATTTTGATCTGCTGATTAGCCTTGTTTCTTAGTGATTCTTTTGCACTGCTGAGAAAGTTCTCTGTCTCATAAGCATAGTTTCTAACATAATTCAGACAGGTTTTGAGGATTGTATAAAACTAGTCAGCAATGTGAACTATGCTTCAGGCAGCTGTACTTTTTACAGTAACTACTAGATCTTACTGGGCACATAGTTAGATTATGGGAGAAAAATTACCAATTTGAAATCAGTAACTGAAAGGTTTTTTAAAATAACCATATGAATGTAGTAAAAGGAGCTGTCGTTGAACACATGTCAAACTGTTAGTATGTAAAATGGTACTGTATCGCTTATAAAATGTTTTGTAAAGAATTGTAGTACATTAATGTAATGGAAATAAAAGAAATTAAAAGGACAGTTGAAGTCGTGCTTATCAGATGATGCTGAGTTACAGGTTGTTTACACTCTGCCAGGTATTATTATTTGTGATTTACTAGTTGCTTTAATTTTTTTTTTTTTTAATTTTATGTAATTGCTTTTGGGACATTAGCATTACCTGCTGAGCAAACTTAAAAGGTTAGAATTATAATAATTTCTACAGACATACATAATTATAATGTTTAGGATCTCTTGAATTAGCACAACAGTATTTTGTTTACTGTATTTCATGAAAATGTATAGCTGTTAAAGGCCCTGCCCAAGTCTTTATGTCCTGTCTTCACACACACTTCAAAAAGTTGAACTAGTTGCACATAATGTAGTGTTGCAGTGGCTTCCAGCACTGTTGTCACCAGAGTGTGAGAAGGGAGAATCTTGTATGTTAATCCAGAATTAGCAAGTGCCGTGCTTCAGGCAGAATTCTGTGGGTTTATGGACATCATTCTGAAATCCTGGGATCACAGCCAGGTCTGAGGGGTGTTGTGGGCTGCATGCTGTCATGAACCACAGGGCTGAGGTTACCTAAGTTGAAACATGATTTGGGAAAAAAAAATTATCAAGCTTTACCTGGAATTTTTTCCACGTTAAAGTTAAGAAATGTAGGCTTTTTGTTGGCATTGCTCCTCTTTAAACAAGGCCAGACTATGACCTATTGCTGTGCGGCACACTCTGTATTTAAAGAGGACAGCTTGTGTTTAAAACAAAACATGCTGATTCTTCTTCAGTCATTTGCTTGGAATTATTCATAGCCTGATTTAGAGGGTAATTTTATTTGCCATACAACAAGTCTGTTTGGTGTATATGCAGGAGATAGTGTGGGTGTGCCACAAGGAAAATTCTTGAAAATTTTAGACATGTGGGTTAATGCACTTTCCTAGCCTACAGGAAAAGAAGATTGTTGTTCTGGAAATATCACTTTTCTTACTGTCTGGTCTCTTGTGGTGACTCTTCCAACTGGGTTATTCGTTGCAAATAAGTTTTCTTTGTCTCTCTAGTTCATTCAGCTTGCAACAATTGTTTTTCTGAAGCTGGTATTTGAAAAAAAAATGCTTAGAAGTTTCATTTTGCGTTTTTTTCTCTTTGATTTTTCTGTCCATGAATGGGAGGCTGCATTAGTAGCAGGTGGTGAGATATGTTTGTGTGCTTTGGTAAAGATCTGGTTGTTCAAGTCCGCAGCATGCCTGTTTATTCCTTAATGGACATGACTCTGTTGCTTTCCTAATCTAAACTATTTTGATTCCTATTACTTTGAAAATAACATGAGATGGACCTGTTTTCATAACTCACAACTCATTAATTCACATCTCACACTCCATTTCCCCACTAGTTTTCTTGTCATAATATTATTTTTATACATTAAATATTTTACATATTGTTTCTGTAGTTTTTTTTTAATCAGCCTTTTAAATGAGATGAAATGCATAGTAGTAAATTCTTAAATAGCCTGCAAAAATACATGTCAGTTACTTATCATTGAAATAGTCTGCATTGTCAGTATATTGGTTGCAAAACGTTTCAGCTGAAGTTCTGTTCATCCTAAGCTGGCTCATAAACAAGGTTCTTTGGTGCTGACAGTTAATGGGGTGACACTCAATCCTGTAATAACACCATAACATAATTGTATCAAAGTTAGTCAAAAAAAGACAGTGATATACAATTGACTTAAACTTCATAAATAAAAATTGCTAGAAAGCTGAAAATTATGTTCTGTAAATGGGGGGCGGTGGGTGGGGGCAATAGAGTTGCAAGATTTTTTTTTCCTGAATTTTACTTTGCTGTTAGAGCCCTTTTAAATTCAACAAAGTGGAGGGATAAAAAAATCAAAATTCCAAGACAGCCAGCTGCTGATTGGTGATGGGCATGCTGCTAACTGCCTTGGAAAAATGTTTGCTCTATTTTATGGCACAGTACAGTGTTCTGAACAATGATAAATGCATGAAAGTTTATTTGTTTTATTTTAGAGCAGTAACATTTTTCAAAGCCTTCTCACAGTATTTAATACTTGGAACAGAACTGACTGCATGTGATGGGTGGATGCCTGTTTTATATTTTGTTTAGAGACTATTTTTTTAAATTTTTAAACCTCCATAAATTCTTTCTGTTTCCAAACCTTTTACTTACAGTTTTTAGAGAAACAGTAGAGCAGAAGCCAGGGTTGTTTGGATCCTGTAATTACCCCACTTATTTCAAGATGGGGAGTTGGGATTTTTTTTTGTAATATTTTTTTCCTTGCTTTCAGAAAATCTTAATAATGCAGTAGCATCGTAATCCAAAAAGAAGCTAGGTTTTAAATAAATTTGATTTTTTTTTTCATGGAGTTAATTAGATGTAACATTACAATAAAAACGTTCTAAGAAAATCTTCCAATATTTTATTGAGTTCAATACTATATATATGCTTAGGTACATGTATTTTAACCTATAACAATGAGCAAAAAGTTTTTTTTATAATTACTCTTTGGTCATTTATATAAGTGCTTCTCAAATATATTCAGAGCCCTCAAGAATTTCAAACTTGATAAACTAGGAGCTCAAATTACTTTTCTGAGTTTATTTGTTAAACAATTATTTTGCGTCCTTAAATGATGGGATCTTGTGATCCATATGCTGACATTCCCTTGAGTCCCAGCAGGGAGCAAAGCAATATGTCTAATATTTAGACATGGTGAAGTGAGGTTTCTTAGAAGCTTATTGTCTCTCTCCTGTGAGACTTGACAATTGCTCTGTTGAGTCAGTC
>JAWWMO010000001.1:83036168-83055071 GCA_035047845.1 Dendrocincla fuliginosa | reverse complement strand
ACATGGTGAAGTGAGGTTTCTTAGAAGCTTATTGTCTCTCTCCTGTGAGACTTGACAATTGCTCTGTTGAGTCAGTCTAATGCAACAATTCCAAATGTCATTTAATAATGCTCAAACAATTTAAGTGGAAGTTTGCTTCGTACAACATGAATGTCAAATATTTACACAGTACAACCACAGCTCTTACACTGAAACAAGCTTCATTTTTTATAGAGTAATACTCCCCTCTCTATGGTGTCTGTATTGAACCATGTGTAGGCACATTCCTGCATGGTTAATGCTGGCTTGGCAATTGACCAGTTGCCTCAGGTTTTCCCAACAGGCCGTTGTTACGTAGTCCTTGCTCCTTTCTACAAAGGAAGAAACTATGGGAAAAGAAGGGAGACAGCCTATAATTTAGATTTTATTCTTACATGACTATAGTTTGCAAAAGATTATTATAGGTGATTTTTCAAGCAAACCTTGGGAACTGACTTAAGAGTTTCTTTCTTCCAGTGTTATTCAAGCAGCTTTTGCAACAGCTCTTTTACTTGCTAATGCATTTTATGTCAAAGTGTGCATGAGGATAACTCTTGCATGATGTTGGTTTCACCTGCTTTGTGGGGAATATACATTTGCCTGGAGATTAACAGCTTGTGTAGATCTTATGTGATCTGCTTAGAGTAAATACAAAGGGATCTGCAACCACTGCGGGTTAGGATCTGCGCAAAACAGGTGAAAATAATTAACCTGCTTTGTCTGCTTATCACTGTCTCCTCAAAATTTCTGTATTTTAAAATACATTTAGCTTTCAACAGTGAAAGAAATTTAGGACTGAAAATAGTCTTCTCTTCTGTCTGCCATGTTTTTATAAGGGATGTGCACCCTATTTATTAGTTTTCCATTACTTTGTTCTTGTTGCCTGCAGATCACCTCTGTGTGCACTGTCTGCCCTCTCCCTCTCTGTATGGGAAAAGCACATTTCCCCTTGCCTGGCTGAGGTTTCTTAACAGTTAGTTGACAAAAGCTGGTTTCTCTGTGCTGCCATCCCTAATTTTGCCCCCGCCTGCCTGAAAGCCCCTCTGGCTTTCCACAGATGCCAGCCAAGATAAAACTATATGCACTTGGATGTCAGGAAGGCAACAGGGATATTCACGTGACTCCTTAGCATCTGACTCTATATGGCAGTTCAGCGAATTTAACTTCCAGAGGAAGGAGGTGTTACACAAATGTTTACATTTATACAGAGTAATTTTTTTTTCACACTGTGCTTGGAAATGGAGTTCAGGGTTTTGCTGAGGTATTGACCTTCCCAGTCTGGACTTCTAGTGTTTGGACCTATGCTTACATGCTGAGTGGGTGCCTGAAGACCTTCCATCTCCTGGTAAATGCTCTTGTCATGGCCTAGTATGGGACTCGGCATGTTTTAGTGTATGAATCGTAGAATATGCTGAGATGGAAGGACCTATCAGGATCATCAATTCCAACTCCTGACCCTATGCGCGACACACCAAGAATGACACCATGTGCCGGACAGGGTTGTCCAAACAGTTCTTGAACTCTCAGGCTTGTTGCTGTGACCGCTTCCCTGGGGAGCCTGTTCCAGTGCCCTACAACCCTCTGGATGAAAAACTTTTTCCTGCTATCTAACCTAATGGAGTGTGCAAGTGGGAAAGGCAGTGAGCTGAACTGAGGAAAAGCTTATCCTCATGTTTAACTGACAATGTAGATGATACTGAACTGACTGGCTTGACTCTACAGAACAGCTTCTGGTTTTGTTCCCCACTGAGCAGTAAGATATGTCTTCCATCTCTGAATCAGTCAAACTGGCTTTAAAATGCATAGTCTTTTTTGCTCTTTTCTGCCTGCATGTATCCAGTGAAACGCAGCTGCTTTGGTTTTGGTCCCTGTCAGCCACAGAAAAATGTCAAATCTTCTGACAAGTTCTTAGCAATGCTGATGTGGATTTACATGCTATCAAGCAGTGAGAACAAATGTATTTTTAGATACCCCTGTCAAGTGTGACATTGATGCATCCAATCAGTTCATTGTCATACATGTCCGTTGATTTATGTGGAGTGTTTTCCACATAACTTTCTTGGTGACCTTTTAGCGTAAAGATGAAATGGGAGATAACCTGAAGAAATGCCTGGTAAGCTTTCGGAGATTTGCATTTGGTGTTACATCATGGTCACAACCATGTTTAGAGCTAAAGAGCAGTGACTTACCACGCTGCTGACCTACTACATCAGAGGTCTAAGTCAAGAGGTTCTCTGAAAACACTGCTAAAGGTACATAGTCCAGGCATATACTCACATCTGTTTTGAGGCTTATGAAAGAGCTGGGAACTGCTGTGGCAGCTCAAGATCTGACAGGAACCTGCTTATCTTTTCTTGTTTCTAAAAGGCAAAAAATGACACACAGGCAACCTTGGTACTGAATAGAGCTTCACTGGTGTGACTCTGCAAGATGGCTGGCTTTAAGGAAACAAGTCACCTGAAGTACCTGCTCTGCAGTTCTTACCATCCCTGGTTACTTTTAAAACCTGGTGGCCTTTTAACTGTGTGGTACGAGTGAATATACAGTGTTCAGGAAGGTTTAGAAATCTGAATTTGAGTCTCTTGCCTGCAACCTACTTTTTTTTTTTTTTAAGAAAAAAGTATAGGAACCTCCATTTAAAAATTGGATCTGACACAAACCCCTGCAAGAGCATGGTTAGGATTATATACTGAGAGATGAATTTATTTAACTTGAGGGCAGCAAGGAAGGATTAGGTATTCTAATCCCTTCCCTTTCCCTAATGACTGTACAGAGTGCTGACACTTGTTTGGCTTCGAGAAGATGACCTGTACACACAAGTTATTAGTGTGTGAGGTGATTTTTTTTAACAACTCCTACTGAAAAAAAAGTGCTTTCTCACAAAACAAAGCACATTTTTCATGGGCCATAATGGCACTCACGAAATCAGTCATTGTCACTCAAGTGGAACATGCAGCTTACGAATTGTTCTCAGGCTGTGAAATTTAGGACCTATCTTCTCAAGGCAGCTGGGTGGTGATTTTCAATGCTCTTGCAAGTGAGATGACTTAACTACATAGAAAATACATGTCAGTAAGAGTTGTTGTGGGTTAACATTTTAGAATAGCTATGTACTTTGCTGCTGATCTTGAGGTGCTAATTTTAGCTATCTAATTATTAAAAGAACTATCTGTTTAGTTTTCCCTGGCGATTCTTACATGATAGAAAAATAAATGTACAGATGAGGCCAAAAAATTGCTGTAAATTAGTAGGTGTTTGTTTCTGAGAGGCAAATGCATTTCAGTATGATTCCAAATTAAATGTGCAATCTTTTTTCTTTTTTTTTCTTTGTCAGCATCATTTCATTTTTATGCAATAGGATTTTTTTCATTAAAAATATAAGGCCTGAATAGGGATATCCTTTTGGGCTCAGTCCTTTTGTCTTAGTAAGTTTATTTCCCATACAAACATCTGCAATTTAAAGTTTACTTTCTTATGTCATCATTTGCTTGAATTGAAAATCAGGAAGAAAAAAAAATACTATTTATTTGGGTATCTCATCAAGAATGATGCAGTTGAGGGATAGATTATACAGGTTACCCCCGATTTATATTTTTTTTAACCTACAGTCTTACTGAATTTCTGTAGGTATGAGAGAAGGTTGAACAAAAAACATCAATAATGTCTCTTCGAGTTATTCCAGTGTAATTTAAGCCATATCTCTAATCTCTCTATGACTGTAGTCAGGCAAATGTGAAAACTATCAAGTTTAAAGCTAATTGTACTTTGATTTTGGTATTAAACTGTGCTATCTGCTTTGTTATTCTTCATGACACCAACAGAATGGGAACATCCCACAGCATGGCTGCAGCCATGGCTTCCATATATTATTGTAAGGAGACAGCTGTTGTGGGACTGGAGTCAGTGTCCTGTGATGCTCTTCCACAGCTTTTCCTATTCTCCTCATCACAGTGTCAAACAAGGGCTCAGTGTCAGCTGACAGAGGATTTGCCTCAGATGGATCTTGTGAGAGATTGAACAGCAGTGGAGGGTCATGATGGGTTATACCATCCCCAAAACATGGACAAATTCCTCTTCTGAAACAGGCTCCAGAGGCTTCTGGTTGGAACACTGGAGTAGCATAATGAGCTTTCCATACGGTGCCACCTGTCACAGAAGAAGCATATTTGAACAGCTTAATGGCATTAGGAGTTGGGGGGTGGGGGAGGCTGTGTATGTGTGTGTCTTGAAAGTTTTTGGTTCACGTTTAAGTGATCTACTTTGTAATTCATAGGGTAAGCTTATGCCACAGTTGTCACACATGGAGAAAGAGTTTTGTGGAAGCTGGCAAGGATTCAGATTTTTCTGTGGCTTATGGGTACACCTTGGCTCTGGGTACATGTAGGGTATGTGGATGGTTTGTCTAATACTTTGGATAAAGATGGAGTCTGCCACTTTCTTGTGTCCCTTTAAAACTCTATGTGCCTCTTCGTGAGGGAAAATGAAGAACGAAATTCCCAATTTCTGGGTGCAAGTAGTGGTAGGTGGTTCTGCTGCTGCCTCTATATATCTGAGTGAAGAAGTACACCTGGGCAGAAACTCATCACAGTTTATTTCCATGCTAACATTCCAGCACACTTTAAAATAGGATGGTAATTGCAGGCCATGAAAACCGTAAAATCTGGAGTCTAGTTTTTAAGTTAACATGATGAAGGCAACTAGCTTGCAGCTTCAGAGATCGCACATCATCAAGCTCTTGTACTGACCATAGAATAAACACAGGTCTATAAACTTGTAATGAAAACATGGCAAATGGCTAGAACTGAATCTGAATGCAGTTCATCAGGACACTTTATTTCCTTCTCCCTCCTCCTTTTGTCCCTATTTAGAATACAGTACACTGAGCTCAGAGGCAAGGCAGGAAGACAGCAATTAGGTACTAGATCTGAAAAAAGTAGACAAGAAGAAAGGGGACATTAACCACTTGGAGATGCTTCTCTAATTCACTGAGTACAAATAGCCAACAACTGCATTGTCCCTACTTGGAATTTTCTTTCTGGTTCAGTGGAATCAGTTGAACTTTCCTTCCTTTCTTCTCCTGTCCCCAGAGTTGTGCTTTATGTCTGGGGCCTGCAGCTTTATTCTCTGGTCTCTGTGTTGTCACTACTACTTGAACACTATTTTGTTAATGAATAAAATTTTACAACTTCTGAAAAAGTGAGGGGAAATCAGTAACAGATACTAAGGCTCAGGTAATATTTTAGCTTAAAATACCCAGTTGCTGGCTGGCTGTGTATCTTTATTTTCACCCCATGGTTTCCATGTCCTATTAAGCTATGCTTCTGCTCTTCTGTGGAGGGATGGTGTATCAATGGTTCTGAAATGTTTTGGCATAGTAAATCTGTAACATTTCTAAATGCTAGATATATCTAGTTCTGAAATTTTGAGAGAAAGGATGAAGAAGGTGGATTCCTTAAAGGAAATGGGCTCTAAGAACAGACAGACACTCCTCTAGGTCCATTTGAGTGTGTGCTTCGCTGCGGGCTGGATGTGCTCTCTGGGACATTCAATTTTTTTTCTCTTAAACCCATCTGGTAACAATCAATCAGTTTAATGAGCAGAATGAAATGGACTGTCGCTAATAGGACTTACTGCTCTGGGGTTAATGAAAGGACTCTTTAACATGTAAATAAGGATTCTTCTGGATTCAGTGAAGGGCTTCAAGGATGGGTCCTGCCCTGGGTGACATCAAGATACAATGGCTTCAAAACTAGGATGACCAATAGACAGATGTAAACGGACAAAAAAATACCTAAGTGTGAATTACTTGTAAATGAGCTAAAACAGACTCTAAAAATTCTATCAGCCCAGTCAGAAGTAGTTGGAGCAAAGTGTCAAAATTTCTGTCCTAGTTGACAGCTGAGCCACATAATTGATTAGCTAGTCTTTCATATGCAGAACATTGCATTGTTTTCAGGCAACTGCTATGAGCAGTTGAGGCTGAGGTTCAATGGTAAAAATTGTAGAATGGTATGCATAGGAATACTAGCTGTGCAGGTGGCTTCATAGGAAAATGAAATGCCACAAAATACATCTTGCATCTGCATATTGTAGCTACTTTTGTAGAACTTACATAGCTTGGAAGAACAAGTGATGAAAGCTAGGTGAGGAGAACAGCAGTCCTTCAACCTAAAAAGCAGTTCTTTGAATGCACTGATTGATTGGAGGATGTATTTAGCCTTTCAGTAGGGAAGTGTGGCATGACCCTTCTAGCAGGAATTTTCTCCAGGAGTCTGGCAGTCATACACAGCTTTCTCTGCCCAGACACTTTGTTTCCAGAAAAAAATGTGCATTGAAAAGAAACAAAGTGAGACCTCTAAGAATGGTGACTGATTTAGAGACATAGAAGATTTGAATTTCTGACAGCTATTGTGCTCTAGGTAAAGTGAAGAGGTGACTGTGCTTAGGGTTAGAGTGTAAAATCAGAATTGTTCCAGTTAGGTTGGAAAAGATCCTTAAGATTGTCATGTTCAGCACTGCCAAGTCCAACACTAACTTGTATCTGCAAGTGCCACGCCTATGCATCTTTTAAATACTTCCAGGGATGATGACACAACCACCTCCCAGGGCAGGCTTGACAACCCTTTCCATGAAGAAATTTTTCCTAATATCCAATATAAACCTCTCCTGGAGCTACCTGAGGCCATTTCCTTTTGTCCACTAACATTACCTGGGGAGAAGAGACGGATGTGATGAAGCCAGCTTGCCATCAGTCTGTGAACTGATCGCTCACATCTCCAGTGGCAGCTCACCGTCAGTCTCTGGCTCCATGGCCTGCTGTGTACAGGGTGTAAGGGGAAGTAGGTTCAAAAAAGGAACTCTGAGGCTTCTGCCAGGCTCCAGGGGCCATGGGCTGTGCCCCTGTCTACTCAAACTTCTGCCCCAGGAGCACAGGGTTTGCACTTCAGGTGGACATGGGCAGCTACAGTGCTTTGGGAATGAAGCTGCTGCATGGCAAGTGGAGCTGCCTGTGCTCCCCCGGCTCTACGCTGGGGAAATAACCAACCCCTAACCAAAGCTGATTGCTTAAACTGATATGTTATGGGCTTAGCTCAGCTAATGAGAGAACCATAGAAACCTCTGTGTTGGAAGGGGCATTAAAGCTCACCTAGTTCTGATCCCCCTGCCATGGGCAAGGACACCTTCCACGAGACCAGGTTGCTCAGAGCCTCACCCAACCTGGCCTTGAACACTTCCAGCAATGGGGCAGCCACAACTTCTCTGGGTAAGCAGTTCCAGTGCCTCACCACCCTCACAGCAGAGAACTTCCTTCTAATACCTTATCAAAACCTACTCTCTTTTAGTTTTATTTGATCTTGATTTATAATTGCTGCACGCTCGCCACAGGAACTGCAAAGATGTAGAGCAGTGATATACACACATCATCAGAGATGATGTATTTTGATTGTGCCCAAACCAGTCTCCTCAGGTAAGTAATCAGTTGATCCAGACAAAATGCTGGCCTTGAGCATTTTTAAGTAGGTTCCCTTTCTGGGGTCCCCTTGTTTCCCAGTTGCGGTGGTATCAGGCCATCTCATCAGGTCCCCAGCTTGAGTGACACAGCAAGACAGAGTGAGCTCGGGGACTAGACCCATGATCCTGTGGCTGCACCAAGCACCAGCCTTGCACCAGTTCTGCCTGACTGCAGCAGCCCCAGCAGGATTGTGAAGGCCTTACCATCCAGCTACAAAGCAGAAGATAAGCAGCTGCAGCACTCTTTTCTTTCACTTTTCTTTCCTTCCCTTCCTTTCTTCTTTCCCTCCTTCCTTTCTTATTTCTTTAATTCTTTCTTAAGATGCCTTTCCTAATTAGACAAAAATATTCTCAGCACCTTTTCTCTAACAAAAATAGAGAATGAAGAATCCCAAGTGGAAAACAAAACAAAAAAACCCTGAAAAAAACCAACAAACTTTCCCTAAATTCTCCGCTCCATTGAAGAACTGGATTTATGAAACACCCTTGTATTTAACATTTTCTACCATACAGCTCCTCAATCAGTGTGCATCCTGAAGGCACACTCAAGTACTCCTCAAGTACTATATGGCTTGTGCACCTTACACTTTTTTCCTTGAATGAAGTACCTGGATTTATCTTTAGGGATTAAGGACCTAAAACTAACATTTCACTGCAGCACCTGGCATCATATCCTCACATTTAGTCCTTAGTTCCTTTCCTTCATGTTTCCTGTTGGCTAAGCACAGTGACTTCCTGCCCAAGGACGATGCCTCTATCAAACATGGTATGATAATAAGGGCACTAACCTCAAGGTTAAACAGGAAGAATGACTAAAAGTTTGGTATTACAATTCTGGTATGTATGTATTCATGCCAACAAGAAAGGCAGCAAAGTTCTCAGCCATTATTCTGATATTCTCATGTGTTTCCCTCCTGTATCCAGGGGAAATGAGAAGTTAATTTTGAAATATTTGCAAGTACAAGTAAGTTTTGCAGTGTTCAAGTGTTTGCCAAGGAAACAGATTGCTAACTTAATGCTACTTATACTCTACACTGTCATTGTATCAGAAAGCATCATAAGGGAAATGTAAATGGGCACAAGAAAGATCAGCCAGTTAACATTGCAACACAAGAAGGATTTCCTGCTGGGCTGCCTGAGGTTGTCTCACTCCATGGCCAGCACACAAAGTGCCCTTTGAACATCCAGCTCCTTTGTCAGCATACCAGCTGAATCCAATTGGCTGTTGACAGTGGAATGCCCTATCCTTCGTAACTGTTATCCAACTGCAGTTTCATGGGAACTCTGGAAGTCTTCTCTCACTTCACAGGTAGGGAAAGCAAAACAAATATTAAAAGGGCTCACTGAAGTCTCTAAAGGATGGGTAGATGAGTAGGCAGAGCCCACTCCATCAGCATCTGCATTTCTCCACCTGTGCAGAACGGAAAAACCTGTGTACAGTATCCCCATGAATTTGTTAGCTTACTGTCACGTCAGCACTTATTGTCACATCATCCAGTCCAAGAAGGTGCAATTCATATCAACTAACTTTTAGTTATTTTTTTATCTGATGTGGTCAGTCTCAGCTCCCTTTTAAGTCACCTGAGAGAATCAGACATGACTGATCTAGCACAAACATGATAACCAGATGTAGGTGAATCACACCCTGTAAACATCTGCATCTCTTCAGTGACTGGAAAACAAGTAACTCAGATCCAGACACCTGCATTTGGTTACATGAATTCCATGCTCCATTCTGACTGGGAATACAGACTAGCTACTGGTCACTGGCCTGCTGTCTTTTACACTGTAATGGAGGGTGATATCAGCAAAGATGAGGTGCCTATCGAAAGGTCAGGAAAGCACTACAGCTGCAGTCAGCTTACCTAATGCCACAGCTGGAAAAAAAAATGAAACAAATAAGATAGGACTATTGAAAACAAACAAACCACTCCTTAAGATAAAGACCTTATACACAGTTCTTTCTTCTTCAGTCCTACACTAAAGCTGATCCCGCATGCTTTTGTGGCAAAAGTGATACAAACACTGCAACAGAATGGGGGATTCTTGAAGCTATGCTTTCAAGGAAGCAAAACCCTTCATCCCAGGCAAGGCTGTTAATGAGGCCATTCTGCACCTTGCAGAAGAACTGAGAGTTTGAGACAATAAACTTACTCCACATGGATATATGTGCGTATATTTTTACACAGAACTCTATTGGAAGGTAGAGGTCATCACATTGTCTCTGATCTGCAGGAGGAAGATGTTTATACTCACTGTCCTTCTGGTGCCACCGCACTGCATGCAGAAACACACCACAGTAGTGAAACATGAACTCG
Source organism: Dendrocincla fuliginosa (assembly GCA_035047845.1). Taxonomy (NCBI): domain Eukaryota; kingdom Metazoa; phylum Chordata; class Aves; order Passeriformes; family Dendrocolaptidae; genus Dendrocincla; species Dendrocincla fuliginosa. The sequence goes on along the minus strand of JAWWMO010000001.1, from coordinate 83,045,223 downwards.
TGCTCGGAGTGCTGAACTGCACCACGCAGCAGAGGCAGCAGAGTGTGCCCATCGATTACCCTGATGGAGAGAACCAGAGTCACCACACTGCTGAAGGATTTCAGTCTGCAGCTGGAGCATGAGCAGTACCCACTCTCAATGTATGCAGCATTAGAATTTCAAGTGTCATCTCTAAACCAAGGTACTTTTTAGCTATCGAGCCCTGAGATTTTTAGTTGTGTGGATGGGTGGAGATCAGTGATTAGCAGTTACTAGCAGCTTTTGCAAATACAGCTGGTTCACACGTCCTGCCTGGGGAGATAAGTCACCAGTACTGTAATTTTCCTGACAGTAAGTGATAACCATAGGTTCACAGGTTTTATTTTTGCTACCTGAAATGGCAGTCACTGTAGTCACTGACAGATCTGTGAGCTCCAGGCTTTGTTAAAACAAAGAAAAAAAACCCCCAAACCCAAAACCACATACTGAATTTACTAACAGTTGGTTTAGTTACAAACCACCAGTACGTTTACACCTTTTGCTGAAATGGTTTAGCCACCTGTACTTTCTCAAGTCCTTTACAGGAGGCTAACATAGATGTTACAAATTGTTTACTATTGAGGAAGCTACCTTTTTGGTACTGGCAGAAAAATGCAGGTCATGCGCCATTTGTTCCTCCTTCCCTACCTGTGAATAACCAGGCTTCTTAGACTTCCTGTCCTAGTACTCTCACTGGACCCACCAACCCTCTGAAAGTCTGTGGATTTTTCATTAAAAGAAAGTAAAATCAAAAGAGTTGTGTGTTTTGTTTTCTTTTTATATAGGTTTTTGGTTTGTTTTTTTTTGTTTGTTTGTTTGTTTTTTTTACTGTCATCCTAGTGTCTCAAATCAACCAAGTTGCCTTTTGGTGATTAGAGAACTAAGTTAGCTAAATGAACTTTGATAAAACATACTGTTTTTTCCTTTGCCTTTTCCCTAGAAAATTGCCTAGTTTAGAAACAAACAGGATTTAACCTGTGGCTGTTAGAATCCATTACTTAGTCAGTTTCCATCTAAGTCAAGAAAGGAAAGCAAATATAGTTTATGAAGCCACTTCTGTACCTGTCTTGAGGCACTGCCCCTCCAGCCAGATGAACTACTGTAGGATAAATGTCCATAAGGCTTGTAGGTTCATCAATAACTATTCCTGCAGGCAACACTCCTGGCCATCTAACTATTCCTGGTACACGGATTCCTCCTTCCCATCCTCCCATTCCTTTTCCACCTGTTAGAGAAGGGAGGAAAATTGTCAAAAAAAGATAAAAGAACAAAAGATACAAGATGTTTATTGTGCATGTATAATAAAAGGTTTAAAAACTCCTATAATATTCATGTAACTTTCATGAAAACAGACTAAATGCTGGAGAATAATAGAGTGACTACAGTGCAAATTCCATTCTTCAAAAATAAGTGTTATTAACCTCTTTATTCTACACTCTTTCTTGGGTGGCACATAAAACAACTACTAAGCAGCATTTTTGGCAAAAGAGGAACAATTCCACCTTCCAATGCCTGAGAAGTCATTCTGACACAGAGCTTAAATTAAAGGTCACATCTGAGAATACGCTGCACACTCCCCAATAACATGCCCAAGAAAAGAAATCTGTTAATAAATAAAGTTTGTTAATTAATAAAAAGCAAAATCTGACTTTTCAACGGAATAGAGGTTGCAGCCTCACTTGGCACCTGAGGAAGGGAAATTAACACAGGGCAGGCTTGGTTGTCAGCTCACAATCAGACACAGCAGGGACATTACAAAATGAATTGCAGTTCTGGAGGGCAGAGAGGGGAATTGGGATAATGTTTGATTGCCCTCCAGGAGATTACAGTCCCAAGGATGCTCTGAGGTTGTCCCAAGTGGAAGAGTGCTCTGAATATGCTGCAGTGGCAAGGGCTTTCCACCTGCATTTCTGTTGAAATTGTCTTGAAGTAATACAGAGAATCACTCTTAACTTGGCTTCTCTTGCATTTCTCTGGTTGTCTAAATTCCCTCCTCCCTGCAGTCCCTGTTACAAGTCAAAATATTTATTGTTTGAATAGTATTTCAAAGTGAGAACCATGAACTAACTACGGATGCAAGTTACAGATGTCAAGGATGAGAATATTAACTAAACAATGTGGTTCAAATTCAAAAGTCCAAGTGGAGGCTCCAGTTAGAAAACAAAAACTGTAAAATGATTAAGCTCAGGTACCTATATGACTTTTGCTCCGTTATTCTTCCTACCAAAGTCAGAAATGACAAGGTGTGTCTGGAAAGTGTTGTAGGAAAACTGGCAAACAAAGCTTGAAACCAACGGATTAGCTTACCTAATACATTAGCAGCTGAATAGTAGCTTACACTAGAATCAGGCCTTGCTAAATAATGCCATACCTTGCTATGAAGGAGGTGTGCTAACAGTTGCAACTGAGAGGCAAGGTTCCCAGAGCTTGGATTTAAAGGCTGACAAGGTATCATGATGAATTACAAACAGGGCAAGTCCAGCTGCTTGTGAAATAATCTTTGTGCTATGTGAAATAACAGTATCTGATGCCTTGTCATTCAGTAGCATCTCTTTTCATTATTGGGATGTGTGGTTTCTTTATCTTATTTTTAATATGCTGTTCCCAATAGCAGCAATGAGTTTTACAGATATTTATTAATTAAACTGTATTTTTTTAATCTTGCTAGTTAGTTTCATTGGCATGTCCCCTGTTCTACTGTATGTGGACATAAATGGGAATGCTTTTCTGTTACTGATATCTAAACTGATATTGTATCTCCTTTAGCCTTCTGTCTAAGCAGGCATGATTTCATCCTTGTCCTCTTGTACTTAAATCTCTAATCACATCTACTTTTCTTCTCCGAACTCTCCTGTTACTAATATAGCTGTGTTCAGCTAGTAGAAGTGAATTCCTTAGACTGGATTCTAAGCTTTTCAAGTGAGCCTGTTGGCCTTGTTGCAACTGTTACTGTTATGGAAACTTAATTTCAAGAACTAAAGGCTAATTTTGCATTTAGGACTGTTGGATCGCAGCTGTATCAACCATTGCTTGTGTGGCTCATGAAGTAACTTACTACTAGACAATGTGCATTGAGATGCTGAGCAAGATCAAGCTGCACACTACTCTTCTTCCTAGAGGACTAAGTGATGGGTAAAGTTTTCAGACTTCATTATACAGTAACTGCCAAGCTGTCACAGTAGCTTTTCAAGGTTTAGTAGTCTGGACGGAGGACATGCAAGAGATTCCACAGATCTTCATTTCCACAGAGCTTTTGTCACTGTGTTGCAAGCCAGTCATAGAAAGTATAGAAGAAGCATCTGAATGATGCTTGAGAGACTGGAAAACTATATAGTTGGGGTTTTTTCCCATATAGAAAATAGACATCATGGTATCTGCCAGTGTTGGCACGGGTAATTAGCAGAGAGGAACCTTCTGAAATTCAACAAAAGCAAATGCAGGGTTCTCAACTTGGGGAGAACAACCCTCTGCACCAGTACAGGCTGGGGGCTGACCTGTTGGAAAGCAGCTCTGCAGAACCTGGGAGTTCTGGCAGACAACAAGCCATCCATGAGCCAGCAGTGTACCCTTGTGGCCAAGAAGACCAATGGCATTTTGGTGTGCATTAGGAAGACCATTGGCAGGGGGTTGAGGGAGCTGATCCTGCCTTGCTACTCTGCTCTAGTGAGGCCATGCCTGGAGTGTTGTGTCCAGTTCTGGGCTCCTCAGAACAAGAGAGACATGGAGCTCCTGGAGTACCACAGATATGATTAGGGGTCTAGAGCATCTCACAAGGAAAGGTTGAGGGAACTGAACCTGTTCAGCCTTGAGAAGAGATGACTGAAGAAGGGACCCCATCAATGCCTATAATTATCTGAAGGAAGAGAGCCAAGGGGATGGATCCAGGCCCTTCTTGGTGGTGCCAAGCAATAGGACAAGAGGCAACAGGCAGAAATGGATGCACAGGAATTTCCACCTGAACATAAGGAAGAACTTCTTTACAGTGTGGGTGACTGAGCACTGGAGTGCCAGAGAAATTGTGAAATCTTCCTTACTGGAGATTCCTTACTCAAGAACAGTCTGGATTCAATCCTGTGCCGTGTGCTCTAGGATGACCCTGCTTGAGCAGGCAGGTTGGACCAAATGACCTTACCCATTCTGTGATTCTCTCTACTATGAAAAACAGAAGGATGTTTCAAGTGAGACTCCAAACAGTGTGCTCCGGATCTGCATCAGGGCAAGTTCAGATTGGACATTAGGAATAGGTTCTTTGTTGGGAGGGTGGTTGGTCACTGGAATAGGCTCCCTAGGGAAGTGGTCATGGCACCAAGCCTGTCAGAGGTCAAGGATGATTTGAGCAATGATTTTAGTCATATGGTTTAGTTTCAGAGAGTCTTGCGAGGAGCAGGGAGTTGGACTTGATCCTTGTGGGTTCCTTCCAACTTGTGATACTTTGTGATTCCATGATAGTACAAGATTTTCAAGTAGTGCTTTGGGTTATGGATAAGAGACCATGCTTACAACATTTAAATACAACACAGATCTAGAAGGGGGGTTCAAGTATACTGAAGTCTAAAGAAAAGAGAAACAAGGGGAAACAAAACAACACTGAAATACATGATAAGCAGGAAAGGGATAATCTCCTCTGTAGGTTACTGAATAGATCATGATCTGTTGCTTAAGATGCAGTAAGAAAATTTTAGGTAGGTACCTAGAAAAAAACCTCCACCAGCATAGACAATGAAAACTGGATTATCTGGGGAATCACGGAAGCTGTTTAAGAACTGGGTTAGACAACTGTCAAGAGTAGCTATGATGAAAATGATCTTGACTGGGGGTCAAAAGATGAGTAGCTGATGCCCTTAATTTGTTTCAGATCTACAATCCAAGATTATAATCCCAACATATAGTTTATTAAATTTAGTCTGTCTGAATGTATTTTATTCTATCATTTTCTTTTAAAGAGGAAGTCTTATGCATGTACATACTACAAAAATTTTACCTTTATAGATCCCATTCCATCCACCCAACTGAGAATTTCCTCTGTGAGCCTCTAAGTATCCTCCATGATCAGATGCAAAATAAATGAATGTTGTATTCTTCAAGCTTTCTTTGTCAATAACCTCCAGAAGCCTTCCTATAAACAAAGCAAAACATCATAATTACATCAGGAGATGCAGTCAGATTTTCTAAGTCTTTACTCAAAATTCAGTGAAGACTGAGTCTTTCCATTTAGAATGAATGAGTTCTGTAATGATCTACCACATTCAATGCAAAGAGACTTCGACAAACAAGAGAACTGGGCAATCACCAACCATATGAAGTTTAACAAGGGCAAGTGCTGGATTCTGAACCTGGGATGGGACAACCCTGGATGTACAGACTCGGAAATGAGATGTTGGAAAGCAGTGCCATGGAAGGGGACCTGGGGGTCCTGGTTGATGGGAAGTTGAATATGAGTCAGCAGTGCCCTGGCAGCCAGGAGGGCCAACCCTGTCCTGGGGGGTATCAGGCAAAGCATCATCAGCTGGTGGAGGGAGGGGATTGTCCTGCTCTGCTCTGCACTGGAGCAGCCTCACCTTGGATATTGTGTGCAGTTTTGGGCACTGCAATATAGAAAAGACATTAAGCTCTTAGAGCGCATCTAAAGGAGGGCCACAAGTATGGGAAAGGGCTTGGAGGGGAAGCTGTATGAGGAGTAGCTGAGGTCACTTGGTCTGTTCAGCCTGGAGAAGAGGAGACAGAGGGGAGACCTCCTTGTGGTCTTCAACATTCTCACAAGGGAAGCAGCGGGGCAAGTACCAATCTCTTTGCTCTTGTGACCATTGACAGGACTAGAGGAATGGCATGAAGCTGTGTCAGGGAGGGTTTAGGTTAGACATCAGGAAAATGTTTTACATCCAGAGGTGGTTGGACACTGGTATGGGCTCCCCAGGGAAGTGGTCACAGCACCAAGCCTGTCTGAGTTCAGAAACTGTTTGGACAATGCCCTCAGGCATGCAGTGTGATTCCTGGGGTGTCCTGTGCAGGGCCAGGAGTTGAACTCTGTGATCCTGATGGGATTCTCCCAACCCAGGATATTGTACGATTCTATGATACTACGAAATAATAAGAGCCCAACAGAAAGGTGATTAGCACTTATAAAATTTGTATGTTTTGTCTCGAAAAACATGAAAATAAAAAATTGGAAAATATTTAAATGAGTAATCCTTCTATTCAGAATATTCAGTCAACTTTATACTGTAAATTCTCTGAGTCAAGGATTCTCCTGACTAGGTAGCCTCAAAGATCCTGAAAAACTTAAATACTAGTGCTGCCTTGATTAGTAACCATAGAAAACTGCTGTGTCTCACCAGGAACTGAACAGGGACTCTGAGAACAGGCTGCATACTATCAATCAAAATCATCCTCTGATGCCAGTGGTAAAAACTTTGCAGACTGTAATTCAAACCTAATCTCATAAGGAATGTTTTTGGTACTGACAGCATCAAATGTTTATACAGAATGTGATTTATCCTTGACTATCCTCATCACTTTCTGCATCAAATGTATTTGCCAAGAACAGCTTCCACAGCTGTAGAAGCAGCAGCAAAAGCTGAACTGCTCAAAGATAAAGCATAAGCCAGTGATCAGCTCTTGTTCTCAATCTCTTCTCCCTTACAGACTTCCTGTAGACCTTACCTAAAAAACCTTCCCCAAAACATAGTTTATATCAAATCTAGGCTGGTTCTGAATTAGACTCCAAATTTCTTAACTGTCCAGCCACTGAGACTTCTGTCCTCACTATCTGCCATCCTGTTTTGACTATCAAGGCATGTTCCTTACATCATTCGACTTCTGCTATCCAGCTGCGCTTGCATAGTCTGTGCCTGAAGGTGACAGGTACCAAAAGTTTGAAAGAAGACCATGGCAGAGTCCTCTGATTCAACTGGACCTTGCAGGAGCTTTCAGGCTGGCCATGAGAAGCAATCGGGCTTCTCTCAAAATACAATGTTGTAGATGTGGTTATTGAGGGAAGAGAAGGTTCAGGGATTGAAACTTTGCCTTGACAAGAGATGGGTGATTCCTTTGTCAACAGGGTCTTCACTTTTGACTAAATACAAACAGTAGCTGTCCCACTCCTCTCATTGAAGCAGAAAGAAACAAGTAAGTATGGTTTAAGTTTTTAAACCTAATTAAACCAATTAGGAATTTAACCTGGTTGGCACTCAGTGCCTAGATTCAGACTTGTCAGTCTTCACTGACTTCACACAATTTATTAAGTGAAACTCCATAGCTTTTTAGCTTAGATTTTGGCTGGAAGAGAGTTCTGGTTTATTATTTTTTTATAAAAATGAATAAGTACACAACCACAGTATAATATAGCATTTAGCAGCAGCACCACTTACATCTTCTAAGACCAGACAGAGCTGGAGAAATGTTGTAATTTTGATTAACAACATGATCAAGGACATGTTTGATTATATCACTGCATTTAACACTTCAGCACAGAAGCATGTCAATTAAAAATGGTAAAGAAATCCTTACATAGAAAGTTTAAGATTTCATCTTAAGAAAATAAAAAAAAAAAAAGAAGTGTGGTTATGGTGTTGCAATCTTTGAAACCAACTGTGTATCCAAGGCAAGTTCATTGATTTTTACATATTCAAAAAAAGAAGTTTGGTGATCACCCCTTTAAGTTCCTTTCCACATTCAAATGAATGAAGTATTTTCTTCAAGACCAACACTTACCCACCATCCAATCCATCTCCTCTACATTATCTCCATACAGGCCATGCCTGCTTTTCCCCTGAAACTTCTCAGTGGTAATGAGAGGGGTGTGAACATGTAAAAGTGAAACAAAGAGAAGAAATGGTCTGTGCTTGTTTCTGAAATAAAATAAAACAAAGGTCATTTCTCTTCAAACTGTCAATCAAAAACAGTGGTAGTGTAGTGACTATCTCAATAAATTTTTATTGTGATCTAAAAATTTTTTTTTAATTTTGACATCTTTTCACTTTTGAGGTTTTGGGAGACAGAGAGGATTAAAACACCCCTCAAAGATGTTGGTTCTGTATTAAGATCAAAACCGTAATGGGCCCTTCTTTTTCACATTCCAAATAAGACATGTGTAGAACATTAAATAAAAAACTAGGAGAGATCATAGCCCAAAAAATGACACACTCTTGGAGGCAAGGAGAATGGGACTCACTTGCCTAAACTTAATGATATTATTATTATTAAAAATCCTTAAAATGTGAGATAATTTTTGTTGATTACCTACCTTTCAATGAATGTAACTGCCTCCTTCAGCATATTAGAAGTAGTTTTGTCTAGGTTCATAGGTTGTTCAGTGATATCATGATTTCTCATCAGGATACAGTTCCAGTATTTGGTGAAACCATAGCTGGAAAACCAGGAGAGGAAATAAAGGAGACCACAAATGGCCAGACAGATGATTATTTTCCATTTTACTGGGAAAAAATTGGCAAGTTTTCCAATCACAAGAGTAAATACTGCAACAATGATCATCTCTGTGTAAAGCCAATATGTATCTTGCAAAGACTTGGCCAGTTCAGGGTCATCTGTGCCTTGACACTCATTCAGGAGAGTAAAAGGCATGCCATAAAAGTAGTCAAAACCATGATGTAAAGGATGGTGGCAGTGATCATGACGGGTTTTGCAGTTCACACCCATATGCCACTTCCCTGAAAATACAAAAAAAAAAAATTTAAATCTGACATCATGACTCTTGGGTGTGTCTGCCTGTATTTCCAAGATGTTAGCTGCACTTGTCAGTTGAGCTGCAGCCAAGGGTGTAGCTGGTGTGGAATGGGAACAGACTCAGGGAGCAAAAATGCACTGACACTTTGTCTAGAACAGCTGCTTCCCCTTGCCTATCTGTTTAAATTCCATGTAGGGCAATCGCCCAGCTCAGACACCCCCCAAATAAGAACAAATAAAGTTGTAGTAGTTGGTACTTATTATTCTTCACATGATGAAATAGCCATGCATTAATGGGTAAGCTGGTGGGAAGAAAATGAAGAAACACTTGTGAAAGAGAAACACTTGTGAAAGA
>JAWWMO010000001.1:83000153-83035257 GCA_035047845.1 Dendrocincla fuliginosa | reverse complement strand
AAAATAAACCAAGCCAGATTTCAGATTTTCAGTCTGCTCAGATTGTGCTTTCTAATGAACAGGACTCAGTTGTCTAATACTAGTGCCTTTTTATAAGCCATTCAGTATGCTGTTTAACCTCCAGAATGATACCTCTTCCAAGTCCTACATCATTATACACTAATCCAGTGCAGATGCCTCAGCTGTGCTGGGGTGGCTACAAATGGTAGGAAGACACCTATGTTTGGACATTAGGTGTCAGCCTCTTACATTCAAGCTCTATCAAGATATAATGTTAAAAAAAAAGTTTTATATAGAACAAAAGGTTTACAGAGTAGGGGGTATACACTTCTGAAATGTACAGTTCATTATTACATTTCTTCTTAAGCAAGTCAGAATCACATCAGAGGTGCTACACTGATTACTTTTGCCATATAGTAGCTAAAGTTTTCTGTGATAAATTTACATGCCTGAAGCAAATGAGGTTTAAAACAAAATTACTGAGAACTATTCCACAGTCTGATGTGTTTCACTGTGAAAAAGTTTGCCAGAATATTAAAAATATTACATTTAATATAATCCTAATACCACTAACAGATAGCATTTACATAATTATTTTCTTCATTGTTCTACCTCTGGGTGCTTTGTGCTGTTTAGATTTTCATCCATTTCTGTGTTGTCATTTAGCCACTTCAAATGTGCTTTATGTGAGGATTTTCCCATAGAAGGCAATCATTAGTCATCTCTCCTTTCTTCCATCTCACTGAGATTCCAAATCCCAAGATGAACCAGTATTTAAAATGGTTTATTTAAAGGGATTTTTAATATCAACACTGACTAGACTAACTGCAGCAAACCATTAGAGACAGGCCCAACCTGATCTGATAGGGTATCTGCCAGTCAGGAAAGCGGCTCTGCTTGGGGTACAGACAGCAGCTGCAGCAATGTGCTGAGTAAGTCTCACTCCTTCCTTTGCCAGGCCATCAATGTTAGGGGTCCTAAAGAGAAAAATCCCATCTCTGATAAAAACGTATTACACAGGAGTTCACGGTATCCTGCTCCTCCTAATTTTGTCAAGAATATCACTATCAAATTTACAAAAATCTCTTTGCCTCCAACTCAGCAAGAAAAACCTCTGTGTTATAGATATTTCTGAGATATCTTGACTCCTTAGAAATGAATTTTCCATGGATACATATGGTTCTACTAATTACTAAAAAAAAAAAATAAAAGTGGGGGGCAGTAAGAAAGGAGAAAGCATGTCAGGTTTATCCCATATCAAAAGCTCATGTAGCACAGGTTAAAAGAGTCTGTTAATAGATACAGTACAATACAATATCCAAGACTATAATAGGCTAGAGCAAAGGCAGGATATCTCTACAATCATTCTTCAATCGATCTATATATAGATTGATAACTGCACTAGGGATAAATAGAGCACAGAGTCTAAGCTGTCATTTCATAAAAAGCCTACTAGAGTTGTTAACTGATATGAAATTCTAATCTTAGTCCTTCTTATTTCAACTTCAGAGTTCTGGAAATTTACATTTTATACACATGCCTGACAAGTTCAGTGCACAGACACAATGGAAAACTTCCAAGAAAGTTTCTCAAGCATATCTGTATAATTATGACTCCAGTAGGGATTACTGCATAACTAATTTGTACACAGTTTGAAAAGAAGTGTATCTAGATAAACTAATCAATTAATAATCAATTTTCTAATACTGTCATCAGTGCTTTTTTTACTGACCTTCACCAGGAAGGGATAATTTATTTCATACCTTATTGTATCATTGCCGTAGCAACCCACATCTCCAATACCAAGATCATCAGCCAGTATCAATAAGAAATTAGGTCTTGAAGGATTTGATACACACGTTCTTGGAAACAAGCATAAAATTAGCCAAATGTTAAAGTAGCTCCTAAAAGTGAAAGTAAAGAGGAAATATTACCAAAAACAATTTTAAGTTTTACAACAGACTTTAATAAAGTTTTATGGAGACTCGGCATATGTTCAAACAGCAATCAAATAGTGCCAGCAGATGGAGCTCCTGATTAGTTACAAAAGTCCTTGAGCTTTCTAATATCAGGAATATTTTAAAATTAATTTTATATTTTTGATTTGGTATAGGTATTTATTCACACAAGAATTTTGTGTCTGCATTTCTTTATTGACACTTGCACTGATCTCAGCAGATGCTCTCAGTAGAATGAGTGTTTGGATACTTGCAAGTGTCCTGAGGCACTCCTTGTATAGGATGCTCCTGTAAAGGCTCCTGGAATGAGTGGGACAGGAGCATGAAGGTGATGGGTGTGGAGTCACACTGGTCATTATGACAATGCCCTGCCTGAAAAGTGCTCCTGTAGCCATGGGACCATCTGCAAAATCAAGGTGCAGCAATGACCTTAAACTTGATTGACTTCCTGGAAGACCCTAAGAGTATCTCCGCGCATGTTTTAGTTAGTCAAGATGTTTGCAATTGAAAGTTCACAGATGCTCACCTGAAGTAAAATACATATGCTAAAACATATCTTCTGAGTGCTAGTTCATTAATGGATACTACAATGTGATAAATGCATAGTAAGTACTGCTATTAATACATAGCAAGTAAGTATAGTAAGTATTATACTACATATTATACATACTCATAAACATCCATATCTTATAAAAGTAGGGTAAAAAGTCTTGAAACACCAATAAATCCAAACCTGTATTAGCTGCTCTTAGAATCTCAATGAGTTGTGGCAGTGGTAGCAGGGAGAAAAAAATCTGTTTATACTTTCCTAAGCACATCTAAAAGCCATGAAAGACCCTCAGTGAATGTTTTTCTTACCATTCTTTTCCCTGGTAAACTTCATAGTTTTCCCTTGTATGAAACAGGTACATAGTTGGTCATATGAATTCTGGAGAAAAAGGAAAAAAAAAATTCAGAGACCAGCAGTTCCAGTCATCTCACATGCAGTTTTGCAAGATCTGGCCTGTTCCCACTTGCCAATGACTCCAGGAGGACTTGGGAGAATTGGAAGGAAGGCGAAATGTTAATGGCTTTAAAACAGTCCCAAAGGTGCCTATTGCTCAGTACATGCACAGAACTGTTGGTTTTCATTGAAAGGAAGGCTTTCTCCATTTTACAAATGAGGTAATGGGAAGTAAAACTAGTATCTCACTTTTTACTTAACCTCAGGTCAGCTTTAAGGAAAAGAATCTAACCTTTACTCTGAGCTTAGAAACTACAAAAAAATACCTCAAATAAAAGGCCATGCTGGAAATTAATATTTGCAATGTTATTCTTAGGGAAAGGACTGCAATGTTTTTAGATTTAGATGCCACCTAGTACATTCAAAGATGTGTTTATCTCTGAATGTTACTAAAAACTATCCAGAAACATAAATATAGTTATGATGATTTCCTTAAAGGACGTCAAAGCTTAATGTCATTTATAAATATAATTTGCCAGTTTTTCTACCTGCCAACTTTATGAACTCAACCTTTAAAAATCTAGAAATAATATTTCAGTTTCTAAATATTTATTTTTGTCTGGCAAGGCAAACTTTATGAGTGGAAACAATTTTCTATGCTTGCTAAAATAGAGAGCACACCTAGTCACTTTGGGAAAAGAATGGCTTGGGAAATACACTCCTTTTCCTTGTGAATGGCCTAAGGGTTCTTCAGAAAATGTTGAACTGGAATTGTGCAGTCACACAGAAGTACATGGTAGACTGGCTCCACTGGGGACTGGCAAATGTTCACCTTCATGATATACACTGAGCCAAATTAGATGTGCCATTCATTCTTTCATTGTGAAAAGAGATAAAAACATCTGAAATATCCTATCCATGTGAAATCCCTGATTTTCCACACTTCATTTCAAAACAGCACAAGAACAATAGTGTTGTCAGCTACAATAAGAAACAGATTGAAAGTAATTACAGTATTTACTTTCTATAACAACTCAAAACATATTTGTAAACAAAAAGTAGCTTCTAAACACAGAAACTGAAAAGTTCCATCTTGACTAATGGAAGTCTTGAGGGTTTTTTCCTCCAAAAATCAGCATGAAAATATAGCATTTTCTAATAATGTTTTTTCTGCCTTTTTAGTACATAACTGTGTTACTTTGAATGTCTGAGGAATACTAAACTGGACAGAGCAGAGTATAATCCTGTCCTACACATTTCAAAGGAAGAGCCATAAGATTAAAAAAATTGCAAATACTGTTATTTTGACCACAAACACAGTATTAAAAGAATCAGAACCTGGGGTCCATTGATGATTTTTCCAAGTAACATCTAGATGCTTGTTTGGCTATGGCTGAGACAATATGGGAAATAAAAAAAAAGGAAAAAAAAACAAAAAAACAACCAACCAAACAAAAAAAACCACTATCACCAAACAGAAAAAACAATCAAACAAAAAACTCCCAAACAAACAAAACCATAAATCCACCAAAACAAACAACAACAAAAAAACCAACATCAATAAAACAAAGAAATAAGCAAAAACCCCACAACAAAAAAACCCCAACAAACTCAATCACTGTTAGTTATGTAATTTTCTGTTTGATGATGTTTCCCTTTGCTATTGGCAAGATCCCGAAAGGCAGCACTGATGCTCATCCTCCCTGCCCAGTGACTGAGTCAAAGATTAATGGGGAAGCAGCAAGATCTCTCTGGCCCAAAGCAGTGGCTATTTGAAGCAAGACCTTACTGTGAATGCAGATGCCAGAAGTCCAATATCATGCTTTGAAAAGCAGGCTGTATTAATATGAAGCAAAGGACTTCTAGTAGGATGTCAAATCTTTTTGAGATGGCAGAGTAGTGGTGTTTCACTGTCAGAGCCTGGCTGCAGTTCCCCTGAAACACCGATGAACTACAGTCCCATAGGACAGAGCTGGGGTGGTGATCAGGCAACTGCATGAAAGGAATAAAGAATGAGCAATTGCTCTGGTCATCATCTAAAATAGTGATATGTTTAAGGTGCTTTAACAATGGTGGCAGTGCTTTGCCTTCCCAGCAACTGCTAAGCAGCATTGCATTTAAAGAGCTTGTGGTACACAATTAAGCCAAAACTATTGCAATGAAAATGTTCTCAGTCTACACCAAGCAGCTGAGGATCAAGCAGCCCTTTTGAGCTGTAGTGGAGCAAAAGAACTAAACAGATCTAAACATCTAAGGAATCCGTTGACTTCCCAGGGAGTTGATAAGCTTTTCAAGCTGCTACAATAACTCTGCTGCTGTCCAATTTCTCCCCGCAGGTTCTTGCACCACAGCCAGCTGGTCACAGCAGGCACGTCCGTATTTAGACAGAGACTTTGTACAGCCCCTCAGGAAAACTGTGAACTTTGAACCAGGGAGGTGCATGAGTGGTATTAAAAAGACACTTGGGTCTTAATACTATTGGCTGTGACACCATCTGATTTACTACAAGCCATTTTAGGAACATTGTTCTTACAAAAACACTAAAAGTACCACCATCCTTACTAAAATCCTCCACAATGTAAATGTGTGTATTCCCATTTTTCTGTTAAGGTCTGATTTCTACTGAAAGCAGAACTCTCATTGACAGTGCCAGGATGTGATGAACCCAGTAGTGGGCCCTGGGTTGTCCAATTTCCTTAGCTGTCAAATAAAAAAACCCCTTGATTCATAAATCTAACAGCAGCCTCTAGAAATCAGCAATTTCTTACAGAAATTCAAGATTAAATCAGATAATAATTCCCTCTGTAAGTCAGTAAGCCACAATAAATGATCACTAGGACAATAAAAAAGGCCAACCCCTTTTTACAATGAGAAAAACAAACCCTTGTCTCAATTATTCTTTTTGTTCTGGAATCCCTCTTACTCCTTGGTATGCTGAGAAGTCCTGATCTTCTAAGAAGCGCGTGGGCAAAAGTGGGCTGAGACTTGCTCCTTTTCCTCTCTCTTCTCCAGCAGGGACACCAGCTGGGATCTCTGCCATCAATAACCAGCAAACTGGAACTGCTATGCAGGTTTTATGTGAATTCCAGGCCGAGTACAAAGTCCTTATTCTTGAAATAGTGGCACAACATGATTACTGCCTTTTCTAGACTCCCTATCCAGTTATTTCAATGTAAATTATAATGTCTGTCACTGCTCTATTTCAGTGGTTCAAAGGAGATGCTTTTCCTCCCTCTTGTCTTCTGTTGTCTTTTTGTTTTTGTTGCATTTTCTAGAAAAGTAGGCATACCTAAATTGCACTTTCTCCCCCCAAATCCATGAACTGAGCACTTAGCATGCCCCCATCTTCTTTCAGATCTTAACTCTGTTGTAATACATTTTACAGTTCAAAAGATCTTGAGCAATTACTTGGAGGAGCTCTTTCTGTTTGCTGATACTTTGGTTCTCCAAGTCACTCGAATACAGTGACTGCTGAATTTAAGACTGTATACTAGAGAAGTCCCTAAGACTCAGTGAGGGGGAAAGATGAAGCAGGTTAGACTATCAGATTCATATAATCCAGCTGCAGGAATACCAGGGTTAGAGGTTTTTTGTTTGTTGATATCCTTGCACTTACAAAAATAACTGAATACAGTCACAAGTTGTCACATTGAGCTGCTTTTACTCATATCTATTTAACTATAATACGTATTTTGTATGACTGCTTAACAGCTTGCTATGCTTTTGGTGCAAAAATTTTTCTTGAAAAAATTATTTATCTCAAAAATTACATCATGCTTTGGAAAAGGTGAATCTTGGAACACTGCCAATAATAGAGCATTAATTTTCACCTGGATTTGGTCCAGATTATGACAAAACTTTTCTTTCAGTCTTTCTAGACTATTTACATCTTTCTTAGAATGTGCTCACTACTGAAGATAAACATGTGCCCGTGCTGTTGCTGACACGACTTAAAAATGCAAACTGATACCCCACCACTCCTCCCCTCCCTGCAAAATCCCACAGAACTAAATTTTAAACAAAGACATTTTGGAAAAAAAAAAAAAAAATAACCCACCAAAACCAACAACAAAAACCAAAACCAAACAAAATCCACAAAACAAACAAACAAAATCCTCTCCCCCCCAAAAAAAACTCAGGCAGAAAGGAGGCGATTTTTATCTCTGCAGTTTCAGCCCTGCAGTATTTCCTCCTCTTCAGCTAACCGGTTTTTCACTGTGCCTGAGCACAGGAAGCTGCTGTTTACTCCCTGTTCACACAGGCAAATTCTCTGCCAACAAAAACTTATTTTGAGTCACTGTGTGCTCCATACTGTGGGGGTTTTTTTCTGGCTTTTTGCACATGCCTCGGTACTAAAAGTAGTCACTGGCATTCATTTAGCCACTTTTCCCTTTGACGAGCTTTCTGAGTGAACTTAGAGTAATGAAGAACATAAATATTGAAATTATATATAAAATTTTGTAAAATCACTTCTATATCACACTTTGGAAAAAAATCACTAGTTAAGAGAAGTGTTAACCAACTAAACTAGCTAAGCAAGTAAACTGTTTGCAGGGATATTTGATAGGGAAAGCAAAACAACAAACAAACTACAATAACCTTTTTCCATTTACTAAATTCAACTACCAATTTCTCTAGATTCTAACAGGATGTTTAAAATGAACTCTGACTTCATCTACTCTTGCAAAAAATACAGCCATCAATACAGTTCAAAGCCCTAAAATCTGTGTAATTTCATTGCAAAATGCAGTGCAAAGTCATGTCTCCTTAGAAAGTCAGGCTAGGGTCACAGCCCTGCAGGTTTTTTGTTTTGTTAGTTTGGGTTTGTTTTGTGGTTTCTTTAACTAGTATTGGCATGATCCCTTTATATAAGTTATAGTTGGTGAAAACATGTATACTGCTACTGCATATTTTCTTTACTCCAGTACAACTCTCAGATGAACCTTGTTTCTCTAGACATTGAAACCGTGCAAACTATTAATCCAAAACACTATTAGCCTCTTCTATGCAATAGAATTGCTTTTGCCAAATTAGCATGCAGCAGGACCTCCTGCTGAAGAGCTAAATGCTTCTATCTCTTGTAACTGTTGCAGAGGTATACTGCATGTCAACATTTTGTCTTACCCAGCTAAAGCTTCAGACCACAAGCTCAGAACTTGAGGACACTCGTTTACTAAATCAGATTCACTCCATCTCAGTGTTTTTCAACGTCTCAAGAATATTCCTTCAGAGACAACAGAGCAGTAAAGGAAGCAGTAATGATTTAAATTCCTATGTTTGGATAGAGTACCCATGATTTGTGAACTACAGAGGCACAGCTGCAAACATCTAGAGTTTTATGTGGACCTAGCACTTCTTACTGGTGCCTGCTCAGCACTGTACACCAGGCTCTCTGCAGTGTTCTCCAGCTCTCTTCCTTGAGCAGGCATAAATTAGTCAGAGGTTAGACATATACCTCTACAGTTTTCTCTTACATGCAAGCCTTCAAAATCAGGATTTCCTTAAACTTTTTGCTAGTGTTGAAAAATGAAGAGGAAACTTCCAATTGACATTGCTTTTGCTTTTCTTTATTTTCATTCACTTTGCTTCCAAGAGGAAAAAAAAAAAGACACAATTATTCTCTGAGCCCTTTTTGAGCAAAGGACTTAGTGCCATAGGACATGTCATTAGACATATATCTCACAAAGTTTGTGTGCTGTCACCTTCCTTATCACACCAACAGAATGGGAATGTTCCACAGCAAGGCTGCAGCCACAGCTTCCACACCACATTGTACTCAGAGAGCTGCTCTGGGACTGGAGTCAGTGTCCTGCAATGATCTTCTATGGCTTTTCCATGGCTCTTCCAAGGCTCTTCCAATCTTCCTTATTACGGTGTCGAAGACGGGCTTGGTGTCAGCCGAGAGAGGTTTGGCTTCAGAAGGATCTTGTGAGAGATCAAACAGCAATGGAGGGTCATGGTGGGTCACCTTCCCCAAAACAAGGGCAAATTCTTTTTCCGTAACAAGCTCCAGCTCCAGGAGGACTGAAGATAGGGGTCACATAATAGGTCTTCCAAATGGCTCCACCTGCAGGAAAGAAATCTCATGGCCCAACTACAAGGCTGCAGAGAAAAACGGGAAGTTTCCTGAAGCAATAGGAATTTGGCTATTTACTAAGGAGACCTCTTCTCACACACCCTGTCACCCCAACACCATAAATCAGATTCGCTGTGTAGACTACTGACTTTGAAGATAGAAAATACTAGAAATATGAAAAAACACACACTAAATTTCCAGTGCCATAGTAAATTGCTTGTATTCTCATCCTACTTCCTATAAGGTATTCCCTTTGTTACTTACAAAAACTTCTTTGCTGTACGACACCTCTGGCTAGCCAGAATCAGTGATATGTTATGCAACAATGTCAAGAATCTCAGACAACAGTACTGAAAAATATCAGTGATGCAAGAAGCTTGTCTAACTGACAAGAGGAAGAAAACTCATGTTTTGCAGTTACCATGGAACATTTACTGTCCTTTTGGTGCCACCGCACTGCATGCAAGTAGGACCCACAATAGTGAAACAGAAACTCAATGCTCTGACTTTGGAGCTCTTCCTTGCAGTAAAGGCACCAAGTTTCGTCTGTCAATCACCCTAACGCAATGGAGAGAAGTACAGTCAGACAGGGGCAAACCTCACAGTGAACTGCATACATAGCACTGCTTTTGCACTGGCTGCACCAGTGCTTGAGAGAGCATACAGAATAATTTGGTCATAGATTTGGAGCAGCCAGCAGACTGACAAGCCAATATTTGCATCCCTATATCTTTTAAATATTTTAAAGAAAATTTATTTCTTATAATATCTGGCTCAACCCATTCCATTTAGCAACACATAAACAATACTTAGAGCTTGGTCTCGCAAAAAGAAGTAATTTATTCATGAAATCAATAGTGATCTCATAACTGTTACCATTTTGTGACTTTCAAAGATGCTTAAAAAAATCTGTTGAGTAAGGATGGGTTTAACAAACTTAGGAGGTACTTGTAGGTGTCCATAAGTCAAGTCAGTTGGTGTCAAAACAACCTCAGCCACCAATTCTTTCCTGAATGTGACTATATCTGAGTTTGAAACGCACACTTGGTCTTCAGAAGAAGAACTGCTCTGGCCACATTCATGCCTCTGGGAATATCTGTGAGAGTTTACTCACTAGCTTAAAATCTCAGGCTAGGCTTGAGGCGAAGGAGCATTTTTGGGATGTTCAAGGATGATAACAGCCAGCCAATTTTTAGTAATTAGCTCTCGAGCGGTAAACATCTCCATACCTGTCACATGGCAATATTCCTCCAGCCAGATGAACAACTGTGGGATAAATATCCACAATGCTTGTAGGTTCATCAATAACTGTGCCTGCAGGTAGCACTCCTAGCACACGGATTCCTCCTTCCCAGCCTCCCATGCCTTTTCCACCTGCAATAAAATGGATCAACACATGGAACTCAGAAGCAAACACAAACCTCTTTGTTGTCTTGTTTCATTTGAAAGTACAGAAGGAGATGCATTAATACATTGCTTATCCAACAGATTCAATCCTTCACTTGCATTGGACTTCACATACTTCATATTTCACATAATTCACAGAAGAAAGGGCTGAGCAAGAGGTAAAGAGTAAGATCATCTTAGACCAGAAAGACCATGTAGATTTTATGTCAATCACTGATTTTGGGTGGAATATAAAAAGATGCTAGAAATAAATTGTTGCTGCAAGTCATGACACAACATGCCCTTATTCTATTCTGTACTGATTAGCTGGACACCAAGGAGTTCTGGAACATAATGAGAAAAAGGAACAAGCAAATCAGGAAATAGTACTATCAGGAGAAGAGGGAAGGAAGGGGAAGAGGGATGGAGAATTCAATATAGTGAACTGTCACATTTTTTTCAGCACCTTCCACTTAAGAACACAAGATAATTTACAGGAATCAAGGTAGATATCACCTTTGTCAAGGATATGCTTAATAATGCCTTGCACTTTATTGAAAGAAAAGGTGACTAAGAAGCACCTCAAAGCTAAAAAAGCAACTCATTCCAGCTTTGATAACTTCAGGCAAGTAAGTTAATTGTTTCCGATCATAACCTTCATGTAAAGTTACTGTGTTTTTCCTACCTTTATAAATATCATTCCAGCTGGGCAGATCCATTTTGAGCCTCCAAGTGTCCTCCGTAATCAGAGGCAAAGTATGTGAACATATCATTTTCCAAACCTTCTTGGTCAATCAAATCCAGAATTTTTTCTTAAATTTAAGAAGATCAACAGCAAGATTTCTATTAACAAATTGGAAAGAACACGCCACACTTATATTTCAATAATAATCTTTCACAATGACCTATAATAAGTTTTTAATAGCTTACATTTCTGTAGGTATTTTGGCCTTATTAGTTTTCCTCCTTTAAAATACAGATGTGTATGTGTCTGAAACATATCCTTCATGAAGAATACTTATCCACCATCCAGTTCATTTCTTCTACATTGTCTCCATATAAACCATGATGGCTCTTTCCAAGTTTTGCTGTGGTAAAGAGAGGGGTGTGAACATGTAAAAAGGAAACAAAGAGAAGGAATGGTCCATGCCTGTTTATTAAGAACAAACACAAAAAGTACTTAGTGTGTGTTTGGAGTATTTGACAGGGTTTCATATTCATCTATGCACAGATACAGACATTTGGTCTAGACTGTACTCACATCTAGTGCATCCTCACTGACCACAGGCTGCGGCGAGCTGAGGGGTTTGCTCCCCCTTTCCCGGCCCCTCCCGGGCCACATGGTTAGAGGCCACGTGGTCTCCAGAGGTCTCAGCTAAGAGACACACACACACCGGGAGCAGGAAAGCAAAAACGAGTTTATTCACCTGGCCAGGCTTTTTATAGGTTTCACAGCCAATAGGATTCAAGGGGAGGGAACTAATAGGGGAAGGGTTAACAACGGACAAATCAGGGAAGGTTTCACACAGCCTGGCTGACGCTTGCATACTAATTAGAAAGGTAAAGGGTTTCCTCCCACGGTAATTCAGGAAAAAAGGAAACTCCATTTTACAATGCAGTAAAAAAGCCTCAGGTTTAAAAGGCACTTTGATTGGTTTCTTCATCTTCACAGGCTCACTGTTACAATAGACAAGTTCTCTTTTTGCATGAAATGTGGGCAAGAAAGATCCTTTTCAGACTGATCATTTTCAATTTCCAGTGTATACCCAGGTACAGCATTTGCACAGTGCTTAAATAAATCAGATGCTGAACTCTACTGACTTTTTAATTAAATTCAACTGGATACAGTCTCATGTTTACTTTAATATTTGTGGGGCTTTTTAAAGAATGCCAGTTATAATTATCATAATGTTTGTTTTCACAAAGCAGAAGAAAAGAATATTTACTTTCCCTGTTTAATAGAAAGACACTTGATGCACAAAAATATTACAGAAAGCTGTGCAGGCAGAACTTGAATCTATAAACTGAACAACCTTATTTGGCTTCCTTTTCAATCCATAAAAATAAATTAAAAGTGTTTTGATCTTTTATCATGCAATAATTTTGTGTGTCAGACACATCTTATCTATGTGGTTTTTAGGGTTTATGAAAACAAACACAAATGGGGCTTGTACAGTGAAGTGTAAAACAAGCTGTCTAATCTTGGAACAAATACATTAATTATTGACTATAGGGCACAGTGACATGGTCATGTATCATCTGATTAAAATGCATCTGATTTAGTGTGGCTTCCAATGTGAGACAGTTGCAATTAAATTTTAAAAGCATTGTGTTTCAAATAGAGAACCAGGATATGAGTTTCAAAGCAGTTCTTATGATGCAGTTATAGTTGCTGGAGAGAAATATTCTATTCCAAGTGCCCAGCACATCCCAGCTCCTTTAGAGAAAACTACAGACCTTTTGGCAAATGATATTGCCTCTTTCAGCATGAGGAAAGCAGTTCTATCTAATTTCATCGGCTGCTCAGTGACATCTGGATACAGTTCCAATACAAACCCATAACCGAAATACCAAGAAATGAAGAAAAGGCTGCCCACCAAAGTAAAACAGGCAATTATCTTCCAGTGGGTGGAAACCAAACCAGACAGTTTTTCAGCAGTGAGAGTGAACACTTATTTGACTGTAAAGACGAAGTTTAGCTTGAAGGGCTGCATCCAGCTCTGGAGGTTTGTTTTTTGGACAGTTGTTTCAAAGTGTTAAAGGCATTCCATAAAAGTAATCAAACCCATGATTGAGAGGATGGTGACAGTGATCATTGAAGGATTCACAGTTTACACTTTGATGCCACTTTCCTGACAGTTTAAAGCATGATAGAAACTAGAACATCACGGTGAACAACTCCAAAGGACCTCAAGGTAACATTGTCAGCATCTCTTTGGGAATTAGGTGAGTCACTCAGTTTTTCCAGAGAATGTGGATGCACAGGATGATCAGTGAAACCAGTGCCTGATCAGGTGAACATCATACCATAATGGGTGATCCCCAAATGGTCAGGTGATAAACAGATGAATTTGCAGGATTCTCAGCTACTGAGGTGACAAGGATCACATGAGGATGGGAGTTCATTACCTTTCAGTGAGGACAAAAGAATTAACATACCTTAAGTTGCTGGTGGCTTTATTATGTTCCCTTCCAAACTTTCAATTCATAGATTCATTTTAACATATAGAAGATAACTGGACAATTCAGGAAACTTTTGGGCAATGTTGACAAACTTTTTGATCACCAAACTCAGGAAGAGGATTTCTCAAGCACGTCCCTACTCCACATGAAAAGAGAAAAGGCTGTAAACCAACATCTTGCTGTATCCCTGGCCATAACATGAAAAGAAGCTGTTGTCTGCTTCAAAAATGTGCTGAATCAAAAGGCCCTGTGGTTTGCTGAGTTATGTCATTGCCAAGTAATTACAGGGTCAGACAGAAAGACTCCAGTGAATTAGCTTGTGCTTCAATGCAGCCACATCTATTTCCAGCACTTGGAATGACAATGCATTTTGAACAGCTGGCCCTAAATTACCTGGTTTTAAGAGTTACAGTGCTTACCCTACCTACCCATTTACGGAGTAATAAATGTGAATGGAAGGGAACAGAAATTTTGCCAGTTGAATTTAGAGATATTTGGCAAAAGAATGATGCATCTAGAAACTGCTGTGTCTGACCAGTCACAGACAGGAAGGCGTTGTGGCACAGTGTTTTCCTGACACTATTGCATATTGGCTTCATCTGAGGAAACAGCCACCATATCATGTCTTTCTGGGACTCAACAACCTCACCTGTGAGATGCCTGTGCTTCATGACCTTCTCTGTGGTACAAAGTTTGTTCCTTTCTCTCCCTATCCTCTTTTGTTTCTCTGCCACTTGCCTCCTAAAGGCAGATGAAATAACGAAAGACATTATTTTGTTTGGAGTAGTCTCTGCATTAAGAAGACTCTCACAGTGGACCAACTTTTGGAAGAATCTTAAACCAAGTAAAATAAATGGTCGCCATTATAATCATAGGACAGTTTTTAATTCTTCCTGTTTTGGGTGTTCTGTACGGGCATTATCATTGTCTTAAAGCTGCAGTACTTTTAATCTTCTTACAAATAAGAGGGTTTTTTTCCCTCCCTCAACCTTTTGGAAAAGATTTGCCCCAATATGTGCATATTTACAAGTACTTAAATACACAATTACTAGAGTCTTGAATTATTTTTTTTTTTTAACAATTAGGCCTGATTCTCCAGGACAGATGTTCTATAGTGTTAAATATATTGTACTGAGAAATGTTTTACCATATGGAATTGTTCCCATAACAACCTATATCTCCAATGCCAAGATCATCAGCAAGAAACAGAAGTATATTTAGTTTAGAGTCCACAGCTGAACTGAAGCCAAATGTGTTCCAGAATAAACATGAAGTCAATGCCGTTAGGAGGTACCTCCTGAAACATAAAAAAAAAAATTACTTTTTATATACATAACTTGTAAGTGTTAGAGGATGCTGGGAAACCTTACTGGCCGGCCGCACTTTCAGAGGGAAACGGGGGAACAGAATTTTACAGGTTTCACTTCTTCCATCTCAACAACATAGATAACTCTAGTCACTGAGGCTGCAGTAGCCTTTCCATAGCCCAAGAAACCCTGTGATTCATATTGATCAGGATTTTAGTCTCGAATCAGTTGCACAGATTTCAAAATGTATTATCAAAATCTTCTAGGAGCTGAGAACAACTAGTGTTTCCAAGTTTCACAAATTGTGTGAAAATTCGGGTTATATTTCACAGTCACTGGCATTTTTTGAATATCTTGTCTCCAGTGAGTAAAGCAGTTTTAATTATGTTTGGAAGGAAAGTGAAAAAACGTAAACGGTTGCTCCCTTGTAAATCAAGAACACCTGAACTTAAAGCCATCTCCTCTACCACCATTCCAAGATGACATCCAGGCCCCATACCAACATCAACTCTAATAAATATCTCCTGCAAACAAAACAAAATTTACATTTTTTACACATACATACCAGAATTTTCATTTAAATATGCCTAGAAAGTGTCTCTTCAAGTAAATAGCCTTAAAACCTACTCCTGGTTTGATATTTTCAGATAGACACAGTTATCATTGCCATATGTACTAATTTTGCAAGACATGGGGCAGCAGCAAATCTCTAGCAAAGACTGAGACAGATCCTGCAAATCTTTTCAGAATTTTCCATTTTGATGCAAAGATATTCTATACAAAAGCATGTTTTTGAATGAATAAGTAATCACCACCTCTGACAGGCTAACAGAACACATTGCACTGTCTGTTAACCAGTAGCCATGGGAATTTAACTATCCAAGAGCAAAGTTCCAGTTGCTTGGTGCGGGGGCGTGCCTTGTTTTGTTTTGTGGGGTTTTTTTTGTTTTGTTTTGTTTTGGTTTGTTTTTTTTTTTTTTTCTTTTTTGGTGAATTCTACTACTCAGTTACAACAGTGACATATAGAGTGGTCAGGAAATATTGCTTTAGAAGCACTGTGGGCTATTTCCATCTGTACATGGAATATTCAGGTGATGTATTACAGTGTCTTACTGCTTAGCTGGTGGCTGAAAATAAATAGTTGTTTTCCACCTTCTATAAAAACCTGCCACACAACAGCCTCGCCTTGTCAAACAATACATTAAAAATATGATTAAAAATGCTAATGCTGGCTTGCATTATGGCTCTGAAAGAAGCACATGCAACATACCATATGCCACATGCTGTTCCACCTTGTTGATCCTTTTCTCCCTCTCTTCCATAGTTCCTAGTTATCCAGATGTTCAGAAGAGGAGAAACAAGTGGGGAATGAGAGAAATAAGAAATTAAAAAATCCCAGGTGGTGTAAGCACAATCACTTGCTCAGTGCTTGCAGCTGGTAAGCCAGAAACAGGCACTGTTCATCAACCATAATACAAGTGATAGCCTTGCAAGAAAGAGAGATGCCAAAATCAGGACATGATCGGTAGTCCGTCTATTTTCCTTTCCATTCTGCATTCTCAGGGTGCCAGCTGCAAGAGTGCACACTGGGGGAATATAGTTCTAATTGACGTGGGTAATATCAATACATGTTATCTGGTACCACGGTTATATCACTGTATTACCACTTAGTCTTGTGCATTGTCAGTAAGCAATACTCTCATGGCAAGTAACCCAAATGTTTAGATTTATTATGGCCGCATTCCATTCTCCCTGTTCTGGCCGTGCTGTTGCACAGCAGCACCCTGCCTTCAAAGCAACAACAGAAGGGGATGGTCTGGCTCTAGGCTGTAAATTACCTTGTGCATTTTCACATTAACAGTGCCTAGTCTAAATGATCTAATTATGCCTTCTCGCTTTAAACTACACATCTAGAAACACACAACGTCCCTTCCGGCCAGGACAGGAGCAGCGGACATGGCTGAAAAATCAGAGACTGAAAGGGGGCAGATGAACGAGATAGAAGGAGCAGCAAGTAGGGGCACCGCTGCTAGAGGCATAGTGAAGAACACAGGGAAGCAAACCAGGGGTAAATCGTGCTTTGTGTTCATCCCTATAAAGTCCCAGTAAAATAATAATAGCGTCCAAAAACTGAACGTCTGTTTTGAAACACTATAAAGGGAAGGAAAGCACAGCTTGTTAATTATCGTATTCTGCTGATTCCCCCATCACACACACCGCCTCCCAGGGAGAGTACGACATCGTGAAGCAGAGCTCTGGGTTCTAGCGAAACTCCCCAAGAGCGCCTCATGGGAAGTGGGCTGGAATCTGTCTGGCAAAGCACTGACCGAGGCGGCCACTCCCACCCCGAGCCCCACGGTCCCAGGGTCAGCAGCTCGGTGGAGAGGGATGGCAGATTCACTCCCCGCCCAAAAGATGGATCAGCTTTGTGTAAAGAAAGGAAGAAAAAGCCCTTTTCAAAGGAAAAACCATCACGAGGGATTTTGGGGGAGTGGTTTTTTTTTTGTTTGTTTGTTTTGGTTTTAGGTGTTGGGTTTTTTTTTTAACAAAACAACCCAACCAAACAAAAACAGCAACAACAAAAAACATGCAAACGACCAAAACCACAAGGAAATTCCTAATCTTTTACTTACTCCATGCTTACTCACTGCAGGAGCTTTGTTCTCACTCCCCCCTTCGCCTCAGGCTTTCTGATCTTTGCTGCCAAGGAGGGGTTATCAAAAACGTGGCTCGTGTAGTCATAGCGGAGTGATTGGCTGGTGTCGGTCTCCTTTAAAATCTCGGCAAAGGCACTTATTTCATCTTGCCTGCCACAGGGGTGGGCTCGCCTGCTTTCTCCTGGTAACAAGTGCCGAGTAAGGAAGAGCTGTTGTAAAGTAGAAGCTGGAAATAAGCTGATACAAATGCCAAGGCAAATAGAAGAGCTTTAGCAGTAACTGAGGGAAAGTACATAAATCCCAGGCAGTGAGACTGTCGGCTACATCACGCCGTGTGGAAAACCACACGGTTTTGGGTGGGTGTGGAAGAGCCATGGCTAATGCGGGGGGTGAGCCAACCAGCACCCTGGAAATCAAAAATCAATCACTGTACTGACACGTTGGTGTGTTCATGCCATTTCTGGTGGCCTGGTTAATTCCCTGGTATGTTATTATATTTCCTCTGTTTCTGAGTTATCTCCTGTGACAGTCCGAATATACATGTGGTTGCACAATCTGGCTTGCCACACATCTTTGCAGTCCCATGGGGGCATTAAACCCCTCTTTTTACTGGCTGTGTCTGCTTATGGTGGTTTAAAAGAGGGTGTAAAAATTTCATGCTGTAATGCACTGATAAAGGGCTTTATAAAAAAATAAAGAGTAGAGGTTCTTGGTGTAGACATACTCTTTTTTGGAGGCTAAAATAAATACTAATACAAAATAGCAGGGCAAGGAGGAGAAAACAGAACTTATTAAGCACATCTTGGTAATTACAATGGTAATGTCACGGCATCATTGGTGGGTGCAGTGCATGAGTCTCAAGGGGAACATTATGTTTATCTGCATATACCAGTAGTAAGTACAACATTTTCCTGAAGAACTTCTTCCCAAAGAAGTAATTGGCAGAAGTAATTAAAGCTGGGAGAAGCCCATGGAGTGGGGCAAAGAAATGAGAGTGCAAGGAAGAAACCTTCAGCTCAAATTAGGACAAGAGCACTCTTGAGGAGAAGATGCTTGTATGCATTAAGGAGCAGATATTAAAGTAAAACTTCAGAAATACTAAGAGAAAAGTTATTTTTTTTCTTGTTTTGAAGGAGTTGGAAAGAGCTAGGTGGAAATGGTACAATTCAGGAGGCAGAACAGAGGAGAGAGTTCCTGGATTCAAGACTCAAGGAAAGGATCCACTCTGAAAAGACACAGTGAAAAAAAGGAGGGATTCGGGTTTGTGCCTTTTACTCCAAAAAAGATCTGATCTGACCATTTCCAACTCTCACATGTGTGGAACTTCACTCTATCCATCCATCCAGAAAAGCTCTTCCATCTTGTCTACCTGGCCATCTGCCAAAGTCAGAAGGAGAATAAGGTGATGAGATGTTTTTAAAGCCCTTCTTGTCACCAACATCTTTAGTTTGGCCTCCAGAGAAAGACTGAAATATGGTGAAATAAATCAACTTCAATATCTTCTAATTATGAACGTATTTTCTTGATTTCTCAATTTCTTTCATATAGATTGAACATGAATTTTTAAAAAACACTTGCTATTTTAACTTGTCAATTTTGTGTTAATATTTTAGTATTTAATTTTATTTTTACTTAACCATGAATTGGCTTACATTCTGTGCATCTGTTGGTTGTTTTTTTTCCCCACAGAACTGAAAAGTGTGAGTTTTAACCTCAGACACATTTTTCTACTTGGCTATTTTTCTCCAGTATTATTTGTCATGTCTTTATAGGTTATTTTGGCATTTTTCTAACTATAATACCTTTAGCTTGGGATTTAAAATAAGGCTATTTTATTGTTAGCCCTTCAAGACACTGTATTTGGCAAGCTGAGCAATATAATCACTCTAAATGACGTGTGGTTCCCAAATATACAGGAATAACCAAAGCTTTAAATTCAGCCCCCCAGCCATCCAAATGTAATTTATGGGCCAATTTGCCCAGAACCTAAATATCAGTGCTTGCAGGAGCTGTATTTTCAATGGGAGGAAAAGCAAACTTGCAAGTGCCAAGAAAGAGCATTTTGTGATGGGAGCTCCTTGTTAACAGTGTCTTTGCTGTGATATAGAGACACCCAACTCCAGATCAAGACTGTCACACAACACAGAGACAGAATAATCTGTGCCCCTAACTATTAAATGTTAAATTTTATTAACATTTTTTAACATTTGAAAATGTTAGTTGATATTGAATACTGAAGATTCACAGGTAGTAAGAAGGTTACATGACTTTTTTTTTTTTTAATCCTTTTTATTAATGTTAGAAGAGTCCTACCAGTTGTGATTTAATTTCATGGTCTCTCGTCATAACCTAGTTCCCATGTTTTACAAATCAATAATAAGGAGTTGATGGCAAATAAGAAATCCAACCCACCAAGGCAAATGAAGGTTTTCCAGCTGGTTAAGATCAAACCAGGAAGTCATCTGAAGGCAAAAGTGAGTGTAATGAGGCCAGTCACCTGATTTCAAATCCAGAACTTCACATGGAAGGCTCTCACAGTCCTGCAGACAATGATTTACTAAGCTAAAAGGCAATCCATAAAAATAGCCAAGCCAATCATTTAAAAAGAGATGACAATGGTCACCATGGATTCACAGTTAACACCATGATGGTGGCTTCCTCAAACTATGAATGCTTTTAAATGTTAAGAAACAATATTTAAAGTCAATTTCCTCGCTTAGAAGCTGCTAGCCATTAGCACTCCTGTTCCTTTCCTTGATAATGTTCTATGAAAATTGCAAGGCCTCCTCATCACTCTGCAAAATAGGTCACACACAAGAAAGTGTTATAAAGCAGAATCTTGAACTTGAAGAGCTAATGTTTCCAAGACAAAATAGAATGTCCTTTTTTTTCTTTTTTCTTTTTCTTTTTTTGTGTGTTTGTTTTTTGTTCTGCCAGCTAAAAGAAAATACATAGTAAGCAAAGGATAAAAGAGGTTTTATGACTAATTTTTAAATGAAAATAGATAGTTATATTTTCAATAAGGTTAATTTCCATTCTAAAATGTTGCTTTCTACAGTGTTTGAAAACATTTTCAGTATCTGAATTTAAATGTTTTGGGGTTTTGTAAGACGATCTTGAAATTGAGTCTTGAACACCATCTATGTCATCTTAGGTTATAGCCAGCATAATCAATCAGATGAAAACTGTGTTGTGACTGAGCAGTAAGGATCAGTCTTAGCAAATGATTTGCACTGAAATAGTAGTGCATTCATTGTGTAGAAAAAAAGAAATGTGAACAAATGGATTAGTATTTGACAGCTGGGATGCTTCCAATTACAGATTTGTCAAGGCAGCCTTTATTACTGCCCACAATTGTTCCATATGTAATGTCTATGTTACCAAACTCTGAATGTTTGCTGATCCCATGGCACTTTGTATATCAGCAGGGCCTAATGACTGTGCTTTCATATGCAAACACCAGTGTACAGTACAAATCCTAGTTCAGAAGTTATCTGGTACCCTCTAGCTCCAAATGGATATCCTACAGTCCTGTGAAGTTTTTCTGTGCAAGAAAAACTGATTCAATCATAAGAACCCAGATATTTTTGAAGGTATTGAAAAACTGAAAGGATGTAAAATCCCAGAGACTAAACTGGCTTGAGAATGGAAGTGATATCATGAAATGACCGAGAAAATATTGAATATGAATATTGAATATGAAAAGACCTTTAAATCTATCCAAGAAAGAACCAGATCAACAGAATACAGTCAAATAAGGAAAAAAGCAGACATTTCTAGCAATGGAGGAAGTTAAGCAGCAATCCAGAACATGTGAAGTGCTGGATTTACTGAATCTCTTGAAGTTTTCACAGTAAGACTGAGCACCTTTCTCATCAATAGCACTGTTGCAGCATCTGGGTAAGTTATAACTGTCTGTAAAATGCATGAAGTCACAGCATAAAATAAAACTTTGTTTTTAAAATATAGAGCTTTGTTTACACGTGAATTTCCTGATGGCTGAATTGTGGGAAACGAGGGAGGAAGCAAAACCAAAATAAACCAAACTTTTATCAAAGAAGCTGAACAAGAGAAACGGGTCCTAGCACAGTAGTTAGAAGCACAGTTAAAAACATGTGAAGTAAAGAAAATGGGCAAATTCTGTTCTCAAATGACTACATATTCAGATATAACAGTGTAAACATGTCTAAGTGAACAGATGAATTTTATGTCCTACAATGAAAAGCATTACTTGCAAGGCTACTTAATTAGGAACAACTATTTTAACAAAAAGAAGGAAAGAACTGCAGCAAAAGAAAGATCAAGAGCAAAGAGATAGACATAAGTAACTCTAGCTCTTTGGTGGAGTGAAAATGTAACTTGTGAAGCAAGAAATACCTTTATTCTGCATTTCTTTTTTATAGTAAATTAGTGTTTGTTTTCATAATTAGTCATTGGCATCTTTCAGAGTCTTTTCTGAACCTGCTACTTGTCCGCAAGAACCAGTTATAGCTGAGATATGGGCAGCAGTGTAACTTGTGCCAATCTTGTGCCCAAATAACTAAACTGATTAGTAGTGTGGCACTTCTGTGACCAAGATGCCAAAATGCCCTTGCCTCTGCTGCTTAGGAAGCTGGATGCAATGGGAGCTTTAGAAAGGGAAAATCCCTTCCCTTTTGTGTGCTCCATCAAAAGAGGATGACTCCAAACAGAAGAGTCCCATGCATCTCAGAGAGTGCAGACAGCTGCTACCCAGCTTGTCATGTTTCCAAGCTTTATGTCGTTCCCAGGCTAATCAGCTGCCATCATCACTGCTGCTGGAGTGGCTAGCTACAAAGAAAAAAGGAAGCCTCTTCTAGGAAAGATTCTGTGAGGAACTGTAGGGAAAATTATTTTTTAATTATTTTGGAATCAATAGTCTGCAAAAATCTATGATAGTGGCACCTTATACATTGCCAGTAAGGATAACAAAATTAAGGGAGTCGTCAGTCCAGGAATCACTTAGAAATTCAGCACAAAAGTACCAAAACAAAGCTTTTGAGTGTACATTCATAATCATCAAAACTTAAGTTATATCATTATTTGTACGGCTCTAATCTTGACCTGCTACAGTGCATTTGAACTAGTAATTCAGTTGTCAGCAGATGCAAGTCAAAACATGGTCTTCAGAGCATTCTGTCTTGATAACTCGCTGAGAATGTCCAGCCTAAAATCACCTTTACTAAATACTGTGCCATTCACTGGAACAATTCTTACAGAAAGCCTCCATTTAGAGAAACAAATGATCCACCAATCAAGACCCCCAAAGGAAACACTCTAAATACATTTCTGAGGAAGTATCTGGTTCTATCCTTTATAGGTCAGCAAGTTCATTATCACCTTCCTTATCACACCAACAGAATGGGAATGTTCCACAGCAAGGCTGCAGCCATGGCTTCCACATCGCATTGTACTCAGAGAGCTGCTCTGGGACTGGAGTCAGTGTCCTGCGATGCTCTTCTATGGCTCTTCCAATCTTCCTTATTACAGTGTCAAAGAGGGGCTCGGTGTCAGCCGAGAGAGGTTTGGCTTCAGAAGGGTCTTGCGAGAGATCAAACAGCAATGGAGGGTCATGGTGGGTCACACCTTCCCCAAAACATGGGCAAAATCCTCTGTCATAACAAGCTCCAGCTCCAGGAGGACTGAAGATAGGAGTCACATAATGGGCCTTCCAAATGGCTCCACCTGCAGGAAAGAAAAAATCACAGGCTTATAATGGTATTGGCTGTTACCACAAGGAAGAGTAAACATTTTTCTAGAGTTCATTTCTGTTTGCACTTCAGCTCTACAATTATTGGTTGAGATAGTATTTTAATTTCATTTAAAATTAGGTGTCACAGAATAATGTAAAATGGTTTCTGACATTCTGAAATTTCTCCAAATTTTTCAGCAAGTAGCAGCTATCATTCACTTTGCTTTTTATAAAGACATGGAAAAAAGATTTTGGGATTCTGTGGCTTTACTTCCTTGTTAAGGTAGCAGGACTGCAGGCAAAGGGCTGAGACAAGGACTTCTTTATGAGACAAGGAGGGTATGGACTCTCCAGGCATTGTTTTCAGTTAGAGATATGGGTGAGACCCTTCCTGAGCTCCAGTAGCCTGACTAGCATGCCATGTGCCTTGAAGCCATGAACAAACTCTTTGTTCCGTACAATACAGGCAACGCTAGTAAGTTCTTTAACACCTTACATGGGGAACTACCTGGAAAACTGCAATCCCAGAAAAAAAATTGTTAGACTGGTGTGCACTCCTGTAGACTGGACCTAATTCTTTAGAAAGCAGCTCTGTACTCACTGTCTTTCTGGTGCCATCTAACAGCATGTAAGTGAATGCCACAGTAATGGAACAGGAACTCATGCTCCGAGTGTGCAACTGTTCCTTGCAGTAAAGGCATCAGATCCCGGCCATCAATTATCCTAGCAGAAAAAGGAGAGACCATAAGACTGAGGTAGGCTGTACAGGACAGCATTCCTTCCACAAATCGCTTTCAGAGTTGCTGAAACTGGCAACTCTGAACAAGAAAGAGGCTTGTAGAAGATAGCAGGTAGAGGTTGAATCTCAAATGTAGAGAAGAGGTGACGGAGCTGTGCTAGCATTGATGTGCCTAGAAAAGGAGCAGGACTGAAAAAGAAACATCAGACTCTTAACATGGGTTTCCATGCTTTATTTTTCATTGTTTTGGGAAAGAAGGAGTAATAGAGATACTCGTGTTTGCACCTGTCCTGAGGCACTTCCCCTCCAGCCAGATGAATAACTGTAGGATAAATATCCATAAGGCTTGTAGGTTCATCAATAACTTTGCCTGCAGGTAACACTCCTGGCCATCTAAATATCCCTGGAACACGGATTCCTCCTTCCCAGCCTCCCATAGCTTTTCCGCCTTTAATTAAAAACAAAAAAAAACAAACAAACAAAAAACCAAACCCAATAACAAACCACAAAGAAATTTTAGACAAATGTAATTGTATTATCATATGCTAATGTTACCTTGATGACCCTTCTTTACTGTTTTGTTTTTACTTCCAAGCTCCTTCTCCTCAGCATCAGTGAATGTGTTCACCAGATCAGCCCCCAAAATGACCTTCTTTTTTTTCTTTCATACTCCCTTCTATTGTTTTACAAACACATTACCCCATCAGCATTCAGTGTGAGTAAAATTTTCAGGCATAAACTGTTTTCCCAGTCTAGGTCTCATCTTTCTTTTATAATCCTACAATATAACTTGTCATGAAAACAATTGATATTAAGCAAGAAGTTACCCAATGTGAATAAAAATTAACTTGTGACCAGTTGTCTCATGAGGAAATTACAGCTTGAGAATTCATGCTTATAAAGAACACCTGCCCAGGTTAGCATTTACTTCATTTTTAAATACCTAATTAGAATGAGACAGATTTGCTTCTCACTGTCATATTCCTTAAGCATAGGGTCTTATCTAAGCCTTGGGGGTGTCCAAAGTACTTTACTAGTTGTTGCTGTCCCCGACAGCTCTTACCTCTGTATATTCCATTCCAGCCACCCAACTGCCTTTTGTCTTCTTGTCTTTCCAACCATCCACCATGATCAGAGGCAAAGTAAACTAGTGTAGTATCTTTCAAGCCTTCCTTGTCAATAGCATCTAGAACCTGGCCTGTAAATGCAAGAATATGTGTGTATTAAAAAGCAACAATATAGCTTATATGACATAAATTTTAGCCTCTGGCTTGTAATCATTCATCAATGTAATTTCTTATCTATGTAGGGCTGCTCATTGTTTAAAAGAAGATCGATATTTGTAGTTATTTTACTGTTTTTAAAAACACAGGAAATCTGTGATGAGCTGTAACTCCTTTGTTATTGGTATTTTAACAAAGGAGTGCAAGAACCACAGTCACAGACCAGACACCTGTAATGTGAAG
Source organism: Dendrocincla fuliginosa (assembly GCA_035047845.1). Taxonomy (NCBI): domain Eukaryota; kingdom Metazoa; phylum Chordata; class Aves; order Passeriformes; family Dendrocolaptidae; genus Dendrocincla; species Dendrocincla fuliginosa. Next base: position 83,009,832 of record JAWWMO010000001.1, on the reverse strand, counting down.
GGAAAAGTGCCACGTACTGTAAAAATATGGAAATAAAGTATGATCCAAGGCCCCAAAAAGTTAGATTCTGCATCAGTGGTGGCTATCATGAGAAATGTGTGGTGACGTCATGTACCCTTATCTTATTGTCTAGACGACAGTTGGGATGTACATTACATTATTGGATGAATATAATATACATTAATGATAAAGTTCCTTTTTATTTAAAAGTCATTCTTGAGTTGTTTCTTATGTTCTTAATTTCCTAATTATATTCATGGTGTCTAAGTGTTAGGCAGGGAGGTTTTCGTCCATCATGACTGAATGATAAATAATTCCCCTTTTCCTCCAAAAAAACAGGCAGAAAAATAACATGAATCTAATTTGGGGGCGGCATATCAATTAAAATTTATGAATACTTCTGGATTTATCAATGGGGCTGGAAAATATTCAGTACTCTGCTTAATGCAGCAGAGATAAAGAGCCTGTTGGTTTATGTCTGGAATTAATTTACCTATCATTTTTATCACCTTTTGATGTGACCTACTTAGAAATGACCATCAGAGTCGCAGAAAATTAAGTAATTCTCATACATTTAGTAAGAAGATTGGGAGGGCTCCTTGACAGGAAATAAGGGAACATGGTAAAACTGGTAAACACTTGACCGAAAAAAAAAAGAGCACAAACAAAAAGACTCATTTTGTCCAAGACTGGAGAAAGTAAAAAGCCAATGCTATAAGCAAACAGTGCTCTTGCAACATGCAAGATTTATAGATGTTCATAAAAAGACTTTTTCCTACATGTTTTTAATTATCTTCCTTGTTCTTTTAATAACAACTGTCTATTTTTACCGTATTTAGAGATATTTTTATTTGCTATGGTGACTTACCCACCATCCAATCCATCTCCTCTACATTGTCTCCGTATAAACCATGTCTGCTCCTCCCAAGAAACTTCTCTGTGGTGAGGAGAGGAGTGTGGGAATGTAAAAAGGAAAGAAAGAGGAGGAATGGCTTGTGCTTATTTCTAAGGAACAGAAATCAACATGTTGTTATTAGGGAGGATGTTTCTCAAAGCATACAGAAGTCAGTCATAATGAAAAATGGCATCATTTGTGTATGAATACTTCAGCAACCCCTTCAGAGACATCTTAGATTGTAAGATATTATAACCCAGTGATTAGGATTTGTGTGATAAAATAATTTTTGCCTACATAAAATGACCCTCTTTTTTCCCCCTTAATCATAGATAGAAAACTTCCAGATTGAAATTCCACTTTCTGCTGTTGGAAACCACCACTGTGCTACTGAAGTGAAGGTAGCAGGTTCATCTCCTGCCTGCCAGTTGTTGCCCACATATCAGCCTGTATGACAAGGCTACACTACAGCTCTGCTTTTCCTTCCCTGGCCCACACATGCATTTCTGACATTAGCTGCTGTTTCCTAAAGCTACAATGTTGGTCTCATTATTAGATATACATATTTCCCCAATATACCCCAGAAATATCCAATCCAACACATGGAAAATTGGAAATGTTGTCAGCTTTACTGAAGCTAGGAATAAGGGAAATGCTTAAGCAACATCTAATTATTTGGTTTAATGATACAATTATTGATATTATTTAAAATTAATAGGAATAATACTTATAATCCTATATAATATTATAAAAATTATAAAACCTTCACATGGCAAAGTGCTGTTTAAAAGTTGCAAGATGTGCAAGACCCAGAGAATTTGTGATCAAAGGAAACCCATTTTACCTTTCAATAAATGAAATGGACTCTCTCAAGATAAGGGATGTAGTTCTGTCTGTCACCATTGGCTGCTCAGTAACTTCATGGTTTCTCATCATAATGCAGTTCCAGTAGCGAACAAACCCATAACTTGAGAACCAGGGTACTAAGAACAGGAGACTAAACCCAGCAAGGCAGGTCAGTATTTTCCAGCTGACTGGAATCAAGCCGGTTAGTCTTCCCAGGACAGCAGTGAGTGTAAAGAGGCCAATCATTTGAGTGTAAAGCCAGAGTTTCCTTCTAAAGGCTCTGTCCATCTCTGGTGTTTCTGTTGGTTGACAGTCACTTATTAGCGTAAAAGGCATCCCATAAAAGTAGTCAAATCCATGTTTTAAAGGGTGATGGCAATGGTCATTGCGGGATTCACAGTTAACACCTTGATGCCATTTCCCTGAAAATGCAATTATTAAAACATAAAGAGAAATTATTTTTAAAAACTCATACAAAATACTTCTCAAAAAAAAGGTTGGTGTTATTCTTTTTTTATTAAATTCTTCATCCTATGCAGAAAGAGACCGAGTATGTAGTGGTATAATGGGTTTGATGAGAGTAAATCTCTACAAACTATAAATTTCCAAAAAAGTTATTGGTGCTCTGTACACATATTCATGCCCTGTACCATTTATCAAATATAATAAAAATAGATTATAAAGAGAACTAGAAATTGAGAAAAATTTAGAACTTAGCAAAACTGTGTGGCCTTTCTGGAGACCTGTCAGGTATGAAGTAGGAGAAAGCTGTCCTTTTGCAAGCAAAGGGCAAAATGTTCTGTTGTCTCTTTACCTTCAAGGTGCTATGCAGATTAGTTTCTGAAAAGTTTTGAAGAGTTTGATGCCAGGACTGTGGCAACACTCAGTATTGGTTCAAGACTGATAAGGGAAGCTATGGATAGAGTAATCAAATAACTGGCAGCTCAGCTGTCTGTTTGCCAGATATACCAGCAGATCCAGAAAAATGAGCTCAGCAGAACAGGATTTCTCATGAAGTAAGTAAAGTAAAGTAAGTAAAGGTACTTACATGTGTAAGTACCTTTGATGAGCATTATATCTCCATATACTAAATCAGAATAGAAGACTTAGTTCTATAATTTTTTTTTGCAATTTATTTGTATTTAATCAAATTTTTAAAAGTTAAAGCCCCCTTGGAAGACACTGAAGTCTTCATTTATAAGAAGGAACATCTCCTGATCTTTTGCAATACAATTTGTTCTTTGTTATGAACATAAGAACTATTATGATGAATGGTGCATCCAAATCATGCTTTTGCTTCCCTTCCAGCCTATTCCAACCAACTAGCTAGGCACTTACATGGAGGCATCTCCAGCTGGCTCATTTGGCTCAAACACTGAGGTTTGTGAATATCTGAATCAAGTAAACAAAATCTACCTCTCATCACAGAGATGTAGTTTAATTGCATTCTATGGTCTCTGATGTAATGCAGATCTTGGATACCAGACCTATAGATCACAATGAATATTTAGACTTTTACTCAAAAACTAATTTACAACTAATTCATATTGTGGAGTGAGGAACTGTGCACCTATAAGAGGATGTTATCCTCAACAAATGATTCACTTTATTACCAATACATATACTAGCAGCCAACACTGAGTGTGTTTCAATAGAATTGCTGTGCATTATAATAGGAGCAGAAAGAACTGCTTCAGAGGAGAAAAAAATTGCTGCTTTTTAGATATAAATATAAGGAAGAATGGAAGTTCTATTCTAGGTTGATGAATTACTTTCAGCTAAAATCTCTACTCAGTTTACCTTTTGACATATTTAGAGCCAACTATGGAATGAAACAGATTTGTAATCAATACACATATGCATTGGTCATTAATACAGGTGCATCTAAAGTATCCTTGGAATTCAGATGCACTTCAGCATCTAAATCTCCAGCCAAGGTCGATAAAGACTTCTGACATGCCAGAAAAGACTCAAATCTCCAGAAGGTAAACTAAGTATATAATTAAGATAAATTAATCTCTGAGGGCATACATTATAAAACATTGGCTTTCTGACTACAAAGTATCTTCAAAGCATTTCCCAACCAAAAGTCTCATAATCACCTCAAGCTGCAGGTTATTATTAGGATTTAACTTTGCAACTAAACTGGCTGTGCTCAGAGCAAATGATTAACAAACCATTCAGGTGAGACTACTTAGTTCTCATTCAGCTGAGGTGACAAGCATAGATTTTGTATTAAGATTTTTTGCTTCATGACTTGAATGTAAAGTTCTTGTGGGTTTTTGTGTGTCAGTTGTAGCTGGTGCTTTCCATCATCCCCTATGGTGCAATTAATCAGGATCTGTCAATCCAGATAAACTAAGTGATTCTTTTAGTATCCATAGTGTGGTTTTAGCTGAGATGCCCACAGGGAAAATGCCAGCCCATTTAGCTTCTAGGAAGTATGCTGTACAGTCTCCCTGCAGGGCAATTCCCTTGGGAGAATTGCAAGAAATCTCATTGTTTTGTTAGTAGTTACATGCTGAAACCAAGCTTAAGCATGAATGGGCTGTTTTATGAGCTGATTGAAACAACTAAAATAATATTGCTGAAAAACTAACAGGAGATGGAGCTTCAGTAATGCAGAATTTAAAATGCTTGGAAGGCTACTTTTAGTTTTGTCTTGTGTGGTTTGGATTTATTCTGCTGAATGAATACAAATCTATTTCTGCAGGAACTTTTATTAGTACATTCAGTTGATTTGTGCAGCCAATATTTTTAAGTGTCATGTAGGCTTTGGATTTTGACATTTTAGATGCTCAGATGAGGTAGGGCAAATAGCCGAAAATTTGGCTCAGGAATGTTTGTGCTTTATCAGCCTGTGGAAATATGTGACATATCTAAGATAAATAATTATTTTAAACTAGATCACGACCAAAAGTTACAACTCTATTAAAAAAAATAGTGCTATAAAATATAAATTCAATTCATGTTAATGCTGAAAAAGGCATTATTTTGTGAGCTGTACTGAAATCTCAGTGAACTTAGTGTCATGCTGTAATTGAAGAAAAAAATTTTCTTTGTTTCTGTTTTTGGAAAGCCAAATCATGTGCAACTATAAACTGTCTTTACTGTTTTGTGCAGCAGCTGTTCCCTTTTATTGTGAATCTACTCTGAACTGGATAAAACATCATCATACATATTTAAATAGCATATTTTAAAAAATGAAATATCATTGGAATAATTATCTTATATCTAGTACAATAATATTCAGGAATTATTAACATATTTTCCATTATATGTTTTAACAACCACAGCTGTACTTGAAAGGTCAACATCAAAGATTGTCCTTTTGCTTGTTCTTTTAAGAAAGGTGCTAATTGATAGGGATTTCCTCTTACATAACATTCTTAAGCTGGGAAATAACATTACAACTGAAGTATGAGCAGTTACTAACTAAAACAACTGGTTTGAGTGAGATGTGCAGGTGAAACACATTCTGGAACATCTTGAGGAGTGTCTCCATACCTATAAGTCCTGTGGTATAGCCTTGCTGCTGCAGTATTTTGGCAAAAGTGGTTTCATTTGGAGGAAGCCCTCCTGATCCGGCATTCCAAAAAATAACACGGTAAATGCCTACAGCATCCATCCCTAAAAATAAAACAATCTAAATAAGTACAAAGGGTAGAGTACTTTTAGCCAACATACTTTATTGTTTCCTGATTTCATTGAAATAGTAGTGCTAAATGTTTATCTTCATGATGTTTGTTTGGGAAAATGAATATAGGACTCTAAACAAGGTTAAGAAAGCGTTAAACCTGTCCATGATACCTGTTCTTTTTTGTATCTCATACTGAGACAAATTATTTCATTTCATTTAGTTTCATTTCATTTGGAATGTCACAGTTGTATAAGACTTTTATATGTCACAGTGGCATCCGGGCTATAGGAAATTCACTTACCGTGTGACTGTGAGGGCAGGGAGGAGTATAAGGAAACTTAAACCCTCTGTCAGTCTCAAACTCCAGCTCACATAAGGCTGCCTGGGAACTCAAGATTTCCCTGCAGAGTGGCATGGATGGTATCCATCTCTGAGACCTGCAGGTTTACACCCTGTTCTTTAGCATTGTATACTGGCATAACCCCATCATACAATGTTATGTGAAGTATAATCTGTCCTGGCAGTGTTGAACAACTCTGGTCCTGTTATAGTGAGAGAGGGTTTTTGTAAGCCCATGTGCATTTTCAAGCTACCAGTCTCAGTGGGAGCTGTCATCATAAAAGTAGGATGACATATCATCTTCAAAATGCCTCGGGACTGAAGGGTCTGAAGATAATTTCTGATAGAACAAGCATTTGCGAGTTGCTGTTATAAACATGTAGAGCTGTTTGTTTTTCATATCTCTTCATCTCAGGGGTGCAGTCTGACAGGATAGTATTTTTTCTTCAAAAGCACAACTGGGGAAAATAATATAGCTGTCAAATTGTTATCTCATAGGATAGATTAATTCTGACAGATACATAAAGAAGCTTTCTCATAAATTACTTGTTCTGCACCTCCACTGGAGGGAATGGATACACATCTGCACAGATCTACTCTGCTCCCTGAGGGCTGAGCTGCTTCTGACATATGATGAAGAGTAACACATGACAGAAATTAATATAATTAATGCTTTAGAAAATTGTTGTTGTTATTATTCTTCATGTTTTTTGTAATGACGTTTTTGAATGTAACAATTTGTTCTAACTTCATTCTGGCTTCAATCTGTACAATAGAGCACTAAAAAGCAATGAAAGTTTTGAGTTGGGGGGACCAAGATGCTCTGTAGAGCTGTTTCTTCTCTGCTCTTCTTCTCCCCAGATCAGTTTGTTGTCCTCCATAAGTATAGATGCCACCTCAAAGATACAAGGCCTAGCTGGTGTCTTGTGTGTCTCAGTGAGGGGTGATGTGTGTGGCACCTCTTCTATTTCACACACCCTCATTTCTTTTGCACCCATTGTATGACATTGTTCTCTGCAGTAATAAAGCAATATTTAAAGGCTGCTTGGCTTTGCAAGGCAAACCTGATCGGAGGGGATATCTGCCGGTGAGGAAAGCTGCTCTGCTGGGTGTGCAAAGTGGAGCTGCAGCAATGTGTTGGGTGAGTTTCACTCCTTCCTTTGCCAGGCGATCAATGTTTGGGGTCCTAAAAAGGCAACCAACACCATCAGATATTATTCAGAGGTTCTTTCAAGGGAATAAGGAATTAAAAACTTATCTTTATTTTGTGAAGTTTCTTCTATTTGAAGATGGCCAGGAATTTTTTTTTGGTTTGTTTATTTTAATTTTCTCAAGTCATAGGGAAATATTTCTTTTTTTCTTTTTATATTAACAGTCAGTATGTGAATTAATTTCAAGCCAACCATTCCTTGTTTCCCATGTCCTGTGAAGAATATTGCAGAAATCATAGAATTATAGAATGGTTTGTGTTGGAAGGGACCTTAAAGATCACCAAGTGCCAAGCTCTCTGCCAACTAGATCAGAGCCCCATCTAACCTGACTTTGAACACTTCCAGGGAGGGGGCATCAACAGCTTCTCTGGGCAACCTGTTCCAGTGCCTCACCACTCCCACAGTAAAGATTTTCTTCCTAAGGTCTGGTCTAGTCTACCCTCTTTCAATTTAAAGCCACTCACCCTTGCCAACTAAAGCCAATTATAGTAAGATTCCAAGAAATTTGCTGGATGAGGGGAGTGATCAGAGCAAATTTGCGTTTGTTCAAAGAAGTGACAAACTCGTAGGAAGCCAGCAGTCAATACTGTAGCATAAATTTCAAAGAGAAGGCAAATTCTATGCTCTTGACACTGAAAAGAGAGGTATTTCCTAGTAATACAGGACATTGCAGTGATTTAACTGTACTTTGATGTGAGATTGGGAAACAATGGCAACATAAAGTTAAAATGAGGCAATGAGGCCTGATATGTTGAAAGAGGGGACAACATTTCTATCTTCAGGTACAGCTGTTTCTCAGTGTCAGAAAATTAAGGAATGCACAAGAAAAATTGGCATATTCCCACAGTAAAGCAGCTCCACATAGCAGGGCTGGCCCTGGGCATGCCCTCAGGCTATGAAATAATCCTGAGCAGAAGATTCCAGGTTTACATTAAATACCACAGCAGCTCTTTTCACCCTTATGTTGTTTCCTTACCTGATAGTATCATTTCCATAGCAACCTACATCCCCTATGCCAAGATCATCAGCCATCAACAGGACAATGTTTGGCTGTGTGATGATGGAAAGCTGTGTGAGTGGTGGCTGCAGAAGCAGACCAAAAATCAGGGGTGTAACCAGGGGTAACCTGAAACACAGAAGAAGGAAAGGAGACAATGACCTGGCCATTCATCACTCCCCCCAAACATGGCCAAAGACCTTCTGGTGCAAGCTTGGCTGCAGACCAGACCACTCTGTCCAGATACAAAGGGTGTGCTAAGTGTTTATCATTTGCTCAAGCAGATGTAATTAAAAGGAAAATGTCGGGTCCATAACTTTAAAATCTCCGTTTCTGATTGTTTGCAAGTTTCCCGCGAGCAGTCTCACATGGGAATTCCCATGTAACACGTGACATGCAAGCAATTGTTCTTCAGTGGCTTGGGATGTTTATCAGAAGTTGATCTGGGAAAGCTGGAATAGGATCAACTTCCTCTGACATCTTTCTTGACCAGACTGTGTACTTTGGGTTGTGAAAAAGTTAATAACAAGAAAAAGCAAACAAGCAAACAAATCCCACATTGTGAGGATAAACTTTATGGATAAGCAATGCTACTCTTTTATAACACAGTATTACTTCATTATTAACCTTCACTCAGGTCTAAGTATGATATAGCAATAGCTCATTGTTTTTTTCTTACCAATAAGATGATACTTGCCACATCATTCCTGCATTTGGAGTGTTCAGATCCTGCAAAACCAAGAGCACCTTGTTATGTTTATATCTTCCCAGTAGTCATTGCAATAAAAATAGATTAGAAACTTAATCAAAGTCTGTTAACATTATGTTTTATTTACTAGAGTGCAACTCAGATCAGACCCTAAATGAATAATAGTAAAGGCATTAATGTCATTTTTACTGCTAGCACTTCTTCACTTCTTAGAGGAATTTTTCTTTTTCTGTAGAGAAGTTTATCTTAAAATAGAAAAATAATTCTTTTTTCTTACATGACTCAGCTGTATGAAAAATACTTACTTTTCAGAAAGGAAAAGAAGAGCTTTTTAAAATCCAGTCCTCAATGTAATTTATTTTTCTGTGATCATAGAGACAGTAGCAGCCTGCTGGTTCTTCACATAAGGTGCCAAGTTTCCTTTCAGGCTTGTAAGCGGTATTTTTAGTTGTAGAAATTCTAGTCATCTTTTTCCAGCAATGATATTTTCTTAGAAGAATTTTTGAGCTCTTATTATTTTACTCTGAGAATGCACAGGTTTCTCTGGGGCTTTTCGTTTCACTGCCAGGACAAGACAAACTAAGAGTTTTGAAGTAAGGGCCAAATAAGCTTGGTTAAGAAGCTTTAAAATAGACTTATTTCAAATTTATACCATGTCTAATTGAACTGTTAGAAAAATCTCGTTTATTATATTTAGGAAAAAACAGCAAAAGTCTGTGAAACAAAAGGAATGTAACAAAAAGAAAATTTGGTTACAACACATGTGGGGTGTCCAGATCACACAGGATTCCTAGGAGCACACCTTCCTATACAGAAACTGCGCTTTTAAACTTTCTTAAGGTCCAACAACATGGGGGGGCATTTCTTCTTCTCGGATTGACTCTTCTGTGACCCCCCTCATGCTAGGGGCAGAGTTTCAGACAATATATCAGCCTCCACCTGGCCGTATGGTCGACCATATGGCATGAAGTTGCATCAGCTATATTCTTAATTAATATGTAACTGCCCTTTTCCCGAACGCTTAATCCCTGGCATACATTCC
>JAWWMO010000001.1:82952271-82995428 GCA_035047845.1 Dendrocincla fuliginosa | reverse complement strand
TTATATACATCTGATTACGTGAAGGAATGGTGTGGAATACTTCCTCAGTTACAACCTTGCTACCAAGGAAGACCCAGAACAAAACCAAGAAAACTAAACTACCACAGTTTCTAAGAAGAGACAGAATCCAGTGCTGTTTCTTGTTGTGTCACAGAATGGGTTCATATCACCCGGCTTTCACTACCAAAAAAATTGTTTACATATAAGCCTGTCATCCAGACTCTCTTTATGATCAATGGTAAAAGGCAGTCACAGTGGGGGCAGTGCAGCTGTCCTATACTGCCATTCTAGGATGAGATGAAACATTCTTTGAAGGTTTCAATCTATCTTCAGTGCCTGTAGAGAGAGAATTTTTATTGCTCTGTATTCAAGCTAGATTGAAATTGGTTAGTGACACAAAACCAAACTGTTAGTCATTCTACTAACAGATCAAACAAATGAATACTACCATACAGAAGCATTTATGAAGGCTCTTTTTATGACATTTTCAATAACATTCTGAAAGGTGAGTTTGCATTTTTTAAGTTTAAGGAAAAGTGTCTGATACAAATCCTACTGTTAGAAGAATGCAGGTACCCTTAATTTCTAAAACTTGTGGTTGAAGCTGTTAAAAGTGAAGTATTTAGATAGGTTTTTAACTGAAATGGAAAAAAAAAAGCATAACTTAAAATGCCAGAAGAGTAGAAAGTTAGCATTTGGAGGAAGATATATTCTGTATTGCATTCTTGGTGTGTATTTCTAAAGATAATCCAACTGCAAGGCATAGGAAGGCAGTGACACATATATACCATGGGAGGTCATGGGGGTCCCAGAGAGGCCCACATAAGTACTTTGAGAGACCTTTGGGTTTTTTGAGAAACTATTTTTTTCTGCAGCACTGGTGAGGCCTCACCTTGAATCCTGTGTTCAGCTTTGGGCCTTCGTGGCACGAAAGACAGAGTTGCTGAGGTGTGGCCAGAGAAGGGCAGCAAAGCTGGTAAAGGGACTTGAGGACAAGTCTCATGAAAAGTGGCTGAGGGAGCTGGAGCTGTTTAGCCTGGAGAAGAGAAGGCTCAGGGGTGACCTTCAAGTACACAACAGGAGGTTGTAGTGAGGTAGTGGCTGGTCTCTTCTCCCAAGTATCAAGCAATACAATGAGAGGAAATGGCCTCAAGTTATGCCAGTGGAGGATTAGATTAGACATTGGGAAAAATTCTTCCCTGAAAGGGTTGTCAAGCACTGGAGCAGTCAGCCCATCCAGAGGGCTCCTAACTGCCTGGGTAAGAGGCACTGCTCCGAGCCTGCTCCCGGGGATGCTTTTGCTGAAGGGTGAGTGAGTAGGTAAAGTTAGATCCAAGCCTGTGGGTTGAATAAATACATGACAGCTCAGGTGAATGAAATGCAACTGGAGTCTTAATTTGGCAGGTGAAAGGATTTTGTAACAGGATTGAGGGAGAAGGTGCTTCCTTCTATGGGTGGTGCAAGTAGACAGGCACAGAGGCAGAACTCACCAGTGCCACTGCTGAGGATATCTGGAAGCTGTGCTTGGGACCTGAACTTTCTTGCTAAGCAGAAGAAAAGCCTCTGTCTGTCTGCAAAGCCAAGGCAAAGCAATACTATAACTATTCATGCATGTCTGACATGACAGGGGTTTGTGATTGTGTCCAGAGGAGAAAAAACAAATTAATAAAATTAAATAAAACCAAAAACAGAGAGAGAAGCTATTGCACCTGTAGAGCTGGTCCAGTATTTAAAAGGAATTGAGAGACTCAAATAAATTAATTTTCATGTGTAAATTACTGTATAAGTAGTGGAGAGTGGTCATATGTCTTTCAAAACAGGCTGGGTAATCAGAGCTGGTGCAGCCTGCCCCCATAGGAGAGGTTCTCCATCCCTCTGATCATCTTGGTGGCCCTCCTCTGGACTCGCTACCACATATCAGTGTCCTTCCTGTGCTGGGGACTCCAGAGCTGGACGCAGCACTCCAGGTGGGGTCTGACCAGAGTAGAGTAGAGTAGAGTAGAGGGGCAGAATCACCTCCCTCGACCTTCTGGCCACACTGCTTTTGATGCAGCCCAGGACATGACTGGCTTTCTGGGCTGCAATTTGCTGGGCCATGTCCAGCCTCTTATACATCAGCACCTCAAGTCCTTTTTGGCCAGGCTGCTCTCAATCTGTTCAGCCCCTTAATGCCAAGTTACAAAGCATGCCATAAAGGCTATCCTTTTTAATTTAATACGCCATTATCTGCTTATTCTAAATTTGGATAGCTACACTGTATGACAAGCTAATTTGAGGGTCTTATAGTCACAGACACCAAAAAATAAAAGGTACTTTTCGGTATGATTCACCTCACCCATGAATCATTTACATTAGTAAGAGACAAACTGACACAGAAATGCCTATTTCTTCCCATGGGCTACGAGGGGAGTACCAGACGGTTACCTCAAAACAAGGAGGCATCCTCATCACAGATGCAGATGTCTTCATTAAGTCAGAAGAATCTTGTCCCGTTTGTTTAAAGAAAGCCAGCATAATCTTCAACATTCATAAACAGCAGGGTAGCAAAATGGAACAATAAGGCAGTGTTTAGCCACAATGCTGCATAATATTGCCATTCTGCCTGGCTGTTCAACACCTTTATAAATGACTTGGACACAGGACTGGAAGGGATAATAAGCAAGTTTGCATATGATACAAAACTTGGAGCAGCTATTGACTCCCTCAAAGGCAGGGAGGCCCCGGAGAGAGATCTTGACAAATTAAGGGATGGGCAATCACCAACCATATGGAGTTCAACAAGAGGAAGTGCTGAATTCTGAATGTGGGATGGGGCAACTCCAGATGTACATAGAGGCTAGGAATTTGGCTGCTCACAGTTTGCAGAAGGATCCATTCATTCTAGGAATGTATGGATGAATAAATTATAAAGGATCATACCAGGATAAGCTTACATTGAGAGTGTGTAGACTCAGGTATGTAAATAGACGGAAATGAGAGTTAATAACAAGGTGGACCTGGTTCATACTAGAATAGTGACCAAAATTCAAATGTTAAAACCCACAGTTTTTTTGACATTGAGCCCAGTTCTGTGCTATTCAAAATTACTAGTTCTGTTGAGGTTTGTGTCCACTGTGCTCACTTTCAAATTCTTCCTCTCAACTAAATACTACCTGTTGAGAAATAAACTAGAAATATTTCCCTTTCCTTTGACAAACCAAAGGAAGTTCAAGGAAGCAGTTTTGTTTTGGTTGTTTTGGGGTGGGTGTTTGTTTTGTTGTTGTTGTTTGGGTTTTTTCCCCTCAAAGCAAATGCAATACATTAGAGACAGCTTTGGGTCTCTGTTAATTAGAGGGCTGGCCAATCACAAACTCTATGAAGCTTAACAAGGGCAAGTGCCAGATTCTGCACCTGGGACAGGGCAGAACCTGGCACAACCCTGGTTGTGTGCGTAGGCTAGAGAATGAGATGCTGGAAAGCAGTGCCATGGAAAGGGACCTAGGTGTCCTGGTCGATGGCAAGTTGAATCTGAGTCAGCAGTGCCCTGGCAGCCAGGAGGGCCAACCCTGTCCTGGAGGGCATCAGGCACAGCATCACCAGCTGGTCAAGGGAGGGGATTGTCCCACTCTGCTCTGCACTGGGGCAGCTTCACCTTGAATATTGTGTGCAGTTTTGGGCACTGCTATATAAGAAAGATATTAAGCTCTTAGAGAGCCTCCAAAGGAGGGCCACAAAGATGATGAAGGGCCTTGAGGAGAAGGCATATAAGGAACAGCTGAGGTCACTTGTCCGTTCAGTCTGGAGAAGAGGAGACTGAAGGGAGACCTCATCACGATCTACAGCTTCCTCATGAGGGGAAAGGGTGGGACCAACATTGGTCTGTTGCCTCTGGTGACCAGTGACATGACCCAAGGGAATGGCCTCAAGCTGTGTCAGGGGAGGTTTAGGTTAGATATCAGGAAAAGGTTTTTCATTAAAAGGGTGGTCAGACACTGGAAGGCTCCCCAGAGTGGTCATATCACCAAGACTGACAAAGTACAAGAAACATTTGGACAACACTCTCAGGCACATGGTATGATTCTTGGGGCTGTCCCGTGCAGGGCATGGAGTTGGACTCTGGTGATCCTTCAGGGTCCCTTCCAACTCAGGATCATATGATACTATGATTATTCATAGAATTAATTAATAACTAATCATAGAGTCAATTCCTAATTAATTACAGAATCAGGCAGAAAAGATTACTTCATCTGCATTGGTGCTCCAGAAGCTTTTTCTTTCTTTTTCTCTTTTCCTTTCTATTTTTCTCATTTGCACTTGAAGTGTCTAAAGGGATACATTCAGTTTAAAGGGGAGAGGATTTTTTATCAACAGCTTGTTCTGTGCGAAGATGGAAATCGAAGGGAGATGCGGTTTGGTGTGTGCACTGATGCCCTCCGGTGGGGACAGACCAGCTGTACTGACAAGTCTGTATGAGACTCCAGTTTCCTAAAAATAGTGATGATGATGATGATTGTGTGAGGTTATAAAAACAACTGATGATGGAGTCAATGAAAGTAACTTTATTTTTTTGGGGGGGGGACATATTCTGAGTCTAGTAGTAATGAATGCGAGAGTACAAAGTCAAAAAAAGCTAGAAAAAGGGATTCTGGATAGAACAAGTAAAGAAAGAGAAAAATAAGTGATGGGAGAAGTAGCAGACTATGTGCTTCTCCTGTTTCCACTGCTCACTGCTTCCACTGATGGTGGAAGATATGTTTATGTCAGCCTAAAAGGTAGGAAAGTGTACCATCATCATTTTACTGTCAGACTCAATCTCATTTCTCATCAGCCTGCTTGACTTGTTTGCATCAGCCCTGACTCACTTCCAGCATAGCTGCTCAATAGAGCATCATCAGTGTTATTCTACAGGTTGAGCACTGGTAATTTTGGCTGGTATTTGCAACTGATAATTGAATATAGAAATAGGGATGACCCATCATGAACTTCCTCTCAAAAAAATTACCAGTTGAGATGAAATGCCAGACTAGCACAAGATTGAAAGGTTGCATGAAGCAACAAAGACAGCAGGGGAAGACAAGCAGCAGCAACAGCAGCATGGGTCTTCTTGCTGTTCCCTCAGCTTTACACACCCCTCCCACACAGCCACATCTCAGCTACCGCTCCTGATTTCCACAGTGCCCAGCATGCACTTCACCCCATCCACTCACTTCGCTCTACTGTCCCTTCGTTGGGCTGAGGAGAGGTGGCAAATCCACTCTTTTAAGGAAAAAAAAGTCAACAAAGTGATTATTGCAAAACAGACTCATATACCTTTTCAAATATTTGTCATTCTTGTGACCTTCTAATTCTGAGGACAAACAGAACTAGGTAAGAAAGCCTGAGACAGCAGTTTGCCACCAGACACTGCTTATCTGCCATCATCTGACAAAAGTTTCCCCCTTACTCTTCCTGCTTTAAAAGTGCTAGGTTTGCTTTCCAGTGGTGTCAAGAACTACAAAGTGGTTGCTTTCTAGTTCCCTAATGTCAAGACAAACACTTTCTAAGCGCAGGTAGAACTGTTAATACCCCTTCCACAGCTACATGGAGTAGTTTCAATGAGGCTTGCGGGCAGTAGAGCTTCCCTTTTAGGACAGGAAATAGGAACAGGCCCCTGGATGTCCTCTGTCTCCAGCCCCCCACCAAATCTTCCAAAGTGAAGCTAAATGCTCACACTGAAGATGGCCAAAACTGTCTTTGTAATCTCAGTCCTACTACTTGTAACAGGAGTTACTTTATATACTCTCACATAGACCTTCCAGTTAAGATACCTATCATACTCAATGCACACAATGTCCAGCACTCAAGCAATGATTTAAGAACTTTGCTTCACACTTTTTCCAAAGCATATCTCTTGGCTGATTTCTCACTTCTAACTAAGTTTTCCCCTAAATTAAAATTTATTTCCCCCATGGCTTTTTCAGAATATTTGTTGCTGTAGTATTTCTAAG
This sequence comes from Dendrocincla fuliginosa, assembly GCA_035047845.1. Taxonomy (NCBI): domain Eukaryota; kingdom Metazoa; phylum Chordata; class Aves; order Passeriformes; family Dendrocolaptidae; genus Dendrocincla; species Dendrocincla fuliginosa. The sequence continues at coordinate 82,989,462 of JAWWMO010000001.1, read as the reverse complement.
CAGAATTACACAGAGCTCCAAATATTGAAAATATGCTCCTGCTAATTTCATTTGCAGCTGTTTCAACACTTCTGCAAATGAGACCACAAGGACATCAGTCAGTCAGCCAGAGAATGAGGAACATTCACTCAGTGACCACCTGTGAAAAATCTGGTTTAGGGAACTCTATAGTAAAAACCAGGGCAATTTGGAAATTCTCAGACAAAACAGAGCTTTGTCAAAACCACAGTTTGTGTAGCCCAGCATGTTCTGTTTAAAATATTTCAGACTGAACAAACTGTTATGAAACTTAAAATTATGTCTGGAGGAAGCTCAGCTTAGACTTCCAAAAGTGCTGTTGGCTACTAAGCAAGGAAAACTGAAAGTTCCAATCTCCAGATTCAAAGGAACTTTTAAAGACTCTTTTCTAGGATTAGAAGCTCTGGCAAGCAAATACCTTGGGCTTAGTTGGGAAGGAGACCTCACATATATTTTGTGAAACAGGATTTCCTGCAGCCATTGGAGTAACTAACATTCATCAGGATTAGACATAGGATCTGCAGATTTGCCAAAACAGTTTTGGGAGAAATGTTTTTAAGTCAAAACTGAAACAACTCCAGATTTAAAGAAAGAAAAAAAAAAAAAAAAAACAACAAAAAAACAACCAACATCCACAGAAAGTAAACATGACTTTTCAGACAGCTCTCACAGACAGAAAGGGAATACAATTCTGATGGAAACAGGACATCATAATTTCTCTTCTTTCATGTTCTGCCTCATTTACTACATCCTTCCAATATTTCTGAAATTTAGTCTGGGCTTCATCTTAAAACGTTTTCCATCAATATCCCATTTTCCACAGAATGAAGTACCTTCTATTCACCAAGTGAACTGAGGGAGAGCAGGAAAAAAAGTGTCAAAGGAAATTTGTGAATAAGAATGAAGATTATTATTTGGCCACATGGTTTGATTCAATTTACACTCTAAGGTTTGAGGTCACGCAGTACCTGATGACTACTAGCAGCTTGCGGTGCTTAACTGGAACCTGCCCTGTGCAGTACATAAATGTTTGCGGATCCTGTTGAGGCACACACTGAGGAAACCATGTTTCATTTGCACTCAGGAAATGAACACCCTTCCTTTCCCAGCAGGACCTTTTCTGGCCCATCAGTTTTAGTCCTTTCCCTGCCCCTCACACCTGGTTTCTTACCATGGAACCACCCAGGGTAAGGGATCATTTAGAAAGTCTGTACTTCATCCTGCTCTAAGCAGGATCAACACGGAATTCAGACTATGTTGCTCAGGGATTTACGCAATAAAGTGTTGAAAATCCGTAGGAACAGATTTTTCACGTCTGGACAACCTACTGCAGTGATTGAGTGTCCCCATGGTGTGACTCTTCACTCAATTCCTGCTCATATTTTGGCTAAGACACGGTTCTTGCTATATATTATCCCCTGATGTATGCTGGGATCAATGCCATTAGGCCTAAAGAAATGCAACACATAGGCAGGACACAGTGGCCAGAAAGGGCTAAAGGTCATTATGCAGCCATTATCCCCTGCTGTTTGTTGTCCCCTGCAGTCATCATCATTGCCTATTGTTTGTCTGGCACTTTCTTCATAATCTTCTACCTCACAAAAATGGTGTAGACCAAATTTTCCAAGCTGGAAAATCTCAGTTTACCAAAAAAGTTTTTGAAGTGGTTCCAACAGCTACTAAATGGCTGAGGCTTTCAAGCTTCTCAGTGACAGAGGTGACATGTGTGCTGTGACAGAGGAGGAAGGATGAGCACTCTCCCAATCAACTAGGTAACTGTTTTGCTCATAGGTGCATGAGTTACAAGTTATGAGTTGTAGATTAGAGAGCTTGTGAGTTAGAAACCTCATGTCTTAAGCGATGAATTAGTAAATTCATGTTAGAGTAGTCTGTTCAAAGGGAATTGAATTCCTGTTTGTCATGTTTGTTTTATTTCCTAATGGACTTATAAGATGAAATTTAATTTAGAGAGTACATAGACCTGTAAATTTGAGAAATTCAAATGGATTATGACACCATGGTGACATGACATTCTTCATGCCAACTATGAACTTCCTGGTTTGATTTGTGCCCATTGTGTATTCCCACACAGTGGCCCTCCAAAAGGATACATTTCTGTTTTCGTGACAGCTTCCTAACTGGTATTGGCAGATGCCATTAGGATCCCCCGAGCCTCTTCTCCAGGATGGACAAAGCCATTTCCCTCAGTCCCTCTTCACAGGGCAGGAATGTCTTCATCCCAACCATCCCCAATAAAAGGGAAATGACCTCTTCAATTAATCCACAGGTGAAGCTCCTGCTGATACAGAGCAGTATGCTGTTAGCCTTTGTCTCTGACAGGGCTCACTGTGGACTTGTGTTTAGCTTGCTTTCCCCCAGGAACTTCTATTCTTTTTCCACAAAGCTGCTGTCTTTGTCTAACCTCACCTAATCCCCAGGCTTGTCACAGCCACTCTGTTTCATGCTCTCACATTTCTCCCCACATCACAAGTTAGGGTATCTCCAATTTCTGCAGTCCAGGTCCAAATCTGGTTTGTCTTGCCTCCCAAACCTTAGCTCAATTTAACCTGCAAATTCCATGAGATCCTTTCTATGAAAGCTTAACATTTAGCTTCCCTCTTCCCTGTGTTTTAATCATTTAATCAACTTTCTTCTCATGCTGCTTGGACTGACCTTGAAAAACAACCTTAGATCTTAGTGGTGGTGGTGATAACCCATGACCAGCCAAGACAAAAAACTGCTGAGAACATTTTCCTCTCCCTTTTGAAAGTTCTACAGAGATAGCATATGAGAAACCATAAAGCATTCTTCAAAGGCATATGCTTTGTCAGAGTGCAGAAGAAAGAGAGGAACAGAGAAAGAAAACACTGCTTAAAACAAAACAAAACCCACATTATGCATATTTCTATTTTCAAAGCATAGAGTCTCTAGACCTTTCCAAAGAAAAAGAAGCCAAATTGTTAAACAAAATCCAAACAATATATCTTTTTTCTGACCTCATCTTTAGAAGGGTAGAACTTTGAGGGCTGAAGTTACCAGGGACAATTCAAGACATAACCAGAAATACAGAAAATGTCAACCCCAGCAGCATAAGCTTGGCAAAACTATGGGATAACTGAAGTTACAGTCTTACAATGGCAAATGTTGAGCAATGTGAGAAAGAGTCAGATGCAGGAGAGCCAGGTAATGATTATACTCTGTTGTATATTCATGTTGGCAGGGTGTGTGACTACTCATTCTATCACAGAGATATTTTCATTTTTAAGATACAAATTAGATTAATTGCATTGCATTCAGAGAAGCTATGTATCTGCAAATTGTACATTACTAAAAAGAAGATAATGATACAAACTCGTACATTTTGTAAAAATATACTGGAAAGAAAAAGTTCCCTGTTTGTGTGCTGCTGCTTAAGACCACATGAAAAAGAACCAGAGTATTCACTCAGTGTGTTGTATATGCAGAAACTTGTCTTAAATGCTAGATATCCTTGATAAGAATGCAAAATATCAAATGACTCAACTAGATACTACTTATTAACCTTCACACTTACTTAAATAACATCTACGAAATGCAGTAACTCCCACCGACTGAAACAGAAGCGTAATCATGCTCTAGATGCACTTTGCTACCTCCTATATCACCAGTTTTTTAGCAGAACAATCAGGAACCAGATATTCTCCTTTTCTTCCTTCTTTGATCAGACAGCGCTGACCTGTTAAAACTTAATTTTGCACAGAAGCAGATTAATTTTGAGAAGTCTTCTCATGAAGCCAGCACAAAAGCTAAACTGACAGCAACAAAACTGCCAGACACGTCAGTTGACTTGCATCCTCTGCACATGTGGGAGTTCTCATGGTTCACATTTTTTGTGAAGAAACTTGAGGTTCAGTTTCATCCGTTTAAGGAAGGGAACACCTCTGAATTTATTTTTCAGAAGAGAAAAGTTCTCCTCCAAGCCAAGTCATACCCCAAACCCTTTCCAAAGTTCTGCACTGTGCACATTTGTCAGCAGCAGAAGGAAGAAATACAGTCAGGGATTAAGTTAAGATAAGCACACACAAGCCCACTGAAACCACTGTGGAACTTACACACTGAAAGTTAAATTTGCAAGTTTAGGCACAAAATTTCTGTGAAACCAACAGTAACAACGGTTTTTTTTCTATAATCAGACAATGCTAAAATCAACAAACTTCTGATTAGAGATCCTGGGCATCATTAATATATGTCAATAATAACAGGCAACTTGCTGCATGCCAATATTTGTTTTATCTACATTCAGAGTCACACAACTTTGGTTAAACTGAGAGTTCCTGTAGAGGATTAAAATGCTTTTTTGGCAAATTTAGCACATCAAAGTTTGACAATAAGAGTAACAATGACAACGATAATCATAAGCAGCAGCTCCAGCTCCACAACATATAAGTAAATAAATTTGAAAAGAGGACTTCCAGACATTTTGAAACTGTAGTTAAGGCTCATAGAATTCTCAGTGTAGTAATCCAATACTCATATGCTTATTGTTCAAAAGGCTTCCCGAAACCCAGAGAAGTTGAATTAATTATTGTATTAGTTTATCATGCTCTATAATTCTTAGCTCCAAATCTCTTTTACTTACTATTGCCATGAGAACTCAATCAAATCACGATTTACAAAAACAGACAAAGAGACTTCAATATACAAAACATCTTTACTAAATAAGCTTACATAACACAATTCTCAATTCCTAAAAAAATATTTTCAAATGAAGGACAGTTCATTACCAGGCGTTGTTGTGTGTGTTATTATTTTATCTATTCCAATAGCACTTCAATAACTCTTTGAAAATAAGTGGAACAAGTATTCAGTGCTCGTATTACAATACCTCCTAGAAGTCTTGGCCACACTATTACCTTTATATTACCTTGACCACACAATATCTGGGGTAAAAAAAAGACATAAATCCTATCTACTGAACAAAGCAGACAAAAATAAAATGAAAAAAAAAAAGAAATTTGTTTAGTTTTTCTACAGCTCTGAATTTTTTTAGTAAACCACTGAGGAATATATTCAAAACTGCAGAAAAAGCCTATAGTTAACATAGGGTTTGAGCCTAGAGTTCTGGGGTACAACTGTATTTTCTTAGCTGCATGGCTGCTTCCAGGTTTATTAGATTTTTCTTTTTTACTATATTGCATAGAAGGGAACATAGCAAGAGGCAAGAGAAATATAAGAAATATGTAGGAAGTAATATTTCCATTGGATAAATTTTTCAAAAGAAGATAAAATTTTATGCCTAAATGTCCAAGACATAGGTGTGTACATACTTTCCTATATACAAATATACATCTACATACTGTATATATACATATTGATAGATGACTGCAGAAATGATGAAGCCAGAAATCCAATTCTACCCACTGTAATGTGTCTAATTTCACTGTATTTCTGTCCCTGCCTTGTTTACATAGAATTGCTCTCATACTCCTTGATGAGTAGCAATGCTTTGAAGATTGAGCTGTTGAAGCATCTTACATGTCTTTTTTCCACTAGAATTATTTCTAATTAGTAAATAGTAATAGATTTTAGTAAGTTTTGAGTTCACAGGGAAGAAGCGAGACAGCGGCTACTATTCCTTGTATTTATTTTCATTATTCCATATATTTAGATATTTTTCCTTCCCCAAAATCTTTGTGTCAAAGAAAAATAAAAACAAAACCCAGAGCCCACCTAACACCTCCATGTTGTGATGAGGAGTCTATTGTTTGATGTTTCTTCTTCATCCTTCAAACTTCAAATATTTTATTGATAAAATAATGAAAATCTAACATGTATTTTAGTTTTCCTTTTCAATTATGGACAATAACAGGATAGTCTGTGGTCCTGCTCATGCTGTTAGTTATATCAGCTCCTTCTTTGATTTACCCTGTGGACAACTCAGCACTTTACAGTGGAGTCTCCTATTGTCTAAAATAAATTGGCTTTCTGGTAATCACATGGTGGTTATATCACAAGTATGTCTGGTGTGTTTCCTGTTTTGGGTTTGCTTATTAAAGTGAAAAAAAGTTCTCAGAAGCTGGTGGTGGATGGGGAGAGATTGAATTGGAAGCTTTATTAAAACTCAATATTTTTTCTGACAAAGGCATAGGAAAAGAAAAAATTTGCATAAGCATAATATATTAATATTAAGCATAATAACAGAAATGAAGGGCTTCAGAAGAGCCTTACTGCACCGAAAAAAGTACCATCTCCATCCAAGGATATTTTGGCCCTTCTCCGTGGTATCGTAAGTTGAAGTTCATCCCCTTCTTCTAATTTTGCAATGCCTGGAAAAGATTTGGAATAATTTTAAGTTAATATTTCAAATACATTATTTTCATAAATAGTATTCAAAATGTCATATGCGTCATCCTGCAAATGTAAGCATGATGAGTGTTTTTTTTTTCATCTTCAGGCACAAACTCAGAGTTTACAGCCTATCCAAAGGTGACACTTAACATCCTCTGTGAAGCTGGACTTAATATCCACTCTGCACTCAGCGTAACACAGTTCACTGAAGAAAACATTTTGCAGAAATTTGTATCAGTGGTGTACCTAGATTCCTCCTGTTATGGTGTTGTGACAGTCAAGGTCATCACTGAGCATTACTGGTCCTAGACCACTCCATTCCCACATTTCTGGAGCAGGTCTCATGAGGTTTACAAATTTGGTGAAGTTACCAGACATCAGCTGACCCATTGCAACTGCAGAGCACAAAAGTCTGCTTCCTGCCAGCAGCACATCAGCTGATATGATAGCCAAAAGCATCTTGTTTTCAAGCTGCAGCCACTGAGCTGAGAACACATCTAACATCTGCTGTGACACATGCTCAGCAGCATGAGAGATAGCAGTGAGAACTGTTTTTCCAGGTGAGTGGGAATTTAGGAAGCAAAAACTGTGAAGTTGCAGGATAGAGATCCTAGTTAAGAAAGGGCAGCAGTAATACCTGGAAATGTTTGGACAGCCATAATTGCCAGGGCAAAGTATTTATTTATTTATTTATTTTGAATTTATTTTTAGTTGCAAAATATTAGCTTCCTGCTGCATACTGTTTGCTTAATGCCTTTAACTTGCCAACAGTCAACTTGGTGTCACCCACTCAGTGTCATCCACTTTTTCAAAAGCATTGAAAAAAAAGATATTGCTGGAAAATGTCCAAAGACAAGACCCTCAAATCCACCACTAAGGTGGAAAGACAGACAGATAAGAGCTGACAAATGAAGTTTTATAGGCTTTGACACTAATTCCTTAGATGCTACTGCAGGAATATACTTTATTGATCACATATTATATTGATCATCAATATACTATATTGATCATTGAGCCTTCTGCAATTGCATTAAATATTTTAATTGGTCTTTCTTGTGGTGTTTCTAATTTGTGCAGTCATAAAGAGAACCTAATAGGAATTAACTATTTTTCATCTAACCAAAGCTTAAGAAAGCAGTAGCCATTATAAGGAGTAGAAATACCACAGTAAGGTAAGCCAAAGATGGCTAAAATTTATATATGACATTCTAAAGCAGAACATAGCTCATAAATATTTTATTGGGATAACTAAAAGTGGAATTCAACTCCTAAGTTAAACTGAGTTCTTTAATAAGGACAGTATGTACTCTTTTTGTCTGCTTCAGGCATCTAACTGAAAGTTCCAAAGTATCTAACCAAATTACAGAGTCAATGGAGAATGAAATTGTTCAGATCACCAAGTCAGACACATACCCTCTGATTGCTGATACTTTATATAAAACTGTATTTTATTAAAGTATTCTGTAATCTTGCAGTTAACCACATCCATAAATGCAGTTTCTGTTCTTTACAACTGCTACAATACTTAATCACCCAACACTACAGATTCTATTTGATACAGCCTATTTGCAAACAAAGGAAAGGAAAATACAGGTATTTACCAGCAGTATAGCAAGAATTGTTCGGATAAGACTGTGGCATATTTTGGATGCAACGAAACAGTGTCACCAAGCTGAGATCATCACCAAACACGTGCGCCTTCTTCCTCTGTATTAGGTGTCCCATAGCAAATGTTGTATCTGTATATAAAACCTACAGAAGGAAGAGGTGCAGGCTTCAAACTAATTGTATGGAGGCATTAAAAACTCCTTGCAAAAGTGAGATGCTGAAATGAATTGAGCTTTCTTACCTGGCCATATATGAAAAAATAACCTGTTTCCTTGATCACTATTTTGTTTCCTTGTTCTTCCAGAGCTGTTCCACGTTTAAAGCTCAGAAGCCAAGGGACAATGCTTGAATCATCTAAAAGAAATAATAATTTTTCATAATCAGAAAGAAAAGTTATTTTCTTCATTTTTGCCTGCCAAAAATTAAAAAAGCTTATGTCCAGTCAAGACTTCCAGACTAACCAGCTGGATTTCCCCTCTGAAAAGATGATATTTGCAAGAGCTGTCTAGATGGAGGGACCTTCCAGATGCAGGGACTTTTTTGTTGTTTGGGTTTTTTTAAATTTGTTTGGTTGTTGTTTTTTATTTTTTAAATAAACTGCGAAACTCAGATACTGCTTTGATGTTAGATAAAATTTGCTGAAACAGTTAATCCATGGAATAGTGAGCTATAAATCATGGAATATAGTCTTACCTTTCTGTTGGATATCACTTTTGCTGTCGGCGATCAGTTGCAAGCAAGCCTGCAGCACTGCAAAATGAAAGCATTTAGGAATCAAAGAAACATATATCAGTAATAGAATAGATTGAGCTTATGAAACTACTTAAAAAAAAAGGACATGAAAGAAATTTCTCAGTCTCACCGCTTATTTTAAACCAAAATCTATTGGTTTTAACACAGCTCTTACTCAAGTGTGCAAAACCAGAATTCCTATCACAACATACACTAGATATCTTTCAGAGGTTGTGCAGCTAAGTGGGAAGCCTCAGACAGCACAGGCTTGCTGTTTTAATATCTGTTTTAACCCTTGCTTGTTTTAATATCTGGTCCTAATATAATTAAAAGATGTAGTGCTAAGTCAAATGAGCTAAAAATCATCAGATCAACTAGTCTTGTTAATTTTCTGAGCAAAAGCTGTAAAAAAGTCCCAACCCTGCCAGCTATGACATATAGCCGATTTTCTAATGATGTTTACTGTATTATTTAAAGAAATTACTTTCCAATTATAGTTGCTGTAAAACATTAGTCATACATACTGGTTACATGATACTTTCATAATAAATTCTCAAGATCCATATGTATGTACTTTCATTATATTTTCAAATACCTACACTCAATCAACCCGTACTAAGACTGAGAGGGAAGATAAAGAGATGACTGATAGCAAATTAACGCACACACAAAAAATAGCTTAGTATCTGTCAAAATGTGTTGCTCAAAACTGTAGAGATGGTGACACTAATGAGAAATCAAGAGTCAGATCGGAGAAAAATACTGCAGAAACTTAAATTATAAACTTGCAAGTGAAACAAAGATCTTGTAAAAAAATCTGCTAAGCACAAATGTCAGGGAACAAGATAAAAAGGGAAAAAGAAGAGTTGCGATTGCTTAGAGTAAATTTTAATCAAAACATTCGGTTCTTGTGCTACTTTGAAGTTTGGAAAACTGAGTAATAAGATTTACTACCCCCGAAAGAGACCAAATGAATTTACTAAGGGTCAAGAGAAGAAAATTCTGCTATGGTTTGCTGAATCTCCATTTTGTTTGCCTCTTTTCAGATAAGAAGGCTCTGGGTCAGATTTGGCCACGCTTGCTATAATGGAAAATGCCATGGAAAAGTGAGATCCTGTGCCTACTGTGTCTACTGAGTGTCCAGCAGCACAAACCTCTTGCTGCACAGTAGGTGGTGAGAGGATTTGGGTAGAAAGCAACCTCTCTCTGTAACTCAGTCTCCTTTTTAAGGGGTCCTGCTTGAAAACAGCAGAAGAGAGTTGGATGCTCACCAACACTCAGCAGTGCCAGCTGGCAGCACACAAAGATTCAAGTGCACATCTGGGAATGCTTCAATGTCATAATGATCACACAACCTGCAAGCCCTTCTTATGTTAGCAGGCATACTATCCTCCAAGCTTCTGTCTCCTGCACTGAAATGTGTCCTTGAGTTCTATGAATACTCATCAATAATTTGCTAAAATCTACAGATTTTCAAACCAAGAATTTGAAGGCATCTACCTTCTAGTAAGGAATAAAAAAACCCAAGTCAAGACAAAATCAGTCATTTTTCTATCAAATTTGTGAGCAAAAGAATTTTCTGAAAAGGAAGCTTCCAAACAAAATCGAAAAGTGATTTTATGGAGATGCACAATGCAGCGCACCAGGCAATTAATTTCACAAGGTATTACTTCACTCTTCTTTGGAACAAAATAACTTCCTAGAGAATGAAATTTGCTGATTCACTGGTATTCCAGTAAGCTAAATGAAAATTTTAATTCCCGCTTTTGAAAGATCTCACTTGTGTGGCCACTAGATTTTCCACTAACCAAACAAGAGAGGATTTGTGATGATTCACTGCTATCCAGCTGGGTACCACTGAGTAGTGTCCACAAGCAATAAAAGTTATGGCTACTTTAGCAACTCTTGTGAAACCCACTCTGCAAACTTGATGGGCATTTTTGAAACTATTCTAATTCACAGTTTGACATCTGAATTTATGTTTCAATTGTTTGCAGCACTGCTTTGCATGGCTAAGAACTTCTAGACAGTAATTAAAACTAGCAAGAGCAGTACAGTTTGAGATCATCTCCATCATTTTAAAACACATGCCAACTGCTCTATTCTACAGATATCAGATTAGACATATTCACTAAAACGAACAAAAAAAAAATCTGTCTCTTTTTTCTTTAATATATGCAGATAGGAATAAGGCTCCAGAGAATATAATAAGCTTGTTTTTAATGGAGAAAAATGAATACAAACAGTGCTGTTCATGACAGGGAAACAGAAACTAGCACACTGGTCATTTTACCTAAAGCTACAAAGGACAAATAATACCTAAAAAAGTGCTAGAGGCATTGAACAACAATATGCTTCAAAAATATGTTCAGAAGCCAAGACTGACACATAACTGTTTTCGGTATATACAAGTACTTCACTCTGACCTCAGTGGAACTACATGCATGCTTAAAAGTAAGCAATTAATTAAAGCTAATTCAGAGAAAACAACACTACTATTAAGGAAAAATATGGATACACAGAGTATATTTTCTCGCTAAATTAATGGGGATTTTTAGTAAAAAGTAATATATTTTACAGAAATGCTAGCAATTCTATTCCAAGAAGGACCCTAGTCTTACCTTAAGTGCAATATGAAGAATATATGTATTACAAAATACTCATTGTATGGTTACTATTGGTACTGAGCAGAATAAATCAAAAGTTCTACCTGAATATCTTTCAGCCCAGTGAATATCAAACCTGGGCACCATCTTTGTAGTCTAAAACACTTTTGAATAATGAATAAAGAAAGCTGAATACAGGATTCATAAAATACACTTACAAGTGTATAAAAATATTTAGGCTGAGTGTCCCCACGAAGGCTATCTGTATAAAAGTGTATCTAGAGTGATACAGCATGCTCCATCCTCTTGTGACTTTATCTAATAGCTTTGCTTCGACAGGCGTTCTTTTTTTCCCACTGATTTTAATTGCTCTGCAGGCTGTGGGTTGGCAGAAGTACGTTTTGGAGTCTGTCTTATTGCATGAATAGAATAACTAATTCTTAAGAAGTTAGTAGGTCCAAATGCTTTTCTAAACAACAGCCAGCACATGGAAGGATGTGTTCTCCACCCGTTGAGCAATGCAGCCACAGTTTAAAAAAAAAGCACACAGCTTTCTGCATATTTGCATGATTTAAGACCTTATATTAGTAAAATCAAATTTGCCCTTACATGAAAATTTTCCTATTATTTAACTTGCATAATTATTTTAATATTTTGCAATCTCAGTTAATGATTCATTAAAAAAAATAAAAAAAAAGTCAAGTTCACTATTTGTGAGCTCATGTATAAAATTTAAAGTTTTGATACTTGAGGCCTGAGACATCTGTTTCAATTTTTGCTGAAATAAAACCTAGGAAAAACCCTGACCTTGAAAAAACCCAAAACAAACCAGACCTGCTTATTTATGTTCCCTCTTTGGTATAGATCTCTTCTCTGTAGACTTCTTGAAACATACTTAAACACTAGACAATTTAATATATATAAATGACAAGCATGTTCTTGAACCATTTGCAGTTCTTCTCTTAATTTTTCTATTTCTCATCACAAGAGATCTTATTTTAATTTTTGCTTGTGCATTTTTATAAACTGGTATTCGTGAACTCCATGTTAGCAGAAACCAGGGCAACTGGTTAATTTGTTGCTTTTTAATAGACAAGTCTTTATATGGCCTTAATCATGGATTCAATCAGTCCCTGCATTAAAATGTCTCAGTCATGGCTGTGGGTAGGACTTAGATCTAACACATATCTTTGAAGTATTGGTAGCATTATTTTGGTCTTAACAGAATTGCCAGTAACATTTCACAATCAGAAAATTAAGGCAATAATTTACTAGGAATTAGAAATACTTTATGTAGACTTCTATTATGCAGTATAAAGCAGAATATTGTTTTTAAAAATTACAGTCTATTTTGTGTATTTTTGATTGTACAGTGTTCTGCATAATACAAAGCAATTATTCATTCACTCATTCATTCAGTGAAATTCTTCATGTAAAATTGCAGGCATTGCATCAAGTAATTTTATATCCTTTTCCATAGAAGGGTTTACTTCCTTTTGAATGAGGCTGTTCTCAGCAGAAACAAAGAATAACATATATTTTCAAGAAGTAGGCTTTTCTTTTTTTTTTTTTTTAAGAGAACTTTTATATTTCCTCTCTTCAAACAATAAAATAAGAAGTACTATGAATATTTCATGAGGGAATTTTATATGTGGCATTTTTTAGGCTAGTAGCAAAAGGTTATGCCTCAATTCAAAGATCATTATAGTCAAGTACCACTTGTAAAAGTTCTTGCTATCCCTCTGTCACAGATATCTAAAGCAACAACATACAGGGTCAAAACACTTCTAGCCAACAAATGTACCAATATTGCAGTAGAGAAATTATATGAAGAACAGCAGCAAAATTCTCACAACTTATACACCACACTTGCAATAAATAGTTATTTCCCCTGGACACAACTAATATTGGAGTAGAATCTCAGAATAGGTACTAAAAAAAGCCAAGTCATACGTCAGGTTAACCTGCCTCACTATGGAATTACATAGTATTGCTCCTCAGCTCCTTACATACATACAGTCAGCCTGGTTGAGACAGGCAACCTCAATACACCAAAGTAAATGTAGTCCATGGGGGTTCCAATGTGATCACCTGTATCTGAGTTTACAGGAGACCTAATTCTCACCTCCTTAGGTGGCAGGAATCAGAATCCTGGAATAATGTTCAGAATGAGGGAGTGTGTAAATGAAACTTAACATTTGTACATTGAAGTGACCTAGGCAATGGAACCTACATCTTCTTCCTGGACTCAAGTGCACACGCAGCTTAGAGAGAAACACACAGGCAAGGCAATCAATAATTGTGGATAGGGTATAAAATTCAAGAAAGGTCTTGTTGTGCAATGATTTTCCTCTACAGGCAGAATTTACAAAGAAAAAGATAAAAAAAAAATATTTCTGTTCTTACGTGTCCTGATATGACACTTGCCAGAAATGGTCAAAAGATCCATCTCTCTGCATACCAATAATATGCACCTTTCAAAATCACCCATTAACTCCTACTTATTGTATCAAGAACTCTGGTTCTGACTGCTAACTCTGCTGCTTTATTTGGAACTGATGCTTGAAACCCTTCTCTTCAACCGACTTGAGCTGGAAATTTTCTCAAGACACAAAATATATAACTACTGATGACTAATAGTTTCATGCCTAAACACAGACAAATGCACACCCCATAGAAACATGAAAGAACAACATTGTGTTAGATCCACTGTCATTCAATTGTCATTTTAATGAAAATGCTAATTTGGGACCACTTTTATTCACACAACATTAAAAAGTAGAAAAAAATTGAAATGGAAATTCCATATGTTCAAGAAGGGCTGTGCTGAGCCTAAAAAAACAACGGGGCATCCATTCCTGGAATTAAATAATTAAAACCTAAAAAGAATACAAAATTGAACCACAACTTTATTTATAAAGAATAGTTCTATACTTTACTTCTGCTCTCCTTTGAAGCACAAGAGAAGCCACTGTATATCAGTGACCTTTTCAAATATTATCTTTCTAAGGAATTGGTCTGTGTAAAAGTAAAATGATGGGTCAAAAATTAATTATGAGACCAGATTCTACTTGAAGACCTTCGTGAAACAAACAGAAACAGGACAAGAACAGGCCCCTCACTCAATATTCTAATTTATTTGCCATTATAACAAGAGTGCCACACGTCTGCAGGGCAATTTGGAGGCTGCCGGGATTCTGGCACTCAGATATGGGTGCAAAAGATCAAAATGCAGGGCCAGTAATTCTGTGTGCATGACCAACTAATAGACTGGATTCAGCACCATGAACAACACCATGTTCTCTTATTTAACTCATTATGCTAAGACACAATATAACATTGACTAACAGGGTTATGGTTATCAGTGAACCCTGATCTGAGAAAATATAGCATCTTATTGAACTCTGACAAGCTAAATTTGTTGTAGTTAGAGCAAGCTGAAAGGTAACCCTAACAGATGACCTTGATATAAATGCAAGATTTGTCATTCACTTTTTTCTTTTTTATATATAAAAACATGAGGTACATGTTAGAAAACACTTTTGTAGTAGGTCAGCTTATGTAGCTTTTCCTTTTTATGACCAGTTCATAATCTGTGCTCTCATCCATCCTAAAAAATTTTAAAGCCAGCTGTATCTTAAAAAACACCAGTTTACAGAAATAAGTAGTGTCATTATAATTTTATGTGAATAGAGGTAAATAGATATAATCAAAGGTGACTACATAATGAGAAGAATCTTAAGTCTACCTAGAAGCACAGCCAAGGAGCCCCAAACCCTCCTCAGCCACGTAAATCCTCAAATTGCAGTAAGAATAAAGGTGAAAGCTATTGTCAAGGAAACTGGATCACTTATAGAGTACTGATGCTACCATATTCATTAAAACAAACAAAAAACCAAACAAACAAGATGCCTTTTTATTTTTTATGATACTTGTAATTTAGATCACTAGTTTTTATTTGGGAGTTGCTAGGGTGGGGAGAACAGGGAAACTCTGTGTTTCCCGTGAAAGGAAACAGGCTACAAGAAATACAATTTAAGCAATCACATCCTCAGTCTAGTTTGCGAAATATGTCTTAGCCAAAGCCCTGAACTAAAGATTATTAATGAAATAGAGTAAATCCCATATAAACCTGTGGGTGATGTCCTAAATGAATGTTCTCTTTTGAGAATATTGAAAGTAAGTAGAGTGATTATAATGTACAACTTAAATTTCATTTAGCTTACTGAAACTCAAGTGAAATACATTTTGTCACCGAGAAACACATTTTAAGCAAAGTTTCATTTAGTCTTTGCTTACAAATGACTCCACTTCAACTTGATCTCTTAAAAATGTAAGATATCAGCTTTCATCAGTTAAAACAATATAAAAGTATACATAAGAGGAATGAACTGATTTAGCAACTCAGGAATATTTTTAGTTAGTGCAATTAAAGTATGTGTGCAAACTGGTATAATAAAATTCTGCACTTCATTCTATAAGGCATCACTGTGTTTGGAAAAAGAAAGAAATGTAGGCATTTTATCCCCAAAGGGAACAAATAAATCCCATTAATATGTCAACATTATAATACACATTTTATGGAGCACAGTCTTCAGTTTTCTGAACCTTTAGAAAAAGCTATGAGAGAAAAAAATCTTACTGGATAGGCATTCTTTTATTAACTTTTCTAATATATTCATAAATTGTTTTAATGTAGAAATAATGCTAAATTTCTGAATTCCTTGTAGTCTGCCTCTTTTGTCAGGTACAAGCCAGTCTTTCTCTTTGAAAGTTCCTACTTCCCTAAATTTCCTATTACTTCTCTCTTTTAGGATGAGCATGTTTCCCGGAAAAGTGAATTGGCATTTTTAATAATAGATTTCTCTCCCTACTATTAATCAGAGAGAATTGAACAACTGGAATGCAAATAACATGAATACCTGTACCTTAAACAGTATGCCCCAACTCATTGCAGGGGGGTTAGACTAGATGGCCTTTAAAGGTCCCTTCCAACCCAAAACATTCTGTGATTCTATATGGTAACCATGAAGGGAATATGCCTATGGTTAACACTATTCTTTCGGCAATAATTTTGAAAGCCAGAATAGGCTCTGGGAGCATGGATCAGCTGGCAGAAGAAGATAGGAATCAAGCGCTGCTGCGTTTCTCAAGACAGTATCCAACCCCAGCATCCCAACCCACTCCACCAGATGCTATTTACCTTTTTCTTCTGTGTGGACAACAGACCGTCTGCCCCTGTTTCTACTCCCATTCCAGATTTCCTTTTGGAAGCTCTCAGGAAGCCTGCTCTCCTAACAAGGAGAAACAGCAGCCAGTGAAAGCAGCCCCACATTTGTTTATCCCTTGCAAGCTGAAAACCACCACTCCAGCTTACCTGCCTGGCATCAGCTGCAGACACTTGCAGGAAGGAAGAAACAGGGGTACCTGCTTTATTTTCATGAGGGGACACAGGTGGCTGGTCTAGCGGAGACCTTGCCTGGACCCTGTAGATCAGCTCGCTGCGCAGAGCTTCTAGTTCTGTTTTCAGGGTGATAACATGGTAAAGAGACACTGCTGCAAGACAAGAGGACAGGAGCATTGCAAGCCACAGGAATGTGACAGAAAAAAGTCCCGTGGTGCCTGAAACAGCACCAGAGGGGGCAGAAGGAGAGGAGGCGGTATCCTTCTGTTGGATGACGTGCACACAGTCCACGGATTTCATCGCTGCTCTTTCCTTACTAAAGCCAGAGGGAGAGTTCAGCTGTCCCCTTCCGAGGTGCAATCCATGTTACCAGTTGCTCTCTGAAACTAAGGGCATCCAGAATAAGTGAACAAAACGCCCAGATCATTTCCTGTCATATGAAGCCGTTGATAGCACCATTAAACTTAATGTACAGAGTGAACGTCAAAGATTTGGTCTTCACTTTGTTTTCATCTCTCTGTGCTGCATTTTGGAAATGAATACTTTCTCATGAGCTACTTATTCAATCTACCTTCCTCCTTTCACTTTCAACTATTTATTTATGTGGCAACTTGTTATAACCATTTCCCATAATCTTTAAATTTAGGCACAGCCAGTACCACTGGTAATTTAGAGCCTTATCTAGAAATGCAGAAACCTTATGAAGTTTCCTGGCAGCATATCAGCCAGTGCTACTTAAAAGACATACACGTATGACAAGCATGTGCCTCTGTGTGTATGAAGGCATATAGATCTACTTGTATATACACACTATATCATATATATTAATATATATATTCATATTGAAAGTGCCAATATGCCTACAGAGAAGTAAAATTATTCAAAAAAAATTTTTTTGTGGTTTTCTAAACACAATAGTGAAAGATATTCGCAGGTATGAGTCATAAATTACTGGTCTTTCAATTGCATGAAGTTGCAGATTCTGCAGTTCAGTTCATCAAACTAACTTGAAAAGGGATGACATTTTATTAAACTTATCTAATATATACAGTTTTTCTACAAAATTCAAGAATCTGGATTAATGCAAAAGAAGAAACAGAAGCAGGGAGAGGAAACATGGCAGGGGAGAACTAGAAGAGGTGAAAACTAGAAGATGGAAATGAATAAGAGATGAAAAATAAGAATGGAAGGAAAGGGAAAAGAGGTACAGAAAAAATACTTAGAGAATTTAAAAACTAAGCGCAAACTAAAACTTTAAATTTGCATGCTAACATTTTTCAGGTGAATCCTGAATGTCTGGTTTAAGTTCATCTTTTTAAGACTTTTACAAGTCCTTTCATCTTAAACCCCTGCATTCCTTTCTTTTCTGCAGCAGCAAGGCGACATAAATATCCCAAACATTTTTATATGCTTTTTGTATTTTCTTCTCACACAAAATTCAACTTTTACCCCTTTGTTAAAAGTTCTAGTGGTATGAAACAAAAAAAAAAAATCAAACAGCATCACAATTAGGGCTAAAATCAACAGGTCAACCACCCTTACCATATAAGTAAACTTTATCTTTGCAAAAGAGAGAATTTTCACAGGTCAGTCCAAACACTGTAGTGAATCTTGATGCCAACACCTACCAGAGTAGTTCAGATCAAGTTAATTCTGTTGGGAAGGAGAAAGAAGAACGAACAACAATATAGTAACAACTTCTGTAGCCTCTCCCACTTCTGTTTTTTACGGCTATGAGAAATTTAGGGTGATTATAAGCTTTATCATCTTCCGTTGCAATGCAAGGCACTCTTTTCCTTATTTTGCAACCTCTAGCAACCACACTTATCTTGCACAGATGAGTAAATCTTTTCCTAAATGCAGAGGAAAAAAATATACAGTGTTTCTTATTGTGCCCCTAGAGCCACATATATATTGTGAGAAATTATACAGAAATCACTGTGGGGTGGAATAAACAGAATACCATACCATTCTGTACCTATTTTCAAGGATAAGTTAAGGTGTAAATGGGGCTGCATTTTGAAGGAAATTTAAGATGAACTAATTCAGGGTTTTTTAACAGAATAAGCAATTAGAACTAAGCAGACATGCCTTGCAGTATCCACAGACATCAGAACATTACCAGCCTAGTACTGTCTGTTCCAAAAATAAAAAATGACAATTGGAAAAGAAGTGCTATTTTAGAAAATGAAACTAAGTGAGAGAATGAAAGTTATAACTAGCTATCCAGGAATACCGAGAAACAATTGGCCAGTGGGGTCTCTGTGGGCATTACGGTATCAGAGAATAACAGACAGGTATATAAATAGCAGCAGTCTAGTCACTTCTAGAGAAAGTAGGCTGTTCTCAGCCTCCACACCTTCTTTAAATGGGATCATTATTTGGGCTGACAAAATAATCGAGGTGACACAGAGGACTTCTGTAAGACATCTGGCTTCATCTTGCTTATCATTCTGATCAATGAGAATTTCAAAGGGGACATGAGGAGAATCACAACAATGGCAAACTGTTAAATTCAGTAGATATTTGAAGTTGAGCATCAAAAGGATCACTCTGTTGGCAACATCGTATTGTCCTGTAGATTCATAAGCAGTTATGTGGTTTGAAAGAAAACTTCAGACAACTTCTGTGATGACAAAATCATAGTGAAACAATAAATAGTGACTGTGGGAGATCAATAATGAAAAACAGCATGAACTGTCTAGAATTAAACTAAGTTGAACAACTTCTATTTTAATATAATCAATTAAAGCTTCAGTTAGTTGTAATAATTGCATTAATCATAAAAGAAATACTTTAAAAAAACCAAACCCCAAACCAAACAAAAACCCCATGCTAGTTGCAGAGCCTAGAAGAATTGGTACTAAATGCTTGCTACTGTATCTTGTCATAACATACTATCCTTTTAAATCCCCTTGTTGGAATTGCTGCAAAGTAGTCCTTATCTTGCTTAAAGCAAAGTCACTAACATTACATGTCCCATTTCTGCTGTGTTTTAAACTAAAGCATGCCTAAAGAGGACTATGGAGTGCTCAGATTAGCCTCTCAATAGGAGACATAGGAGTGTGTTGAATTCAGCTGAACACAAGCTCTCAGTGGAATATTCTTGTTGAAACAGAAGTATGCTATTTGGATATATATTATGGGGCAAAATAATAAGTAAAAATAAGAGGTAGCAACATGCTTTTATACTGACAAAACTATTTGCATATAGCTAAGACTGAACACACAACAAAAATCCAGAATGAATATAAGACACCTAAAGAACTCACCACAGAAAGGGTATTCAGTTTGTGGTCAGCAGCCTGCTTCTGTTGGCCAGCTTCCCAGAAAATCTTTCTGCAGAAGTTTGTACCATATTAACAATTTTTGACTCAAGACACACGTGCATGCAGAAAAACCTTTGGGCCTACCTCAAGACCAGTTCAGAGTAGCATTTTCCAAACTATTTCTAGAAAAGAAAATGTCACTGCATTAAACTGCAGAAACCTAGTTCTTCCCATCTAACTCTGGAAGCAAATAAGAATAAACCCTTACAATAAAGGTATTTTGAAAATATGGTCCTGTTTTGCATGCACAGTACATGTCCCAAGTACACACAGTGGATACAACCATAGCGCCTCCTTAACCCAAAGGATGAGCTATGTTGAACACTCAGGCTGACTGAGACCTCATTAATTTAGCCAAGGAAAACTATTAGGAAATGTATGGGCTAGTCTAAGAATTCTACTTAACTAAGTCATTCACGTTTGAGAAAAAGGGCAAACTTTTAGGTAAAACTCAACATAATAAATAACTAACTAAATAACTAAAATAAGAATACCCAACACATTACCTCTGAAGACTCTTACATGTCAGAATGTTTCACTACAATCCAAGGAAATTAAGGCTGGTTAAACCTTCCAAGATGTTACAGCAGAAACAAACCCTATAATTTTATGCAATTAATTTTTTTTCATTTATGTTTTGCAGAGTATCAGATTAAGATAGGTCCTGCCAGCTTGCAAATTTATAAAAGATCAGCACTATACCTATGGAGAACCAAGGCAGAGATAGTAATCAATCACAAAGGAAATTTGTGGTTGAACCAGAAACTGAATTCTTGATTTCCTGAAAACCAGTACTGTACTTTGATCACAAAAGCATCTTCTTTGTGGGGGAGGAAAATCTCATAGTGAAGTTTAATGTACAAAAGAGAATCAGATGATATGAATATAAAGGCTTGAGTAAAAACCCAATTTGCTGAAGAAACATGAAAGTTTACTTAAAAACAACTGTTCTTATTTTAAAAAGGAGGTTGTGCAGATGCTGCAACCCAAAGATCCAAGCAAATGTCAAAGACCACACTAAAAGTACATCTCCAGTGGCAAGAGTCCAGTCTCACATACTTCTGAAATAGCCACGAAATGGTCCCTGCAGTTATTACAAGAAAGAGACCATGACAGCTTGCCTTGCTACATAAGACAGTGCAGAACAGATAGAGGAGCAAAGAACAAGCCAAGGTTTCATGTGAAACACATTTAACTTCAAGTCCTTTTTGAAGATGGACAAAATAGGAGAACTGTTTTGGAGGAGATGAGAATAAATCCTGTCTTACAGTTTTCTGCTATTACAGAGATCTGTATTCAGAGTATTCATAGACATATCCCTCTGAAACAGTACACATTCCTTTCAAGGACACTTAATTAGTTCTTTCATTCTTTCATTAACTGCAATTTACACCGTAGCAAATTAAGGCAAGTTCTGCCTCACATATGGATCCAGAAAGCACTCTATTTCTGGATACTCCACTGGTATGACTGTGCATCTTACATCCTATTATTTTAACATCTAGGAAGCTGTTGAATACCTTGCAAGTAAAGGATGTTTTATACAAAGAGGTAAAGGCTTATTTGATAGATGACCTCATTAAAAACAAACAAAAAACCCCACAACAAAACCAGACAACCAAAAAACGATGAGATTTTTCTGAAGTGAAAAGGGTATTCTTTTCTCTTTGACTTAAAATTTCAAAATTGCCTAATACAATTGTCTCTGTACATTTCAGATATGCCATCCTTGATTTATTCCTTGCAAGATTGTATTTTCCTAGACAATTTGGGTCCAAATCTGGCATGCATACTACACAAAGTAAACCTACAGCTGACTTGCAGCCATTGTCACTTTTTACATGGTTATTACAGTGCTTTCAAAGAGAATAGGAAATGACACAGTAAGGAAAAGCAGTTATTATGCATGTCTTTCAAAGTATGCAGAAGAACCAACAAAAAATAGAAAATAATTTTAAAAACATACAGAATATAAAAAGAAAATACATGATTGATATACTACATTTATATACTACATACTGTTTAAATACTACAGCAGCTTAATTACAGCCCATCCCCCTTCCTCCCCCTCCCGCCCCTTTGATGTTATACAATTCCTTCTTACTGCTGAGGGGGAAAGGAGCTCTGTCATACAGCTGTAGCTCACTTCTCTCAGTCTCACTGGCTTTGCTATCCAGCAACACGGAGTACTGCATTTCTCCACCTCTTTGACACTATGCAGCTTAAAAGATTTTGCACAGATGGGCTACAAATGCATTTGTATGCTAATGAAATAAACACAAACTCTTCATGTGGGCGTGGCCACTCTGCTGCTGCTACAGTCTGCAGACCTTCAATAGAGGGCACAGGACAAGGATCAAAGTATTTTCAAATCATACTTTTATTTCTTCGTAGCTATATCTGATTGCTATGCTGTCCCTGAGTCCTAAAGGACAGAAAGGAAAGGGTTCTCTGCCTGACCTTTCCCTTTGAGTTTTCGTAAATAATTAGCCCACAGCAGACATTAAGTGTAACAAAAACCAGCTGTAGGACTTCCTTTCCTTCTGTCTTCAAGGAGCAAAATATGTTCCCTAGTTGCTTGTCAAAAACTAGTGGCAACATCTCTCTGAACCTGGTATGTGAACGTACTTATATTTCTGTCAGCCACCTTTCAGTTTGCATTATTCAGTTCATTGCTTCAGATTATTACATATGTATCTCTGATGAGGAAGTGAAATCATGTTCCATAATACAATAAAACCAAGTCTGCTCTTAAGCTGTATTGCCTTTCAGAGAAAGAAAAATTGCTGTTTTTCCAAGGCATATGAGAGTTATTCTGTCCTCATCCAAGCTGAAGCATAACAAATTAATCACATCAATGCTTTCGAAACAATTCCAGAAAATAATCAGTGCATCTTCCTTATCTACTTAGAGAGACAGAACTATGTACAGTCTAAAATGAAGACCCTGAATAGGGTCCAACAAAAGATTTAAAGCTCAGTCATGCTTAATATCTTTGCAGCAAATAATTTTTGTTTAGCCAATGGTTCCAGTATTTTCGCCAAACCTTATCTACCTATACTTGGTCTTTTTAACAGACAGCAAGTTCCCTGCCTTTGGTTTAGGTTTCATTTCACATAGAATCATAGCCCGGGTTAGAAGGCACCTTAAAGATCATCTAGTTCCAACTCCCTTGCCATGGGCAGGGACACCATTCACTAGATCTGGTTGCTCAGAGCTTCATTCACCCTGGTCTTGAATACTTCCAGGAATGGGGCACCCACAGCTTCTTTGGGCAACCCGTTCCAGTGCCTCACCACCCTCACAATACAGAACTTCCTCCTAGTATCTAATCTAAACACACTCTCTTTTAATTCTAAGCCATTCCCCCTTCTCTTGTCACTACACGCTCCTGTAAAAAGTCTCTCTCCATCTTTCTTGTAAGCTCCCTTCAGGTACTGGAAGGCCACAATTGTCACCCCTAAGCCTTCTCTTTTCCAGGCTGGATGAACCCAGTTCTCTCAGCCTTTCCTCATAGGAGCGGTGATTCATTCCTCTAGGCTCCCTCCAACAGCTCTGTGTCCTTCCTGTGCTGTGAAATCATGATCTGGACACAGTACTGCAGGTGAGATCTTGTCAGAGCAGAGGAGCTCCCTTGACCTGCTGGCCACGCTGCTTTTGATGCAGCCCAGGACAGGATTGGCTTTCTGGGCTGATGCGTGCACATTGCCAGGTCACGTCCAGCCTCTCATCCATCAGCACATCCCAGTCCTTCTCAGCAGGGTTGCACTTTATCTTAGACATTCATGTGCCCCTATGAATACTTACTATGAGTTAACCAGTACATGCAAATTCTGAGAAAATTTTAAATATTATATTTTACCTTTGTCCATGATATGAAGGCCTATACCTATCTACTAAGGAAACAAATATAACACTATGAGCCATTCCAGGACACATCTTATGCTGGACTTTGTAGCCCAGATGCTTATCAATTTTCAAGCAAGCAAAAGCAAATGCAAGACTTGTGTTCTTCAGAGTAAGACTGCGCAGGTAAGTTTTAGTGACACGGTTCACAAGACAGCAACCTGCTTCTCATTCAATAAAGACAATATTCACATGATGTATCTAAATCTGAGTTGCTCCTGTACTTTCATTTCTTCCTTTACAAAAATTAGAAATATCTTTTTTTTTCCTATTCAAAAGTAATAGATATCTTGAACAGAATGTCCAAATATACCCCATCTACATCCCACACCCACACTCCAGTTCGCTAGGTAATGGGTTAAAAATTAACTATAAGCCTTGCAGTAATCCAGAAGAGAGCACACATTTTGCAGCTTTACAAGAGACAGCAGTAAATCCTTATTTTTTGGGTATTTCATATTAACTATGCAGAATTCCCATTCTGCATAGCAGAGGTGATGTAAGCTTAGTTACGCATTTCTCTATAAGAAAGTAGAAATTGCTCCTGTATCCAACTGCAGCTACATGAATTAACTATAAACCTGTTAGAGTGCCTTATAGGATTTAAAATTGACATTTGAAATATCACCAGAATCAGGTAGTAAAACTAGTCAGAAACACTTCAAAATGCTTCCTAATGGACATCATATTTAGACTATTTCTCAGTCCCCCAGACAAAAGAGAAATTTTAAAATGCAAACTGTGTTAGGAAGTGATGGAGAGCTACTGCATACCAGTTCTACATATTAACACTTCCTGAAAGTGAGGATAC
Source organism: Dendrocincla fuliginosa (assembly GCA_035047845.1). Taxonomy (NCBI): domain Eukaryota; kingdom Metazoa; phylum Chordata; class Aves; order Passeriformes; family Dendrocolaptidae; genus Dendrocincla; species Dendrocincla fuliginosa. Next base: position 82,964,721 of record JAWWMO010000001.1, on the reverse strand, counting down.
ATGACAAAGCTTAGAAACATATATTTGTAATGTACTTTCCCCCCTGCTGTAATAGCTTTCCACAATGCCACATCTAACAATGTAGATGTCTAGTCCATGTGCTCTGGCTTTAGAAATTGAAATGATACCTTGGGGTGGATCTGTTACCATGCATACAAAACTACCCTTTTACACACACTGAAGACAGGCCACAAACTAGAACAAGACTTAACAGCACTTTTAATGTATCAATTTATTGCATATGTCAGTACATAAAAATAGAAAAGTGTTTTTTTTGTAAAATTAACTTTATTGTAAAAACCAGACTAGAATGAGAATGTAAAACTTTGCCACAATTAGCACATATACAGTAACATTTATGCTTTGTCTACAAAACTTAAGAATATTTTAGACAATTTTGCCTTACCTATATATTAAAGAAAAATCAAATAAAAAGCTTGCATCTTATATCCAGTGACCGTTTCTGAATTAAAACCAAGTGTTATCAAGAACTTCAAATATGCTATCTCTATTTACACTTCTGGAGGGTTCTATTCTAAATTATACAAGCAGGATGGCATTGCAAATTATACCTAATGGGATACATCAGGCTGATCCCACTACATGCAAGAGGCACTGATTTATATTTGGCAAAAGTACCCCTAGCAAAATCACATCATTAACAAAAATAAAAATGTACTTTTCAAGAATTGAATTATGAACTACAAATGGAGGTATGTCTGCATCTTTTTGCTACCAGCAGAGACCATACCTTGGACTCTCAATTCAGCCTTGCATTCTTTACTGTGAACACCCAACGTGACCCGAATGATTAGCTTAGAGATGCTGATATGCATATTTTGTATAAATAGTTAATACTTCTGCCCCTCAGCTGAGAGATTGTCCATAGCCTACCAAATGCATTTGTGCTCTATTTCTAATTTTACCTGAGAAATGGACATGAGGGCAGCTAAACCAGTTAACATTTCTTCAGAAGAAAGCACAGCTTATCTCTCTGCATTTCACAGTTCAGAAACAAATACTGGGAATGTAAACTTGGGTTCACAGGAAGCCTCAAGTATTTCCACTAATTAAAACCACACACATGTGCACACACAAGGCATTATGCTTCCTTACAAGGACTCTACTTATACAGCTGTTCAACTCCTGCCCCCACCCCCCTCCCCCAAACTTTGCTTTTCCATTTTTTTTAAACTTAAATTTCTTCTTATAAAGCAGACAATTCCTTTAATGAGCATGTTTAAATCAAGAGGCTTTCATACAAAGCTATAAAAATAACTCAACTTCTTCCCAAACTAGAAATGGATAACTTGTATGAGAAAACAATTACTAGTATTAAATAAAAAAAATGCAACAGTACCATAGCACAGCTTTTGGCAATTTAAAGTTATTACTACTACATTGCTTACAGTTCACTTTTTAGCAGCAGACAGCTGTGGGTTTCCATTACACAGTCCATAAATAAAAACAAGTCTTGACTTGTTAGAACAAGTTTCTTCCCCCTCCTCCCTCCCTTAAAGGACTCTATGCACAGAAGTGGGATATTTGCATAAAATCATATCCTTCCTATTTTCTTTCAGTGGATTTCATAGCCAATGCAACAAAAAATAGCATAACATTCATTCACAAGTGTATGTGGCCAACCCACTAAGGGAGAAGTAAAACTGTGCAAATGTGGAATGTGGAAGAAACCACATTAAGTGTAAAGGATGCATATATGACAATTGTGTCTTCTCATTAACAATACTTTTAAAAATCAAAGTTTCATATAAAGTGTCCTGCAACCAGTACACTGAAAATATATGGCTTGGTAATCAAAAGTAATGTTTAGATACAGCCCATTTTGAACAGTTTTAGATTGCCATAATTTAACACCACACATTTGAGTTAGCAGCTGTATGCCCAAATGAGAATACTTCATTTTTTACATAAATGCTGCATAATAGTAGGGGTATTTTGTGTTGAGGGTTTTGCTTTGATTGGTGGGAAGTGGGGTAAAAACACATTACTTTAGAAATTGACATTTTATGAAAAAAACTGCAATCTATTTAATGGCAAGTTATGATAACTTCTGAAACAATTACTTTCTCTGAATTCTGTCTCCAATAATTAGTCTACTCTTTTAGCTTTTTCAATAGATTTTTCGAAAAGCAGTATTTGACTGCTAATTTTCCTTCTCTCCTTCCACCTCTGTCCTAAAGCAGTGTGAAGTAGATGAAACAATTATGCAAGCAGCTCACATCGTCACTGTGGAATACATCAGGGAAAGGCAATGCTATCTCTGTTAACTCCTTTCTGCTATACAAACACTGTGTCACCTCATAGCCCCCACCCAGCAAACTTCTCCAATATACCTTCCACATGTGCCCCTCCCAGCACCACACCCCCCCTCCCCCACTGTAAGGCTGAAAAGATAGTTTTGGTTTCACTCAGATTTAAAACTATGCTGTATGATTTTAGGTCTATAGATCCCAAAAGATCTTTAGTTTTTTCAATCAATTCTAAGAAAACCTTAACAATAGTATCACAAATATCACAAAAGATGCTTACTAGAGAAAGCAGCAACCTCTGGTATGTATATATTTAAATATTAAAAAAAAAAAGAAAAAATCACATTTAAGTAAAGATGTATCATCCTATCTACAACTTGCTGACAAATACTATCCACGTGTACATAAGACCTATAATTCCATTAGGAGGCGTAACCATTAAGGCACCAGTTCAGGAAAGCAGTTTTATTCAACCAAAGAACTTAAGCACAAGCTTAAAATACCACTATCCCTCAGGAAACAGATTTTAGGTGTGGGCTGAGATGCTTTTCTGAATCAGGACAACACAGTATAAAAGTTGATTTAAAAATTTCAATCCAAAGGGCAATCGTACAGATTGTGTGATTGATTTTCCAATTTGTTCTTCCCACAAAAAAATATTTTGAAAAGGCAAACTCAGCTGCAGTGGATGAGAAATTAAACCTGCAGAACAGATATAAACAGCTCCCACACTCCAATACAGACTGAACTAGCAGTGTATACCTTTGATCACAGAATTACCAAAGTTGGAAGAGACCTTCAAGATCATCTAGTCCAATGATCAACCAAACACCACCATAATCACCCTAAACCATATCCCCAAATGCCATATCCAGATGGTTCTTGAACAAATCTACCACCTCCCTGGGCAACTTAGTCCAATGCCTAATACCTCTTTCAGTGAATTTTTTTTTTTCTCGTATCTAATCTGAACCTTCCCTGACACAATTTAAGGCCATTTCCTCTCACCCTTCCACTTGAGACATGGCAGAACAGATTGAACCCCACCTTGCCAAAACCTCCTCTCAGGTAGTTGTAAAGAGTGATAAGATCTCCCCTGAGCCTTCTCTTCTTCAGACTAAACAACCCCAGCACCATCAGCCACTCATCAGAGGACTTACCCTCTAAAACCTTCACCAGCTCTGCTGCCCTTCTCTGGACTCACTCCATCACCTCGGTGTCTTTCTTGTAGTGAGGGGTCCAAAACTGAATACAGGACTCAAGATGTGGCCTCACCATTGCCAAGTACAGGCAGACAATCACTGCTCTTCTCCTGATGGACACACTATTTTTGATACAGGCAAAGATGCCATTGGCCTTCTTGGCCACCTGGACACACTGCTGGCTTACATGCAACTGGCTGTTGACCAGCACCCCCAAGTCTCTTTTTTCTGCTAAGGAGCTCTCAAGCCACTCTTCTCCCAGCTTGTAGTGCTGCATGGGGTTGTTCTGACCCAAGTGCAGGACCCAGCCCTAGGCCTTGTTGACCTCATACTATTGGCCTTGGCCCACTGATCCACTCAGTATCAGCAGAGCCCTCCTACTCTCAATAATATGACTACCTAGGACCACCTGCCTCTTTTTATTATCCTTACTTGTAACAACTGTATATATTAATCTCTAATAAAGTGATCAGTGATAATTATTTGAATGTTTCTTTTGGAGGTATAAAGGATGCATACATTTAACTACACCAGACTAAAAAAGTAACACAAATACCTACTTTTACCTTGCATGACCATCCATTTTGCCTTGAGAAATACCACTTCAAATGCACAAGCGGACTAATACCAACAGATAGTTTGCCTGTACATTAGTGAGGAGAGCTTGAGGCAAAAAGGAACTTAGATTGCACTGTCTTTCTGAAGGTTATTTCTGTTTTCAATGGCAAAACTGCCTGGGTAAAATTCTGAAGTCATGATGTTTAGGCACATACAACCTTCTGTGCACTATTACAATACAAATAGCAAAACGAAAACAGGGAAAGTGTCTTTTCATTTTCAGTTGCAGTTTGAAATGTATGTTTGCATAACCATAAAAAACCAGGATAGTATACTTGCATGTATACTTAATGTTAATTTATATTATTTAGCACAATAAAGACTTTCCACTTTGTATAATATAAAATTTCAAGGAATGAAACACTAATCTCATGCATGGCACACTTTAAATAAACTCTAAGAGAAGGAAAAAATCCTTGTGCTAACCATGGCTGTCCAAAAAGCTCACACATACAGCAGTGAATACTGAAGAGCCTCCCATTGTTCTAAACTAATACATTCTGTACTACTTTTGTAGCAAGTTCCTTTAATAGCATCTGTTGTACATATCAAACAAATGGAATCCATGGACAGAGATACCAAAAAAGTATGAGAAAGACATAAAATGGTTCATTTACAATGCTGCAAATGTAAAAGTTATCTGGAACACCTTAATAAAATATCAGACCTTTCCAAGTTTAATTTCACTCTTTAGGCAAGTACATACATAACATACATTTAAAAATGGACATTCTTTTACCACTTATCACAAATCAAGGTACAGTGCAGGTACTTCCCCCACCCTACCCCAAAGAAGAATATCAACTATATTATTGTTACGTTAGATGATGTTTTCGCCATTTCTTCAGGGGAGTGACTCTTTATTACTTCTTTGATGAACTGTTCAAGTGCAGTGAAATAACCCTGGCATTGCCAAGTGTCATTATGAGTTCCATCAGGAAATATCGCCAATCTCTTAGTCCGAGCTGGGGATAATTCATAAAGTTGTTTCATCATAACTGGTGGAATTAACTGGTCAGACAACCCAGAGATGAAGAGAGAAGGCATCCTGCACTGAGAGATTTTTCTGTAGGACAGAAATTTATTTTTGTAGCACCATAATGGAAGATATCTCATTGGAAAGAAAGAGAACAAAGTGCTGGCCATATATGGGATGCTAAGAAAGGTGTTCTCCACCACGATGGCAGAAATCCTATGGGAATTTTCAGAAGCTAAGTGAATAGCTACTGCTCCCCCTAAGGAACGGCCAAAAAGAAAAATTTTTGTTTTATCAAGATCAGACCGAGTCATCACATAGTCTAACACAGCCTCAGAATCTAAGTACAAGCCTTCTTCACTGGCTTCTCCTTCACTTTTTCCATACCCTCTATAATCAACCAGAATTAAGTTTACTTTCAGGTTTACCAGCATCAACAAAGCATTTGGCAGCCTGTGGCCGATGTTGCCTGCATTGCCGTGGAAGTAAATGATGGTTGGAGAATACGCTGCATTGTCCCCCGTGTATCTCAGCAGGATAAGATTGAGAAGAACTCCATCTTTGGTTCTGATGAAGATATTTTCATGTGGTATACCAGTAGGCATAGGAACATAAAGACGTGATGAAGAGGGCTGTTCAGGAAAGTAGAGCAGAACATCCTGGAATTTATATAGTATACCTGCTATTGACACAAATATTAATATAAGTAGTATAATGCCTCCGTACAAGTGAAAAGTCACTATCAAAGGTAGAAGACAAATACGGCAGAGACTCCAAGACCAGGAAGCCAAAGCTAGTAGCCATCTTTTAACAAAGGTCCAAAGCATCCATGATTTTTCCATTGTAGAAGTCAGTGATCTTTTACTCCAAGTAAATCCTGCAAAAAAACCCAAAGGTATACATATAAATACAGGGAAAAGAAAAAGGAAGTGATTTAAGCATTCATACTTGCAGAATATTAATGGCAAGTCAATATATTGGAGCATTAACATCAAATTTGGTGGCAAACTCCCTTTTTGGAAACCATTAGACTCTGTAAAACAAGTAGAAAAGCAATCATAAGGAAAGGCTTTCGAAGTCTTCAAAATCCCATTTACAGCATCTCAGGAAAGTCCATTAACAGCATGAGAAAACTGTTTGACTGAGACTGTAGTTAACTTAATGCTTTCCCTCAGTCTTACCTACTAACCTAGAGAACCATACAGACTGTATCACCAGTTTGTTAAAGCCTCTTATATAAGTAATTCTAGAATCCAGAACACAAACAAAAATAGCCTTTATTTCTAACTTGCTAAGTAGCATTCAATAAGCCTGTGCACGTCACTGCAGCCAGTGGAGGCTCACCATGCATCCTGGTTCAGCTACTGGTGGCTGTCTTTCAGCAAATCAATAAACTCTGCTCTGCTCTGTTGATTGCAGAGCAACATGTAAAGCAGTCAGAAGAGAAAGAGGCTCTTCTATAATAAGATACTACCTTTTTTTTTGCTATATTTTGATTGCTTCTGGTCTATGATTGTTTTCCACTATCAAATCAGTAATCCATATTAAGTCTTTAGCTGAATGGAATATTCTGTCATGACACGACACCACTGAAAACAGCCATCTAACTACATTGTTCTCTGATCAATGAAAACATAACTGCTGAAACATGAAAACACCCAGGACAAAAACATGCACAGAGCATAAAAAGAGGAGAGTGATGTAAATGACAATAGATTAAACCTCCTTTCCAACGATAAAACATAAATTATGTCTCCCAGCATACATACAATCTCTCACAGTATTCACTGCTGGGTTCAACTGGAATATAAAAACAGTCAAAAACAGCCAAACCTACACAAGAACTACACTACACCACTCAGTCACCACTGAACTGAATAACCACACTGCCTGGAAGGGACAACACAAACTCACTTGTTTGACAACACTAAGTTACACAGCAGATAATAATTACAGTTTAAACACAAAGCTATAACCTCCTAAAATGATGTAGTGTAGTAAGAACCCAGATTAACTTCAAAGGAGTTTGACATGCAGAGATGCAACCAAGCCATCTTGGTAGGATCAAGTGATAAAAGGTGACCACCACAGCCACCACCTTTGCATTCCACAGATATGGTAAGCACCCAATCTGACCAGGGAAAACTGCCATCTATAACTATTTTATGCAACAATTAGAAATAAGTAAGAAATCATCCGTCATATCTGAAGATTCACATATTAAGCAAAACCAATGTCAAATTAAGATTTATACAGTGTATCTACTCCAAATACGTACCACTGGTGAAATATAAAGTAGTCTAAAAGAGCAGTTACCCCGGCTTTGTTCTTCTATATTATTTATAAGCTCATGCTTAATATCCACATCCAAGTATGCACAAATATTGCCTTTATGAAAATTTAATTCTTGTCATCCATTTCTCCAGTAAAGAACTCACAGTGATTAGGAGACATATAAGAGTACTTCAATTTCTAAGAGAACCTCCTAATGAAGTTAACAAACATTTCCTGCATTACATTTGAAGACTATAAGAACACTGACAATGGAACTGTAAAACCATCCTCGTTATCTATTATGCTGTTGAAAATTTTGCTTTCTTACAAATAAAAGAGACTTCAAAAATGTTTTCTTGTCAAGACATTCACAAGAGTACAAGACCCACCACTAAATAACTACTAACAGACGAAGTAATAAAAATCAAACTAATTGAGTTTTGCAAAATTCCCACATACACTAAGGTTTGTTATTTGAAGACTCATACTCATAGCTGATTTCAGTTTCATTTGTGCACTGCTTCTATTTTTATTTCAGTAGGCTAGTATTATCAAAATATTATACTAGTGAGATACTGCAGCTGTGCAATTACTTCTGATATATACATGTATATATATATATATACATATACATAAAATGTTGGTACTGGAGTTTCAAAAACAATGCATCCTGCAACTAGAACTCAACTGTAGTTAGCAGGGTGAACTACACAGCCACAAACGTTTCATGCTCACTACATATTTAAAGAAAGCAGAATACTCTGCATTAACAAACAACTACGTTACTATTAAAAATTTCTTCCCAGCTATATGAAACTTCACTAGTTTCATTCATTTCCAGGCCTGAAACAGCCCATATCGCATGCTTCACATCTTACTGCAAGATTTGTCAGCTAGAGAACTCAGATATAAGTTTCTCCCAGGTTCTTCCCCACTTCCTTCCAATACCATTCGAAAGATCACTAGAGTGGAAAAGGATGGTTTCTCAGAAAAGCGCACAGGCCTAGAAGAGACTCTAAACCAAACCAATACAAGCTTATTCTCAGTAAAACTACCATCCATGCTTTCTACACAGTCCAATGTGACAGACTATCTTGTTTGAGCTGAACAATAGAAAATGATACAAACAGAAACAAATTTCCATTTGAAGGACAGAAATGAAAAGGGTTAGGCAATATAGTAATTTTCAGGGAGTGATAAGGTCAGCACTTTTTGAAGTGTATGAGACTTGACACTGCTCAACATACTGCAAGACAATAAAAAGACAAAAAATTCTCTTCTTGGTCTTCATTTCCCACTACTATTGTGCTGGATAGGAAGTCATACACCTTTCAAACATTTTACAATGGAGCATCTTATGATGCAAAAACTGTGTTGAATTATGAAGAGCATGTGTTACAATTCTCCTGTATCTCTAATTTTTGTGACTAACAGCGAGCCGGAATAATCAGGTAAAGGTGTGGGAGTGGGATAGGAAAGGAAAGGAAAAGAAGAACAATATCTGATCTGGTTAAACTGAGAAACAGCAGATCCATCATCTGGACAAACCTGTCCCTCCTTCTAGATAAGGCTCCTTCTCTTCCTAGACTACAAGAACCAATCATGGAGTTGCTCCATAACTGCCTGATGTTCCAGTTAAGGCAAGGAGTATGCACACTTCTATGTCTTCTATAAGAGAATTTTTAATCAACTTCTATCATCTACAAGTACGACTAGTTAATTTTTTTTCATTGCTGTTTAACACAATTACTTCAGTTACACTGCCTTCTACTGTCAAACATAACATGGCTCTACACAGAAATAACATGAAACATTACCCATGTATTTCAGATGGAGACACTGGAACCAAGTTAAGTCTGTTAGTTGGCCAGTGGAAGTTTTGTATCAGACAGGGAAATAAGGTTTCTCTACAGGCTTCCTTTTCAAATCTCCTAGATAAAACATTAACTCCTTGAAAATAATTCCTGTGTCACTAATAAAATATATATATATACACTTTTTTTTGAAGTAATATTTTATTGTTGCACTGTATTTCAAGTAATTGTAACTGCAAACAACAAGGTTTTCCATGGGAAAGGAAATCACACCCTATTTTACAGCATTCATAGTATTTTCTAACCACTGATTATTTAAACTAAGAGGCTACGTAAACGAGCGTAAGGACATTTTTTTAGAACTTGTCACAAAAGTCAGTATCTGTGACAACTATACAGTAAACAAGAGCAGAACCATACAGTTCTGTTTGGTAGATGCTTTCCTAAGCAACTCTTATGTTAATGTAAATTCCTACATATACTGTTCTTTTTCTTAGCTACTCTTACTACTAGAAATTATTTCCTAATATACTTAAAAAGAAGGGACACTTGACTTAAATTCTTCACTTTTAGTTCCATGTTTATTAACCTCTAAATACGTAACCTACCTTCAGTTTCTCCAGACTATATAAACTCAGTTCCTCTGCATTCTTCTCATAATGTTTTCTCATTCACAAATATGATCAGAGTTCTTTCCTCTAGCATCCATGTGCTTCACATTTCCTCCTGTCCCTCTGATAATGTGCATCAGAAAGGCTAGCCTTTGGGAATCCTGATGCTTCCTACAAGTATTTCTTTGATGATGCTTGTAAACTTAAAAGACAAGCAGAAGACAGTACTGAAATACAAAAGTCTATTGTGGAAACCATTAACACATAGGAACAGCAACTTGGATAACTGCATTGCCCCTCAAAACAGGGGACAAGCAGTGAGTTTCAATTTTATGTCAGAGGGATACACACATATGTTGATATACACATACTGTATCTACAGATCTCCACTGCTGAATCCACAGTCCAAGAGCTATTGCAGACCTTTATGTGATATCAAATGAGCTACAAATTCCATAATTAGGCAACTACTGAAAACAGAAAGCGCTCACAACAATTTTGAGAAAAAAAAATTGTCTTTACGACCAAGGTATTTTAACAATATTCTGCTTTGCCCTAATGCTATTCTTAAATGATTAATGCCATTATCAACTGAAAAATCACAAAAACTCAAGTGCATGCTTAAAGTACTTACGAACAATTTTTCATTCATTTTAAATGGCAGCTGAAATTACTCTCGTATCTGTCACAAATTCTGATGTTTTGTCTTTGTCTATATTCTTAATATTAAAAAGTGCCATTTTCATACACCAATCGTGTTATAAAACATTTACCTTTAGATGTGATGATTTCCCAGGCTTCATCTCTGCCTGAAAGACAATTCCATTTATGACTTTTGAGTAAAATTGCTTTTGAATTACACACATAATTCACTGTTCAGCTACTTGAAAGAAAATTAAGTGCTAACAGCCAAACCTTCTAAAAGTTACAACTGCTTCACTGATGAAATTATGCATTTCATGTTCACGCTCCTTCTATCAAGCTGAACACTTGCTTGAAACATCTGATGAACTTGAAAACATGTTAAAATGAAGTTCAAGAATCACATCAAAATGTCCTGCACTATACATACAATACAGAGTATAAAATATATATATTGCATAAAAATGAAATTATGCTAGATTTATGTTGTTTCCTTAAAAATTAACTCTTAGTGTACGAGCAGCCTTAAAGTTACTGTCTACTTACTCACTTAAGAGCTTAAAAATAAAAAGCTAAGTCTTAACACTCACGGCAATCCTTTGGATTTCAAACCAACCAAACAAAATCCGGTATTTCTATGTGTTCTTAAGAAATATCTGAAGATATTTGTTGGTTTCTACTGCACTGTCTTCTCCTAGACTCCACCTGCCCTAGATACAGGTAAGATTTGCAGTCTTTACACTTACTCATACATATTCAGAAGACTCCTGTAAATAGGAATATTAAGTCCTCAACTGCAAAAAATCAGTTTCAGAGGGGAACTGACCCAGAAAAAAAGTTACAAGGTAAAACCTACAACGTACAAGACAGGGAAAATACACTTTCTTATAACTAAAATCCTACAGAGACACTCCCTCCCAAAAAAAGGAGAAAAAGGAAAACAACAGCAAAGCAGTGACTCCTAGCACAGCAAGAAGCACAGTAAGAACAACGAGGTGTCACACGTGTAAGGGTTCTGGCTGTTAAAATTATCAAGCCGCTCGTTCTACTTATTTTAAACAGAGAATTTTCACAACTCTGCATCAAGTTGTACATGTTCATAATTGAAAGTGTTTTCTTCTTAACTCCTACTACACTTCCCCTTACAACTGACAAACCTTAATGAACCTAAGAGCCATGTCTTGAATTATTATGATACTGTGAACAAACAAACAAAGAAACAAACAAACGAAAAGAAAACCCAGACAACAACTAAACAAGGGTGGCTATATTAGAACCACTCTTCTTTCTAGTGAGCACAGGCTCCTCAAACATACTACTTTCCAAGCATGTTGAATCATTCCTTTTACCTAAGAAAAACACCCAGTTCAGCCTTTTCAGTAGAGTCACTCAGCACATGAAGAGCATTAAAGTTAAGACCATCAGCCCCACCTTCTACAAGCACCCTCAGCTACAAGAATTGTTCTATACGGCAGCGGAGATAAACGAAACACAAGAGCTAGACCTTGCTGCCGAGAAGCTACGGATCTCCCGGAGCTTCGAAGGAAGGCACCTGCAGGAACTTTTGACGGCGCTGTCAGCGCAGCAGCTCCTCGAGAGACACGTCCGGAGAGGCCGGCAGGGGAGCCACACACCCCCCGGGACAGCCGCTCATAGGGACGAGCCGCCCTGCGCCACGGAGAGACCCCAAATACCGAGCTGGAAGCCAACCCTGCCGGCCGCCCCCGCCGCGGCCTTACGGGGCCGGGCCCCGCCGCCGCCTCCCCTGGCCCAGCGCCCTCCCCGCGGGGCGGGACCGGGACGGGCCCCGGGCGGCGAGACCCACCCGCCGCATCCTCCCAGGCGGCCGCCGCCGGAGCCTCGGGCCAGCGCGGGCCCCGACGCGCAACTTCAACCTCCGCTCCTTCCTCCCGAGGCAGGACGTCACCGCGGCCGCGGTTCCGCTTCCAGGTCACCGCCCGCCCGATTTCCCTTGCCGCCCCGGCCGGGGGAGGAGCGCCGGCCGCGGGCGCGCCCGGGCCCTCCTCCTCGTCCCGCCCCGCG
>JAWWMO010000001.1:82925517-82945189 GCA_035047845.1 Dendrocincla fuliginosa | reverse complement strand
TTTTATACTTTATATACTCTTTTATACTCCTTTATATTCTGTACCCCAAAACCCTGTAAGTAAAAGAACTCTTCTCTGCTTTACCTACATAAAATTGTCTTGGAAAGTTTTTTTCCCCTTTCCTTATGGCAACAGTGACATATAAATTGCAAATTTAATGTTGGGGGGTTTTTTCATTTGTAGTACAACAGGTATTAGAATAGCTAGTTCTCTTTATCAGTCTGATTTTGACAGCTGCAGAGTAAACTGGAGAAAAACCGTAGAATTTAAATAATCCTGTGCTGGAAAACAATAATTAACTAATGAGTCCATCAGCAAAACATTCCCCTCCCCCCCCCCCGAAAAAAAAAAACAAACCTAAATTAAAACAACAAAACAACCATGTTTCCTTAGGATTTCATATATTTGTAGATTTTTATATAGCTATATAGTTTCTTATGTTCTGAAGTAGTAGCTAACAGCTTCTAACCTCTATGACATGTTCCTGGATCTTTGTGTCATGAGGAAAATAATAGCTAGGACATCTTGCCTGAAACTCTTGTACCAAAACTAGGGTAATAAGATATCATTTTAGTTGAAACAAGGAAGAAGGCCCAGAAACCTTGGAGAAGCTCCAAAAAGAAGACATAATGCGAAGATGGTGAAGATGAAGAAGTACAAGGGGTCCTGAGACCTCCGACTCAGTTTCAGAGAAGATGTTTTGGGAGGCAGATCTGGAGAGTTTCTGGGGATGGACAATTATTAGATAGGACAACTAAGTAGTGTTATAAAACCAGTAAGACCCCAATGCTAAGAAACATAGCTCAGCAGAGCATAGCAAAGCTAAGATCAGCTGGTCTGGTGCTCATTGGCTCGTCTTCAGTGCATGTCCATAAAATGGGGGTGTGGGGGTCTCCCCCCTTTGCCCCCCTTGGCGAGCCATGAAGAACCTCAAATCCTGCTTGAAGAACATGAGGACGGTATTGAGGGAAGGGTGTGCATCTCTCTGTATGCTTTCTATACTTTGTGTCTCTAAAACCCTGTAAGTAAAGAACTCTTCTCTACCTTACCCATATAATGATGTCTTGGAAAGTTTTTCCCTAGAATTTCAGGCAAAACCCCAAAAAAAAAAAAAAAAAAAAAAAACAACAAAAAACCCCCACCAAATAAACCAAACTGAGTTATAAGGAACATGAGCATCCCTACCAGTAGAAAGAACTCCCTTAAGTGCTGTGTATAAATGACTAAATACTAGCTGTAGCGTGTTTTCAATTTGAGATGATACATAGCTGTATCAATTTTAAAAGAGAAAACAGGTTTCAGTAACTTAACTGCTTTCATCTGATTGCCCAGTCTTGATCCAGGGTGCTAAAGCAATAGCTTCTTTCTCATGATGGTGGATTTTACAAACATAAACTCTATGGTTCCAAGGAGGAGGTAGGATTTCTCACTGTTCTTGCACATGGAAGCTTCCTCCTGCAGCTGATACGCTACAGGCTGCCATCCCTCAGTAGGCTTTGCTACGGCAGCAGCCAGAGGCAACATACTCTCTGAAATTCATGTTTTCAGCCTCCTCATCTTACACCTGCAGTTAAAGAACTAACGGTCTGGTCAAAGACAGGTGGATATGTGGGGGTGTCTCTGCATAAATACATGAGTTCAAACAAAAGACAGCAATAGATGTGTAACATATCTAGTCTCTTTTTAGTTTTTGTGGTTGCTTTTCTCCTCCCTGGTCTCCCACAGCTTCTTCCTGAACCTGGCCTCTTTTGATTAGTATATTATAGATTTTAAATACCAGATTTCTGTGTGGCCAAAGTGGAATGATTTTATTCATCCAGTTTAGAGCTAGTTTGCATACCTCTGTGTTATGATTCAATTTGTCCTATAAACATGGTCACATATGGTTATACATAATTACATACATCTTGAATTTGTTTTGGGAGTTTGTTTGTTTTTAATTTGATTTTTTCTTAAAATCTCTGAGTGCTATTGGAATAATAAGAAATTAAAGATTATTCAAGGCAAAAATGAATATGAAGATGACAGGTATCACATTGTTCAGGTCTCTGAACATGGTTGTATGAACAAAAGAGAAATAAACAGGATAGCCAGTTTTGTTGATTACATCTAGCTGTAACTGAAACACAGCAGGTGCTGCAACTAACAGCCTGATTCAGTGCTATAACAGGAGCCAAGGCAGAGCAGTGAGATCACATTAACAAAGTTATTATATAAAAGGCAGGAGAAAGAAAAACATAATTTTACTCTTCCCCCCCAAATTATGTGATAACTCTAGAATAATTTTTTTCTATATTGATATGTCTAAATTCTTATGCTTGTTGAAGAACTGTATAGACATACCAACTGCTGTATGCAGATCTCAACAGATTCCTGGCAGACACTCAGTAAGTGGCATCTGAGGTGAAGTACAGGTAATATTTAAATTTTTAAGGCTGAAATATTTAACTTTTTTTAGGGACAGGGGGATATAAAGGAATGTTTGACCACTGGGAAAGACCAGGGTCTTAATAAGTAATGGGACAGGAAAAACATTCTCCTGTATATGTTTTGGATAATCTGCCTTTCTGATCTGTATTTTTGGCAACCTTTCAAAAAATCATGCTTACATTTTCTCTCATAGTGTATTATCTTTTAGTGTAAAATACTTTGATAATCACATGATAATTGTCTCCACATGCTTTGTGCTGGGTCATCTTTGTTTACGAATTCTGGTATGATTTACACAACTCTGTGGTTATTTCATGATGCTGAACTCTTGACCCATGTTTTAGTTGCTGCCTGTGGATGGACTGTGGCTTGGTCATGACCCTACTCTGGGCTGCTGCAACTGCATGACTATCTGTCAAGCATGTAAGTGAGCTCCAGAAATACAGATATATATGAAGAGAGAGAGAGATATTTATGTGGTACTTACGATGGCTCTCCTCAGCCCTCACCTCTTTATTCCTTCATCTTTACCAATGCTGATGAATATTTTTAGAGGTCCCCGAACCAGATGGGAAGGCCAGACAAGAAGAATTTGTGACAGTGTTACAGGATTAGTACTTAAAACTGCCCCAGGCTAACCAAACTTGCCCCTAAGCATGACCATGCCTTACAGAAGGACATCTTTTCCCCCATCCAGAAAACAGACTGTGGAAGTTTTACTTGGTCAGCAGAAAAGAGAAGTTCCTAGGACTAGGCACAGACTGCATGACCATTTCTTGTATTTTGCTGCCTACACTAAACCAAAAAAGTGGTTCCCAGTTACAGCTCTTTAAACTGTGTTGTCAACCACCAGCCATATCTTATTATAGCAAAAGTTCTCATTTCTTAAAACAGGCTGATCATGTAAAAGCTGCACCCTTAATCCTGGGCAGGCCCTTCTAGCTGGTGCTGTGTCACTGTTTTGGAAAACTCTATTTGGTTCAGATCAAACAACAACATGGTAGTGGCAGGCCTGTGCCATGGTACTGTCTAGTCAGAATGAAGAATTCTGCATCTGATGTGGAGAGGAGTCCTGTGACCATGGAAAATCCATGCTATGCCCCAGGTTATGTTCAGGAGCACAGAGGAAATAACGGGAGGTGGCTGGGTTTTGTGGTCCCTGAGCATGGGCAGAACTCTGCTGTGGGAATTTGAGCTCATTGGAAGATTTGTAACTGTTCATAGTTGGCCATGCAGCTATAGGTAATGTCAAAACAGAATGGGTGCACAGAGGCCAAGAAAAAAGGATAGCTACCTCTGACACAGACTGAGAGATGAATATAAACAAAGTATTTTATGTGAATGTCCAGCCAGGGCAGTGGCAGGACGTTGCTGCTGTTCAGTTTAGCCTTCACCCACAATTCTTTGCCCTTGGCTAAGTTCCAGAATTCCTATAGGGAATTTTAATATTAATTTATTATCTCACAAAGGTTTTAGCAATCAGACAACACCCAAATCACAAATTATCTTTTACAGTTATATTAAAAAGCTAGCAAGAATTAAAGATTAAAATCATTTAGCAGCATTCATACAATAACAGTTCCCCAAAGATCAGCGCAAGCAATGGAACACTGGCAGGAAATAGGCAGGTGGCCAGCATAGATAACTTGGCTCATCAGTATCCAAGCAGGAACAGTCTTTGCTTTGGTTAGTCAGCCTAACCTTCCCCTCCACATATTTACTCCCCTAGCCCCTCCTCCCTTGCCCCCTTTTATTCTCTATTTACTCCTTGTAGTTGGGGTTGCACCCTTCAGAATCCTATGCTAGGTCTGGTTTTAAACGCTGTTGAAGGAGGGAGACAGGCTGTTTCAATTAACATGTTTATCAGGATACCTTAGAAGTTGGTTGAATTCAAAAAAAGAAGTTCATGCACCAGCATTAAGCAGTATGTGCTAAAAATGGTGTGAAATAATTTCTGTGTACAAGGATAATAGGCTAGATTGGCTGTGTTACATCCATGACTGTACTGTGAGCAGGCTCAAGACAATCTCGAGGAAGAAATAATTTCTGCCAGTATATCCTTCTAACTTAAATGTTGATCCATCTGCATTATGTGCATCTAGCTTCAAAGCAGAAGTGCTTAAGTTTACTGAACAATCTTTGGAGATCTACAGAGAGAAATCAGGTCCACCTGTTTCCCGTTACTCATACAAAAACTTTCATCACTTCCGTGGATTCATGCAGTTCAGTGATTTGGGTGTCCAGCCTGTTCACTGCAGCTGTAAACTTAGTGCTCCGTGAAGACTTTCCAAGATAAAGTGGGTTCTCTTCCCTGGACTTCTTCCTTGTAAAATGATCAACATATACCCCAGAAAGCCACAGGTAGAAACCCTGTTTTCATCTGTCCCAAAGAAGTCCAGAAAAGTGAAATCTGATTACCCTTGGCTCTTCACACCTCTCTCTCCATGACTTTCATAATTCTGCATGGATCCATGCTTTGGGAAAAAGTTAATAGAGTTTTCACCCTTCTATACATATCACCTACTTTATTTACAGTCTGTGATTTGAGTGTTGCCCAGAAATGGGAGGACCCTGCAAGTGTTGTATTGTACTGCACCCAGAACATCTTACTGCTTCAGTAGGTTCTCTGACTAATGGACTATTATACCAAAAGGGGCCTCTAGAAACCTGATAAACTGTATGAAACTATTAAGTGCAAAGAAATATCTCAAAGGAAATTTGCTGCTTTTTTTTTCCCCCCCTTCAAATTTAGATATCTAAGGCAAGGCTGGCACAGAGCTTGAATTCTTCCTAAGTCAGCTGTACATAAACTAGTCTTTGAAAAGAACTGGTAAACATCCATATTTTAGAATGTCTTTGTAACCTGGATTCATGAATGAAGTATTTGCCATGGGACCTCTCAGTCCCTGCTCTCAAAACTGTTTATTTGTTTGACATCATAAAGTCTTTATATAAAAGGAGAAAACATTAAAGGTACTGATAGGGAAATCCAGATAAATGCCCTAGCCATTGGCCCACAGGATGTAGTGAGAAGTCTGGAGCTCATCCAAGGAAGATTGTATTTCCAGAAAGTTCCCAAGTAAAGGAGAGAGACTTCACATATCACAGTTTTTCTGCTGGTTGAAAACATCTCTAAGTTTCCCAAATGTCAGGTCACAGTTTCACTTTGGGGCAACAGCTTATCTGTCAGCTACAATATTGCTCCTGACTGATCAAGAAATGTTGAAAAGTACAGTGGTGCAGTCTGAAAAGGGGACATTTACAACCTTGTGGGATTTTTATGATATCCCTAGAGTCAAACTAAACATGTATGTGTGTTAAAATGTAAAAGAAAACAATTAATGAATAATGCACTGGCAGAGTTCTACTGCTATATGTGGTTCTACATGGAGTTTGCAAAGATGGTTCCCAAGTAGATTCCTTAGAAATTCTTGCATCAGCACCAATCCTGATAGCTGATTGCATGTAGCATTTCAGCCCAGCTGTGGATCCATCCCCCAGGCCAGCCCTGCTGCCCAAAGGTGGCCCCTGATCTTGGACCCCTGTGTGCTCCCATTCCAGGATGGTTTACAAGGCAATACTGAGGTTGTTTCTCATCTCATTACCCAGGGAACCTTTGTTCCCTTGCAAGGAATCCATCTGTCTCTAGCATTCCTGCTTCCAGCCAGACCCTCCTTGCAGATGGGTCTTCTTGCCCTCCATTCCAGATCATTCCTTGGCCACAAATTGCCACTGCTGAGCAGTTACAATTAGAGCTTCCCTTTCAATAGACAGATTTCAAGTGCCAGATCATTCAGTGGAGAGTGCAGATGTTTTAACACCTCTCCTCTTAGAAACTATACCTCAAAATCATCTCCCCATTCAGGCTTTGCCACCAATTTCTTTTGATCTATTTTATTTTTGGTGGTATCCACAGAAACTCCGCATGGCTGAGTCATTACCTGTTTAACCAGTTGATGTAACTGTTTTGTAACACTTTGGACACCTCTAGCTATTTGCAAAGAGACTATGACAGCACAGTATATACAGCTGTAAAGTATATAGTGATTATTCATTACTAGGCAGAATGCGAAGTTAGCTACACTAATAAAGAGCTAGACTAAACGTTACTGTGCTCAGTCTTTGCCTCTCCCCATATGACACTCTGAGACTCCTTGATAGCCAAGTGGGAGTCAATAATGAGGTCAGGTTGTGAAGATCCTGAATCAGGTTAAGTCACAAAAGCCGGCCCTTGATGCTCTCTGGATTTCACCTCTTCTTGTTCACTCCCACCTCCCTCTTCTTCCTTCAGAGTTTTTTCTTTTCTACCTTGACGTTTTTTCCTCCTGAATCCTTGAAAAACTAACAGTCCCAGTTTCAGTAATTCTTCCTCCACTGGCAATTTTACTTTTCTTACCTTGCATGACTCCACTCTACAGATGTTGTCACAGCTCTGTCTTAAAACTTACCAATTTCCTCAGAATTCTGAGACAGGTTTCCCTACCAGAGTTCCATAAATCAGGCAACTGCTAAGCCCACAGCATAGGAAGAGTGATTTGATCACCAACAGACATCCCTATCCAAACAATGTAATTTGATTATGGTTTGGTCTAGGTGGTATTCCAGATTCACCAGAGTTACTAGATATAGTGCGGGATGAAGGGTTGCTGCACTAACCAGCCCCGTAGGAAAACTGAATTTTATATTTCTCTCAGGACAATGCAGCTTCTTCCTTAGAAATTGTAAGGGTTTTGGCTCAGCTCAAGTCTTTGGCAGTGTTGTGCTCTTCCTGAAATGGTCACAATAATATGTCACTGAAAAATATTTGTTTGTTTGTTTTTTTTTTTAAAAAAAAACAAAACAACTTTTGTTCTTCAGGATCCAAAATTAGTATAAGAACAGGTATCATGATATAATTTCTCCTTAACCTTGTTCTGACATGATTGGGTAATGTCGTAGTGTCATACTGTAAGCTTTAATATTCCTGTGCTCAAGAGTTGTATCTGCTTTCTCTGTGGTTTGCAGTGTAATGTTATTTACACTAGTAATATCACCTTTTATTTAGGGAATAGTTAAAAGAGCTATAAAGTCATAATTTTAAGAATTAAAAAAAAAAAAATTGAGGGAGAGGGGTTCTAAAAATTCTCCTGATTAAAAAGTTCCACCTTCACTGTGAAAACTTAGTACTGTGATCCAAAGGATAAACTAACATTCATGGATGGTATTGGAAACAGATGTAGTCACTAATATAAAAATTAATTATCCCAGGAAAAGCAAACTCAAGAGAGAAAGAAACATCCTTGTGCTGTGAATGATTTAGACATTAATGAGTCCGTGTTCATTAACAGTGATGATTGTTAGCACTTAAGACAGCATAAAACATCAATGTCTCCTTTTAAAGACACTCATAAAGCAGACAAATTCTACAGCAATCAGAGTTGAATGAAAGTACTTAGAAATGAATAACAATCAAATCAAGCAATGACTTTGGGTTTCTTTTTTTTGTTTGGGTTTTTTTTTTTTTTTTGGCTGGATGTTCTTGTGCTCTGTAACCCAGTATCACTGAGAGCAGCTGCCTCTTAACGCAGACAAAAGATTCCTTATGAATACTGAGTTGACATATAAAGTCTTCTGATCACTGAACAAAATCTGCTAGGGCAACGTAACTTTAATGTCCTGAGCACAAAAATAAAGGAAACATATTTCTCTATGTTTTTGAAATTGCCTGTAAAAGTTAAATAAATGAAGTATTGAATACACAGTTCTTGAGTCACTGGTCAGCATTCCCAAGTGCAGAAGTGAACAAGACCAGTGTATGAACTACAGTTCCTCTGGAGTGAAATATTTTATCAGAAAATCCCTGTGTGAAAGACACCAATAAGTTTGTATAGGCCAATCTTTACCTCCTAATTTGTAGTAGTTCCAACGATGTGAGGATTTTCACTTTGCATCATTAATGTTTTCTTTGTCATAAAAGAAAACATTGTTGTCATTTTGTTAAAGTTACAAAGTAGTATTTGTTACAAGTTCACCTTGTAACACTCGCAAAATCTAGTGACTTCCAATTAGTACCACAATCCGATAAAACCTCTTTAATTGTTACCAAAGGATACGAAAGGTTTGTAAGTTACCCCTGGTAATACTCAAGGTCATGTTGGATTGGGCTCTAACTAACCTGATCTAGTTGAAGGTGTCCCTACTAATTGCAGTGGAGTATGACTAGGTGACTTTTAAAGGTCCCTTCCAACCAAAACTGTTCTGTGATTCTGTGATTCTAAGCTCCATGGTACCTTATCTTAAAAAAAAATATTTTGCCTCCTGCTACTGAATATGGAAAGCAGCATGTCAGTTTTCACAGCACTGAGCATTGTTGCCAATAATAATCCACAGCTATTCCCCCCATATCTCCACAAGGACTCAACTCAGTTATCTCTTCACAGCAAAGCTACTGCTGTGGTTCAGTCTGATATGCAATAAAATTCACTGTTTCTTTAAAGCAACACTGGATGTTTTTATAACAAACGTTACCAGGCAGGATGTGGGTGACCTGTGTTAAATATCCTGTGGTTGGGAGGCTATAGACTCACTTATGCCAACTTTACAGAGGAAACCTAGGTGAGAAGGCTGGAGGCCATGATACACGGTGCATTCATTGCTTTGCCTGTGGAAACTGTGCAGGAACACTGCATTGCCAGCTCTGATTCAAGAACTGGTTATACACTTCATCCAGTAACAGCCTAATGCAGAATGCATTAAAAGTACTTCATAAACAGATTCAATTTAGAGCTCCTGCATCCTAAGCCAACACAAACCTAATGGATTAATTTGTACATATAATATATATACCTTCATATATACATATATACCTTTGTATATACATATTAGCTTTGTATATAAGTATATACACACACACATAGATAAAACTGGTGTGCTACTACAGAAGATGTCCTGGCTGTAGATTTTAACTAGATGGAAATGCCTCTGGATAGCCTAGGGTCCTATGTCTAAGCCCTGGAGGTATGAGATCTCTCAGGCACACCCACATCCTTGCTTACTGTGTCATGCCTCCTTAGTAGCCAAAATAGAAAAAACAATCCTTTTTCTGTATGCACCTGTGTATAATTTTGTTTCCTTTTCCTGCAGAAATACTAAGAGAAGGATTATAGATACTCAGAACTATCAAGGGGTAATCAGGGACAAACCATATCTGACTATTACTAATGTGTGAAAAGAGTTGCAGAATATTTGAAATGCAAATCAAGAATTAAAATATGAGTTTACCTTAGTGTTTTACAGAAAAACAAATGACTGTGTTTATAGAAATCACATTTTAGAAAAGAAAAATAAAAAAAGTAAGAGAAACATATCTAGATAAACATTCCCTATGGTTTTGTACATCTGTGTAAATATGTCTTTGAAATTAGAAGGATGCTCATTTGTACCAAAGTGCTGACTTTTGAGAAGAGTGTCAGTTTTATTCTGATGGTATCATCAGTGAACAAATAGTGAATCTGCAGTAATAATTGACCTTTTCTGTTTTCCACTTTTTAAAAAAACCTGAAGATACATTGCTCTCTCATTGCTGAAAATGGCTTTGCCCTTTATGATAAGTTAAATCAAGAAGAGACAAAACCCCCTGTGTCGGTAAGTGCATCAAAAGCAAACAATTTCATTCATGTGCCATCCTCATAGTAGATGAATGATCAAAGGCCATCAAAAAAGGCAAAGGAATTCAGTGCTTTGGCTTGTAGCATTTTTGTTGCTCTCATCCTGCCAACTGCTTATGAACGTGATTAATTTCAGGCATGGAAGTCATTCTACTGATTCACATATTTATAAATCCATTTCATAAAAGGCATGTATTTGAGTGTGTGTAGGATTGGATTAAAATTTAAAATTTAGTTTTCATATCTGATATGCACAGATAATTCTTGGCATCCATATACACAAGTGACATTTTGAGTCAAGCCTTTAACTTACAAAAGTCAACCCGGTGCAGTTTTGACGTTGATTGAATGGTACTGTTTTACACTAGCTGTGATCAAACTATTTTGTTTAGTTTAGAACAGAGTCAATTTTTAGTGGATCTGGCTGACAGATTCTGTGGGTGAAAGCACAAAACAGAGTGGAAACAATTTCCTTGTCAGACAGTATTTTTGGAGACAACCTGTAGAGTTCAGCAGAACAGAGACAGCAGCAATAAACTGAAATGCAGTCTATTCCCCACTCTGTTTTGATTAACCAAAGCAAAATAAAAGGTAAAATAAAAATATTTGGATGGAAAGAATGTCATTAAGAGATATTCTCTAGACTAATCTTGTGTATGGATTTATCTAGCAATGAAAGAGGGGATACTCTCTTGAAAAGAACACATATTGCTGCTAAGGTGTTATCAAACATGTACCGATAAATATTAAAATATTAAATTTAAGAGACTCCTACATAAAAGTGCCTCAAAAATTGTAAGACACCTATTACAAGAGTAGGAAGATTAGGAAAATTCTTCAATATGAGACATGTTACCACAAATCATACTTATTAAGTGACAACAAGATGACAAGAAATGGCCTATATAGTTAAAGAGCTTATTGTCAATGGCTAGGAAAGGCAGGCATGGCCAGTAGCTTCATTAGGTCTTATCCTAAGAAGAATTTTCATTAGCTTAATTTGGTAGCCTAAAATTTTCAGCCATAATTCCTGCTCTCGCAGAAAAGTGTTACTGACAAGAATCTCAGAAGGTGTCAAGGAGCAAAAGTCATCCAGAGTTCCCCAGTGGACTCTTTTCTCATAGTCTTTCTTGACTCTTTCCTCACTCCAGTTTAAGTTAATTCTGACTCAAGGGTGACTCAGTGTGATGCTGAAGGAATCCTGACTAATGAGGGTATGCACGTAAAGTAAATAGCCTTGCCTTTCTCCATCCCCCAGTAGGTGGAAGAAGAGACCTTCACATTTCCTGGTGTAGTGGATCCGAGGCAGCATGTACAGTTTTCTGCAATGCTCGGGATAGATAAGTCCCAAGTGAGGTGTGTTTCAATGCCTTTCCAGGGATGACATATGCTGGCACTGCTGCTGATGGAGGTAATATTCGTACAAAAACACTTGGGAAACTCTGCTCTAAGGAGGAAGGCAATGGGGCTTTTGAAAGTGATGCACGAACATATGGCAAAATGTTTTGACATTGTAACAGTTAGGAAGAAGGAGTTTTGAGAGTTACTAAGCCATGAGGAAATCAATCAAGTCTAGCAAGATAATGGTTATGACTGAAAGATTTGAAGTCTATAAATATAGTGGGGGGAAAAAAGAAGAAAAGCAGAACAGTTATATTAGGAGGAAAAAAAGAGAAGGCATTCTGTTTCAGAGAGGCTATACCTGAAATGACACCTGAAATCACTAATAAAAAACTGTGCAGGGGCTGCCTTAAATGTCAACCTGGACAAAAGAAGAAAAGAGCAATAGGTGTAATTTTGGTGGGGTTAAGGGGTAAAGCAGTGGGAACAAAGGGAGTTGGTAAGGGAAAGAAAAGGTAAAGTGACAAGACTAGTGATCATAAAACCAAAATGAATACTGAGAAAAAGGAATAATTAGATACGTTCTTTGCTGTTGTTATTAATAGCACTTAGAGCTAAACAAATTATTCCTGTCACTGGCATGGGCAGGCAGTGAAAAAGCACACAATGGCCTGAGCAATAGGTTGCACTGGGGTGAGAAAGCCTTTCCATGTTTTTGACCAGATGCTAGTTGTGCCTTAGTTACACTCTAACCAGTGTTAAACTTCAGAGGATACCTGCATGGGTTAGTGAGGGAACTGGTGTCCTAGTCCGGAAGTATGGGTCTGCCTAGGTGATGAGATGAGGAGGTAGGAAAGTACTCAGCTCTAGCACTACTATTAAAACAGAATTTCCCTTGTGGGTGTGTGTGTTTTCACACTACCCTTGGAGCAGGAGAAGCATTTCCCCACTGCCTGGCCTACATCACTCTCCAGCAGCACAGGAAAAAATAGCTTCATCTACATTGCACAGGCACCTCTGTTCTCCCCGGTCTTGAGATGTGATTATGCCACCAGACATATCAGCTGTTAGGAAAGAGTTTTCCTTGTTGGGCTTTATTCTTGGAGAGTAGCTGCTGCCATGGGCAGGAGGAGAAGGGAGCCTAGAGGGAGCTGCCATTACCTTCCGCTGTCCTTGTGGCTCTGGTGGCTCCTGCTGCATCCCAGGCAACACTATCCTACACTGTGGAAACACCAGAACAGTGTTCCTCAGCCCCAGACAGCAGTGCAGCACGAGTGTCCAACCGAGTTCATCCCAGCATGGAGCTGACTCTGCTCTGCATCACCAGTTGGCAGCCCTCAGCTGATGTGGAGCTGGGCCCCTTTTGTGGACTGAGAAGAAAGAAAATTCTACAGGCTGCAAGACAGCCATGTGCTGGAACGACTGGCAGCAGGGACAAGATGACTGGGATTGTTTTCTGATGAAAAGCAACCTGGAAAACCTGAAAAAAAATGAAGCTGGAACAAAAACTGGATTTGCTGCAGGACAATGTGTTTGGCTTTTTTATTAGCTCCTTCTGTACTTGTACTTTCTAATATAGCATAAGTAGTACATTTGCACATGTATACTTATTGATACAACATAAACCTCTTTGTGCCTTCTTTCTCTTCTCCCTTAGACAATCTCTTTTTGTTCCTTCTCCAAAATCTTGAGTGAACATAAAAAATCATTTTTCTAGATTGTGACAAGCAGCCTAAGCCAATTCCTTGATAGTACTTACATGGATTTATACCTGCTGAGGATTTGGCAAATGAGTTGTTTACACATAATTCAGCTTCTTAATTGGAGGCAGAAAAATGCCCTGGAAAAAAGCCCAGCGAAGCACACATTAAAATAGCCACATAGAATGTATCCTTTGCCCCTAAAATATTCATATTCTAACAAGTCATAAAGAGACATCTTGATTTCCTGAACATTTCTTAGCTTTTCTTTGAGTCAAATGGACAACTTTGTAAAATAATAAATATTTTAATAATTTATATTCTGAATTTTTGATCCCTCATGTCTTGATTTATTAAAAGAATTCCGTTTCACCCTGGAGCAATTGTTAATGTCTTAACTAAATTTTCTGTATTTGGAGATGGTTAATATTCATAATTATAATTGACGTAATGTGTTATCAAATTCATATCTACAAGAGAACTTTTTCCTAAATTTCCATGCATTTTAGAGGCTGCCAAATTCCAGCTATTACAAATCATATATAATTAAGAAACTTTTACAGTCAGAAAATATTTGGATGAGTAGATAATTAGATTAGTATCAGAGAGAGATGCCAATAATCTAGCTGTATTTTAAATCTAAGACTGGCTGCCTTATACAGTTCTAAAAGCTCTGAAATTGCAAAGGCAATTTCAGTTGCTTACAGCAGGTGGTAGTATGTGCTATTAAAATAAAATATTTACTTCCAAGAAGGACTGTGGCTTAGTTAATAAGAACATGAGTAGAATGAGCAAGAAAATGACTGCTGTTAATGTGTTAAAAGGTTGTAGATTAGAAAATTGAGTATTTATTACTTCTTTAATTTCAAAGCATCCTATTTCTCTGCCATAAGACTACATCATAACATCTTGCAGGGTATTTATGGACAAGCCATAGACATGTTACCTAAAAGTAACTCAAAAAACCTAATTCTTACAGAGTGGTCTTCACCCATAAATCCCACAGTCTTTTTATTCCACAGCCTTTTATAGGAAGACAAACATGAAGTACTTCAGAATAAGATGTAAATGGAATTTGAGTATGTTAAAACAGACTGGTAATTCTGATAATCCTCTTTCAGTTGCTACCTGGGACTGGGGTGAGTGGAATTTCCAGTCTCTACTCCAGAGCCCATCAGAGGCCTGAGACTGCTGTTTCTGTACATGTAGAGCTGTGCCTCAACCTTGCCCTAAACTCAGTTGAGTCTAATCCCAAAATCACTGGCACTAGAGACTGGATATTCCTACAGTGATATCCCTGAACCAAATGTGTGTATACGTGATGCATACAGCCAACAAGATGAGATGACTTACAAAGAAAATGACACATATCACAAGTGGAAAAGATACCTTTCTGTGTTGTTTCAGAATGGACTCATCACATATCTCAATTTTCAATTTACATCCAGAATATACCAACTTCAGACAGATTTGAATGGTTCTGCCCCTATGCCCTTGGGAGAGAACCTCCACAAGGCCATCAATTCCTGTCACAGGGACAACATATGAAAAACAGAGTTTAAGATACCCACTTCTATTGTCAGGGGTAGTTTTTTACCAGTATGAACATGAGTTTCTGCTATCGGGTATGAGATATTGTGATCAGAAGCAACGTCCCCTGCACAGCTACTTTATATTTTCCTTTGGGTAAGTGAATTTTGACAGTATCTTCCAGTCTGTGTTCTAGAGGTAAGATGAGGGGCAGTATGATTAATGAGTAATTAGAATCAGCAAGATGTCTACTAGCTTCTTGGCTGTAGTTGATTTTGGGTGAAGCTAGCAGCAGATATTTAGGGCAAGTTTATCCATAAAATTATAGTTACCATGGCATTTCAGATGCCTGCAAGAGTGATAAAGTGGTAAACATATTTGTTGAGCAGCTCAAAGACACAACTGTGAACCTGAGTTCGTTTGTGAATTTTTATAGGTTATTTTTCAGTCTCTAAAGGTCGTTTGCCCTCATTTGCTACATTAATATAATATGTCTAAAGGTTGTTGCTTTAGTGATATTAGTTTAGCACAGCATGGTCTTTAACTGAGCCATCTTCTTGAGTTTGTATAGTTATGTGCAAGGACACTAAATCAGCAGTTAATCTAGGAAAGTATTTTTTCTTCTCACAAAATTTTCTAATTAAGATTTTGATAGTTCTTATAATAATATTTTGGCTATCAGTTCTGCTCAAACATGGTAAATGTAGGACCCATAGGACCTTTGGTTGGGATGATGTCAGGGCATGAAATAATAAAGAGCTACAAGGGCACCTAGGAGCACAGGTTTTTTATAATGCATTACCATCCTTACGTGCCATTGGTTTTGCACAACTGAAACATTTTTTCTCAAAAAATATGTTTCCATTGCAAAGTGGAAAATCTTTTTTGTCTTCTTCCACCTTGAAGGCTCATTTTCAAAACCAAAAAAGTCAAACCCACTGTAACTTGCAGTCCCTGAAAGAGCAAGATTTCCCTTCATTGAACAGCATCTTAAAAATTTCGGTGTCAGCTTTGGCTGAAGCTGGGCTGTTACTCTAACATCCTTTCATTTTATGCTGACCTACAACAACCCCATCATTCCCAAACTCCCTTGAGCAAAAGTTAACATTTGTACCAACCTGTGTTATGGTATCTTGATTACAAACACTCACTAGGAATTAAGCTGAAACACTCCTGGCTTGTGCACTACACAAAATTTCAATCCAGGAGCACAGTCAGATAAAAGAAACTATAATCAACTATGAATTGTCTGTGGGTTGTTTATCCAGTTCCTGATTAATCACTCCATTAATCCTTGTAAAGACAGTGAGCAAACTCACTGCAGAGCCAATTTCTGTGAGCTGGGCTTCTAAACTAAACTGTGGTGCTATATGAATCTGGCTGTATGTATCCAGAACTAGCCACTTTGCACAGTTTGGATCCTGAGTCAGTAAATGTGCCATTCAGAAGGTCCTGAACTGCTGCTTGCAAATTAGGTCCAGATTTCCCCATAGCCATTCCAGTTACTGAGAGTTCTGGGAAGAGTGACACAGAGCCACCAGAGGGATGCTGCATAAAGTCAGTGCAGATCCAGCATGGCTGGGACAGAGGGTGTGAGTATCTGAGGGAAATTCTGCAGAAACACTTTGCAATAGGCTTACTAATAGGATTTTCCATTTCTGGTGCAGAGTGCAGAAAAAGGAGCCAACACAGTTGCAGTGCTGTATCTGAAGTTGTAGACCTGTGTGAAACCAGAAGCTTGATGCAAGGAAGCCACTGTGATAGCAATTTCAGGTCCAGCCAGTGATTCAGTGATTATTGTGAACTAGAGTCTACACAGAGGTATTTGGAGGCCTCTGTACAGTGTTGCCCAGCATCCTTATGACCTAGGCTGGTTCACCTGCTTGTGTATCCATCTGTCCTAATCCACTCCATTACCCTGGATGGAAGCTACAGTAGTGTGATAATAAGTCTGCTGAACAGCTGCAAAGACTGCAAACTGAAACTTGGAAAATTGATGCAAAAGTATTACAAAAAGTAAATAGTAAAGCTTATGCTTGAGTTATACTCCAGTTTTCTAAGTTTTAACATCGAGATGGATGACTAAAAGATGTGCCCAGGTTTGACTGAAGGTGCAGGCGTGAAGGAAATAGTGAAAGCCTAAGGTTAAACTAGATTACTGTATTTGTTGTTTTCAGTTTAAAAAGTCAACATCGTGATGCCAGCAATAGAGATAAAGCATGAGGTAAGTTCTGCGAGTCAAATCTATTGATTTACAGGACTGATGAGTCTCAGGTTTAAACTTTTGAATTTTGTGACTAGCTTCCACAAAGCTATTATGAAGAAACAATTGTAAGAAAAGTGAAAGGCTTTCCAAGCACTCCTTTCCCAGGTGAAACACTAGTATGACAGAGGCAGGTAGGTGGCAGTAACAAGTGACTAATATACTGCTGGATAATTACATCTGCCACAGTCTTATCTCTTAGCACCAAATGTCTCAAAATTAAAGCAGGGAGTATAAGACAGATACTGAATTAAGCAGGAGGGGAAAAATAGCCTGTAGAGAGTCAAGGAAACTGTAGGAGTTCAGATGGGCAATAAAGATTGTAACTTGACGGAGAGAGAAGCTTCAGTGTGGATGGTTCTGAGGGGAAAATCGTCAATAACAGAATCTGCAGGTGTATTTTCGGCCTCTGACACCAATGTGGCAATGTACTGAACATAAGGCTCTTTGCCATAATATGCTAAGTCAAGGTGGGGTGCCTAGGCTTTCAAAGCAGGGAGAGAAACATAAGTACTTTCAGATGTCCGAGCAAGGCACTCGTTCTTCACTGTGTAAAGAGCCAAGGATTTCTGTAAAAGGGTTCAGTATTTCTTATACAAAAGCTTATGCCCCCGATTCAGAATTTCACAGTAGGTTCCCCCGTGTCATAAAGCTGAACCTTCATTTAAACACAAACAAAAGGAGAGGAAATCTCCGCTTTAGCACAAATTGTGTAGTTGCAGCACGTGAATATGCAAGTTAGTAATTTGAGCTATGCCTTTTGAAGTACCTACTGTTATGCTTTTTAAGTGTTTGAACCACAAGAGTGTTGCAGGAGGAAGGTCACTGCACATCTCTTCTCTTGAAGGAAGAGGATTTTGCTGTACTGAATGCAAAATTTAGGGCCTTATTTGTAACCATGGCTATTCACTCAAAATAGATACCCACTTTCAAAAGGGCATTCCTCACAGTAGGTATCAAGTGGGTGAAGATATAGCACTATAGCCCAAGAAAAACATACTGGGGGTGGGCCTGATCTCCACAAGTTTTTGCACATTTTTTGATCTTTAGTCCTGTAACCATGAATAACAAATGCATATTATAAAAAATGTAATAACAGCTTCTCCTCATCTTGAAAAAAAAAAAGAATGGAAGGGTACACCAAATTCTATGCCAAACTCCCAAATGCCTGTTCTTACCAGTCCTTCTACTCCAGTAATAAGTGCAAAGTACAGCCTGTTCTGGAGACCACTGATTTAAATGTTTCTAAATAAAAAATATCCTGGAAAGTTCTAAAACTGAAGGACTTGCTGAAGTCTGAATATTTTATTTTTGATCAGAATACTCTAGCTTACATGTCTTTGCTGACTACAGCCACAGCAATAAGGTACATAGGAAAGCATTGTTTTGGGACAAGTACTCCCTATACAGTTGTGTATTACTAAATCAAACCTTAATCTTAAACTCAATCTGGGAAGTGATAAGCAACAAATCTTGTGGAATTGGCTACACTTGCTCCCATGAGATTCAGTACTCAATATTCCACATCAGCATTAACAGGGTTGATTTAAGAAGCCAGCTTTCCATCTCAGCTGAACCTGTTTGGCATTTTAAGAAGACTTCCTTTGCTGGTGAGGATTTAAACCCATACAAATTGTAAGGACTAGGAGACATATCTGGGATTTACAGAACACACACACTGAAATTTCCTGGTAAAATGTTTTCTCCCATGTTAAAACCTGTTTTGTAAAAACAAAAAACCCAAAGAACCCCCCCAGATGACTGATGATTTAAAAAATGTGAAGGTTGGCACTATTTGAAACATAATTAGTTATGACAGAGTGTCTGATGAACCATGGCTGGGTGCAGTCTGGCACCTGGTGTACAGCACACTTGAACTGTAGCAAGTAGCTTTGCAGAAAATAAGCCACAGAAATACCACAATTTTGAGAGAAATGTCAGCTACGGACTTGGACTAAGGAACCTTTCAGATTCAGAAGCTGATCGAGAATGAGGGCAAACTTGAGTGATGGTAATGGTGATTACACAGATGTCTTGCAAACTTCTCTCCTGTTCCACAGAGTCATACACATATGAACTCCAAGGAAATGATGTTTGCATATGCTCACCTCCAAACGGTGGCCAAACCCCTTAAGATTCACTACTGGAATAGCATTGTCCATTCATGTAATTCTCACACAGAGAAGGCAATGGTGATGTTCATCTGCCCCTGAAAGGTTGTGAACAGTTTACAAAGGTGTATTGGGTTCCTGTGGCCAAATCCTGTGGCAGGTTTTGGTAGCATGGGTGGAGGGGGGAGCAGGGCAGGAGGTGCCACAGGGGTGGTTTCTGTGAGAAGCTGCTACAGTCTTCCCCCATGTCAACCAGAGCCAATGCCAGCCGGCTCCAGGATGGACCCACCACTGACCAAAGCTGAGCCAGTAAGGAATGATAGTAACACCTCTGAGATAACGTTTAAGAAGGAAAAAAAAATATTGGGCAGATGAAAATTGCAGCCAGAGAAGAGCAGAGTGAGAACACGTGAACAGCTCTGCAGACACCCAGGTCAGTGCAGGAGGCGCAGGAGTGGCTCCAGGCGCTGGAGCTGAGGTTCCCCTGCAGCCTGTGGTGCAGACCATGGTGGAGCAGCTGTGTCACTGCAGCCCACAGAAGTCCACAGGGCTGCAAAGATCCACCTGCAGCCCATGGAGGAGACCTGCACTGGAGCAGGTGGATGCCCAAAGGTGGCTGTGACCCACTCAGAGGCCCATGCTGGAGCAGGA
>JAWWMO010000001.1:82913452-82925383 GCA_035047845.1 Dendrocincla fuliginosa | reverse complement strand
AGTGAGAGAGTGGCTTTAGTGGGTATCTGGCATCCAGCCAGAATCACCCTACTACAAAGGCTCAAAGGCATGACATAGATCAAATTGAAAAAAAAAAAAGGGAACGGCTATAGCTATTCTAAAGAAAACTGAATTTATCTCAACACAAGAGGGATGGAGAGTGGCCTTTTTTTGGGGACGAATGTCTATGTCAGTCAGTAGATCAGCTGGTTTGTTAAATTGCCTTCCCTGAGTTGATCAAAAGGTGTGAATTTCTTCCCAAGCCCTGCAGACCAGTAGTGTTTGTACTTTGATTCAAACACATGAAACAGTGTAAAGAAATGGTTTCCACAAGGGTATTTTTTTCATGCTTGCACTTAACACTTTTCTTTCAGGTTCATATTGAAATTCTTAAAAGTTTTAATTTAATACTCAGCCATCGATCCGTCTTTTTTTTCCCTTATTCCCAGCTTGCTACCAAAGTTTTTAAAATGTATGTAATGTTTTAAAATGTAGTGTGGGAAGTAGATTAAACACTAATCATATCTAGTAAAACTATGTTCTTGACAAGAAATAAACAAGATATATTGATCATAATAATAACTGTTCATAGTTATACACATATTGAAATGTCCACAGTTGTTATTCTGTCAGCATTGTCCTACTGCAGTCACAGAACTATTCATCATGTAAAATTCAACACGAGTCGCTTTGAATCATCCAATCTCTCAATCATTCCCAATCAAGTGAAGAATGTTCATAACATAATTTCAAAAAATCTTGCTACCATTCCTGTCCTGGCAGAAATAATAATTTATCTTTCACCTCTGGGTGCAATGACAATTGTGAAGAAGAATTGTTTATGGGTTATCAAGGATGCTTGAAAGACTGATCTAGTTATAAGCCAATATGACAGTGAAGGAGGCTGAGCTGTTGTCCTTGTACTATGTCTTAATATTTATGCAATATTAGTCAGTAGTATTTAAGGCAAGCAAAAATGTCAATTTTAGTTTAGCTTGGAAAGGTGTGTGCTAGTTTACTAGCTTAGTTTCAGAGGTAGTTAACCAAGCATACCAGTTTAGCGTCATTTAAAGCACTATCTTAGTGGGTATCTTATTTACAAGAACAATAATTAATAATTTTCAACACAATTTGAAGAATACAGACCAGCAGGAGACACACATTGTTTTTTACAAGTTTCTGACCTTGTTTTCTTTCCTTTAAAGCAGTTGTTTGTCAACTTAGTGTAATAAACTGCTTTCAAGATTAACATGCCCTTCAGGTGAACACTGAAGATAAAAGAAATATCTCTTTCAGTTGAAAACTAGATATAATATATATGACACTTCCCTACATAGCTAGCTATTATAATATATGATATTTTAATATTAGTGATATCTGTATCTCTGTAAATAGAAGTAAAATTAATAAGAACATATTATTAAATAAACCCCACCTTTAGCTTAGGCTAGTATTATGTGACTATTAATCATCATTGGAATTTGCCCTAATTGTGAGAAAAATTAATAAGCTGTATTAAAGTAAATATACATATAATTTAAAAATACTAAATTAAAAAGTAGACACATACTTAATTTTGTAATATTATAACCTTTATGATAGTGATACAGTTTTACCTTGTAGGTTCTGCCCTTTAAATTTCATTCCTAGACTTTTATTCCTTTATACCAGCAATTTTTATATAGTCTCATGGAGAAATACTTAAAGGTGTGAAACCTGCTGCAGAGGAATAAATATGGCTTATATTTACTTTTCCCTTATATAAATGTTTATGCTCCTGTATTCTTCATAGCACAGCATGTTCAGGGCATGTTTTAAAGGGATGTTCACAGGTATAATTAAAGAGGTCTTTCATGACAAGCTCCTGATCTCTGTGCCAGATACTATTGCTTTCCTCCTTCAAGTACCGACAAGGTTTCCTAAGGGACTTGCTGTCCCAGTATCCTCTTTAGCTATTTGGTAACTTTCATAAAGGTTTGACTATCCAGTGTGGGAAAAAATGGTCAGAACACAATGCTGATCTTTCATGCAACTTAAGCAGAACTTTTACTCTCATGGCCAGGTAGAAAAAGAGTATGGCATAGAGTAGTCAAACCTGAATGTAGTAGTCTCACAACAGGTAGAGAGAATTCACAAAAAACATTATGCTGATGAAAATAGCCTAACAAATAGGAAAAGCATGCACCTTTTCAAAAATTATTATTAACTATAAGACACTTTTCAAACAAAATCCTGACAACAATAATAATAAAATTATTGTATTTGGCTCTAAACAACCGGTGCAGTGATTCATTTGTTACTCCCTCTTCCCTTTCAATACACTCTCAAAGCCAATTTTTATAATTTTTTTTTTTTTTTACTTTCTATCTTGAGAGAGTCAACTTGTGCTTTCTGTTTTTTTGTTGGTTTGTGGGATTCTTTCCATATTTTTTATTTTTTTAATACGGTGTCTTTAGTTCTGTAGAAGGTGGTATTTCAGAAGGACACTAACACTTTTTTCTCAATTCCATTAATTTAATATAATTGATTTGAACCCACATTTATCTTCATTGGGTTATTCTACCTAACAGAAGTATGAAAGCCTTAAGTATGCTACATCTAATATTTTTCTTATATGTTCAGTTCAAGATGGTTTAATTAGTTTAGTCACTGCAAATGGGTGAGTTAAAACAACAAGTTTAAGTTTATGCTTAACAATATTGTTTCTAACATTTGTAAGAGTGGATTCAACTTCCTCTTCCTTCTGGGTTCCAAAATGGTCTTTAAGTCTTCACAATACTTTATTCTCTCACATAAATGTCTGCAGTTGCTGAGTTTCACTGCTGCAGAAGGGTAGCCAACCACCTCTTTCCCTTTAGACTTCTGTTTTAGTAAAAAAGGTGGTGGAAAGTGAACTCTCCTCCCTGAGCTTAGAGTTTTTCAGGAAACACTTGAAATCGTGCTGATTATCCCCACTGAATTACCACTGCAACATTTGTGTTGTTCTCTAGAGATTTTAGAGGTCCTTGGACTTTTTCTGAAATCTTCCTATTGAAGGGATGCTTCCTTCATTAGGAGTCCATTACCATGAATAAACACCTTGGCAAGGAGAAGAGTAAAGGAAGAGATGCCACCTCAGCAATACAACTGAAGTTTCAACCTTCATATTTTGAAGTGAGATATTTGAGTTCCTTTTGTGTCTTCTTCTGGCAAACAACTGAATGTTTGGTGATTTTTTTCAATACAACAGCTAAAACCAAGATAATAGTCCCAAATTCTAGATGGTAATTAGATGAAAATGCACATTTTTCAAATATTGAATAGAAAATACAGGTGACAAATAACATTTGCCTATATGGTTATATTCTGATTTTACAAAATAAGATGACAGTGCACAAATTTTATTGTGATTAAGTTCTGGTGAACTGCAATTCATTTTCTATTTTGATTTTGGTCTGAAGAGCTCTTGCCAGAAATTTAGTTTCAAAAGGATTTTTATGTCAGAAAATGAATATTCCTCAAACACAAAATGCATTTTGCTGGAATGTTTCATTTTTTCAGAAGAAAAGTATCAAATTCAGAGGCAGAAATGAAGTTACTAACCAAAAGGTTAATGATTTCATGGTTGTGGAACAACTTCAGGCATTAGATAAACAGTCCCAAGTCTGTTTTATTCCAAACTATTAGGCAATTTTTTGAGGTCAGTCACATTTTTTCCTGTCTACTTTACACTGTAGGAATATATAGAAATCTGGGATTTTTTTCATTGTAGAATAGGGAAAAATTCATGTAAGTTGAGTCAAAATAAAACAAAGGGT
The DNA here is from genome assembly GCA_035047845.1 of Dendrocincla fuliginosa. Taxonomy (NCBI): domain Eukaryota; kingdom Metazoa; phylum Chordata; class Aves; order Passeriformes; family Dendrocolaptidae; genus Dendrocincla; species Dendrocincla fuliginosa. Next base: position 82,921,586 of record JAWWMO010000001.1, on the reverse strand, counting down.
AGGAAAGGCACTTTATGTTTTATTCTCTGATGATTCAAGCAGCAAATAATCGGGATTCCCCTCAGCATGCAGGACACATTACGTATAAGCCTGGATTCTAGGACAAGTAACACTGGTATAAATGAAAAATGTTTTGCTGGCAAGTCTTTAATAAAATTCATTTGCTTTCAAAGAGGTACAACAGGGTTTATGATGGCCTTTCTCTTCAGGATCCAAAGGTCATGTCTCTATTCACACACACAGGAGTCTGCAGATTTGTTGTTCAGCTTAACTGTGTGACACACTGGCAAGGGAGAGATCTGGACCAAACACTTCTCATGGAAGGATTATAAAGTCATTTATTTAATTCCTTTATTAAGTCAATTCCTCACATTTGAGAAAAGGATGTTCTTGATATAGAGGGCAGCATGAGAGGCAGCATTTTCAGTTACTTTTTGCTATATCAAATCCTATGAGGGGCTGTGAGCAGAAAATTTAGTTACATTAATAGATTCAGATCTTGAAGGTGCCCTTCAACCTTTCTGCCAGAAAGAGGAAAGGAGTTGTTATTTACATGCCGCTGTTTGGTAGAGGAGCAAGCTTTGACCAATAGGCAGAACCTCTGAGAATCTGTATTTGCAAGAGATTACTTATGAACCATGCTAAATCAGTTCATTTTCCATATGCCATATGCCTTTATGCTTTCATAATTTTTTTTCTGACAACTAGCACTTTCCTCTTCTGGGGAATGTACTTTGGGCTCTGTGTCTGAATGAAGAAAGGAGTAATCGAGTGGCACAGTATGCATACTGGTCTCTGCCTGACATTTGTTGGTATCATACAGCTGAAGAGTGTGCCACAGGTGACACAGCTCCACACCAGCATGGCAGCTCTGCTCAGGAGTTAGAGGCCTGACTTTGTAAGGAGCATAGTCATAGATACTGCTTTGCTTTTCTGTTAAGGTTTGATGTGAATGCATGCCACATATTGTCTTTCACCTATTATTTCTCTGAGGCTGAGTGCTACTGCTAACAATAAAATTTCACAGGCTTACTTTAGCAGAATATTAATGAAAATTTTCTAAACCTTTGCACATACACATGCAAGGCAGCAGCTGCCTTTGGTACTTAGAGAGATTTCAAACATTTACTTACTGTTGAGCTTTATGCATAAACGTGCGTGTGAAAGGTCAGGGATGGTCGTTCTATCATTTGGGATGAACACAGCTGAATTGAAATGTCACAGCAGTCGTACCTAGCAATTTAAAAGCTTTGGAGTGTTGCAAGCCTGTGGATTCTCCTGCCAAGCAAATAAAAATCAACTCTGTGACTGTACAAATTTACATGATTACAGATAATATATTTTCCATCATGCTTGTGGAGTTTCTGAGCACTAGTAGGCACAGGCAGCTTTTGGAGTTGATTGGAGTTGAGAAGCTTGCTGTGCAGCCCTGGAGCAGGGAAGCAGGCTCTTCATAGTAGACCACGGAAGGCATCAGGCAGCCTGATATGTGGCTGATAGATGTTAGCCTTTTTAGACCTCTCAGACATTACAAAAGAAATATGCAGAAGAAGTCAGGGGATGTCATAGTATAATAAAAGAGCATGGAGAAAATTAATTTTAAATAATTAATTGAAGAAAAAGCAGTATATCTGCACGAAGGGCTGCACTAAAAAGAGATCATAATCTCTTTGTCAAATGTTTATATCTGACTGTTTCAGGACTTTCTCTGTTAAGAACAAATGCTGTGCAGGAACTTGGTAATGCAGGGAATGGGGGCTGCTAGAGCATTTATAGGTGCTCCTTCCCTCAGAAAGCACTTTGCTGAAAAATGGTTCAGGTAAAAATGGAAGCCTTGTCAATGGAAATAGAAAAAGCCTGTTAGAGAAAAACAATCCAAATATATGAATACTCCAAAAGATAATGTGTATTTTAATTCTGTGATTGTGTAAGGAAAATTAAATCAAAAGGGTAAGAACAAGCAACTTAAATTCCATCTTTTCATCTGAGATTCATCCTGAGAAGAAATTGAGATTATTTTATTTAGCATATGGAGCAAGTACAAACCATAATGAAACTCATCTCCATGTGGAATTGCAAACTCTACTCCTGACTGCTTCTATAGTCATTAGGCATTTTATTCAAACAATCTTCCAGAAGAGATGATAGCAATAAGGGTCTATGTAAGTTCTGTAGAAACTTTTTTGAAACCTACAGAATTTAATATTAGTTAGGAAAATGCCTATAAGGTTTTGAATGAAATCATGTTATTTAATATGCTTTAAATAAGATAGTTTATGAGTGTCTAAGTTTGTGTATTTTACTTCTCTAGTGAAGGTAGATATTATTTGTTTAGGGAAAAACAATTATTCAAAAATAAGCTGTTTTCAACCTGCCCACTCTTAGCATACATTCTGCTTAGCAAATATAAAATTAGTTTGTATCTTGTACATCATCCACTAAGTGGGTGCTTCATGGCATCAGTGAATCTCAACATATGTTGTTAATGACCTGTAGCTGTCCTCATTTTCAGCATAACCATCTTTTATATTTATATTTGAAAACAGTATCTGGTTGACAAGAGGCACAAAACACCCATAAAGGCTCAAAAGAAGGGATGATCAGACTCTTAGGGATCTAATAAGCCTTTCCTCAACCCTTCCTCTGTCTTGTTTGTGTAACTATTTAGGACAAGAGTTAGTTCTTCCTTTTGTCTTGCACAGTGAAGCTCTGACTTTAGCTGACAATACTGTAGTGATAATTTTGGTTTTTTACTAGTAAAAAAATAAGACTTTTGGAAGACAGTTTTATTCCCTGTGACTGCTTTCAGAGGCAGAAGGCATAACCTTCTGCCACCTAAAGGTCCTGCAAGGAAAAAGATATCAAGCAATTTACCCACTCCAAGCAACCCTCTCAGGCAAAGAAAGGCCACTTAAGTGGCCTCAGTTGTTGCCAAAATCCCAGCAACCTGGATGCTGCTGTTATCCCTAGCACTCATCAAAGCTTCAGAGAAGATGGACAGGATTTTGAAGTTGTTAATTTCTTGAGGGAATGAAGGCAACAAATTGATAGATCATTTGAAAGACAGAATAAAGACAGCTGGCTGGGGAAAGTTGAGGATAAGAATGCAAAGGGTTTCATATATTGCTTGTCCTTTACTAAAAGTCACTAACTAACAGAAAAAAGCTTTGGTGGTAAGGGTCTGGTTAGAGACCTGAGACATCCTGGGGGAAGGATTTAGAAAATCTAAGAAAATCTCAAGAACCTGTTGCAGTGTTTACATTACTGTGTCTGTGGATAACAGCAGATGGGGAAAAACCACAAGAAAAATTTCTGTGAGGTAGCCCATTAAATGCAGTCTGGTTTACAGACAAGGAAGGATCGGTAGAGACATTGTCCATTTCTGCCAACCAGTCTGCCAGTACCACTGTGTTTGGTACTGATGATGGCAAAAGTATCCAGGTTACAGCAAATGCCTGTAGAGACGAGGGAATGGAGGTAAAGCAAAGTATGTCAGCATTTAACCCATTATTATAAATGTGCTCAATTGTAAAGAAAGGAGGGATAAGAAGAGAATTACCCCCTAAATTTGGTAAGGAAAACTAAGAGTTTTTTGCCGCTCTGACTTCTACTTTGAGAAGGGAAAATGTAACCTTAGCTTTGGACATAATTTTTAAAAAGTCTGCAGTAGATTTTTACAAGGAGCAATCAGGACAAGTGGTTGTCCTATTAAGCTTCAGAAAGCAGGAAGACACGGGGTTGCTGAGTGGCAGTCAGACACCTGCCGGGTAGCGTGGGGGAACTGAACCAGTGGGTGCTTTCTTCTCTTCTCCACTTTGAGTGTACTGTGACAGATGGCATTTAGAATTGATTGGCATATCATAGAGGGTTTGCGCCAATTTAAATTATCTTTCAGATTTATCATATAAAACACTGAAGTGAACTGTGTGACTTGGTGAATCAACTCACTGAGACAGAAAGAAGAAAACCCACTTTGAAAAACTCCCCCAAACTGACTTCTCTTAAGGAGGAGAAAAGAGAAGATACTTGCTCTACACTTTGGGATGAGATGCATAGCATTGTCAGTTTTCAGCCTTGCCAGGTGACTGTATCAGAAGTCCTTCAGATCTCTATCAAAGACAAATGGTCTGTCTAAGCAGAGCTATTCTTATTCAGAAAGAAAAAGGTAGTAGAGTAGAGTATACAAAGCTGTTTCTTTGTGCTCAAAATTTTATGCTTAAAATAATTGACTTATATAAACAACATATGAGGGAGAGAATTGGGTAGCATTCCCATCATCTCTTTGTATTAAGTCTTAATTTTTCTGTGATGAATATTGTGCATAACATTCGGCACTTGCATTTTGCTATAAGTCAGTTTTGTTCATGTTCAAACAGGTGCCATAGATTTGATCTTTCTGCTGGCTTATCAGAAAGGAAAGCCCATTTATCCAGGAGGTCACAACATCATTTTAAAAGTCAGGAAGAAGGAATCAAGACAAAGCTGTATTAGAGCTGGTAATTAGAAGCAGCGACAGTAGCGCAAAGCTGCTTCTCGGTTCCTAAACTCTGTCAAGGACTACTCTTGAGAGAATAAAATCTAAGTGCTTCTCAGGGATATCAGTGAAGTTGCCCCATTCCTGCAGAGGTCTCACAATTCTGAGCCAGCACTGTCCCAGCAAGGCTCCTGGCACCATCCCAGCCCTGCCACTGGCATCCCTCCCCTGCTGTCAGCACCGCAAGGCAGGTCAGTGCCTCCTCTCCTCCCGCTCTCGGCTGCCAGCAGCAAAGGAACAATATTGCTCGGCCCGCCGCCAGTTGCCTGGTGTGACGGTGTTGGATCAGCTCCTCACCTGACATAAGCCAGGCAGAAGGAAAGTAGACAATGTTCTGAAAGGTGAGAAGAAGCAAGAAGAAGGTGACAGCAGCCTGGGGAACTGTCCAAAATGGTGGGGAGAGGGAGAGGTACATCTAGGAGGGTCACCTTGAAGCAGAGCACCCACTTCTCACAGCACAGAGAGAGATAGTTTTTTGTCAATTGTGAGGACTGTCTTGGCCAAGAGAAAAGAAGAGAGAGGCTGGTTTTTAAAACATGTAACTTTCTTTGCATGAAGTAAATATTACTACTTTAAAGCAAATTTCATGTTCACAGGAAAAGCAAGGTATATGATTTTATCAGCTTTCTGCTACAGTATCTATGTTGTAAACATACTCCTAAAGCTGTGGAGATGATCCTGAACTGAACTTTCTACTCAACACTTTTATCTTTCAGGATCTTCTTGACAGACAGACTGCCAGTTGTCGGAGTGTCTGTCAACTGTGAAAGCTAGCAGCATATGCTGAGACAAGCTGGTAAGGGCAGGGTAAGAGAGATGACTTCTCTGTTTATAAAACAGGAGCTCAGTAAAGTGACTACAGCAACTCTTGGGAGGAGCAGATGCAGCTGAAGGTATGAAAAGCAGGCAGTCTGAAGTACTGAGGGGAAATTCATTTAATTCACAAAGCAAATCGTCCTAATTCATCTTTAGGACTAAATAGTGCTCTATTTTCTTTCTGATGATTCACTGTTATTATGCACATTATTGTTTACTGCTAATGATTACTTAGCCTATCACTCTGTCAGGTCTCTAAGGTGCAGATCATATTATCAGTGCTTAGTGGGTGTTACTGCTCAGAAGAGGGATTTACCCTTTCAGTGTTTGCAGCCTGCTATGTAGAAAAAAAGGCAAAGCTGGCTCGATATTACTGAAGATACTTGTACATCTAATGAGCCACTTAATGCTCTTTGAACAGGAAATTTCAAGTTTTGAAAAGCTCTGTTGGAACCCTTCAAGTCTTTCTCTGTGGTCTTTCCTGAGCATCCTTTTTCTGCCCATAGAACTCTTCAACAGATGGTTTTACCTAAGTTGTTTTCATAAAATTGGGGAAGATCAAAAGAATTAAGATCCATGGCCTATTTTCTTCACTGACTCCCATTGGCAAACAGTTTATCATTTTTGGTTTTTGCAATATTTGGAAGTTATCTTGTGTTTCAGGATTAATTTAGGCCACATCCAGACTGACCCATGGCCTTGTGCCATTCAAAACAACTGGGTCCTAATATCCTTTGCTTGAAGTTACTCAGGGTTTTTTTTGTCCTTAGACCTTCACATTCAGGTCTGCCTCTGAAGAGCAGGAAAATGTAGAAATGTAGGATTGACCACAGCAGCGATATAAAATCACAGAACAGTTTGGGTTGGAAAAGCCTTAAAGGCCATTGAGTTCCAACCCCCCTGCTGTGGGCAGGGACACCTTCCACTAGATGATGGAGCTAAGAGCTCCATCCAGCCTGACCTTGAACACTTCCAGGGATGGGACATCCACAAGTTTTCTGGGCATCCTGTTCCAGCGCCTCACCACCCTTAGAGCAAATAATTTCTTCCTTATATCTAATCTAAATCTACCTTCTTTCAGTTTAAAGCCATTGCCCCCTGTCCTATCTCTACATGCCCTTGGAAAAAGTACCTCTCCAGCTCTCTTGTGGCCCCTTTAGGTACTGGAAGGCTGCTATAAGGTCTCCCTGAAGCCTTGTGTTCTCCAGGCTGAGCAATCCCAACTCTTTTAGCTTATCTTCAGAGGAACAGTGCTCCAGCCCTCTGGAGCACCTCTCATGCAAATACAAAGATTATGTGGAGTCAGCCTGAGCTAACATCTGCACTCCATGTAGAGCATCGCTAGTTGCTGCTGCGAAGGACATGTATAACTTGACCCAATGAGTAGATGTATCTCCACGTGTCTCCATTTGAGCATTCAGGTTAGAACGGTAAGTTTATCATGCAATGCTAGAAATACAGCATCAAACCGGTCTATGAGGCAGTGTGTACACCTTGGTGACCAAGTTATCAAGGAAACTTCGTGGTATTGATGTGAAGCAATGCCTTCTCGTACTATGAAAGTTCCTCTAGGAAGAAGGTCATCCTGCCTCCTTCCCTGGACTAGAAGTTCAGTAATCATTGTAACTCTGTATTAGCTGGAAGCACATAGCCAGGGAAGGGTTACGGATCTAACCACATAAAAAGACAGTTTACAGCTATATACTTGAGGAGGATTATCAAAGACATGCTTAAGAGAAAATTTTCAAATCCACTGCATTTGGAAATTTATCATTAGACAGCAATGTCAAATTTTAGTAAGTGAAATTAGTTAATGCACATACAGTGCTTTGAAGATATGAAATGCTATTTAAATTATGGGAAGTCAAATCAAGGTAAGGAATACAGGCTGAAAAATGGGAAAAGAAATATTTTTATGTAAGGATACATTGGCTTCAAGTCCAATGAAATTCTATGTACTCCTTGGTCAGCAGAGAGTCCTCTCTCACCTTTTGGGTGGGAGTATTCTCATATTGCTGTTTTACCTTGGACTCAATACCAAAGCATCAGCTTTTTTTTTTTTTTTTTTTTTGAGATTGCATAATTTTTCCTCCATTTTATCAAAAGAAAAATGTCCTATTCTGCTTTTTCTTTTGTAATGCATATTTCACTAAGGGAACTTTGGCACAATGATGTGACATTATGAAAAAGCAAGCTAGGATTTGAGGTGATTATTATCTCAGTTATAACACTGATTTGTGCAGCTTTTTTTAAGAAAAAAATTAGTCTCTAGGGAAACATGTATTCGGGGATTAAATGATACTTGGAATAAAGCATTAAATGTGCTGATAAATCTTAAGAACCAAATGGATAAAAAATATGAGTTTTTAAAATAAAAAATGTGACATGATTTTTGATTGAATTTTCATTTTTTAAGAAGTCTGATAACACAATAAGCTGGTGAAAATTCTGAAAAATATCTTATCATTTTATGCAATAAATTCCTCTTTTAAAAAAGCAAATGATTTTCACTGGTATAAAACTGATTGATTCAAAAATATTCTTTTTCAGTATTTATAATGGAAATTCTTAGTCATTACAGCTGACCTGGTGTAGTGCTCATGATAATTCTGCTTCAAATGGGAGGCTGAATCACTGAACTTCAAGAGCTCGCTTCCAGTCAACATTTCTGATTTTAAGATACTCAATCTTTTACTTAAAACCACAGATAAATATATATATATGCCAGTGTAATAAGTTGACACAGGCTGGACACCAGGTACCCACCAAAGCTGCTCTCTCACC
>JAWWMO010000001.1:82887627-82907098 GCA_035047845.1 Dendrocincla fuliginosa | reverse complement strand
TCTTTAACAGGCAGACAGTAAGGAATATAACAATTAGTTAACTTAGCTCCTCATAAAGATAGCATGTCTCTCCTGTTCTCATTTTGCTACCTGTTTATCTCTACCTATAATAAGCTTTTACATGCTGTTGTCATTTCCTGGACAGCTGGCAGCAACTACTTTTCTGGCATGCGTATTTTCTCAGTTGGGTTTTACTCCAAATCAATGCACTTCTACTCTTTGCAGAGCTTTACTTCCTCTGAATCTTGCTCCTGTCTAGGAGCCTGGAAACCTATTACTATTTCATGACTCAGGGAACAAATGATTCTATTTCAGCATTCTTCCTCAAAAGTAATTTTACTTTTCAAACTATCCCTTCTTTCTGGTATTTGGAAAAGTAAAAACTTGTCATCATGTTTGATGAGCATTTAAGTGAAGTCCTCTGAACCAGCCCAGAGTGTGTATTGATGTAACCAGGAGCATGGAGGAAGGAGAGCAAGGAGGAGACACTTGCAATTAGAATCATAGCCTCATGAAATATCCTTAGTTGGAAGATACCCAAAGAAAGATTATCAAAATCCAACTCCTGGCTCTGCCCAGAACAGCCCCAAGAGTCATATCACGTACCTGAGAGCATCATTCAAATGCTTCATGAACTCTTTCAGGCTTGGTGCTGCAACCACTTCCCTGGGGAGCCTGTTCCAATGCCTAACCACCCTGTGGTGAAAAACCTTTTCTTAATGTGTTACCCAAATCTTCCCTGACACAGCGTCATGGCATTCCCAGTTTCCTCTTCTCCAGGCTGAACAAGCCAAGTGACTTCAGCTGCTCCTCATATAGCTTCCACTCTAGACCTTTCATCATCTTTGTAGCCATCCTTTGGACACTCTCTCATAGCTTTATATCTTTCTTATGTTGTGGTGTCCAAAACTCACAGAGTACTTGAAGTGAGACCACACCAATGCAGAGTAGAGTGGGATGATCACCTCCCTTAGCTGACTGGCAATGCTGTGCCTGGTGTCCCCCAGGACATGGTTGGCCCTCCTGTCTGTCAGGACATGCTGCTGACTCATATTCAGCTTGCCATTGACCAAGACCCCTAGACCCTTTCTATGGTGTCTCATTCCCAAATCTAAATGTACATTCAGGGTGGCCCCATCCCAGGAGCAGAATCTGGCACTTGTCTTAGTTAAGCTTCACACAGACGGTGATTGCCCAGTCCTCTAATTTGTCAAGGTCTCTCCATAAGGCCTCTCTGTCTTTGAGGGAGGCAACAGCTCCTCCCAGTGTAGTGTGACTGGCAACCTTACTTTGTATCCCTTTGAGTCCTGTGTCTACTTTATGAAGATGTTGAAGAGATCTAGGCATAAGATAGAGCCCTGAAGAACCCCACTAATGTCCATCCACCAGCCTGATGTAACCCCATTTAATAAACCTTTGCACTGGACCCATGATCCAGTTGCTCACCCATTGCACGACATGTTTATCCATCTGTATGCAGGATATTTTGCCCAGAAGGATACTGTGGGAGACAGTATCAAAGACTTTACTGAAAGCCAAAAAGATTACATCAGCTGGCTTCCTTTGTATATGGTCACTTCTTTTATGGGTGCTTCCTCCAAAGGATGGCTGGCAGAAAGAGAAAATCTGAATGTGTTGCCAGTATTGAGTGCATGCCCTAGAGGTCTGATGACCTGGTAAGAAGGGTCAAGGATTCTGGTCTTCTACCATTCAGTGAAGTGTTTTAGTTAACTATACATGTGGTTCTTAATTGCCTTAGTATATGGAAACCAATGCAGGCTGTTTCTTACATTGTTTTTTTAATCAGAAAAAGAACACTTAAAAAAAGTAAAAAAGTGAATTAATGATCCACAATATGAGAAGTAAATTTCAACGAAGTCATGAAAAAGAGGAGGGGTTGAAACACTATAACTCAGAAGAGCTGCACCAGTTAGCATTTGCTATCAGTGGGTGCCCCCTTCTGTCTCATTGGGACACCCTGGTTTTGACCTTATCTTCTGTCCACATACATATATATGTTAATTCTCACTTTAGATCTATTACAAAGAAGGATGACTTAAGAACAGATATGAGGCAGGGCAAACTCTGGCGCCTAGATGTGGTACCTTCTGATCATAGTTACAGAATAGCAGCAAACCACCTAGCTTTCTGGCTCTTGTCTTTCAGGGATATTCATAATACCCTCTTACCTTACAGATGATTGCTACCAAAAAACCCCCTCTGCAGAGCTCCAAAGCAGCTGCCTCATTTTTGTACATAACTGTACAAAATTGTACACTTGCAGAGGGAAATGACTTGTTTGTCCAGAAAAGAATGGGACCCTTGTCAATACATGCTGGGACCATTCTTTCAGAGACAGCTTTGCAGCTGGAGAATTGGCTGGCTGCAGTATGATGAAAAAGACTGATGCTGGCTCAGTCAATTAAACCAGCAAATGCACTTAATCTTAAACCAGCATGCATTCAAATAAGCTGAGCTTCTACTTGCAGCTCAGCATAGTTAGCTTCTCTTTTGCAGGACTGCAAAAGGCCCTCAGGTAAGAGGCTGTCAGCATCCTGAGAGCACTAAAAGGCATTTCAGTTCCTCCTCAGTTTTGCCTGGGGCCACCTCCCTCCCCTTCCCATAGGTCCAGCAGCCTCATTGCAGCTCAGCCTTGATTCTATCCCTGAGCTGTGCTATAGGTGTTCCCATCTCAGATCCTACCTCCCAAATGGACCTCAGACCTATCCTAGAGATATCTTGCCACCTGGATGGGATGGGCCTGTTGGTTCATACAGCTCTGTATTAATCTGTAATCTCCCTAACAGATTTTGGACTTACATTGTTGCCTTCTCTTCAGTCCTGTTTCTGGTCTGGTCTTCTTTAGCTCCTGACAGGACCCTGGATCTAGTTCATTGATTGACATAGCAGCGGCTACTAAAGCACCCTGTGACCACCCTCTGGTCCTACCTTCAGAGAAAGAACAACTTGCTTAATTTTTTTGCACAGAAAAGGTTCTGCTCCTTTGATCCAGGATCTGAAGGAAAAAGTGAACATTCTCATCAGGCACTTTAAAAGATGACTCAGTTGTTTGCTCAGCAGATGTAGATCCTCTGTGGGTATGTGATGTGAGAAAACTCACAGGGCAGTGTTGAACTTGCTACCAACTGTCCAAGGTGGAGTTGATCATGCAATTCTACATGCAGTGCTGATGAGCTATCCCTTTCTCAGTGGGTTGGCCATACTAGATTGTTACCTGGGTGGAGGTTAAAGGACACAAAAGAACACCCTCTCCTTGACTTCAAAATCTAGAGACTTAAAATCCCAAGCTCAATCTGTCTGAGTTTGGATCATCTTTCTGATGTGTTAGCCCAAGGAGTCAGAGCATAGTCTATTCTCTGTGGTTCAAGTGTTGTCAGTCTCCCTGTCCAAAGTATGCAAAGTCATTTGATAGAAAAAGGTTATGTTTGGAGAAAAGTATTTAATTATACATGTAATCTGAAAGGAAAATTACCTGAGGCTTTGACAATTCTGTAGCTTGATTTGTACTTCACATGTAAAGCAGACATATTTACCAAATTTAATGTTGTAAACTATTTGTGTTAAAAGGATGTATTTAATTTCTAATGAAGACTTAAAAAAATTCCTCTGTGGAAATAATCCATGAATGTGACCAAAAGCCCTAGGAGATTTTAATCTCTGAGTACTTGAATGCAGTATAATACATACTATGATACCATGTGTCTTAGGATAATTTCTCAGTACAACTTTTGTATGTCCTGTTTGGCTCATCAAAACACGTGCTGGTGAGGCAGTCAACCTGCATCTAGTTTCACATTGCCATGCTCAGTTTGCTCCATGGGTGTTAGGGACCTGTGTTTAATGTGGCAAGAATGGCAGCAGAATGAAAATCATAAATCAGCAAGAAATTGTCATTAGTGTTTGTGACAATTTTTTGTGCTATTAGCATTTGACATTATATTAAAAAAAAAAAAAAAGAGAAAAGGAATAGCCATACAAATTCTACAAACTATGTTCCTTGTAACAGTTCTAGTTTGCTGTAATAAACTCCTGGAAAGTTTTTGGCTTGAGATAAATAGAAACTGCGGTAAAGACTCTATCCTATTAAGTCAGTTGGCATTTGCTGTCAAGAAATTTAGCATTACCCATTGCCATACAGCTCACATTTTTCTCATATAAAATTGCAAAACCTTCAAGGTAGGTTTTGTACAGTTTAAACCCTGCCTGCCAAATATTCACAACTGCGCAACAGAGGGTAAAAGATTCTTGAAACCAGGGAGAACAAACAACTGAGAGCATGACCTGCTTAAGAAACTAAAATACTTTGGGGAATCTAGCCTTTCAATTTTATCCACTTTTTTATTTTTTTTCTCTCAAATTCAAGGGACATATGTATACAAAGCCAAAAAGGGGATATTTCCATTAGCTAAGGAAAAAAAACTGACCAGGGAATTAATCTTTCAAGAGACAAAAAAAACCCAAACAAAAACCTAGGAATTATAATGAAAAAAGTCTATGGCTTTATCATAAGAGGTATCAGAAACAGTGCAAAAATTATCTGTATAGTTTGAGGTAAGAGGAGATATTGTGGCTTAATTTTATATTCTTGTTTTCAATTTTTTATTTTTTTTTAATGGACTACCAAATTCAGATTAGAATGGATAACAGAGGTAGACTAAGTAGTGAAAGCTATTTTTAACCATTAAAAAGCATGAAACTAGGAATAGTTATATTTTAACTATCATTTTTATAGTTAACCTATTCAAATATGAAGTAGATTCATGTCTTCTGTAACTTGTTTACATTAGGAAACAAATTGGCTTCTAATATTTAAATTTCAAATTAGATAAATGAAAGCTAGCACTAAAACCCATTAATCTTAATATTATCCCAAAATGACTGGGTTTAGAATTGAAAAAAAATGCTTAGCTTATTGTATTCTGATAGCAATTAATAGCTTTTGTAAAAATCATTTTGTACCTAAAGTCATAGAATGGTTTGGATTGGAAAAGACCTTAAAAGTCAACCAGTCATTAAAAGATAAAAAATCCACACCACACAACTTCTGATATCCTTACAATAATACTTTCTAATTCTTTAATATAATGCCAAAAACCAATATAGCACAATAAACTAAAAACCAGAATGGTTTGAAAATATACATATTCTTTAAAATACATGATGATCAGACTCTGACACTGTTATTCAGTAGAATGTTATTGATGTTTTACAGCAGCCCAAGATTCAGAGCGCTTATTCTGGAAGGTGAAATATACCAAACTTGAACCATTAAACAACTTTTGTGGTGAATACTAAAGTAACATTTAAATTTATTTACCAATACTGTTAACAAATTTAAATAGATTGATATATGCTTAATAGTCAGTACAAATGTTGTAAGATTAATAAACAGTGTTGTTGGATGTCAACATAATTACCATTTTCTTTTTGAAATTCTTATGCCTTTATCCAGTGACTATTTAATGTAAAATACACGTTTACTCTCTGTTCAGAGAGCACAAAATAAAACCACAATGATGTCATTTCACTTTGAAAAAGTTCTGCATTTAGCCCTTTTTATACCTATCTCGCTTTTATTACTGTATTACGGGATACTTTCATTTGTAGTAATCCAGTAGGTCTTTTACCAGAAGAAGTCAGCAATATTTTCTCCCCATTCTGGGGAGTCTGAGGATTATGAGACTCTCCTGGAAGTTTAGAAATATGGATTGGACACTCTTCAGTTGAGACAGAGTTTCAAAGTTGTTGCCCATTTTTTTATTTTCCAAGTGCTGTAACTATTAGGCTGCTAGGCAAAATCCAAACAACCATCTCTGTGATTTTTTGGAAATATTGCTACCACTTTATTGTAACTGTCCTTAAGAGACCCCCCACATCTCAATCGCAGTGTAGCTATTGAACATAAACTGTGGAAGGAAAATATTCAAGTGAAATACCTGTGTGTGTGTATGTGACTGTGTGTGTGTTTTCCTGTTGTGTCCTTCCTCTAAATTTCAGTTACTTACCAGAGGTGCTTTATTGTCTCTTTTGGCAGTGCAAGTCCAGCTCTGGTACTTGGAGCCATCATGATGGAGTCAGATGCATCCAGGTGCTCATCCCTCAAATTTGGGGACATGGGGGTAAGAAAGTGATAAAAACTGCAGTGCAGGATTGCTATTCACAGAGATTTCAAGAGGTTTGGAAATGGACTGGCAGAACTCAAGAGGTTCAGAAAAGACAAATGCAAAGTCCTGCACCTGGGGAGGTATAAGCCTATGCATGAATACAGCCTGGGGCTGACTGTCTGGAAATCATCTTAGTAGAAAAAGTCTTGTGGGGGGTAATGATGGAAGACCAAGATGAACATGAGTAGACAGTGTGACCTTGTACCAAAACCCTCCAACTGCATACTGTGCTGTGTGAGAAGGACTATAGAGCAGGTGATTGTTCCCTTTTATTCAGCTCTGTGCCCAGTTTTGGGTTCTCCAGTGGAGGGCCACTGAGATGACTAGGATGTTTGAAAGTATGTGATGTACAAGAGGCTGAGAGAGTTGGACATATTCTTCTTGGGAAGAGAAGGCAAAGAGAAGATATTGCTGTCTTCAGGTACTTAATAGAAGGGAATGCTCAAGGACAAAACTTCCAACACAGGAAATTTTGAATATTAGGCATATATATTTACATACTTATTTGAATATTAGGAAAAAAAATTCACAACACAGTAGTTAGACACTACAAGAGGTTGTTGAGAGAGACTATGGACTTTTTATCCTTGGGGTTATCTAAAACTTCACAAGGCCTTGGGAAGCCTGATCTAAGCTGAACAGTGAGCTGAATTAGACACATGATCTCCAGATGCCTCTCCTACCCTATATTACTCTGTGCCTCTATAACTCAGTGAACTCCCATATTGTAGATTTTAGGTCTCCATAGTTCACATTATAAAATATACTTCATTAATATCATCATGACATAAGAATTTACATGACTTGGCCCTTTTTAAAAATTCCTGTGACTATTTGCATAGTTAGGGTTGCAAGTAGCTTTAAGGCATATTTCCAGCCCTTTTCCCCATCAAACTAATGTGTCATATTTCTGTCATCCTTCCTGTCTTGAAACAGTTTCCAGTAGAAACCCTAATCCTCTCTTGTATAAATGCAGAGTAGCCAAAACTATGGGGGACTTATCTGTGGGAGTCCAGGGAACAAAACATTGGGTGTTTTTTTTCACAGTTACACATGCAAAGGACAAACTGGAAATTCATCTGGGTGTTTTTGGATATACATCTTCAAGGAATTTAATCAATTCTTAGATACAGAAAGCTAATACTTCTGATTTGACTGGACAGGGTCCAGTGTTACACATCATTCAGACAAAGATCACAATTACTAGACCAGCACACTTGTTTTCACTTCTAACATATGAAGAATGCTGACTGTGATATAGGGATTAAATTGCTGAAGTACAGTTTTAGTTTTGACAGCATTTCCTCCAATGTCACTTTTCATAAAACCTGTTTACTAAATGAAATTAAGCTCCATAGAGAGTGTTTTAAAAAGGGGTTAAGAGGGTTTAAAAATGATCCCTCTTTCATACATAAATTTACTTGCTTCCCCTGGTGTAGCATAGGAGACCTAGAAGATAATAAACTAATACCTTAACAAAATCTCAGTCTGGGCATATTTCAAAGAGATAGCTCTCTGAATTTAAAGGGTATGAACACACAATTATTGTCATGTCCCTGGAATATTTACAAGCCCTTTGACAGAGAGAAGATGTGCATTATAACTGACTAACTGTAATGGTATGGAGTACCTTGCCTATATCTTGCCTAGTTGCTGTTAGGTCCCCTTTACAATCAGTGCAGAGAAACAGACACTTCTAAGTCACTGTTCTTGTCTTGGAGCCAGCATGTAAAGTGAGACAGTTGTGTGTGTTGTTACCATAAAAAGTTTTGAGACACAAACAATTACAGAAAGTGACAACTCTCATTTTAAAAAATCTTGTTTGATCATATTTCCCCAAAGTAGAGAAATGTGAGGGCTACACAGGATTAAGCTTTCCTTTTGTTCTCAGAATGTATTAATGGGAATAAAAGAGCTTTCATGACTTCTGATTTGCTCTACAAAAGCAGCTTATTTTAGAACATAGAAAAAGACAAAATGTTTTTGTCAAGTCATTCTGATTTGACCCAAATACACTGAACTGGTGCCACTAAGCAATATTTTTCTGTTCAGAGTTATTGATAATTTATGTACTTGTCTGGAACAGATGGTAGGTCCTAGTTCAGAGGCAAATATACTTGTCTGTAATGGAATATGTAGGCCACTTGATGGAGCCATGAGAAGCAAGGTAGCCAGCCTACCTCTTGCTATGGTTCTGTGATTGTCCTATTAAAATGAGAGTTTGTGTAGTAATATCTAAAACATACATATAAACCATAGCAAAGACCTTAAAGGGGAGGTGGGGTGGGGGGGGCAATAACCTTCCTGCTGCCTCTTCTACAGTTTCAGTTCCACCATCTATGAGCCCCACTGGACGTTTTTACTGTGACTGGCCATGCCTAGTTGTCAAACTCACAGATGTTCTCCAAAATTCCCCCAAAACCCAAAGCCACTCATGCAGGTGTTCACCAGCCACAAATAATAATGACTGGACTTTGTTGGATGAAGCACTGTCTTGTTGAATGCACAATACTGCATATATATTGTTTCTGACATATTTGACAAAATCTTGACAGAAATATGCAGCTGATGTACTTGAGGACTTTTTTTTTTTTTTATTCAATGTAGTGGATGTGGACTAAACCAAAACACATGGAATAAGAGGTATGCCTTATAAAAAGGAGGTATCTTAAATGATTGCAAATTGTACTCAAACATTCACTTAAAATAATTTTAAAACAGCGAAATCACTTTGAGTAATATTTACCGCAGTATTCATCTCCTTTTGAAAATATTCAATTGGAGGCAGAGCAGATATAATCCCTTTTTGATTCCTTATTTGGATTTGGGGTTTAATTTGGATTTAAGTACACATACTAAACTGAGACATAGCAGTGAATTACATGAGTTGATTCCCAGTCTGACTTCTGTGTTACTAAAGAACGTAACCAAAGAAAACCTGCTATTTCTCTGTGACTACAATGAAATATTTTAAGGACTGTCATTTTTGCTTTACAGTGCAGATGTTTATATTGAACAATAAATGCTGATCACAAATGTTGGCTCATTCTGTAAAACTTATTTTGTAGAATTACTCTATATTTTTAATCATCATAAAGTCTTTATAATCATCATCAACTGAGCATACTAATACATACAATGGAATCGTTCCATAGTTTCCATGGTTTATGGAACATTGATGATTCATGATAAAAGATTCACTTTTTTAGTAAATGTGGGCAAAATATAAGGAAAAAAATGGGAACAATATTGCCTAAAATAGCATATTCCATACTGAGAAAGCAAACCTCTCTTTTTCTGAAAGTTTTTCTTCACAGTTAAGAGAAACATAATAATATTAAGTATGCATGTGTATAAAAGAATATATTAAGGGAAAGAACTTTGTGCAAATACAGAAATCTCAGTGAAATTAATTAGAGGGACCAGTGCTATTGCTGTCATGGTTTATCTTCTTTTCCAACCCTTCATCTGGTTGCTGTTGTTTTTTTCATCACAATTCATAATCCTGCCCACAAGCATAGTATTACTGGAGTTTATTAGACAAATGAAACGTCTACTGAGTTCTTTGTAAAATATATTGCCTTAACCTGATTTGTAAGTGGATATTTGCTTGAGTGGCAGCTCTGTATTCTTAATAAGGAATATTCTGTGACATTCCATACATCTAAGATACGGTTTACAGCTATGATTTATACTAAATTTAAAAGCATGCAACCAAATCTCATAAAAAGTTTTATCACGATATGGATTCATATAATGAGTATTTCTAATTATCCTATGGCTACAAAATCAAAATCAAAATGATGCATGGCAATATTGAGCAGTTATAGCAACTAAGTTAATATGTGCTAGAAATGTTTAATATCAGTTTAATGCCTAACATTAGCAACATAATGAGGTAGTTTGATTTTTAACATCACAAAAATTCTCAACCCTACACCTGAGTCAAGAACATACAAGAAATAACACAGCAGTAGCCATGGAAGTTGTTTAAAAATATTCCATGCTGTCAATATGGCATTTGTTTCTGTGTTTCTGATGTCCTTAATAAAGCTTGTTGGAATATTTACCTTCTTTATGTGATTTCATAAAAATTTGTTTAATGCTTTGAGAGCAGAGGGTATTGTTCAGCTAAAAATACCCTTTTTTCATCTGTCACTAGTATGTTTTATTGGACACAAAACAATCTTTTCCACAGCTTTTGCTGCTACTAGGTTAAGAAATTTTCTCACTCACAGATATGAAGAACAAACAAATTTTTCTGGGAACTTATGAACAAATCTGGAATTTCTCATAATGGGAATGATGGTCAGTTGTAAATACGTGGTTATTAAAAGCCAGTTTGTCCATTAAAGAATTTGCCTTTTCCCGTCAGTTTGTTGAAGGTGCTTTTGCTGAGCATCCTCCGTTTGACTGAGACTGCTGTCTGTTAACCTGTCAATGGTTGCTATTTTTACTGTTGCTTCTACCTACTCTGAAGCCTTCATTTTCAGATGCAAAAAGGCAAGAACTTTGTATCTTTATCCTAATAGTTCTATTCAGTGTCTCTTCTCCCACAGTTCAGTTCTGATTGTCATTCCAGAAAGGATTGGTTGTTCCAATCTGAATGCTTCATCCTTTCTTTGATGTCTTACTGACCTCTACACTGTGCAAAGCCACAATTTCTTTAAAACAGCAGTTGGTGCAAAAGGAGATGTTTAATTTCTCTAATCCTTCAGTGTAATTTCTGTGTAGGATCACAGGAGCTATTTCCTTTCCCCTGCTTTACTAATTCTAAAATCAAATACCTGAAGGACACCAGAAAATTGTTTTCAAAGATTATAGTGATTTTCCTTTTAACACATGCTTTATTATTATTATTATTTTATTTTTTTTAGGCATAGCAAGGAAGAGAAAGATCCAATAAAACAACCCTTCTTAAAACTGAATACCTATACTGGTGGAAAACCTTAACATGCTATTGTGGAATGCTGAAGGACCTCTTAGATGTAAAGCTGGAGACTAAAATGCACAATGCCTCAGTTTTCTTGACTCATATTAGTTTTTCCTCTGACAAAATAACAGACTGGTGCTTTATTCCCTGTTCAAGTAAATTATTCAACACACCAAATAGTCAATAGTCAGTTTTCAAGACAATGAATAGTTGTGTCTTTTCATTTGTATATGTTTCACTGCTGTTCAATAAGGTTTCAGAGTAAATAAATGCCAACTCTTAATGCCTGGTGGGAATTAAGGAACTTATAAAGGAACTGGAATCTGGGAGCTAGGAGAAGGGCTGGGTTTCAAACTAAATAAAGGCAGAGCAGTGAGAAACTCAAGTGAGAAAAACTGTATTTGTTGCTTCTTATTAAAATGACTTTCATTAATGTATACAACTTCATCACACTGTAGCATGACGGGCATGTTAGCATTCTTGTCTGGTGCTTTTTCAAAAGTTAATGAGTTCTTAGTAAGTTTCAGTTCTTGTTTCAGATCACAGAAATAGTGGTTTATTACAGCTTGGCAAACATGTAAATGATCTGGTTATTTCCCTGGCCATATGGCACAATGGATTTAGGATGATGTTCCAGCTCAGTGAGATGTTAGGGCAAATAAACTTACACTGCGCAATATTAATTGTATTTTTTATTAGTGTTTTGCAGCAGCTTCCTAGTTTCTTTTTTTTTTTGAAAGTGTTTTTTAAGTGTTTTCTCTTGCCTTGTCAGCTATTTTCAACCTTCTAGCATATTCTCCTAGCCATAGATCCTCAGAACTTTTATAAGTACCTAGAATTATCAATCAGTGCTTTTATTTATTTCTCCCAAAGTAGTTGTATGCCTAAATCAAGTATTTAGTGATTCTTCTGAGCAAAGCAATCAAATGTTCTTTCTTTATTCCATCAGTCTCTTTCATTTTCTTTGCAGCAAAATTGGTATCCTTATTGTATTAAAATCCAGAAGACAAAACTGGCATTGACTGTAATGAGACAATTTAACAGGAAACAATGGCCTAAATGATAGTTTAAAATATATGTGTATCATTAAAGTAAGTATAAAGAACTAGAACTTTAATGAAAAATAATTTTAAAAATGCATTGCAAGAGTTCATCTTAAAGAAGGTGTAAGTAAAACTAAGTACTGTTTTATGAACACAACTTTCTATTTAATGTTCAGCTGACCCTCTCAAAATATGGTAATTTACCGTAATTAAGTTTTCAGATAATTTTCTGTCAACTACTGACACAAGATAGTATAGTTTGCAATTGTAAATTTCTCCATGATTTTAGAGAGGCAATTTGTACAGCTAACTTTAACAATACACACTAATTTAATTTTTTATTAGAATGGAACTGTTTAATTAGAGAACCAATACCTAACACACAGATATCAAGAAAATGAAATGTCATGCTTTGATATAAATAACCTGTAGGTTTCAGAATACAGGACAAGTGATCCCTGAAACACAGTATAATTGCATGCTGCTGCTACTCTTCTTTCAAGTTATTAATATATGCTTCAGGATATGAAGGATTTTCCTTCTATTAGTGTCTCCATATGCAATAGTTTGGAAAGGAAATTAGTGTACAGTCATTAGTTTTGAACTCTCCCCAGTTTTTTTACTGTCTGTGAAATTTCCACGTTCTGCTTCTGGTCACTATTACAAAGCTGCAATAATGAAAATTTTCAGATTTCTGAATTGCTGTTTAGAGATTCATGGTGGCTGAGTAGGACTGAACCCTGCATATATCAGCCTAGAGTCAATAGCTAATAAATGGATTCTGCTGATTGCCTATTCACAAGGTAGAGCTAGGGATTAAAATGACAGAACAAATATAAAACCTTGTTTGAAGTTAGTAGGAAGAAATTAAAAGAATGGATACTTATTAGCAATGAAACAAAAATGTGTGTGATAAATAAAGAACAAGGAAAGAACTAAAAAAAATATATATTTTAACATGAGAGAAAGAGGTAACGGTTTTTTAACAATTAAGATTAGAGGTGTACCTTGGAGACCAATAAAAAGAAAAAAAATAAATCACCCTAAAGTTTATTTTAAGCTCTTTTTCTTTCATAGGAATTATTTTTTATGTTCTGTGCTGAGCTTCTCTACCTCAGTACGCTTAAAAATGCTGGGAGGCACCTAGTCTCATGCCCTTAGCAAGAATCAGTGAAACAATGCTTAAAAACCTCACAGGTTTTGAAGATGTGGCTGGGGGGGGTGGGGGCATGATATTCAGGTAAAGAGGTAGAAACTGAGGAGTTCAGACTGGGGATTGACAGATGAAATAATAACTTCAGTTTTAAGGGTTTTAGGCAAGGCATATAAAGGAGAGGTTTCACATTTCAGATGCATTTACTTACTCCAAAGCAATGTCAGAATATGGATCTGGTCAGTGAGCAAAAGCTCAAAACTTTTCAGAATTCAGCAGGTGCAATTCCTTATAGCAATCTGTGCAACGGCCATGAAGAAGCAAAGGACAAATATCATCACACTGAGAAAAAACACAACAAAGTATTGTAGGAGGAAGCCAAAATTTTAAGCATATTCATTGGGAAGATCATGAAACAGGATGCAAAAATATTTATTATGAAATCCAGAAAATGTGCACTTGGCAACACTAAATGCAGAGATGAAAAAAACTCAAATGCAGAAAGAGTACAGTACAGAGAAACAAATAAGAGCAATTACAGGCCTAGGATATATATGACATATTCTGAATAAGGAAGTGTGAAAAACAGTGTTAAAATGGCAGGATAGCTTTAAAGCTTTTGACAGATTTCTGAAGGGAAAAAAAAAAAAAGAAAAGAGTAAAGTTGTGCTCTGAAGAACAGAAAGAGTAGTTTTTGTTCTGTTTCAGACATTTTATAATGTTTACAGGCCACCACAGGGACCCATGGAAAAGGGTGCTTCAGATTTTGTTACATAAAATGTAAAACACCCTACATCAGTTTGTGCTGTGTGCAGTGTTGACATGCTTCTCTGAATTATGTCAGGCTACTGCCAGTGCTGGGGTGCCAGTGCCAGTGCCAGGCCTTTACAGGCTCTCTGGCTGCCCAGTAGCTTGGGCATCACAATATGTTGTTTTCATTAGTATCACATTTATGTCTATATACTACATGTTTACCTGCTTTATAACAAGGAAAGCCTTATTAAAACAGTTTCTAAAAAGAAAACCTTTTTTTTCAAGAAACTGATTTGCCTATTTGCCACTGAAAATGTTTATACACACTGAGTAAAAAAAAAATCAAACACATATTCAAGAGAGTTAGGAAACAGTAGAAACTAAGAAAATAACTCTCAGTCTACAAGGCATTAATCATAAGTCTCTGAATTGATCAGTTTGGTATTTTTGCTGGCATTTTATATATGTCTCAAGAAAAAGGTACCTCTACTCATTGTTTAGATATGCTTAGGTAAAATTAAAAAGGGGCTGTCAAAGACCTGAAGCTTTAAGTCTAAATAATTACACTGATTATATGTATTCATACACATTCTTAAAGATAATGAGAGGAATTTTTTAAAAAAGATATTAAGGTGACTTGTTATTTAATGAATCCTGTGAATACTGAGTAGACACTTGTGTTATGTTCCTGTAACAGCTGAAGAAAGTCAATGCTGTGATAGCTGAAAGTTTGAAATTCATGTAGAGTGTGCTGAGTGAAAATATTTGCAGAATTTTACTAGTGAGAATTGCCATTATCTGGGAATTCTTGTCCTGACAGAGGGAAGGGAAAGGAAGGGAAGGGGTTCACACAACAGTTATGATTTTACAAATTGACTACTACCTGTACATCAAAAGCTGTATAGTAAACCTTTTCTTTTGTTTTGTTTTGGGTTTTTTTGCTCCTGCAAAAAAAGGTCAGTACAGAAAGAACTACAATAAGTCCTCAACAGAAGAGAGTAATTCAAAGGATCTAAACCAAAAACTATAAAGGACCGGAACTATTACAAAATGAACTTAAGCCACTGTGAAATAAAAGGGAGGGTAGCAAAGGCAGAGAATGACAGGAAGATTGCACCAGAGGTTAAGATAAATTATAAGAAATGTTTCAAGTAAATAGAGAACAAA
The DNA here is from genome assembly GCA_035047845.1 of Dendrocincla fuliginosa. NCBI lineage: Eukaryota > Metazoa > Chordata > Aves > Passeriformes > Dendrocolaptidae > Dendrocincla > Dendrocincla fuliginosa. Next base: position 82,891,864 of record JAWWMO010000001.1, on the reverse strand, counting down.
AGGTCAGCAAAAGAGATGACAGGAGCTCTAATAGATAAGGAAGAGATAAGAATAGTTTATTGACATAAGGGTTGACAGTACTGTGAAGAAATAGATGAATCCTCTTTGCAGTGTTCACTGAGAAGGCCAGGGAGCAGAAGCTGGCAGAGGTAATAGATGTGCTTCCACCTGCCTCCTGCTGGGAAAGAAGAAATGTGGACAGAAATCGGGATCCTTTCAGAACAGGTCACCAAATTACAGCTGCCACCTCCCTGGCCACTATCTCGCCAGCATTTGTGCAAGGGTTTTCTCTGTATCTCCTGCCATATGATAGACTCTCACAATGTTTTTCTTATCTCTTTGTTGGCACAAGTCAGCTCTATCACACACTACCAAATTGACAGAGAGGCTCAAATCCCTTAAATTTGTAGCTGTACCCACCTGCCTGCATCTTACTTATGTAGTACAAGATAGTGACTACTTTCACAAATTATAATCTGTCTTCATAGTACCCATGTTCTGCTTTGGCAGGCAACATTTGAAAACAGTGGAGAAAGACGCCATACTCTAAAAATGTTACAGACTGGAGAGGATTACAGATTAGATGAGGTGAGGTCTGTGCTGTTATTTAGAGGGAAGAATGAAGAATAATCCCTGGAATACTTCAGTACACATGTAAGGACTTGTTTCTGATGGATTTCAATTTAGAAAGATGTAAAGAAAATGTCTACATTTTTTTGTTTCTTCTAGTATCAGGACAAGATCAGAATTTTGAATATTTGCAAAGCTCTCATGGTAGCCTTGCTTAAGCCATAGACATGCCGTTGAAATAAGGCCAATATAGTTACATTAAATGAAATATCTTTCTCACTAAGGATTACTCTATTGTAAAAAAAAAAAAAAAAAAAGATGATAAACTTGATAAACTAATGTCTTATACCGTCAGAAAAATTCATTAGCAGGTCAATAAAACTCTGAGCAGAATCTCAATATTTTGACATAAACAAGCATGGTAGGTCTCTTTCAAGATTAAAAGTTATATTAATTTAAATACAGTGTATTCAGTGACAAGAAGTCACTTGCATTTTTTCTAGTAAACACAAGATCACGGTTTTATCCTGTGTTTTCAGTAAGGGATATTTATTATTATAATATTTGAGCTAAATAAATAAGTTTTAAAATGTGATCATAATCAATACAACATACATAATTCACATTTGAAACTTTTTTTTATTTTTTCCTTTAACAATTTTGATAAGTCAAATGTGTCAAAAAGCTATAAATTTTTATACATGCCAGCACTAGGAATTTAGTTTTTAACAAATTAAAAAAAAATAGCTCTAGTGAAAAAAAAAGAGGATGCATAAGTTATTCAACTATTTTGAAGCTATAAGCATGCTCAGTGTTTCAGTAGATATGTGCACATTTCTTTCCCCTATTTTCTGTTCATTTCTGACCTCACTTCTCTCAACTATCCTTCATTTTCTTACTTATCTATTACATCACCAGTCTTTACTACAACATTAAGGCTGCCTATTAGACTGTAGAAGTATTTAATTTGATTCCTAGGTAAATTTTGCCTTTGTTGAGAGGTAACTCTTGGTCTTCATGTTTTCTTCTGAACTTCTCTTTTGTCTATTTTACAGGATTACTGAAAATATGTTATAATAACACTAAAACTGAAATATAATACTGATATAACCGACAAAAGCGAAGGTATTTTTTTTAAAAAAAAACAATCTCTCTAAACTTTATTTTTAATTATAAAAACATTTGTGAAAAAGCAGAAGCAGGCTTATCAACACTTTTTTTTGCTATTTTCTTTCCTATTTAGGTACCTTTATCGACAGTGAACCTCGCAGATGTCTTCAACATAATAAAGAATTCTTGAAGCTCTGTCTATAGCTTGGAATTTGCATAGTGCCTTATAAATGGGAAATTATACATATATAAGTATCAGTGAGCATGGATTTAGCCTTCCAAAGATAGTCCTTTGTGTCTTCAAAGTAACTATGTTTCTAGATTTAGGATGCTCCAAAATTTTGTTTACATGTTAAATTGAGTCCATTCCCACTGTTTCAGAGGGAAGAAGCTCTTGGAGGGGTTGTTTTCAAAAGTTAAAATAAAAAACTACAGAGATTCAAGGAAAAAAAAAAAAGAGTAATCTGTGTAAATATTTTACAATTTATACTTAACACATTACTAGTGGACATCATGGAAAAAGTGGCTGCTGGACATGACTTCATAGTAAAAGCCTATATTTCATAGGGTTGGTGTTTGTCTTGTGTGCTGTGGTTAATCATGATGCTTTTATGCTCTAGAGAAGGACAGAAGACATTGAAGTCTGACAGAAGACATTGAAGTCTAGCAGAAGAAGAGGTTTAGTAGGTTCTGTACTAAACACAAGCCAAAACCAGTCACTGTCTCAAAAATGCATAATTTGACCTGGGATGTACCACCATCTCCCTTCTCTTTAAGACACATGAGACAATATTGTTTTCTCTTCTGTACTAGATCTTAGCTGAAGTGCCTGCTCTGGTTTTAGGCTCCTCATTGCAGGAATGTTACGGACAAATAAAAGAGCTCAGTACAGAGAAGTAGGATTAATGTGATTTTAATACAAAGGAAAACTATGCACTGGAGCATTTCAAGTCTTGAGATGAGAAACAGAGGTATGGTGATGGGAAACAGAGGCATAGTTGTTTTAAACACTTTAAGTCACAGAAGAGTTCTGGCACCTCTAAATGACTATTAAGGAGCCAAGGACTCAGCATTCTGCACCCTTGGAAATTGGTGGAGTTAGATACAGAGTGGATACTGCTGAGGACCATGGAGGTGGGAGAAAGAGCTCCACTGTGAAAACCAGTGAATCACAGGCAAAATCTCTCATATTGTAATACTCTGCAAAGATTGTAGAAACCTTTCAGATGTTGAAAGAAAACAAGCTGTACTCCAAATCCACTAGGGATAAGATACAATAATGAGTTAAAATTGTCAAAAAGGTGTGTTCTCTCTGAACATAAACATATAATATTATTTATGTGTAGACAGCAGATGTCCAGCTAGACAGTAACAAATGTTTTCTAAGCAATAGAACGTACTGCTTAGTGGGACTCATCAAATTGTCTTTCAAGAACATTTTTTAAAGAATAAATCAGAGAAAACTCTGTTTTGAATAATGTAGAATTAGGAATTGATGTTGCATTGGGACAGGGAGATAGATTTAATGGCTTATTTTGATTAGAGTAGATATTCTATTGTATAAACCCTGAAAATCACTCTGTCACTGCAAGGTAAGTGGCAAGAATTGATCTACCATTCTTTCATTACTCTTTATTAAACATACCACTGTATGTTCATGAAATGACAAGCATAGCTTTTTATGAAATACAAAGATGTACTTTTTGTGTTTTGGTTACTTTCACAGTACTCAAATTTTTAAATTGGGATAGGTAGTGCTATGTATAGCAAACCACCTATGGTAAGAGTTTTTAAAAACTTTTGTATTCATCCCAATAGTAAACTCCATCAACTCCTCTTATTGATTATGTAGCATCAATCCATAATCACAGAATCATCCAGAAAAATACTTTTTGATTACTCATTCTCCACATTTTAAAGCAGGGGATTTGTATGTGTACACCAACACAACGTCCCTATATTTTAACGTTTCTTTAATAAGGTACTTACATGTACACTTACCTTTTGGGCCAAATTGTAACATTGTTTGCATGTGATTTCATAACGCATGCTTTCATTAGCATGCTTAGTTTGAAAGCACAACCAAGAGAGTTATGCACACAAATCAGCTATATAGTCAGATAAAACATTATTGTTGCAGTTGTTCATTAGGCGTGCAGAGTCTGTGTACTTCTGATGGAAACTTGAGGTACTATTGCACAAATTGCACTCTGTAAATAGGCTAACCAAATTTTAACCACAGAAAACTCATATTTGTGCTTAAGTAAAAGCAACACAGACCTGGATGCTACAGAGCTGTTTTGGCTAAACTAACTCTCAGAAGGAGATGTGAAGGTGGCTGTGGTTAAAAGATTTGCTGTTATCCAGTTTCTCCCATCCACTTATTGTGGGTAGGCACTCTATCTGTCAGGGTAGAGGTAATGACCTCGGTACACTTGGGTGCCTGAATCTGTCTTCTGCCCATATCTCTGCACATCAGGGGACTGTCTGGCCTGAGTTCTAGTATCATAATATGGAAAAGGGAGAGGGAGAGGGAAGGGGAAGGGGAAGGGGAAGG
>JAWWMO010000001.1:82794587-82887343 GCA_035047845.1 Dendrocincla fuliginosa | reverse complement strand
TATTCATATTTCTTTTTTTTTTTTGGGGGGGGGGAATGGGAAAAATAAAAATACTTCTTAGAATTTTGCATGAAGTTTGTGGCAGATTTGCAAAAGAATCTGACTTTTTCAGTCTTTAGCCTTGCACAATATTTTTTGGCAAATTTTTTGACACAGTGAGTAGGAAATATTGTCATCATATGAATGGATGAAAATTTCCAAGAAACAAGTTGTTTATGCCACTATTACATAGGGGTAAATAATTGCAAAAAATACACAACTCTACACAATTTTAGTTTCATCTTTTTGATTTTTTGCTTTATCCCGCCATTACTTTTCAAAAAGATCACTAGACCTAAAGGACCAACTCTAATATATAGGGTAAAAAAATGAATTGGCATGATGAAAAGTCTTATTTTCTGTGTTGTTGTGCTCTGGCAGATATTTAACCTGAGGGGGAAAAAATTAAATTACAAACTAATAAATTTTTTCCCAGTTTGAGTGAATCACATAGAGAGGAAATAATGTTTCTTGGAGACATAATCTTGGATGCCAATATTCATAAATGGAGAAATCCCTGGCTAGAATATTTTCCAGGGATGGAGGCCTTACTGCTTATGGATGTTCTTCTTCTGTGATATATTAAAACCTGCATCTCTTTGTGGGCTTTCTGCATTATCCAAGCAAATTCCAGGAGTTTCAGTGGGAATTTCATTGCTGTTGTCATCGTGCTGAAACACTGAAACTTTTGAAAGTGTCTCTCCAAAAGCTGAGGGAAAATTGACCTGATAGGACCTGGCAAGTGTGTTGTCTATTTCTTTACTGTGGAAAGCTATACCCTACAGGCAAAGTTGTCAGGCAGTGTCAGTCACTCCTATTAACTGCAAATACTTGCAAGGCATTAACTATTGTTGTAGTCATTTCTTTATTACTGCCAACAATAGCAATTTACTTAAGTAGGAATTTTACTTCTAGCATGCCAAAAACCAGCAAGCGTTGCAAAAAACCCAAAATATTCTAACTGAAATATGATTTCTTGTACAACCACCTTCCTTTACCCAAGTGCTTATGAATGCTCTGCCCCAAAATAATGAGTGTACTCATTCTACATGAATGCTAAAAATCAGCAAGTAAGCAGTGGTACATCCATTGTTAGACATGTCTGAAGTTTGCTTTGGCAGTATGTGTAAGGCATTACTTTAACTACTTCAACACACTGCACAAGAGACATAGTAGAATCTCTGCTCCACTATATAATAGTAGATAAGCAAAAACCAATTTGATTTTTTGAGGAGTAATGTAGGAGTAACATTAAGAAATTTATTTTTGAAGTAGAACTGTTATGGCCAATTACACTTTTACTTACAAAATTATATTCAAATAAGAAGTTTGCACTACAGTACGTCTGAAGGGTCATGTTTTAGCCTTTCCTTTAAGAAAAGCATTAATAAGCTCTTTTACCTTCTTCTTTGTTTCCTGAAACACACAGCCCCTACCTTTAAGATTATTGTTTTGGTATCAATTAGCATGGAAAACAGTAAGCCGAAGGACATGCCTACAAGCAGGATGACCACAAATACCTTATTTCTGTAGCTAACTGGTCTGAAAGTTGCTTAAATTTTGAAGAGAAACTAATATTAAACTCCTCATAGTTGTTGTAGAGACGTGTGTTTGGGAGGAATGTTGATTTTTTTCTTTACTACACACTCCTGCCAAGACATATGACATGTTATTGACAGCAATGTAGAAACAGAGCTAAGGATATACCAAATTAGATATTAAATCAATATGGGCTAGAGCAATGCAGAACTTAGAAACAGATGTTTGCTCCAACATAACCCTCAAAATTACATAGGGTTTCAAATCCCTAGGAAATTGATGGGAAATTTTAAAGATTGTTCTTCTTGAACCTGAACCCCTCTGATTTTCTTCCCATTTATACATATATTCTACACTAAATTCAGAATAGTTAACTAGCACTAATGACAAATTTGAGTTTTTACATACATAGATCTCATTCTTTTTTTTTTTTTTTTTTTTTTCTGAAGTGACAATCAATGCTTTCTTTTGTAATGATCTTTAGTCAGACCTCATGAGTCACCATCATTCAGATCTCTATCACAGAGTGATGGATGAAGCTGGTTGGTCTCCATTACTTGGGAATTCATGTAATAAAAAAGGATAGCTTTCTCAAGCATTTCTGCAAGATTTGTCTCCTCTGTATCACAATCCCTGAAACAGTTGATTGTTATTTTAAGAATTTTACCATGTTAAAGGCACACAAACAATCTATTTCTCCAGCTGATGTTCTTGTGTTACATTAGTAAATAAATTGCTCAATATTTAAATTAACACATTACACATTTTTTTGTTTTGAGTCACGGTAAACATGCTTATGCAGAACAGCATTAATTGTGTCTACATTATGTCAGGCAATGTTGTCTATCTTTAGATGCATACACTTATCAGATGTACAATGTGTGATAAAACAAAAGCAGCCTCTAAATTAAACACCCTTGAGAATTGCAAAGGATCCAAAATCTAGGATCAGATGCCTAAGAATGACCGTTGTGCAATGCCTAAAGAGAGTTACATGCCTAAGAAGACATTTGTGAGCAGCTCAGGGAGGACACTCCCAGAGAAAAGCAAAGGCAAGATATTATGACTGGTATTTCTGAAACTTCATCTTCTCTGGAAATGGGATAATGAAGACAATACTTCAGGTAGATTTCCATCTTCTCTCAGCCTTGAAACCTGAAGGTACATAGAGCTATCAATATAGACATAAAACTGGAGTGGACTCTTTCTTTTAAACTGCAATTATTGATGTTTACAGCTTTGATCAGCAAATGGAAGACCTAGATTTAATACATCCTAAGCCTTAGAAGTATTCCAAGTTGTATGTTCTGGCACTAAATGCTCTGCACAGCTTGGGCTGTTGCCAATGTCTTTAACAACGCATTTTAACCCAGCACCAGAGAATAAGAAATTTAGAAATCTAAGAAAGAAGACTAGAAGAAAAGAAGCAAGTGGAACCTAAATATCAATCTTTGTAATGAGTGACCTTGGCAACCTAACAGTAGAATAGGAGTCTTAGGGATTAGCACCCAGGATTCCCCGGATTCAGCTCAAGATTAGAGGAGCATCAGCTTCTCCTGAGAGGGTAGAAAGTGCCACTCCACTTAGCTCAACAACTGAGAAACTCATCTGTGAGTAGAAGTTTGATTTGAATACTTAATTCAGATTGTGGCAAATTTAGCCATAAAGAGAGCTGGATGTTTAAAGAAAATAGTAGGTGATTCCTGTTAGTTTATATAATTCTATAATGTTGGGCTTTCATGCTTGTTTTCTTCTAGTTGTCTTGGTGCTTTTTTTTTTTTTTTTTTTAAATTGGTCTTCGTTCTTTTCAAGCATCTGGGTGTCAGGTATTTTAAAGTAGGGGCAAAATCTATCTTTGTTTTGGAGCCCTGCTCTTTGTCCTAATTTTCAGCATTCAAAACCAAAATTGGCTAAAATCACTGGATCCTTGAGCAAAACTGTCAAAACTGATGTGATTGATTTTTGCTCTGTATTTCTCATCCTTTTTCTTAGCTATAATTACATGTAGGTGTTTTCATTCATGATCCAAGGTGTTCTATAATTTGAAGAATGTATGATTGTGCTACAATTGCTCCATGATTCTTAGAGATTGATTAACTTTTCAGTTGATATTTATGCCATTCTCTTTGGTATCCTGAAGTTGCATTTTCTTTTCCCTTCAACACAGAACAACTAAACAGCACAGTGAAGACCTCCAAATAGTTTGACAGTTAATTTTTCTCTTTATCTCTGATACTTTCAGTATAAATTCAGTAATTGTATAAAATAGATTTATGGAACTTGTATTTGTTTTTTGACTGCTCATGCTTCTTAAGAGGGTTTTTTTAACTGAACACTTAAATGAACTTGTCTGCTGTCTTTTGAAAAGCAGGGGGAAATCCTATGATAGTTTGGGCTCATATTAATCAGAGCAAGAAGAATTTGAAACTTAGAAGACTTTATTTTCAAATTTGTGTAGGTGTCGAGGCATAGAAGGGCACCATACTGGCAACTAAGATCTCAATGTGATTTAGAAAATTAAATTGGTTAGATAATTATTGTATACTTGTTTTTATTCACAGGTGTATTATAGACCGTGTCCATTATATGGACATATGAGGATGTCATGGTGAAGCAAGCGTGGGTTTGGGTAGCATTATCTGTTGCACAGGTCCTGTCTGCATGTGTGTGGTTTTGCCATGTGACATGTGAAATGTCTAAAGACCTTTTTTTTCCTGAATATTTTAAGGAAGTCTTTAACCCAGATTAGTTTTGATGGTGAACTTTGCCACTCTAGAGCTTGTGTAAGCAGTCTTTTGCAGTGTAATACAGGAAACTGGTTGCTAAGAGTCTTAGACCAATTCAGCTAGATAGTTGAAACAGTCCATTAGTGACATTTGAGACACAGTTTTCTCATCTCTCATCATCCTCACTTCTCTTCAGGATTTGCTACCATATAGTGCAGTGAAAGAGAGGACTTGCCTAAGATCAGAGGGACATAGAGTATTGAAATGTAACATGCTGACAGGAAATGATGAAATAATTGTTATGTATAACATTGAAGCACACTCACAGTAAGCTCCTTTATCCAAACTAACTACAGAATTATGAATGGAAGTTAAAGCAGGGTGACAAAACACTCTGTCCAGTGTTAGGTCATACAGACGAATAAGTCAGTATTTGTGATGCTTTTTCTTGCCACAGATGTAGTACATTTTATTATTCTTCAATGGAAGCCAAAATAGGTATCATCTTAAACAAAGCTATAGTATAATTAAATTGGAATAAAAGGGTTATTTTATCTACATGATGCTTTGTCGTGAAAGAAAGCAGTTTTGAATCACAGGTGGCATGTTCCCAAATATATTGAACCAAGAGATCTTGACAGCAGAACAATGTTGTTTATGAAAACACAAAATCAAGGGAGGTGTGATTAATTATGCCTGTTCTTGGAAGATGTCAGAATTGATTAGCAGATAAATGGCTGAATGATTCACCTCCTGCAGGTCAAAGTGATTGCACAAAGCTGAAATTAACATACTTAATACAGGGGTTGCCTCAGCAGTTATCCCAGTGCAGAAGAAAGCATGGGAAGGTGATATCAACTACTAGCAACCCCTCCAGCTTGACTTGTGCTAGCTTTTGATTTCATGGGAGATCAGGGTTCAAGGAGCATTACACCAATCATTCTTCATGCAAGAAGATACAGATTTTTTTTTTTTTAATTTCAGGAATAAATGTATTTTGGTAACTTCTTGTACGTCTTTGGTATTCTTTCTAGCATAAGTCTTTTTCAGAAAGCTAGAAAGGAAATATTGCTTCAATTAAAAAGAAAATGTAGAAAAAACCCTGTTGAAATTAAAGAAGCTACAGAATATCTGGGAAGTTAAACTGCATATAGCATATCTGGAAAATACTCATTCTAGTGTATAGTAAATAGTATATAGTATGTGTATAGGAAATAATACATGAATGTATTGAATACTAAAAGTTTTGAAAAAAAAACCCAAACTTGGAGATATGAGAAGGTCTACAAAGCTTGTAGAAAAATCACGTATTGTACCAATCTCCTCCGAAACGTTATTTTAGTCAATTTCTTTAAGTATTATTAATATACATCAAAATGTCTGACCTATATCAGCCATGATACAGAAACAGAATTGGAAAAATACTGAAGTTATTTCTAGTTATTTCTACTAACTTTCTTTTTCACCTATACCTATAGAAATAAATATGAGTATGAATTGATTTCGGTGATATTCCCTGTCCTACCCACAACTAATATTCTTCAACACTCCATGTACATGACTTCTAGACTCCTGAAGAAGCTGTAAAAAGCTGTTTCTTGGTAAAATGCTGAAACACTTTGGTGTTGAACACCTTAAGAAAATGCAGAATGGCAGGTAATAACTTTATATTGAGCTCAGTGTTCTATAATAAAATATAAACCCATGTGTTTTGCCATGAAGATTTAGAGACACAACAAGCAAGTTCTCATCGAGATTAGATTAGCCTGTTGCTCTTGATGGAAAGCACTTTAGAGCCACAGGCCTGCTTTGGGCATCACCTGGAACTGTGTTTGTATGAAGAAGAGTGGAAAAAAAGGGAATATGTTAATAATGTACAGGAAAACAGAACTCTGATATTTTTGATTTTTAAATTAGTTGCATTAACAGTTTAGCAGTGCTCTTAGACTGCCAGAAGAAAGCATCTGCATACACAGATACACACTAGAAAGCCTTGGGTGAAAACAAGAAAAGTATAGCACTGTTAACCACTGGATTAAATTTAGGAGCTTTGACCTCAGAACAATTTAGTTCTGTGCTTTTGAAATAGGGTAAAAATTAAAAGGAATTGAAAATAAAATATTTAAAACAAAATAAGTACAAATGAGGCAAAATATATTTAAAAATTGCTTCTGATTGTCCACATGAAATCTTCTTTATAGGCTACTGGTAACTTCATTATGAACTGCAGTGGTAGAAGTTATTTTTCTTATAGACAAACAAGCATTCTCCTGCTGCATTAAAATAATCCCAAGGCACAACATTCCTGTGCCCTGACATTCCCTAGAGTACAGCTTTGTATTTTGCCATTTATCACTGAAGCAGTAACAAGACTATCTAACTGCTTTAATTTGCTGTGAAGAAGAAGATTTAAAGCTACTAAAAATACGTGTTGTGGAATTTTGTCTCTTGACTGTGCTTTAGGATTCCTGTATGTTGTAGTGCTGTTATTTTTCTGTGAAGGGTGTAAGAATATCAATAGGAACATACTTGGTGAGCATATAACCCTCTTCATTAAACAGCCATGCTGTGGACCATTCTGCCTAATTTTCCTTTCTATCAAGATAGTGAGCTAGGTGTTTGCACATCATTACTCTACAGAAGTCCAACACATTCGTAGTTGTCAGACACAGAGGCAATAGAAATGTCATCCAGTAACTAAACATCAAGCTTACTTTTTCAATTCTCCTAAAAGAAAACACTTGCAGAGATTTCAGGGGAATAGAGAACATTTAAGGACATCACAATAAAGACACAGTCAACAGTTCAACCAGCTCAATAATCAGCTCAGTAGTAGCATTTCAAGAGGTTTATCATTATTATTATTATTATTTTATTTTACACTTGGCAGAATTGCTTGGTGGGGGGTGTTTCATTTTGGGGTGTTTTTTTGGTCTGTTTTTCCTATTTATTTGGTACATACAGGTCTCCACCCTGGTCCTTACAGCTTTGCACATCTTTTACAATTCGCTTTTCATCTTCAATGAACATTTATCAGAGCAACACTGAAATCCAAAAAGTATGCTGAAGGGACAAATCCCTAGAGCTGCCTTCATCAGAACGACAGCCCAGCAGAAACCTGTACTGTAAATTAGTCTGTTTCTTCTCAGGAGCCAATCAAGCACTGATTCTAAGGACTTAAAATTAAGTGAAAAAACACACAACCCATTTTCAAAGAAGTGAAACTAAAATGCAGTAGATATCTTGCACCTTATTTTGTCTTGATGCATATGCTGTTACTTCTAATCAGGTCTGCTGATTTACTTGCTGCTGCAGTAAGTGTTTCTGATTCATGAGCACCAACAGCCATAAAGCACAGGAAGCATTCAGAGCTGATTCTACCAGTATATGCTGATTCACAAAAGGGTCTGATGACTCCTTTTCTTATGACATCTTGCTACAGGTACAGACTCTTTCTGTCACTTTCCCCTCTCAATCTAAGTAACCTTCAGCCATCATTCAGAAATCAAGGTTTCTTCTTAGTGTTAATAGCTAAAGTGCATTTCCACTTCAGTAGCAGTGACATCCTTAGTGGCTCTTATTTATCATCTAACATCAAGGTTGCAGTCAGGCTTTACCACAAATTCTATGGGAAGGCAAATTCTTCTCAATGGAAAAAAGTCTGGAAGAAATGTTTCAGATTGGAGGTTTTCTTGTGGGTTTTTTGTTGTTGTTGTTTACTTGGTTGGTTTGGGGATTTTTTTTTGTGTCCCGCCACACCCCCCCCATTCCCCATGGTTGTACCCTTTTGTCTCTGGGAACTGCAACGGTTGAGTACATTTTAATATTCAAGCTCTCATTTGCCTCTTAAACCTGACAAAATGGCTACATGTCTAATTTTATGTGTCTTTTGAACCCAAGTATGTAAAATAAACAAGTTATGAAAGCCAGAAATCTTATATAGTAACTTTGCAATAAAGCTAAAAATATAGTTAAAGAGATGTCTCTCATTTTATAATTAAATTCTATTTATCTGAATCACTTAAGCCAACTTTGGAGGAAATCTATATGTATGCACACATATAAATTGTGCCCAACAATATGAATTACTCTTGCCACATTTTTTTTACAGATATGACACCTGCAATGTGGTACACTATTGAGTCTTACTCAGCACTGAGTTATTAATTTTCAAAATTCTTGCTTTTAAAGAAGGTGCTTCCAGAAGAAGCAGTTCCCATCAGTAAGAGACATGGGAACCTAAACTCTACATAGCATCTTTTCTTTACTAATGAGATAACAGGTAGCTAAACAGAAACTCAAGCACAAAGATGACAAAGGCAAGAATTATTAGAGAGGTGGGGTTTTTTGGTGGTGGTCATTTTTCTGTTTGCCTGATATTGTTGGAGTCATTTTCCTTTGCAGTTTTGTTAACCGTGCTTCCTGTAAATTGCTTTTCAGCATGAACATTTACAATTTTTTGGTAAGACAGTTGCAAAATTCGATAGCTATACCTTCTCTGCAGAATACAGACCTGGTGGCTGCAGTTATACCTTGCTTAGGTTTTAAATAACAGTTGGGAAAGTAAAGTGCCTGCTTGGGAAATTACCTGAAACACTGGGCCTTTGCTTTGTCAGTCTCCTGCAGTGAACACTGCAGAACAGCAGCACGTTGCAAAATGCAGATAATGCAAAAAGCAAATGCACTTTGTACTATTCTGCTCTAATCATATTAAGATCAAATAGCAGAGGAAAAGAGCAATGTAGATGGCGTTATACCAGATGTTTTTTATCAACTACTGAAAGACTGTAACTTTACAATGTATCTCCTATCAATTTAATAAAAGAAATACTTCTTTGCTGTCTAGATATAAAAGATTTTTAGTGCTCCAAACTAATATTTAAATTTTCTCAGTACCACAATTCTCCAGAGTATGAATAGAAAGAAAATATAATTCTTTCATCATCACTTTGATGCCTTTCAGAATCGTTAATGAACTTGATGTCATTCCATCAAGTCAACAAGATCCTCTAAGTCCAGATGTTAAGCTCAGCTGAGTGCTGGGACTAGCAAGCATTGTACACAGAGACCTTTCTGCTGTGAGCTGTTTAGCTAAAATGCTGCTAATAGCTTTTCCAGGAGACGGTGAGTGTCTGGGAGGTTAAACCTGCTCTAAGCTCAATAGCTGTGTTTCTGCAGACAAATCACACCATACTGCCACTTGTAACTTGATGTCAAAAGAGGTACGTTCAAAGCTAAATATGGCCAAATTAATTAGTGTGTTGCACTGTTTTTCCACACCGCATCCTTGAAATGCCTTCATCAGATAGTAGCAGGTGGAGAATGGCAGCCAGCAGGACTAAGAAACGGATTTGGAAGACAATCAGGAGCAAGAAACTGGCTGGAAGTTTCAGCTTCAAAAAAAGTGCTCTTAGATCCACACATATCTGAGTGTGTTTCACTCACCATTTGCTTTGGGGATCCAGCTGGAAGGGGAAAGGAGACAGTGTTCTTGCACCTACTCTTTGATGGCTTTCTGTGTAGACAATGAACAGAGAAAGGCAGTTTAGCGTGCTGCTAAGAAATGGCTCCAAATCATTGAAACCATTTGGATCTGTCAAAAGCTTGACATATCTCTGCTGCATCTTGTGTCTGAATTTCAGGTGATAGCACTATGCTCTGAAGTCTTTACACAGCTGTAGCCAGTCTGTCATTTGGAAATTTTCTTGTAATTTTAAACTTATAGGGCAGAGAGGCATCAAACAAGACTTCAGGTGAATAGAAGGAGTGAGCACAATGCACCTACCGGCATAAGGCAATTCCCAAAATTTCAGTGACATTTGAAATAGTGATTTTAGGTACCATCATGTCACATTTAAGGTCTTCCTTCACAGTATATGTACCCAAAGAAGCTAGCAAAGTCATTGGAGAAGCCTCATTAAATTAAAAACAAACAAAAAAGGAAAGTTGAAACCCCTTTCAGCAGGGTTATGTAACATCACCACTGGAGATGAACAATAATTAGAGCAACAGAAAACTGACAGATTAATGTGACAGTACACTGGAAAGGAAGGAGGCAATTCAGTTGGATCACTGACTCAGTGTTTAGTACCTCAAGTCCCTTATCAATTAAACCAGTGTGTAAACTTCTGCTGCATTTGGCATCAGGAGGAAATTTCACAGCAATATTTTTAGTAGCAAGAAAAAGCTGGACCAGCACTGGCCCTTAGCAGCAACACAGAAACCACAAGACAAGTTTTTTCAGTGGTATTGCCAAGAACCTGTTGCTAGCAAAACAGCAGAATAATTCAAAAGCTCTCAAGGTTTGGCTTTCAAGTCTGACTCATCTTTGAGAATCCTGTTTAAGCTTGATCACCACATTACAGAGCTTTTTTATTAATAAAACTGTTATTTGTCCCTGTGCTTCTAAATGACATTATAGAAATGACAGCTATGGCAAATACAAAGGTTGTCCATAAGATCTGAAAATGCATCCTTTGTTGCATACATATCCTTTAGAGAGAAAAATATGACTCATTCCATTTTACTTCTCATTTTTTTCTGAGAAGAGAACCATGTCACTACAGTTCTCATCCAAAAAGCTTTTCCACGAATAACTTAGCTGAATTTGTATCAGGCAGCAAATTGTCTGGAAAACTCCAGTCCCCGTGACTTACAAAGGTTTGTGAGAGTGGATGAGGAGTTGCAGCTAGATGCGTATTGCTACCATTGGAAAGACTGAGATTTGGTGTGGAAGGAAAGGCCCTCTTTCTTACAGACAGGTCCTTTTCACCTACATTTTTTCACATTAGTGAAGCCAAGAAATAGCAACACTAAACCTTTCATAATCTCACTGCTGCCCATAGCCTGTGATATTATCATGCAACCCTTGGTAAACATTCTCACTCCATTTTTTAAAACTCAGATACCTCAGATAACAGTGTTACACAGTGATATTGATAAACAAGTATTTAACTGGAATGTCTTTACCTAAGCAATGCTCAAAAATGTGAAAACTGCATTGATAAACTCCCTGCCAGTCATATTTACCAATCTCCAGATTTTATTTTGGGTATCAGAATGTTTATTGTTTTCCTTAATTATCTAGTGGTACAACACCTGGGAGCACAAGGACAACTTCTTTTTCCCTTAAATAATAACAAGTAATTTAATTCATTTGCAGACAATTCTATCAGCTAGTTGAAGATCATCACCAAAGTGTGCACTATGGAGATAGAGAAAACAAGGAAAACACTTTCAAAACATTTTGTTCTTTCAAAATAAACCTTTCAAAGGAGACACTGATTTGACTATTGAAAGTTTTCAGAGGCAATAATACACCACTTTATTTCCCCTTTATGTGCACACCCTGAGGCTCCTATGGACGTATCTATATTGGATAACAGGACTTTCTTCAGACCTCTAGGTTAAATAAAACCTGCTAGAAAGCTCAAATGTGCCAGCTAGGGTCTAGAGACACTTTGGGCCAAATTGAAAACAAAGCTTGTTCTCAATGTTGAGAATGGGATTTTAACTCAATCTCACAGAAATCAACATTCCTGATTTCTGAGCCAAAAGTGGAACCCGCTTAAACATTGCTGCTCCACACACTCCAGAGCTCCCTATGCTAGGCTCAAAGCCTGTGCAGCCATAGCAAAGGATAAAGTTGTGTTTGCAATGAGTCCCAGGTAGAGACAGAGCTTCACCTAGTTGGAATGAAAGAATCATTCACTGGTCCATCTTATCTGGGGCATCCAAACAAGCATTTGGGCCTCTATTTTCCCTGCTAGTTCACAACACTTGCTCTTTTTTTGGAAGACAGAGATATATGTGTTCTTATATCTAAAACTCCTATTGCACAAATAAAATTGATGTAAAGCAAATACTCAACTAAACACTACTGAATATATTCCATGCTGTTTCTCCCACACCTATGAAAGGATTCATGGTCTTTGATCATTTTTTTCTGCAGTACTTCACTGGTTTAGGTACAGAACATGAGTTTACAGTAATTTAAAGCAACACCATTTAAAACAGTGCAGATTATACCTATAGAAAGGTTTATTTTTGTTTAAAATTGTATTATTTAAATTTAATTCCTAGGCAACTTATGCTGAACCGAAAAAAATCAATTTAAAATGATGAATTTTCAAGCTCCACTGCTTTAGTGAAATTGTTTGAAATCATATGTCAAATTGATCACTACTCTTTTTTACACAAATAAATGCTCAAGCTAGATTTTCATGTGCCCTCCATCCAGCATGGATAATTTAGCTTGATACGTGAAGCACTGGCATTAGTTGCTGCCAGCAATTTACAAGAGAATGCTCACTTTTTGTGTGTGCAAATGTCTACTTAAAGTGGAGCTCCATCCCTTTCACCATCTGTGATCAGATTCAAAAGTCAGAGTCTGTCCTTGCTTACACCATAGGGACTTTTAAATCTGGTATATAGAAGTCACAAAGCACAATAAAAATGATCACAAAAGTAATAATCAGAGCTATTCTATTCATTAGAGTGAAAGATCTGTATATGAGCTAGCTGTGTCATTTTGGCAGAACAAAGCAGGGTAATTTGTTCTCCTTCTTGGGGGCCTCTAAGTAAAGAAGGAAATGAAGCTGGGGAAGGGTCTGGAGAGTAAGTCATATGAGTGGCTGAGGGAGCTTGGCTTGTTTAACCTGGAAAAAAATGTAGGCTTAGGGATGACATAATCAGTCTGTACAGCTACCTGAAAGGAGACTGATTGCAGGAAGGTAGGTAATGGCCTCCTCCAGGCAACTAGTAACAGAACAAGAGGAAATGGGCTTAAGCTGTGCCAGGAGAGGTTCAGATTGGAAATCGGGGAATTTCTTCACTGAAAGGGTTGTTAAACATTGGAGTGGACTGTCCAGGGCAGTGGCAGACTCACCATCCCCAGAACTCTTTAAAATGTTGCTAATGCATGGACATGACACATGGCACTATGGTTTAGTGTACATGGTGGTGTTCAGTCAAAGGTTGGACTCAATGATCTTGGAGAGCTTTTCCAACCTTAATGATTCCATGATTTTGTGATTCTAAAATCCTTTTATTGTGTGTATTTGAAACCACCACTGGATCAAACCTTGTATAAGTTGATTGAATGATTTGTGTGCATTGCAAATGTTTTCTCAGTCTCACTTGTAACACTAAGAGAAAATACTAATATTTTCGCATTTCTGTAGAAATGTTTAAGTTGTATGGAGCCTCTTGAGATCCTGTAGTCCAACTACCCTGCTCAAGAAGGATCAGATAGATCCAACAGTCCTGGAGCTTGTTCAGCCACATTCTGAATATCTTCAGGGCTGGCAACTCCACAACTTATCTGGACAGACTATTCCAGTGTTTGACTGTCTTCACAGGCAAAATTAAATTTATTGTGTTCAGATGCAATTTCTTGTGTTTGTTTTCTGTAGTCTTATCAGTGGGCAACACCAAAAAATGTCTGGCTTCCTCACCTTCCTACCCCCTCACATCAAGTGTTTGTATACCTTGAGAAGGTCTCTCCTGAGCTTTCTCTTTTCCAGACTCAAAAGCCCCACCCCTCCTGTTTATTTAAATGCTTCCTATCCCCTATCCTGGTCCTCCTCCACCAAGGGTAAGTCTTGGTCCAAAACTTCCCTCTGGCCAAAGGGGTGTGGCCAGGATCCCTAAAGTTCAGTTTTAATGGTAAAGACCTTTTATAACTGGGAGGAAATTTTTCTTAGGTTAGGTTGATCAAGGCAGAAATATGTCTGGGATCCTCCCTCTGACATTGCTGGAAACCACTTACATGGTTCAGGAACTAGATTAACTAGTTTAACTACAGTTTAACAGGACCTTGCTATAGGCTTAGTTCATCAAAGATTAGAAAGAGGAAGATTCCTATTGGAGCTGTCACTGTCCAATATGGACTATACTTGAAACAGTTTATTCACCTTTTCAGACTTCAGTCCAGGGGCTGATAAATGCTTCCAGAACAGCCTGGGGTCCTGATTTGTAGATAGGCATAGCCACACGTACAAACAATTAAGGAAGGAGTAATGATCAATGCAGCTTGAATTATTAGTGGACAGTTTCCAAATACAGCCAGTTAATAAAATAGGGTCTAATTAAGTCATGCTCCCTGTGTCTTATCTCTGCCTGCATGCCTGATGCAATGGCCTTCATTCAAGTAACCTGTCTGGAAAGCACAAGTAGTATCTTGCCTCTACTGGAAAAAATTAAGTAGGAAAATGTGCTAGAGAAAACTACTGGGAATGTGGGGGGGTTTATGACTTCTGTGGAAAAAATGAACTGTGACATACTTTGTATTAAAACTTTTTGTGTATAGAACTGCTGAAGATATGTGAGACTTTGGGTTCCAGAATATATGAGGCTACAATTCAATTCCTATATGTTCCAACCAGTTTAAAATATAACCACCATCTCAATAAATGGTTTCAGTGGCTTTGCTAATGTAAGTTCATTTCTGAGGGAGTGTTCATTGAAGCAATATTCTCCTGAAGGTGGCATGAGAAACCTCTGGAGCTCTTTCTATCACCAGTGTCATTCAAAAGCAAAAAAAAAAAAAAAAATCCAAGCAGTGGGTATTGCTTTTAGATGGAAGATGGAAATGCTGAAATAAATAAAGACTTTGGTAGGTAGAGCCTAGTCTCCCATGTAATTACTGTGAATTTTATGTATTATCTAATAGTAAGAATTGTTTAATTTATATATGGCTGTGGGATAAGTTTTGAGATTTTTGACAGTAGTAATAAAATTTATCTTTGGTGTTTCAATATTTCTGCTAGAAAAAAGAATATGAGCCTATTTTTTCAGATCTTTTCTTTCCCAGCCATCCAGAAAAATAAAATCTATCCATAAACTCTTCTCTTGCATTTCTTCTCTTTACTTGGGTCTTTGTTGTAACTTTTTTTTAAATGGAGTGCAGGCATAGATTTACCAACCAGGAAGAGGGAAGATATAAAAATGGGGGTCTGTCCACTGACAGTGCATGATCTCCTCTCTACTCCTGTATTCAAAACATCACCATTGGAGAAGTATTCAAGAGACTTTGCTGTAATTTTTCCAAAGCACCACATTTTTTTATTTTTTTTTTAATGATTATCCTTTATTTCCATTTGTTCTACTTCATCCATAGTTAAAACGCTGTCAAAACTCCTGGAAGAGGAGGGATACCTTTTGTCTTCAGAAGGTATATGTTTTGTGCATAAGGTAGGTGATTGAAGAATGTTTTTTCAACCTTTGATTATCAAAAGGTATGGAGAATATGAGATTGTGGAGAATATTAAAATATGTATTAATGTTAAGCTCTACTTGCCTCTCTTTTAATTAATCAGAAGGGATTATATTTGTCTAGCTCTGAAATGAGATGGTGAATGTTGCACAAGCACTTCAGCAGTCAGTATCAATGTAGTTTTAGGACTTCCCATTAATAACTCTGTGCATAGTTCCAGGGCTTTCCATGAAACAGTTAAATCTTTTCTTTTTCTTTTTTTTTTCCCTTTAACTGTTTTGCTATGACTTCCATAATGTGCCACAGAGCTGTATGAAAATATCTGTACAATTTCCACAACAATAAATTTATGTTTTAAATATCTTATCTGAGGACAAATTTTGACTTCTTACATTCTTTAGGATGTGATTATAGGAACCTCTACCACATACTTATCCCAAGAGTTTGCAAAGCTCTGTGTTTATCTTGTTACCTTACAACAGACATTCTCTATTGTACCATCATTTAATATCATGTTTGGAGGCTCTGCTATTCCACTTTTTTCTTCACTAATTAAAAAAATCCCTTTACTAGTGGTCTTTCTCTCAATCTTTGTCTTATGAGTGGTGTGTCACTCCATCCATGACACCTACCCAGTTTGAGTCCATTTAACTTGAATGTAGTCAAGTGGCTTTTCCACAATTGTATTTGTACCCCACTGATGCATATAAAAGGATTGAGAATTATACTTTCAGTTGATTTTTTTCTTGACAAGCATTTCTAAATTACCACTTGGCCTGTTTTTAATCAGATCTGAATTTCTGTCAGGCTGAGAAGCATTCTGTGTTTAATGAAGCAAATTTTTGATTAAGGCATTTGATATCATTAAAATTATTTTGGCCCTTATTTTCCATTCTTTTTACCTCTGTTAGAGAATTAAGCTGATTTGGAATGATGAGGCCAACAGGCATATTGGTAGCAGGCTTGCTCTTTATTGTGCTCTATGTACAGCCTTCCTTACAATGCAATATACTGTTTATTTACACTAGTGCAATTCTTTCTTCTAGGGCATAAAAAGAAGTGGTTCATATATTCCCTCAATGTCCTAACTGTCAAACTTTTCAAACTCAAAATAAATAAAAGCAAAAATAGAAAAAAAATGTGGTTTTATCGCAATCAGTTTCCACAAAATTGTACATCACCCTTTCTAATTGTTATGCAAAAGATAAAATGACTAGTTTGATATGCTGTATCTCAGTTAAGTGCAGGCTAGCTGCTTACTTATGAATGCCATGTCATTTTCGCTTTTTGTAGAGATTATTTCCACCTATCCTAACTTCACTCATCAGTTATATTGGGACTTTAAATGTAATTGAATATCATCCTAAATTTAACTGGAAGTCCAGTTCCTAGTGCAGAAAACTGTAAAGTATCATCCATTTTATAGATTTATCAAAAACTTCTCGATATTAAAAGATCAAAAATTGAAAAAGCAACCCCTCCAAAACCCCTAGTCTATTGCTATTTTTGCTATTCAACTTCCAGTTCAATAGTTTTAAATATACACTGGGTATAAGGCAAAGTTATGCTCCTTCACTCTTTTATTTCATGTTCTTCTTTAGTCAGACAGCTCCTTTTTTGTAGCAGTGATTACCTCCAGCTGTATGCTCAGACAGCAGCACTGTTCTACACTTACTTAGACTTTTATAAGGAGCTGTTATTTGCTCTTCATATCATAGTATCTCAGCATCTTTGTTCTGCTTTCTCTATGTTTGCTCTAGCATGTTTTCTGAGTACAGGTGGTAGGGAATTTATTCACCCTTCCACATGAGCTTTTTAGAATGACATTAAAAGTTCTCCATCTTCACAGTACCCTATCAACTGATACATTCTTGACTTGGTTTTTATCATTATACTATGCTGTTGAATCATAGTTATCCCATGATCACCTAATGACACTTCCTATTCTCTTTTCACACTTTCAACTAATAAATTACATTTCTGGGCAGAAATTCTCAGTCTCAAGTGCATGACCTTGCATCTTATTCTCTTAGATTGCATTGTTTAGAATATGGAGCTTTGAAGACAGTCTTTTCCTTATTTTGAATCTTCTGATCCTCTGCAATATGAAGGTTATCACTAAGCTTTTCCTCATTGCCAGACCTCATAAGGAGACTTCTACTCCTTGTCCTAGAATTCCACATTTAGTTGAATTTATAAGTAGCCTTAAGCTCTACTCAGGAGTTCTGTCGATCAATTCTATGTTCTCAGATTGTATATTTAAACATACTCATTTTTGTCTCCCTCCCATAAGTCCGTCTCTTCTCCATTTGATAGGATTTTATTAATCCCCACCCTCTTCAGCTGTACTAATAATATTTCTTACATGATATCCCATCAGATGATCTACAGTTATCCAGAGAGATTAGATCAATTGTTTCTCATCTGTCTGACAATTTATATTGCTCTTCATGTGAACAATAGTGAGATTTGTTTAAACAAATGTTCAAATAATAACAAATAATTGCATAATAATGCAAACCCCACCCCCAAACTAGAACACACAACTGTTCATTTCTTTCTACGTCTTTGATGAAAAAAACCCAAAAAAGGTTCTGTTGCCAGAATTCTTCATTCTTTAATTTGTTGAATACATTGGGATAGAGCTGAAAGGAGGAAAAAAAAAGTTTCCCTTTTGGGGTTTGTTTTAATGTCTGGAAAACTGCTATCAGTCTGACTTGGATCAAAATACAGAAATTTTCACT
This sequence comes from Dendrocincla fuliginosa, assembly GCA_035047845.1. Taxonomy (NCBI): domain Eukaryota; kingdom Metazoa; phylum Chordata; class Aves; order Passeriformes; family Dendrocolaptidae; genus Dendrocincla; species Dendrocincla fuliginosa. Next base: position 82,869,080 of record JAWWMO010000001.1, on the reverse strand, counting down.
TTTGCTTGGAAATAGTATGGGGTTTTGGTGTTAGGAACAGCCACCTGTCTGTCTGTCTTGTGGCTTCTGGAAGACCTGTAACCAGGGGTCATGGCACCCAGCAGGTGCTTTATTGAGGAACCACAGAGATGAGCTGGCAGGGCACCAAGAAAAGTTTCAAAGCTTGTCTGGTGGCAGATTTCCAACGGGATTTCAACACAATTAGACTAATTTAGCTAAAAATTTGCATTTGAGGACGTAAAAATTCCTCAAAGAAAAATTTCTCTGAATTTTCTGACCAGCTTTAATGTTAACTTTTCTTGCTATGGGAGAAAGCAGATAATCTCTGGGTGGGACACAGAGTACGAACTATTTACAGAGTTGGGACTTGCTCTAAACACACTTCTGGTATGCCCTGTTGGGGTCTTGAGGGCACTAAGGACCTATCTGTCCATGCCCACCTTCCTTGGAGTTTCACCCCATTCTGCCAACAACCCAGGACCCCATGCCAGACCCCCAGGGCCATCAGTCCCTGTGTCATTTGGTGCGGAATCAGGGCTAGGCTGCTCCCCACAGCCCTGTCCTGCCCAGCCATGGGGACACATGGCAGAAGATCTCCACTGCTTCCAGGTTAAGCTGATGCAAACTTGCCTGATTGATGCTTTGAGGAGACATGCTTTCAACCAGGCTGGGTTCTAGCCCTTTCTGTTATTGTGGGCATACTGAGATCTCCGAGCTGGCAGCAAGTCTTAGATGGTTAGTAAGGTCCATATTGATCACAACTCTCGCTGTAGACAAGAAGGAAACAGGTTTTAAGAAGCAAAGTGCATTGCCAGGATCACAAGAATAAGCCACTAGGTCCTCACAAAACTTAAATTTTCTCACAAATAGCAATCTTGCCAACACATTTTAGACTATAGCATGCTCTGGATTTATATGGTTTGATGTAAGTGAATTAATTTGATTTGGAAGTCTGGCCATAAGGCAAAATTGAGGGCATAAAGTACTTAAACTGTACCTCCTTTAATATTTTATATTTTGATAAACCTAAAAAATTGGCCTAGGATTTAAAATAAAATTATTCCTTATTTTTATCTGCTGTAAAGACTCAGTTGGCAATGAACTAGGATTATTGACTTCATGTAAATGTCTGGAATAAAGTCTACTTGTAAATTTAAGAAGAACTATAAAATATAATATTCGATGTTTAGAAAAACTTCATGCGCTGGAGTTGATCCAGCTATTTTATAAAAAAAATATTGTTTTCTTCAGTTCACATCACTTTCCCAGTTCAATTTAATGTGAGATCGAATTTATGAGCTGGAGCACTGGAATGAGGAGGAAGACAGAAATTGCAGAGTGTTGAAAAAGAGCCAGGATATAACGAGACAAGAATGTGAGTATTTAAGCTGGCATTACCTGCAGAAAAGACAAAAACTGGTGAATAACTAGATAGATTAAGGATAACTTTATTCCTCTTATGTTTACAGACCCTTATAAATGTGCTACCTATTTCTATTTGTCTTTAAACTAAGCTGGTGGTGACTCAAAAGTACATCTCTTACACAGAAGACAATCTGCTCCCTTTTTGTGGTAGTTCCTTTAGCTGGAGCTATAGAACATTCAACCCAGCTTGGAACTCCAAGCTTGGTAGTAACCCAAAAGTTCAGTTTTCAGTGATGCAGGAATCAGTTTGAGAATCTAAGAAACCAAGAGGAAGAAGTATCATTTCTCATATGTTCCATAAAATGTTACAGTTATTTAGGGAACACACATTAACAACAATTATAGCCCAGGAAGTAAAGTTTCTAAACTGCAAATTGCAAGCAAAACAGTATTCAGGGACTTCATGTCAGCTTCAAATCAAATTCACATTTCAGAATATTGATGTTTCCTTATGTGAAAATAATTTCAAATCCACAGTTACAGGAATATTTTTTATTCTACCTAATATACATGATATTTCAAGCTTACACTCCACGGCACAAACCAGTTATTAAGCCACAGTAGGGATGAAGAAAAGTGTACTGTCAGCAATTTATTTTTTACTTGGCATTGCTGGAAATTCTTGGTCCATTCTAAATCATCTGGTGCTAACCACAGCGAGACAGGGTACTGAGTAAAACAGTCTGATGGTCTGATCCAGCCTGGCAGTTTTAAAGTCACAAGCGGAGGTGGATAAATCCAATAGATAACAATGGCAATTACATACTTGTTAGTACAGCTTGACCTAGTTTTCCTTTGATTTATGCAGAAGGTGACAACTAAAGCTAATCTATGACAACTATTGTCAAAGCACAAGTATTGCAGAGTTCTAGAACCACATAAATATGTAAAGATATTTCTAAATATCTTTATAAGCTTCTATACACGTGTAAATTTTCTTTTGTCAAAAGTATGCCAAAGTATGGCAATGTTAACCACATTTGGGTTCTGTATATTGCCACAGAATACAGACTGCCTGTTTATTGCCCTTCCTGCCTTTCTAATGTATTTATAAACTCAAATAGCTGCTGTGCTGGGAGTTATACTGCATCTTAGAAATTGTGACTTTGAATGGACTAAAGTATGCTATTAATTTTTCTGCTATTCTTTTTCTAATACCTGGTTTGGGTTTTGTTGTTGTTTTCTTCACTCTAAAATATATTACTTTCATCTCCATTTGGTTTTCTTAGCTGAGAAAAGAAGTGAATGAAGACTCCAGGAGTAGTTTTCCCAGTATTACTTCCTGGAAGGACTGTGAAGTCTGAAATATTTCTTGAACCAACCTTACTGTGCTTTTATTCGGTCTTTTTGATCAGCTGGTGTGACCTGCAGAGATGCTATGTGATTCACTATCTTTTCACTCCTGAAAAATACGGAAGTCAATAATATTAAATAAACTTCTAGTGTTCACCTCCTGTAGACTTTGAGTGCTTCCTGTCTTCATGAAATATGTTTTTCCTAAAATACAAGCCCTTCTGGCTATAAACTGTGTTTGGTTTATGACTTAAAAAGCCCTGGATACATTTATTTGTCTTTAACAAAAAACAGCTTGGCAATGTGTTGGGTGGCTAACCCTGCAGTGCATGGGGAGAGGCAGGCACTGTCAACTGGGGTGCCCCAGTCCAGAGCACTGGGCACAGAGCTGCCCAAGCAGGCTGGTAGGGACTGCAGGGGAGGCAACTTGCCTTTTGCTCCTCTGTTGGCTTCAGTACCCAGCTGGGACTGAATAGAGAGATTTACATTACCCTGCAGTCCTTAACTTAGTCACTAGAGATCTTCTGAAAAACAGTGAGGCCATGTCTTTTTTCCATAAAACCTACCAGTGAAGATTATATTTGAGTGGGATCAGTTTACTTGTTTGTGGAAGTGGGAGGCCTGGGTTCAATGCCCTTTGCTTAGAGATGTGTATTTCACACTTAACTGAAGTTTCTTTAACCACCAGCTGTTCTGGTTTGACCTTCTTTTGAACTTCCTTCATTTCACAAAAAAAACCAATAAAAAATTCATTGCTTCAGGGACATGGATAAAGGAGGAATGCTGGAACACAGAGAAGCACCAAGGAACTCAGGGAGAAGAAAGCACAGCAGAACTGCCAAGTCAGAGTAATGAAAATTGGAACATTAAGGCTCTTGTCAACATTAGCATTTTAGTTTTGGGTGGCAGTGCAATACTGAGACAAATCCCTTGATTGTCTCTAACAGTGGTTTGGTTCATAAAGAAGTTTAGAGACACATAAATGAGACTCCTTTCAAGGACAATGACATGAGATACTCTGCTTCAGGTGCTCACCAAATGCAGTTGTCTCTAATGGGAAAATAACGGTCACAAGCAAAGACTGCTTTTTCCAGCAGATCAAAATCACATGTGGTGGGGTGCCTGGTGCAAGAAACTGACTAGCTTGAACTAAACCCCAAATTACATTTATTATAGATGTAGAATTCTCAGCAATTCCTTTGATCCTCTCTGCTCTTATTGTGCTGAAGTTTGGATGAGCAGAGAAATAAGTTCAGGTGATACTGGACCAAGAATATTTTCAAAATAAGAAGAAAGAATTCAGCCAGGAAAATGGATGCTGCCTAGACAGCCCTAATATTAGACTAATTTTAAAGCAATATGCAGAAAACATTTGTTGAGCTATTGAACTGAGAGGCAATGGGAAACAAGAAAAGTTTTAAGTACTGTTAACTCATTTCAATATTATTTTCTTTAATTCTGTTCGTTCTTGAACTAACAGCCCTGAATGCAAGATAACCCATATCTTTTCATTGAAGATATATAGGCTGCATGTGCGTGCTTACGTTCCAGATATTGAAAGTATGGCTAATAGAATTTCTGAATGCCTTCTGATCATTCATTTTGATATGTACAGTGTCATTTGGGGAAATTACACTAATGCGTTTTTAAAATGCCTGAATGGCCACTTGTAAATTATTCCTGTTGTTAAACGTAGTTCTGTATTCAAATTAAAAAAAAAAAATTAATAGGATATATTTCACTATTTTTCTTTGCAATTAATGTTTTACCTTTTTAGATACTCTGAAGAAAAAAAAAACCAGGCAATTTAAAATAACACAGAAAAATAGAACGTGGGTTAAATCCTATCAGTTGTTAAACAGAACTGGTTTTCAGTTACATTTAAATGAAAGTCCAACTGCTCACAAAAACAGTAGCATTAAAACTATTGTACTGCATTTTAGAACACTCTCAGACAGTGTAATCTAAAATTGCATCTTTAATCATCTGTTTTATCTCCTACTTCTGGCACAATTTCAGCAGTTAATAAGAGAAAAAATATATAAAGTAGAAACAATGCCTAGAAACCCATAGTTTCTTGGACATCTGGATTAATTATAATGGCATTGACACAATTCAAATCTGTCTCAGAGAATAGTTGACACATTTAGTTGATAAAGGCTTTGGAATAGAGGGTGTGTTCAGAAACTCCTATTTCCAGGATGACTAGTCTTGGCAGAATTTTGCAGAGCTTGGGTTAACAATATTTTCAGACAAAAACAAGGAGTTTAAAACAAGGAGAAGAACTGCCGAACTCCCTATTTGCTAGCAGTGCTTGACTCAGAAATACCTTGCTCCCAGAATGACATCCAAAACCTAAAGTTAGATAGATGCATGGGAGGAAGAAATATTAGAAGAGATCAAAAATGCAACTACAGAGCTGGGAAACCCTAAACCTGGCTGACAGAAAATGCTGGGAACATCTTGAAATTTTGTCACAGGGCAGAAATAAGCACTTGGCTCAAGGCAGCAGGCTGACATCTCTCTCTAAGCACAAGGCACATAAAATTATATATCCCAACATCTGTGTAACTTGACCTTTTATCTCCACGCAGTGGAGTGTGCAGACATGTGAGGGCAATGGAGCAGTTGCTCAGGCAGCATTAAATCTGAAGGTTAGTGCAGTGTGCATGGAAAGGCACAGGCTCCTTTTGGCTATGCTACGGATCTGAGCGTGCCACGTACAGCAAATTTCAAGATGATTCCATGGGTTGAAGCATTTCAGTCACAATATATGTGCAAAAACCATAAGCTGAAGTTTGCCCTGAAAATGTGCATATCTACAATTACAAGCAGGTTTTCACAATTAGTAAATGTAATATATCTTATAATCAACACTGACGTTTGGTATTCAGCTACTAGAAAATGCAAACTGCCAAACTCTTGACCAATTACTTTTAGGAAGGAACAACAAATAGTGTTAGCTCTTGGAGGAATGCAAATTAAATCTTAGGAGAGAAATTACTATTATCTAACCATGACACTAAGTAGGAAATGTAATGCATACTTAAATGTTATTTTAGAAATCTTTCATGTGTGGTCAAATCAGCTGCTAGTAAGTCACACAGCATCCAGAAATGAAGTGACAGATACTTTGGGTATAAAATAATATTCCAAACAGTTCAGATGCACATCGTATCACCCAATTTCGGTCTAATCTTCCATGACCTTAAAGAATATTGAAATAAATGGGAAAGTTTTCCTTCAGCCACAGCAGAAGAGTAAAACAACTTTTTTTTTCTTTTTTTTTTCCTATTAGTAATAAATTACGTTTTGCATCATGGTGACATTTGAAAACTGTATTTCTCTGTGTCAGATAAGAGTAGTTCCATTCAGAGAAGTCTCTTCTGTTCTGAAGATCTTACAATGTAAGCATACAAGCACAGCTGAGAGATAAAACAAAAGAGGGAGGGAAGGACAAGAAAAGAAGGGACACGGGAAACTAATATGCTACCATTCAACATCAGTCTGTTATAAAGAAATACATTCATATCTCTTGTATCTCTGGTTGGGCTAGGAAATAGTTGGTAGAGAAAGAAATTTTTAGGCAACAAGGCTACTGTTCAGTTTGCAAGAACCTGGCCGGGTTTCAGAATTCAAGACTCATCCTATTGTTTGTGTTTTTTTTCCTGTAGGATTTTCCTTCAAAAAATCTATAGTTGACTGAGAAATAAAATCTCGGCATGTTGTAAAAACTGGTTAGTTAGCTGATTTAGGTTAGTGTTCAGCAGTTTTTCTCTTAGAGAGAACATGTGGTTCGAATAAGTCACATACAGAACTAGCAGAAGAATTCGGGGTATTGTTAGTTAGGAATTTGCATTACAAGTGGGCTATTGATGAATGACAGGAGACAGAATGTGTTTCTTTTAAAGGTAATGTAATAATTGGTATGCATCGTGAAAATCTACAAGCTCAGTTTTGGAAGCAAAGAGGTCTGGACAATTTTTCTGCATGATTAGCTAAAATTAATCTTCGTATAGGAAACTTTAGTAGGTCATCCATTCTTATAAAATTCAATGCACTTTAGGTTGTGCTTACATAACGAAACTGTATAAACCAAACCACTTATATACATATATATACCTATATATAAAAACTTGTCTAAGGAAAATTTATATATATATATATTCCTTCAGATAAACTATTTCTTGAAAATGTCTTGCAGTTGTTTATACTTCTTAATCTGAAATAAGTGGGGATGATTTGGCTGTCTAAGAATACTACTTCTCACCTTCTTTGTTAATTACCCTGACTGCACAAGTGGTGGCCATGCTCGTATTTTCTAACTCATTTTGTTTCTGACCCTTTTTGCCTTAGTAATGTTCTTCTAATATAGATTTTGTATGTGCAATATATTTTATTATTTCTTCTTCCTTTCCTTAATATTTATTCAGCTGCACTCTGCAAACTGGCTTTGTATGCTTTTATGTCTTTAAATATTTGCTCTTATAGGAAGACTCCAACATGTACATTTCTGGTGATGATTCTGATGAGGTACCCCAGCCTTCAGGGCAAAGTTCTGTCAGCAGGTGCCCCATACAAAGCCGTGTTCAAGCTTGCAGGTTATCTTCACAATAGTGTAATTCGCTGGAATGATTCAGCATGCAGTGGGGGAAATACTGGCATAGGGCCCAGAGAACTTAAGCACTTCTTTTTCTTCTGAACTAATATTTACAAGTTAAATACCACATGCTTTGTAATATAAGTAAAAAGTTAACATGAGGGTCAATTTTCTTCATTAAAAGAAGAAACAACAAAAGCTGACTTCTCACCACCAAAAGTTCAATTTGTTATTAAACTTGTGATTACAAAAGTAAAGATGTTTAACATCAATTTTAAGGTAGCTAGATTTTCTTGCAGGTCTCTCTTTTCACTCTATTTTTTAGTTACAAAACAAGAAATAAACCTGACATTATTCACTCTTCTGATTTATGCAATGATTATTCACAGTGGTCATCCATTAAACAAAGACCTCTTTATGTGCTTGCGGCAACACATGTACTATATAAAATCACCATGTATTGCATATACATCATAAATTGTTTTCACTCACAATGAAAAGTTATTGAAATATTGAAAAAAAACCCCCACATTGTTAATCCATTTGGTATTTAAAATCCTTTATAGTTGCAACATGGTTTGTAAAATAGACTATTAATTAAAAAACTATAATTAGAGACTTTGAATTTCAAACAGAATTTTAATGAGAATGCTATATATCCTCTTTCCAAAGTTCCTTATTACAAGTTCATGTTTATACTAGAAGGAATTGTAAAATTTTAGTAAAAAGAAAAAAAAAACACAAAAATCGTCTGTTTTAAAAATCAATATGCCAAACAAGATTTTAGTCAAAATGAAGCAACTTTTCTTTAGCCAATATTTTTTTAAATTTCTGCAAGTTTTCTCAAGGAACAGGTATGACCTTCTAAAGTTTACAGCAGAGATCACAAATTGTTGTCATCTCTGTATGCTGGTCCTTAGGATAATTGCAGTCCTGCATTCAAAAGTGAATTCTGTAAACAATCTTTGCTGGAAAGCATTTTTAAATGATCATCCAGCAGTTAAGTGTATCAATCATCAATCTACTTTTTGACAGTGTTCTTCCTGGTAAAATCAATATTAAATCATACAGGTAGTACACAGTTTGAGAGATTTTCACTTCATACCAACTGTCTGGAGTTATTGCCAGGAAACAGCTGGGGTGCTTCGCTGTGTAGACAGGGAGGTGGGATACGGGAGCTGGAGGCAATGGTGGGGAGGCAGGCTGGGCCAGTGAAATCATCAGTCACAGAATAAAGGACCTTCAAAGGCTGTCTAGTCCAGCCCCCCTGCAATAAGTAGGGACACATTCAATTAGCTCAGTTTGCTCAGACCCTCATCCAACCTGACCTCGAATGTTTTCAGGGAGGGAGCAGATGCTCTTCACCACCTCTCTGGGCAACCTGTTCCAGTGTTTTACCATTCTCATTGTAAAAAACTTTGGCCTTAAATCTAGTATAAGTCAACTCTCTTTCAGTTTAAAACCATTACTGCTTGTCCTATTGCAACAGATCTTGCTTTAGCACTGTAGAAACATGTAGAAAGTTGTTGTAGCTACATGATATGACCTACCTCATTTTTGTTTCAACATCAGCCACACACCAGTCACCTCAGTGAGAAGCTGAATTCAAGCTAACATTCCCATGGTGGTATTGAAGGCAAAGTAATGTCCTGCTGTGGTGTCAGGCATGTGCAGGATTCATCTCCCAAATATCATGCTTCAGGAACTATAGGCAAAGGAAGACCAGAACAGAGAGTGTCAGTCCAATTTAAGTGTAAGGGCATTCACCCTGCCGAAGGGTTAGCACCTGTCACATAGCTTTGGGACACTTATGGTTGAAGAAACAGTTATGCACACTTCCCTTTTACTTCAAAATTCTCTTATACTTAAAAGATCCATATACTTAAAAGATAATAAAAGAGCAGCACAACATGAATGAAAAAACAGTAGATAATCACTGGATTAAAAATTTGGACCAATGGGACAAAATATTTGAAACTTGTTGATAAAAATCGCCATTGACAAAATAATTTACTATAAAAGGGGGACATTGATGATAAATGTTATCAAAATGAAATGTTTCAAACAATTCTGAATAGGATATTCCCAGTAGGTTAAATACAAATTATTTATCATGAGCCTTCATTTAGTAGACAAGATCTTTCACTGGTTCATTTGAAAAGGGTCATTTAAAGACAGTAGATGTATGCTTGGAAAGGACAGATAAGAACCTGATCCATTGTCTTTCTTTTTTTTTTTTTTTCCCCATTGTATGTGTTCAGGAGACTGATCCAGATAAAGATATCCACACAATATAGTAATAGATAGATTTGCTCTTTATAGCTAGTAACTTATCATTACAGAGTGTCTGTATTGAAGATTCTTGGATTAATCATGTTTGCAGGTGTCTTTCATGAGACAGTTTAAATATCTTAAAAATTTTATGTGTTTGCAAAAACTATATGAACATATATTTATGAAATATATTTATAGCAGTTTCTCTAAAAAGCTTTTTTCAAGTTCAAAATTTTCACTGAAACCATATTTTGCATGGAGAGCAAATTATGAATAAGAATTCTCTTTGAACAGTTGTGGAGAAACAAATGAAACATCTTATACACTTTTCTCTGTGCTTTCAAATATTCAAAAGTAAAGAATTTGCAGATGGTTTTGAAGAAGGTGGGAGGGAAGAAATCAGATATTTATCTCATTTAGAAATAAAATTGCGCCATAATGGTGAGATTTTAATGATGGATTTTGTTTTGAAATACAACAGAAATAAATATTACTCAGTGCATGAGAAACCCTAGGTTTCAGGAAATTTGATGTGAGACAGTTTGAAATAAACAGCCAAGATAAATAGCTGCTGCCTGAGAATGAACTAAATATTTATCACAATGCTTGTCCTGGGGGAGATTAGGCTGCCATAACCACAAGAACAGAAGCATATCACTCAGTGGCATGACATGTGATTTATTTACACAGAATATGGGATAATGGCTTCTATGCTCACATCCCAATTCTAAGATGCCTGTTCCTTGATACAGTCATGCCAAAACAAGTCACAGGTTTCTCCTTGACTTTCGTGCAGCTCAGACACCATGGTGAACCTGAGCAAAGAGAATCCACACCAACCGAGTCCTGACACTTCAAGCTCAGACTGAGACAAGGTGCCAGACTGATGCGAGGTTCCAGCACGGATTGAGAAGGGGCAGGTCCCAACTGACCAATCTGATCTCCTTTTATGATCAGGTGATCCACCTCGTGGATGATGGGAAGGCTGTGGATGTAGTCTACCTGGTCTTCAGCAAAACCTTTGACACCATCTCCCATAGCACACTCCTGGAAAAGCTGGCAGCCCACAGCTTGAACAGGTATAATCTTGGCTGGGTTAGGAACTGGTTGGATGGCTGGGCCCAGAGGGTGGTGATGAACTGGGCTGCATCCAGCTGGCAGCTGGGCAGTAGTGGTGTTCTCCAGCGATCAGTGTTGGGCCCTGTCCCGGTTAATTGATGATCTGAAGGAGGGGATTGAGTCTACCACGAGCAAACTGGTGAGGTTGCACCTTGAGTCCTGTGTCCCGTTCTGGGTCTCTCAGAGGAAGCACACTGAGGTGCTGGACCATGTCCAGAGAAGGGCAACGAGGCTGGTAAAGGGTCTGGAGCAGAAGTCCTATGACGAGCGGCTGAGGGAGCTGGGGTTGTTTCAGTCTGGAGAAGAGGAGGCTTAGGAGAAACGATATCACTCTCTGCATCTACCTAAAAGGAGGTTGTAGCCAGGTAGGCGTTGGTCTCTTCTCTCAGGCAACTATCAGTCTTAAGCTCTGCCAGGGGAGGTTTACTTTAGATATGAGGAAAAAATTCTTTGCAGAGCAGGTAATCAGGAATGGGAATGGGCTGCCCAGGGACGTGGTGGAATCACTGTCCTTGGAGGTATTTAAGAGAAGACTGGATGTGGTACTTAGTGCCTTAGTCAGGTAGACAAGTAGTGTTAGGTCAAAGGTTGGACTTGACGATCTCAGAGGTCTTTTCCAGCCTATCTGATTCTGATTCTGATAGCCACATACTAAGTTACCCCTGAATGAGAGCTGTTTGCTGATGTCTGCGATTTTGCCCATATCTATCACCAATCACAATTCATTACCTGTGCTACCATCACTTTCCACCCTCCTGTCCCAAACCAGGTACAGAGATATCAAGCTGCTAATAACTCATCTTTTTCTTATTTCTTTCCTGCATGCACCTAAAACACTAGAGCAGAACAGATCAGGCTGTGTCTCATTTAGCAGTGCTCTTGGCTGGGCATCCCCAAGACATTTATCTGTGCATCTTTGTTCCCTGAGCAGACACCAGCACCACCTCACCAGTGAAGTCTTGGCAGCTGTGGTCAAGGTCCCACCTACCTCAGCTATGCTTTCAGATAGGCTTTATCCTCAATGATGCAGTCATATTCCCAAGTTAAATACATGTTACCAGCATGGATTACTTCCGGAAGACAGAATTCCCTATCAGTCATGTGCATAATTTAAAAAGTTATTTAAAGAAAAGGCAAACCCTTGTCCCTTATAAAAAGAATGACAGTCTAGCAGGAGGTGTAAAGCTGCCTAGCAATTTTCCTGGTACTATTTTTGCGTTTCCTTTGAAATGGTTTCAGACAAATACGATCATATTTAGGTGTTTTGCAAATTTTAGTTTGGAGTAATGTATTATGAGAAGTGAATATATGGCTTTAAATCTTCAGACATAGGAAGAAACATTCTGATTTGTAGCATAGGTAGTCATTACATCTGCTAGATTTTCTGAGGAATTCTCTGGAAATAGTTTCAACTGCAGCTAGCCTGATACTTCATAATAAAACAAGAAGATTGATTTTACTGATCTGAAAACAGAAGGGTAATTATATTCTCATTTTCATGTTCATGATGTGCACAATTCTCCTATCAAACTTTAATGGGTGTTGCAAGTGTAAAAACATATGCAAGAACATAGGGAAAACACCACAAAGCTGTTAGCTTTGAAATTCATTGTCAGATAGCAAGTATTATCGTTATAAATCTTAACTTTCACAGTCAGCGAGAGCTGCAGGCTAGACTAGAGAAAAAGAGAGGCATGGAACTGTAGCTGTGCATTAAAAGTAACACACTGCACATTGCTGAAATATGTATTGCAATTAAGTTAATATTGAACAGTGAATTTTATAACCTTTTTTGATTTTCTTTTCCTCAGGCAAAAATCAAGAGATTTCTAACTGCAGTATCCTTCACAAATCATTTTCTGTAGTGTCAAAAGAGGTGTATTAAACACTCTGAGAGAAAACACACTCTCTGATATGGTGGCAGCAGGGTGCATATGGTTTCATAACAACATTAAAAGCTCATCTTTCCTTCTCTCTCTTTCCAGGAGTTGCTGTGGGAAGGGTGACACAGAAGTGAGAGTGTACTCCCTGTGGTTGATTTTGAGAGAGCTGTGAAAAAAGACAGCATGGAGGAGTGCAGGGTGTACCAAGTAACATCTGTTCCTAAATGGATGCAATAACATTCAACCTGCTTAGCACAAACAGAAACATGTCAAGTTAAATAGTGCAGCAGTGGGACTCGTACAGCAAGTGGAAGTCATGAAAATAAGCAAGTGAACCACTAACAATTGTGACACCAGTCAACTCCTTAAATAAGCTGGTGTAATCCTGGTGACATGTCCATTTATTAAAAACACAGAGAAAATGTGAAATACCAACCATTTGACAAACTGCAGAAAAGAAGTATATGAAATTGTGATTTACAATACGTCTTTATAAGAAGAAGAAGACATATTTTACAATATGTCTTTATAAGACATATAGGAGGACAGATAAAGTTTTCTCTTGGTTTTTGACCCATCAAAATTTTGAAAGTGCAACTAGACAGTTAAAAACCCATGTAAATTAAAGGATGGTAAAGATTACAATCAAACAGAGAGCTGGACTGGAATTTGAAGGGGTAACCAGAGAGAAACTCTTTCCTGTGCTTTCACAGGATAATTTTTTCAGGGAGTGAGATGTTTGCTTTTATGATATCTGGTGCTTTCTTAAGACTGTAGTGATTTCCTCTCCCCCACACCCCCCAGATTCTTCTGGTACCTTGATTCAAGTTCAGCAAATGGTGTGCATACATTCTGATTATATATTAAAAAAAACTCTGAGCATAATGATGCACAGATGTTCATTCCTTTCTCAGAGGAATAACTGTGGCATTTAAAAAATAAAAACAAAAACAAAAACAAAACCAAATCCAAAACCAAACCAAAAAAAACCAAAAACCAAGTCTTAAAGCTATCTAATGAAGTCTCAGGGAGGGAGGGAATTGAAAAAGATCAAAGGAAAAATAGATGTTTCAAGATAAAAATTAAAGATAGCATGTGACACAAGTGAAAAGAAATACTGGGAGGTTGACTGAAATCAGATGTCACAGAAAAGTTATATTTACAGGTAACTTGATGAAATGCTCAAGATGACATCTGCAACTGTGATGATTTTAGCCCATAGCTTTGCTCTGCATCATGGCACCACCAGTATGCCCTCACCCATATTAGTGCTCCATGCTCAATCCTCCCTGCAGGAAACATCTCAAATGCATCTTCTGCTTCAGCCTTTAATTGCAAGTTTTCCTTTCCCCAAACCAAACTTTTCTAGAAAACAATAAAAATTATTATAGTGTCTTCTTGGAAGTACTACAAAGACTGTAACATGTTGGATAATTAATTTTTCTAACACCTGAAGAAAAACAGAGAAGGAGGACACAAAAAAGAAACACAAGTTCTTTTAAGAAAGGGTGAGACTGCCTCTATCAGAAATTAGATGAGGTTTCGGGAATTTTATACTTCCCTGAAGGGGGAAATAGTTTTATACTGTTTTTCTACCAAGTACATTAAACATAAGCCTAGCAGCTTCATCTAGCTTTTCAGTCATTCTTCACTCAGTACTACACACTGAACAAAATTTGACTCACTCTATGCTGGTAGTGCTTTTAGTGAGCTGCTATGAAAAACAGCACAGCATTTTAACCTAACAGCATGAAAGCGTACATTCAGGCATCTCCTCTGCAAACAATACAAAATAGGAAGTAGATAATATTACCAATGCTATATTCATGATACTGTGCCACTAACCAAGTGCTTGTAAACATTACAAAATACAGACACTAACGCACAGATTCTGCATTTTTAAAGTTTGATTTTGTGGAGCCCCTGTGCCTGGCAGCAAACTCTGCAGCATCCAAACTACCAGATGCCAGCTTGTTTTGATTTGCTCTTTGGTTTATAGTAGAATATTGCTAAGTGGGTGCAGACTATCAGCTTTATTACTTTGTCTCCTTATTTATTTGCTTTATTTGTTTTCATGCACAGGGGATACACAATTCTCTGTTTACCTGCCAGTAAAACTCTGGGCTGGCATGTATGGTGTGACAGTCCTTAGTCTGAATTAATTAAGAGAAAAATCAGATCAAAGAATGGCTGTGGAAGCTGGGGAATTGGCTTGCTCTTAAGAGACTGTCTATGAAAACAGGTCTCTAATGGAGAATGATTTTGTGTGTGTGTGTGATAGGGGGGTAGAAAATGGGAAGGTATACCTGTATTAGCAAAAAGCAAACTTGCCAAAGCATGATTTTCAAACTTCTTTGATAAAAAAACCTCCAAGCTTTACCATGGGGAGGGAAATTGGGAGAAGACTCCTTAAGAATTTCAGTTAGAGTGTCTGATCTCATTTTGAAATATGTTATGTTTCTAATTATTTTTTTAATACTGGTTTTGAAATGAAAGTCATCTTAATACAACTATTTTTGTTCTGAAAAATTCTTTTGGTTAAATGCAGAAATTAATTTTCTGTGATTTTGAGGATAAAAAGAAAGGAGAGAGAAAAAAATAGGGAAAAAATTGTGGCAGTGGAATATATTTTAATTATTCCAGAAGGGTCACAATAAAAATTAACCTATATTTCCAAAGCTCTTTTAAGAGGTAGCACACCATCTTGCTAATGTAAAATTCCATCTGTCTAGAAAAACTGGATTATAAACCAAATTGCTCTGCCACTGCTGATGGTACATATAGTTTTAAACCTTGCTCTGAACAAAGAATAGAAAGTGATTCACAGTTGGTGGCAGGTCCTGTGAAATATAGAGGATTAAGTGATCTGTTAAGAAAACGGCTTCTTTCTCCTCATCTCCTTACAGAATTACTGGCCAGGTATAAACACATGTATTCAGTTTAATAAACCTTTCTGTAACATTTCTGGGATTTCTCAAAGCCACGTATCAATCTTCTCTCTGTTCTGGGCAACTTTAGTAGTAGCCACAGGCCATCGTTATTGTGGTGCAAGGCTACTCAGTCTAGCTGGCCAGCAGAGCTAGAGGCACTAGGTCAGTTTTTGCTGAAAACACTGTTATAAAAATTACCCAGTTGACCTTGGTAGACCCAGAATAGCCTCAAATTTGTAGGACAGAGTAGAATCTCTTTAAATATTTTGTAAATCTGCTACTGATGATTATCAAAGCTCACCTTTAAGGAGACTCCAAGCTCCAACTGGTTTAGAGGTGATTAGGCCTTATGCTTTGCATATTTTCAATAAGTGGTGTTCTGAAAGCAGCATGAGACTCATATTAAGTTTGCTTAAGGACTAAAAAGAAAATTAACACCTATGATGCTTGAACTACCCCCCCCCTCCATCTCCAAGTGAAGTGACAGCAGTGTATCTTTCAAGTTTACTCATTGTCCTGGAAACAACACTGTGGCATGGCTGACAAATTTTCTTTTCTGTATAACAATTGCATTTTCCATCAATAAATCATTTGGGTTCAACAGAAGAATAAATTTTGTTGATGCTGTTTGTAACTGTATATGGTTTGGAAGTGGAAGCTGGTGGAAGCAGGTCTCTGGAATTCCTCTAGCTTTGTCTCCAAAGGTTTTAGACTATTATAGTTGTTAGCTTTCTTTCCATCTCTTATATTAATTCCATTCTGTCCTGCATTATATTAAAAGATGCTGAAAGAAAATCCCACAGGATAGGACAAAAAAAAGCATTCTTTGGAAGGTATAGGGTTGTCAAGGACTCTTCAAACTTGCCTGAAGAACTGACAGTTGGGACAGGCTGATCAACAAAACTCTCAGCAGCATGATCAGATGTAGTAGCTGATGGAGGGAGAGCAAAAGAAACTGTTGCTGTAGAAAAGAATAGGCTGAGCAGAGCAGCAGTAAGAGAATTTCCTTGCCAATAATGTTGTAGATAATGTGTTACAGTAAGGAAGAATGAAGGACACAGGAGAACTGACAAATAATATATAGCCTCTTTATCAGGTACCACTCAGGTGAAAGCAGAGATCCTGGACAGGGGCTTTCAATAGCAGTTTAGAAAGAGCTTTTCAAGGCATTACCATTGTGAGAAAGGCAAGTGATGACTTCACTTGTTGCCCTAAATGCTAAAATGCCTCTAAAAGAATAATGTCTTTTTGCTACTCTTAAATGAAACATCTGATTTGTGAGATGTATGTCTTCATTTTACAAGGAACTTTGTGAAATTAATGATTTAATTAAAAAAAAGTCATGGGAATTTTACATACAATTGCTCCTTTACAGAATTTATTTTAATTTACCAGTTAAACTTTGATTTTTATGATAATGTATACTATATTAAATGTAATTGTGATTAAATTATGATGATGATATTAAACATTCTTAACATATTTTAACAGATGTGATCATTAATCAGGTTTCATAGTTGCACTAACTGTTCCTCTGGCTTACTATATTTATAAGGCTTACTAGCCTTATAAATAGATATTTAGTACCATTTTCTAAACTGAATCTCCCTTGCTGCAAATTGGACAAATTACATTACTGAGATACATTAATTATGCACCTCTTTTTACAGTAATACAATATTCTATAATACAATTTGAAACCGAATTGCTGTTTTACATTTCAGAATTCAGAAGCTTGAATGAATACTGGTTAATTTTGAGAACACATTGAAAGGTAAAGCTAAAACACAACCTGGACTTTTTTATTTTATTTGCTTATTTTTAAAAGTAAAAGTGACTATATTTGTCTTTGTAAGGATTGCCACACACACACAGGAGTGCATGGTGTTATGTGAAATGCAGGAGTGACAAAAAGGCATGAGGTTTTTTTCAGTAAAAAGCAAGCTTTACTAGTTGATGTCAGAGACTCATCTTCTGAATCATGTTACTGATTCAGCTGCAAAATACTTGATTGTAAAATATTTTAGTAACAAGTTACAGAATTAGTCCACTAAAATTGGTCTTTACACATCCTAGATAATTCACAATTGGATGTGGGAGGGAAAAAATCCCATAACAATACTACAAAGCATTAAAAAAAAAATCAGAAAAAGGATTGACTTTTAATTAACAAACACTATTGCCTGAAAATACACAGGACAGCAGGGAGATAAGCATGTTGAGAACCAGGTATGGTTACAACACTGCTGGGGAATGTTGATCCAAGATTTTTTTAGAGAACTATTAGATCGTTTTATGAACACACCCAATCTTTGATCAGGTTTCATAGCCCTGATAGTTATTCCTTTGGTTTACTATCCTTATAAATAGATATTGGTACAATTTTCTAAATTAAATCTCCTCTGTTGCAAATTAGCAGATTACTGAAAATATTAATGTTCCATCTCTTTTTACAATAATTTAATAAGTACCTGGAGATAACTATTACATTTCCTTACATTACTCTCTAAACAAATCCAATTCACTTTTAAATCTTTCCTTCTGGGTTATATTTTCAAAACCCTGTATTTCTGTTGTTCTTTCAATTTGTTCCAATTTTTTGGCATCTTTCTTAGTGTGGTATCTAAAGCTGGACACAGTGTTCCATCTTAGGTTTACCTTGCATGGAACAATGCAAAATAATTGCCTTGCATAAGAAAACAACGACACCAAATTATTTCTTTTTGACATAGCAAAGCGGCAATTGAATTTTTTTAAGTATTCTTTGGTTTGCTTGCTGCCTGGTAGGAGAATCTCTGCTCTCCTTGTTTGTCCGTCTTGTTTATAAAAGCTTTCCTAACTTTGTGTCCCTTAATAAGTGTTATTTCTTTCATTCTCTTGTTTTTCTGTTTTATATCTCTATTAATGGGTACATATTTTCTGTGGGACTGGGTCTTAGAGACAGAGACAGGTTACATACCATTCTTAGTTTCAAGATTTTGTAGCAGTAATGGCATGTAGTTTCCCATCTTTTCTCTGTATTGAAACAGTGTGTTCTTTTGACTAAATAGTGACATTTTTCAAAAGTTTTTAAAGCTTTTTCTTTCCCTGCCTGGAGTCTATTCCAGCAATTCTCTATGCTGAAATTTACATTTATTTGAACATTTTTACTGTTCCACTGTTCTCACTTGTTCCCCACCTTATAGGCACAAACTATTGCTTGGTGATCAATTTTATCCATCTTTGTTTTCTACAGTGTGAGTTATCGCCTTGTTTTTAAAAACACACTGTTCTTAATTATTCCTTTCAACTTTTCCAAACCTATTTTTTTTCAAACACATACTGCAATATTTCTTCCAAAAATATGGTGGCAAAGACCATACTTGTAAAGACCATCCATTATTGTTTTTCATTTCACCTGATAATTCAAAAAAAAGCTTGTTTCAGCCCACATATTTTAATTTATTTTTTATTAAATATCCATAATGAAATTGGTCTTGTTTTATTCTGTTTTATTTTCAACCATGTGTTTTTGGCAGATATTTATCAATTCTTTATAAACATCAAAAAAATCCTGAGAGGATAAAGGTTGTTCAACAAATGCTGACATAAGAAAAAAAGTAGATGGAGCCCAGATGTGTAACCCTCTTCAGTTTTTTTAAAGTAAAACTTTTTTCCCACATTGATTTCAGACAGTTTAACCTGTCCCCCCCTCCCCCACCCCCTGCCCGACGGTTCTGATCAAGCCACAGTATGATTTTTATAATTATACTCATTTTTCCTGTTTGATTCCTGTACTCAGAGTGCAGAAACATAATAATGTTATCTTGCCCAAGAGTCCATTTAAATATACTGCCACTTCTATGAATATACCCCAATTCTATAAAAATTGACTCTATTTCTCTTTTTCTTTTTGTTGCCTACTTTGTGGCCATTTTACTAAGTTGGCCATTATCCATTTAATACCATGTATGTGTCAGCAAGGAATGCAGCTTTCACTGAATTTCTTCTAGGTTTCATAGAATCATAGAATAGTTTGTGTTGGGAAGGACTTTAAATGTCATCCTAATCCAAGCTCCATACAATGAGCAGGGATATCTTCAACTAGATCAGGTTGCTCAGAGTCCAGTCTAATTGGACCTTGAATGTTTCCAGGGATAGGACATCTGCTACCTCTTGGGAGAACCTGTTCCTATGTTTCACCATTCTCATTTTAGAAAATTTCATTCTTGTATCTAATATAAATATACCTTCTTTTACTTTAAAACCATTAGTCTTTGTCCTATTGCAACAGACCCTGCTCAAAAGTTTATTCATATCTTTATTGTAGGCCCTCCTTAGGTACTAGAAGGCTGAAGGCTGCTCTAAGGTCTCCTCTGAGCTTTCTCTTCTCTGGTCTGAAAAACTGCAACTCTCTCAGCCTTTCTTTATAGGAAATATGCTCCATCCCTCTGATCATTTTTGTGGTTCTCCTGTGGATCTGTCCAACAGGTCCATGTTTTTTCCTGTGCTGAGGACCCCAGAGCTGGATGCAGCACTTCAGGTGGCATCTCACCAGAGCAGAGCAGAGGGGCAAAATCCTCTCCCTCAACCTGCTGGTCATGCTGCTTTTGATGCAGCCCAGGACACGATTTGCTTTCTGGGCTGCAAGAGCACATTGCTGGCTCCTGTCCAACCTTTCATCCATCAGTACCCCAAGTCCTTCTTGGCAGAACTGCTCTCAATCCCTTCATCTCCCAGCCCACATTGATACCAGCTGATTGATATGTGCACTGGGGCATATTACAACAAAAAGTGAGAATGTTTATGCTGATCTTAACTGAGATGAGGATCCCCTCTTTGTACTCTGCTGTGCCAACTTCTGTGCACACTATTGCTTCTGTGAGGTGCGCTTTCGGCCTATCTCTTTTATAAGCCTCTCCCTAATACCACCTAAACCAGTGCTTGAATATCTGAAATCAGACGACAGCTACAAAGAGGGCTTCAGGCACCTTTATGTCAAGGACAGCTGACTGAGCTCTTAGAAGGTGATAGAGCTTTCCTTGTCCTTACCTGGCAGCCACAGGTACCCCCAAGTTTCTCAGACTAGAAATCCAGGCATTTGCTAATCCTGGACCTTGTCCCCAGAAGATTCAGGAGCTCCCAAAGCAGAACCCAGAGACGGCTGTGCAAACTGCCATCATGTTAGTTATACTTGTGAGTGAAGGGTATGTACCATGTGTATAAAACACTCCAAAGCAAAAAATCTTGTCATTCTTATTGAAGAGGGTGTAGAGCAGATCACCAGTTGAAACAATGCAAGCATTTAAGGGTGGTCTCTTTTCACTAACCATTGCCTGTTGCAGCTCATGAAAAATGGTCTTCGGAGAAGGTAAGAGAAAATTCAAAGCCTCAGCTCCAGACTATCCTTCTGCATTAACAGAGCATCTCAGGGAAGCTAATAACATAATTCTCAAACCAGGTCTTCTTTGTGAATATGTGAAGGGCTTACACTGTTGGACTGCCACACTCATCCTTCATAAAGCCATTTGTTTTGTCAGGGAGGAAAAGAATGCACTGTGAAAACTGTCTTACAAATCCGAGATATTTTTTGTTGGGTTTCTTGGGGGGTTTTGGGGCAGGGGGGAGTTGTTGTTTTTTGGGTTTTTTTTTTGAGAAATCTTAAGTTCATTTCCAATCCTCTTGCAACATTTTTCATCAAATAGCACATCCCATTCCTACCCTCACTGTAGCATAACATCACCTCCAGTAAAGTCTGGTTTGTGGAGTTCATGACACCTACTTTCTTGCTTTAATATTATTAGCTTTAAGACATACAGTCTTTTCTCTTCATAGAAACAGCCATATTTTGTCAGCCCAAGGGCTCATCTGATCCAGTATCCTTGCTCTAATAGTGGCCAGTAGAATATGCTTGAACAAAATATATAAACAAAAGGAACCTGTTAAACATCCTTCCTTTAAATGCCCTACTGACCTCTCACAATCAACAGTTTAGAGACTTCTGCTGACTTACTCCTAATTGCACTAGACAGTATATATATCTTTCCTGCCACTCTACGAATTCCAGTGACTGTGTGAAATAGTGTGAAAATGGGACAATCATTCACTGAGGTGTTTTATTTCACATAGTGTGATATCTCTTAGGAATTGAGTGTGACCATGCACGTGGCTCTTTTCTTGCTTACTGTATAATAAACCAATAAGAACACAGGTAAGAAAACATCAGAATTATAGTTACTTCATAACCAGAAAATAATAATCAATAAGCATGGCAAATAAATCAAGAGGATTAAAGATAATTTCTTTTTTTTTTTAGTTTTAGCCATATATTCACACACACAGACACACCACATATATATATATAAACATAGATTAAGTGTTTTGTAATTGATGTGCAGTTTATGGTTTCAGACAGAAATTACTGTAAAGCCAAGAAGTTATAGGATGCATGCAACTCAACTTGAGAATCCTAAGGAAGGATTACGTGAGGTGCTGAGCACGGCCTGGGAAAGTAAATATTTTAAAAATCATGAAGAACTCTAATATTATAGAGATGCAATTACTTCAGTTCATGATGTACCTTCTTCTGCCAAACTGATGTAGGTTTGCTGGTTTAGATAGTAAACTACAAGATCCTCTGGAAAAAGTAGGAAAAAAAAACATGAAGGAACAACAAATGCAACTGGAAATTAGATGGAACTGCGAATTAAACAGCTAGGCTAGATTCTGCAAGAGCCTGTGTATTTTTTAGCTGGTGCTGAGCATTCTTGACTCCCATTACAGCCACTGAGTTCTCAATGAGCTTACACCCTATTTTAAATACTTTGCAATGGAAGCGCTCATCAGTTGATAATCTCATTCTTGTAATGACTGCCAATACAGTCATTATGCTAATGAGACAGCTAGAAATGAAAGGAGATAAAAGTAAAAAAAAAAGATAACTAAAATCCAAAGCAGTTTTAATGCTTCTAGTTTTAGTTTAATTATGTTCTTCCAAAGAATTATGAATGAATTAGGAAGAAAGGAGACTAAATATTGAAGATTAAAGAACAAAATGTTTTAGTACTCAAGTAAAGTCTGGGGCTATTCAATATTCCCATTTATGTTTTAATATTAAACTTAAGTAGGGCCCTATCCTGAAAGACCTCCCTGAGAGACATTTTGACTTCAGAGTACTTTGATAAACTGAATACCACTATGATAGTTAATAGGGAAAATAAAGCACTATGGCTAAGGGAAACCTTAAGAGTTGAGCTGGCAGAACAGGAAAAGAAATAGAAAAGAAACAAAGTGAAATGGAGTTAAAAATATTTCCCTGAAAGATTAGATCAAATTATGAAATGGATTAAAATAGTAAACTGTGATTCAACACTGAAAAAAGTGAAAATATTAGGTTAGTTCTAAGATGTGTACATGGCCAGTTTCTATGGTTAAATACTTTAGAGAAGATCTTTATGAACCCTTTGGACACTAATAGAGCACAAAGTCCATTCAACCTTGATTCTTTAAGAAAAGATTTTACCCTGAAGAAAGATCACTGATGCAAACCTACAGAAACGAATTTCTGTTCATTAACTTCCTTTCCAAAAATTTTACAAGACTCTAAACTGTATGTTGACTTCTAAAATGATTTTTTTTTTTTTTTAATGACAGCTTTCCAGGTGGTGATGACTAGTCCTTAGTCATATTCCCAGTGATGTTTTTCATGCCATGACTTCAACCATTTCCAGCATCCTAGCCTGTCACATTCAGAAAAGTTGGAAAGCTTTCGGATACCTCTCAAGAGTAATTCTTTGTCATGATGACTGCACAGAGCCATACAAGTAAAATGCTGGCAATAAATAGAACTTGCAGATGGCATGAAAATTGCTAAAATAAGCATAGGTTGCAAGAAGGAAGGCCTTAAACAGTGCACCATTAAAGTAGTCTAGGTGTACTTAAAAGGAAAGTTAGAGGCAGTTGCCATGCTACAGAACTCCACAGTTCATCCAGTGTGGTTTCTCTCTCATGTTACTGTTCTGCATGAGGCAAAAGTCATGCCAGGACAGTGATAAATCTGGTGTCATTGAGAGAAAAGCTAAAAAAAAAGGAAGGAAAGCTCAAAAAAAAATCGCAAACGCTAGAAAACTGTATATTAAAGAGATATAAAACAAAACAAAACTGCAACTAAGTATTAGAAGATGAAGCCTATATTATCATTGTGCATTTCAACAGATCTAGTTGTTTTTCATAAACAGGTCTAGGTTAATAATGATATAGAAAATATATGTCAATAGTATTATGCAAGTTGCAAAGGGGAAAATCCATAGGCCTTGTGAGTCTCACCAGTATGAGTATTGGGGTTGCTCATAAGAGCAAAGGCACAGTTTTCTGCAGTATAAAATCTTGTTATCACAGAAATCTGATTTTTTTGTCTCTGCAAGATAGAACAGGAAATAATGAGCTGAAATTGCAGGAATATATTGTTGTAGATTAAGAGGAGATAAGGGAAAATAAGAACCAGAAAGTTTGTTCCAATATATGTTGAACTGTTGTCCTTAGGGGTAGTGCAGAATGTCTATTATTGGAGGTCTTCAAAGACTGGTTAGAGAAGCATCATCAAAATGTTGTATAGACATTGAGCATAACTGCAGCAAAAGTGCAGACTTTTTGGTCCCTTGATTAGTTTTGAATATACTTTTAACTTGTGATCTCAGGTGGGAAAAATATGGAAAAAAATGTATTGTTAATTGAATTATATGTTTCAGGTAACAAAATACAGTTTCTGTTACAAGAAATTTAAAACTAATACCTCAAACAAGAAAAAATAGCTCACCTGACAACAGCTGTTGAGACTTAGGAAAGTTCTAACTTCTTATATTTACACCTTTTTTTTTCTTCCCTTCCAAAAAAATCCAAACTAAGCAAAACCTGATCAGGATCTGAACAAATTTTAATCCAAATTTAAACATTTATGGTGAAGATGACAAGGACCAGTGGGGGACAAAAATGTGAATTAGGATGTGAAACAGGGGAAATAAATCAGATTTGATTACAAAATATTTCAGCGCATACAAAAGAAAACCTAATAACACTGGCAAACTAAAACAGGAAACAGGAACAAAATAAAATTTCTCTGATTTGGGCATCAAGCAGAGAGAAGTAAAAGACTATATTTCCATGCCAAAGAAATTAATTTAATCCAAGTCACAGAACAGTTTTCTAAACCCTTTTTGCAGAAATAAATTCTTCAGGATAGAAATGCCAGTGAAGACTGAACAAATGTGTCTCCTCATGTTGCAGAGTCTTCGACCCCCTCTGGTCCACCCCCACAATCCTTTATTTGGGAGAAACTCGAGTTGACCCCTCCTACTGTCCTTTCTCTTCCAATCAGCAAGAAATAGATTGCAGATAGGTATTAAGTAGTCTTGAGAAACCAAGCTAATTTTGTTTATTGTTGTTGGTTGTTTTGGTTTTTTTTCCCCCTGCACTGAGAATGCGTTTGTTTTCAGTAAAGAAATTCCCTTCCCTCACCACCTCCAGTTTTCTCTATGTACGGACATTTGCTTTCAGTAATGTTGAGTTTTCTTCCCTCCTGCAAACACGTTCACTTTTCGCAGCTAGAGTACAAACAGCAAATGCTCACCAGAATCGTTCATTTCTTCTTTTTCCCTCCTTCCCCCATACCCTCAGCCCAGCTACTTCAACAAGCCCAGCAGCGGCATGCATATTTTATATATTAAAGACAGTCTGAAAAGTTAATATTTATCTGTATGCTGCCTGCATTGACAGAAATTGCAGATGCAGAAAAATGATGTTTACTTTCCTTAGTTTTAAATTTTCTGAATTTATCAACACTTTGACAAGTTGTATAGTTGAATTTATTATTTTTTTTCTTGTGCTTTCCAACAATTATTGCCATGTGTAGCTGTGGGAATGTATCTACTTTTCCTCCAAATATTTTCTATCTCTTCTATGCATACACTCTCAGGTATACTTTACGTTTCTTATTTAACCAAAATTGACATAACTAGCCAGTTCTGAACAAGAAGTACCCTCCCTCTAGCAACAGATAATAAGCAGTGTACCTACTGTCTAATCAACATGCCAGATGCCTTGAACTCCTGACAGAAATATGTAACCTTCATTTTGTGTATGAGTGTTATACTCTTGTGATGCTGTATAACCTTTGGCTTACAAAAAGACTTGTATCTGTGCTTTCTATGTAAAAGCTTTTCTTTGTATTTTTAAAACTGGCAGCAATGGGAGTTCTGTTTTTTGCAGGATCTGGTTTAAGGAATACAATACCTAGGTTTTCAGAATGGAGCAAGATAGGAGAAACAAATATGAATATGTACAGAAATTCAAAAGTCATCTACCTTGTCCATATTCTTCTTCTACAGAAGTGCAATGAGGGTTTTATTGCTTTCTTTAATGGAACCAGTGGCATTCATTTTGCAGTGCTGCTTCTGACTATTTAATGTCTGGAAACATCTGTCCACAGATGAGGGTGTATTGAGCAGAAAAACAATGAAGATGAGATGGTGGATGTCTACTCTGTGGCAAAGACTACATCTGGACAGTTTTTTGTGCTCAGGCTATTCAATATTGCCTTTCCTAAACAACAATGGACAAGTGCTGCTTCTTTGCATAACTTTCCTACTTGGTTTTGAATGAGCCAGAAGACATTCAGTTGTACAAATACAAGTAACACTGTTAAGTATCACTTGTCCCCAAGATCAGTTCAGTAATCTGATTTCTTACTGTCTGGTACAACATGCCTTCAGTAAATAATAGCAAGAGCAGAAGTCCAGGGGTCAATTTATTCTGCAAATTCTGTCTATGTTTAATTGCAAATTATCTATAGAGATGGTAAAAATTGTTGTGAATTCACTAAATCCAAGTTAGTGGATAAATGCAAGTTGTGCTAAATTTAAACCTTTTTTCCCCCTGAAATACGTTTTTACTTCCAGTATGTTTCCACCTTTCTTTCTTAAGATGTTAAGCCAAGTGAGAGCCTGACTATCTGATCTGGGTTGGGTTTTATGTAATAACTTATGTTTGTCTTCTTTGAAACTATGATCCATCTTATAGAAAACCTTCTGCTTGCATCATTACTATGCTGCAGCTTTCCATATGATTTTGCAGGATATTACTGTGGTATTTCCCATCCCCACACCCCAAACCTCTTCATTGAGCTAGTTTGGTTTTTTTCCAGTCTATCATCAGCTGAACTGAACATCCCAGGCTGCAGATGACAGGTGAGGAGATGTACTTATTTATACTGGGAAAAGCCCAGTTTAAAGTTCTAAATTCTTTGCAAGAGCTGAGCATCAGATCAAACTCAACATAGAAAACTATGTCAAGATCCATCACATGCACTTTTAAAGTCCTTTTGAAAGTTAAATCCTAACTTCACCAAGTAGGTTATATTAGAAGTTCAGGACAAAACAGATGACTGCAGGGTGCAGGCACAGATACTGGTACAGTCCAGATACTGGTACAGTCCAGATACTGGTTCCCACTATTACTTCAAAAATAGTTCTTCTTAAAACTTTGCAACCATTCTCTTGTTCCCCCTTACTGTAACCTAAACTGTTCTGTTATGAAAGAAATTTAACTTAAAAGAAATTTCTTGTCTCAGCAATCTGCCTCAAGCAAAGCCTTCAGAAGCTGTTCGAAGCTCCTAATGACCTCTCTGGAAAATACCAGGTAAATTAAATTGCAGATCATGCAAACTTATAAGGTCTGTTAACTGAGAGGATAACCTGTACTAGCTAACTCTGAAGAAACTAATCTATTCCACTCACGACTGTCAATGTTCAGTTACTATATGCTGTGATTGATATGCTGATTTAAAAGTCAAGGTTGAGTGTAAAGTTGCGTCAAGATGGTAAAAGTTTATATGAGCAAAACTGGAAATTTCTACTGTGTTTTTCAAGTATTTCATGACCCTAACTTCAATAATCTTGTCAAATCCTTTAGAAGGGACAATTTGTCCACTGTTATGATGATGTGAATTATTAAAATTTTATTTCCCAATTAACTTTTCTGAAAACCACTGTTTAGTCCTGAACTATACTAAATGAATGCAAGACATGCAACGTACTTTAGTATTAATTTTTCTTGGTTTTGTATCAGATGTATTTTTAGCCAATCAGGAAAACCATTCACTATAAATGATGAATGGATCCCTCTTGATGTTTGTGTGTGTCTGTGTATGTGCATGTTTATGTTCCAGCATTGATTATAATCTTGCATGTGGTCACAAAATCATAAAATGATACCATCAAAGATATTCAAGAAACTCTAGAGTAGCAATCCATTGGAAAGTACAGGCAAGTAATTTCTGAGAAGTATGTGACGGTGAGGACTGAAAGTAATGTTTTTCAGGAAAAAATGATAAACATTTCTAAGACAGTTTACTAGATCTCTTTGTAGTGGTTCTACCAGCTCTCCTTTGCTTGAAAATACTGGCAGCCTGGAAACTGAAGCAATTGAAAGAGATGTGTTATTTTTCAGCTCTGCTTATACATGCCCTGAGCAGTTAAATAACTAGCTCCTGCAGCTCCTAGGATCTAGGCAAAGCAGCAGTTTACTTTCCGTAACACTTCAATTTCTGTATGCAGACAGGTTATACTGAGCCTCTCAGAAAACATGGTTGTGTTGTTGTTTTTTTATTTTTAATAGTTTGTGGTGCCTACACCAACCTTTAGCACGTTTGGTTCTTTTTACTCACTGCTAGTGCATTTGCAGATCCTAAAGAAACAGAGAATACAATCTTTATTCTTCAAGTTTCAAACTGATGTCTCTCTCTAGGTATCTGCCAAGTGCCAGTCTCAATACAGTGGGCTGTCTTTGCATTTTTCTGGCTGAAGCTGAGCCTTGGTGCATTCCTTAATGCAAGATTTATGGCACTAGAGAGACCTAACTTTATGGGCAGTAGAAAAGTAATGTTGGACCCCTGGATTATTTTGTATTCATCAGGTGGTTGGTAGAAAAACAGATAACAACAGAGGAGAGGTGTTCAGATCTCTCTGAATGGTTCATCCATGAAGGTCTTGCATGAAGAGTTATGAAGTGTTAACAGTCACAAGGCTTATTTAGCTCTTTGCAAAAACAATTTGTAGTCATCTACCATTGGTATTTTTGTCTCCAGGTGTTGATCAGACATATAGGCATCTGTTTGCAGCCTTTAATGAGCTGCTCAAACCTCAAATGTGAGTGGGATTATAGACGCTGTAGCATTTGGTTTTGGATTGGTACCTCCCCACGCTCCCAGAAACAACTTTAAATACCCTTCTGAGGTACTTAACTGTCTCTTTATATTCTGTAGGGATTACAGGTATCGAACTTTGGCCTTTGAGAGCGGGGTCTTGAAAAGCAGTTTCACAGCAACTTTGTCCTTATGTAGCTCTGATTCTCAGTCACTTGTTCTCTCATCAGCCCCTTCTGGAAGAGCAAGGAGTTAAATATAGGTTTCACTTTTTTTAATGATTGAAGCTCTTGAACTCTATTTCATTTGCAGTATCTATCAAGAGTTGTCTTCCTTGCTGAATGTAGGGCATAGGGAACTGAACTTGGGGATTTACTTTGAAGATTAGCTATTTATTTCCTGTCTGTGTTATCTGATCCCATGTTATGCAAAGGCTCTCTCTCTTGCTGAGAGAGTTTTTAATAAAAGTTGATAACTGATATCTAGAATTCCATTAATACTGATATAGTAGCAGCATTTCCTGCTCTCTCAAGACGATCTTCAAAAAAAGCAGGGGAACAGGGGAGGTTGCCATGATCTTTCTTTGTTTTACTTCCTGTGGCAGCTACTTTCAAATAAATAAAAATTACACAAGTTCCCCAAAACCAAGAAACATCTTCTCTCAGATTAAATATCCTTGTGAAAGTAAGCTGGTGTCATTTGTGTGGTAATGCAGAAACCCAGGATAATATTTCCTATTAAATACTCCATACTGATATGCTCCTTGGAATTACACACAGTAGAAAAAGGAAAAAAAAAATCTTTGGCAACTGTGAAAGCACATTTTTTGAATTTGGCATAATTTCGTTAGACTATAGTTATCTCTTTCTTGAATAAAGGCTGGTGCTATTCATTTGATGTTGAGATGAACCAGAAACCCTGCTGAGAACTTTAATAAGATACCTAACAAGGGAAATTCTCCACATTAGGTAGTCTGGCTTGCTGACAGTCACTGCTGTGCTTTTTCAAAATGCTTTAATATGCCTCAACTTAATATAATGGACCTCTAGGATGCTTCAATTAATTCCAGTTTTGTACAATTTTTATTGAGATATTATATATGTATATATTTATGCACATAAACACACATATATGTCTGCACTCCGCAAAATGAAGTAGTATGGCCGGATGAAGTTATATCACCATGTGAGATTGCTGGCCAAGGTACTAATCCTTCCATTTCGACCTGTAAAACAAGCTTCTGTTTCAGACACCGAAGTCCAACATTTAAATGCTGCTGTTCTATGCTAAGAATTTAATTGAAAATATAACTCGAAGTGAATTTCTTTAGGACCCAAACTCAATCAACTTGAAAATTAACACAGAAAAAGGGAATGAGTTTGCAATGCTTTTTTAACTTGAATTTTTTATACCTTTTCCCACGTTTAAATATAAATTAGTACTTTTAAAATTAACAATAGCTTTGGAAAAAAAGGACACTCTTACAGTTTAAAAATATAACTACTTTTTTTGAGGTTAATTTCAGTGAAATTTGCTTGAAACTATAAGTATGGATGACCAGTTTCTATTGAATGACTAAAAATTATTAACTGGTGGTTTTTTCATTAACTGAAGCATTTCCAACAAAGCCTACTGACAGAAAAGGTAGCTCTTGTATTTTTTGTATATCTTGTATATTGGTTACAGAGTTCTATGGGGAGTGTTGTAGCAATTGTTTCCATTCAGCTTGGGAAAGAAAGCTGAGAGAGGCCAGAAGCATTGATATACACAGCATTTCAGCTTGAAGGGACTTTGATAGGAAGGATTGTTCAATGTAAAAAGTACAGGAGAACAAAATAAAAATAAAATTTTTCTCAATATCCAGCTTAAATGTACATGAAACCTTGGAATACTTTGATTAATGAGGGGGAGGTGCTGAATCAATTTTTTGAAGTCAGTTGTTCAAATAAAAAACTCACCTGATTTTTCTACACTGCTGACTTTCTCAGAAAACATGCAACTGATCTTTGTCTTGCTGAATGATTCATATTTCTTCCTGCCCACCTAGACTTGACCCACAGATCTTTTTTGCAGGTGCCACACTTGCCAAGTCCTCTCATAGGATTTGTTCATGTTAGTTTGCTAGCAAACCCCTGCATAGTGCTGATTACCAGATGTTCGTAAAGCCAACTTAGTTCGTAAAGCCTGACTTTGTCATGTAGTACTTTCTAGATTTACCTCCTTATATATATGCCATTACTTACTTGAAGCAGGCCCTGGCAATTTTCCTATTACAAGTAGGATATTGTTTTAAAAATTAATTTATGTATTCACTTGCTTGGATTCTTTTAATTTTACCTATTAAACTAGCTCCTTTTTTTAAAACAAAATCCTTCTGGACATGATTACATTTTTTCCATCTTTAATATAAATAAAGGAAGCAGTTATAAATAGTTGATGAAGATCTGTGCATGCACAGTGATTTTTAATTGCTGAGAAGTTTTTACTACATTCAGCTTGCAGCTGGCTGCATTGTCATTATGTTGGTCACATTATAGTTAGTTAACTTATTTTTTGCCTTCCCAGCTATATTTTGGGCTTTGGAATATGCTTTAATAAGCCCAGATGGATTTCAGTCTAAGTAATGCATTTAAATATAAAATATAGATTAAACTCATTAAAAGTATTTCTTCAGGCCCAATGTTGATGGTTACATTTATTGTGTGATATTCCTGCAAATAGGTAAAATTATGTATATTGGTTTTGGACAAATTGTGTTTACTTACAAAATATGATTTTGTATATAAAATGTTGAATCATACTATCAAACTCCATAGTCATGATTTTGTTCATCTCAGAAGAGGTTCTGGGTCTATGCTAACACATCCATATTCAGTAAAATACTTGACTGTGTGCCGAGTTTGAACAACTGCTTAACTTAAAATATTATATAGCAGAAAATATTCAAAGCAGATTTGTATACTTTGGTGTTTTGTTGTGGAACATTTATTCTAGCTCGAGTATACCTCTGAGAATTAATCAGACAGTCTGTATCCAAGCTGCTCTGAAAGTACTGCTACCATGGCAGAGCCTATCCCTACTGGAGTCAGCAGCCGGTCAGTACATTTACTTCCTTCCTACATAAAGGAAGAGACAGTACGTTTACATACATAAATGGAGTATACTACTCAGTTATTTGATATTGTCTTATTGCAAGTTAATGGCTTGCTAATAACTGTGTGTTTTATTATGGGCCACACACCATCTTCACACATCCCAGTTGGTGCATTGCTTGCTGTTATGATGGTGTTATTTGTGTGGCTTCACAGGATCCCAGCCGGGCTGCAGTTTCATTCTCCACTTTGATCAACACCAGATCTCTCCTGACACTCACAGTGAGCATGCTGTTGCATGCTTGTGGTACTGGGAACTTCTGCGAAAATTTTGCAGTTGAAAGAGAACTACAGTGATTAGTCAAAGCCCTTGAGACAATTTCTTTATTGAATAAGAAAATTAAATTTTGCATAATTTTTTTTTTTCTCCAAAACACATGGTGGAAAAAGGAGTGGTACTTCAGAGTCCTGATAGCTGTGGGTGTTTCTCAAAAGAAACTGTCACTTTATTGCTATTGTTAGCAGGAGGCCCAATAGCAAAACTTCTTAATAACTATTTTTTATTAAATAGTACTATACAGCTAAAAAATAGTAAATGTGGTAGATATGTTTAAAAGGTCACAGAACACTAAAAACCAAACACTAATAATCTTACTCCAATTATGTATAAATGTTTTGACAATGTTATTTCTTTAAATAGTAAAATAGCCATGGGAGTAAGTAGGAAACTGGAAAAAGTATATAAGTAAACTGGGAAAAGTGTATAATACATATTCACCAAGTCCATCTTGTTGTACTCATCTGACATTTCCTTTGATGAGGTAGGTCAGCTTCTGGATAAAAGACTTACATTACTGGTAAAATAAAGAAGATAATGTAATAGTCTAAGAAAAGTAGGTTGCACAAAAAGCTAGTATAAGGATTATGATTAACTTTGGCTTGAAAGGAATTTAGTTATGATATTACTTAAAAACTTTCACTTATACACTTTCATGCTGTTTAACATTTTAATTTCTGACCATAGGACAGAGACTAGCAGTCTTCTTCTAATTTTATTCTCCATCAAAAAGGTGGGATATATTGTCACTGTGGATAATGTAAATACCTTAAAAAGACCAAACGCAATGAAATAATCTTGTAATCAAGCAAAATATCACTCAGCTAGGGATCATGTTAATGTAAGCAGGAATTTGGGCTGAATAACGGAAAAGGAGGAAAACCAAAGGGTATTATTTAGCCATGAAAGACAGCCAGGCATCAGTGTAATGTGTCTGTGAAAACTGCAGAGATGCTCTTAAGATTTACCAGCTGTAATGCCTCTTTAAAAAACGAAAAAGTAGTACCACTGCAATATTCAAGTGAAAACAGAGCAATTGTGGCCACTCAGCTCTAAAAAAACCCTGCCAAACTCCATCCAATATTGCCTTAGAAAATACTAATCAGACGACCAGTAAAAGGAGATCCTATAATCTATGAATCTAAAATATATGGCTTCTTTGGTCAAGCAAAACAATGATTAATCTCCGTAGTTAAATTCAAGAACCAAGCACCAGTAGGTGAAAGCATTTCTTAAGGGATGACACTGATTATGAATTGGCAAGGAACTGATTCAGGCCTGAATTTTCAAATTTCTAACCGTATTTGGAAGAAGTTTATTGAGAACATTTCCAAAAGGAATAGCAAGGTCAAGAATTAAACTGGTTTTGAATGGTCTTTCATTAGTTTAGGAAATGGTTAATATGATTATTCATCAGATACTTTGCTCTGCCAAGAGATGTGGTGGTATCTTTATGGCTGAGGAAAACAGAGTTGTGAAACGTTTTTCTTGTTTTGCTATGTGGAGTTTTAAGTATTGCAGGTAGGTTCTAAGTCACAGGTGGTTCACAGTAGCAAGAAACATCAGTGTTTTAACATGATTAAAAGCATAATGATTCTATCATCTAATGGTAGAATAATGATAGAATCATAATAATGATTCTAACATTCTAATCAGGTGTTGACTGGTTTTTCCTACAGATTTCAGTGAATCCACATCAGTTTTCAGTAGCTCAAGGCTGTATACTTACACATATTTTTTCAGAAGTCACTTTCAAGAACTGAAATTCCTCCAAAGTTTCTCTATCAGAATATAAGATATGATAAAATGATTACCTCCAAGTGACATAAATCAATTATGTGCATTTTATACATAGAAGTAAATTTATCCTCAACATTACTGAACAGACATAAGAATAATTAGTTTCATTAAAATTCAAATTCAAGATGATTATTAATTTGTCTTTATCTGAGATAAATTATTTAGTCATCCGTGCCTCCTTGTTTCTTTCTTTTTCTGTACAAATTTTCATTCCTTCATCTAGACACGTGAAGTGTTTTTATTTCCTTTTCCTTTACCCCACTTTTCAGTCCTCCAACAGTTTTAAGACCTGCTCTTCAACTTCTTTCTTCTATTTCTATTCCATATTGAAGAATTTTTCTCTTTTCCTTGTATTTAGAACAAGATGAATAACCCAATAATAAAATGAATCCTTCCCAAGTATTTTTCTTGAGAAGGACAGTGCATTTTCAAATACGGAAAACAAGAGAAATCTTCCTACACTGTATCAATACAAATTCATCATCATTTGGAACAAAAGAGAAATTTTTACTTGGAAGCTAAATATTTCCTCAAATAAAAATCATTTTATCTTTGGACAGACAAAAGCCTTCTTTCTTTTTTTGCATACTGCAATGCTTCCTTAAAAATAATAGGATGCTCATTGTTAAGCATCATGTAGTTTGGTCAGACTTTGCAAATATAAAGATGTAGAAAATCAAACAAAATGAACCATAAGTACAACAATGTTCTATGTTGGTACAAAGATTTTCATTGCAATCAAGAGTTATTAACAATCATGCAGGCTTGCCTACTTTGAATCAAATTATGTGAACACTTAGCCATAGATTGATTTTTAACCACTAGAAAGTGAGATGAATTATAAAGCACCCAAACCCGCCCTTCTGAAAGTTAGAAAAGGACATGCAGCTCAGTGCCCAAAACACATAACACAGCAAATGAACCAGGTGTGACAGTTGATATTCCCTCCCTGAGACCTAACCAACACATCTGCAACACTTGAAATGTACACTTGAAAATAAACAAAATGTGAAGTTAATGAGAGTTTGATGAAAACAATATCTAATTTCAATTAGTTACAGTGGAAGCTCACTAATTTTCACTTGGCTAACTCCCAAACTCCATCATTTTAAGGGAAATGTTATCTCTCCCTTCTTCTCAATAAAGATTTTAAAAAACAGAGAGCGATAGAAATACTGCATCAGAAAGAAATAATTACCTTTCTAATATATATAGCATTATATTACATTTTGTACATGGATCTTGCTGCATCATCACAAAAACTGATAACACCTTGGTCATACTCTTTGAGGTTCCTTTGACAGTGCTGAAAATTGAATCTAACCCTTTAGTGCTACATTGTGCTTGCAGGATTGAAATGCTTAGTTTGTGTTTCCTAGGGCTTCATTATTAGCCTTGTGAGCAAACTCCTTCTTGAGATAACTGGACTGAAAGTAGCTCTCATAGTTGACTTATACTTTTGGTGCACTAGAATTTGGTTAATCAGAATATAAAGAAAAAAAAACCAACCACTTTGTAAAAATAAGCAGTGTCCAGGCCTAAAATAACTCTTACCTATTCCTTGTTTTCATAGATATGATCCAAAAAAAAAATGTAGGATTTAAATTAAACTGTAGTCTAGTCCACACAGCCGGACTAAACATGTACTAAATAGGTAGTTCATTCTGAGGAAAAGCTGCCTCAGGTGGCTTTTTACTGAGAGAGTAGTTCCTATGTATAAAATCGATGTACTTTCAAGCACGCATAGTTTAATTTAAAACAAACCAACCAACCAAAACCCAGCAATGGTGACATCTTTGTAATACACCTAATGGAGCATGCTTCTACCTTAAAAAGTGTACTTTTATTACTCACTGGTCCTTCAAAAAATCAAACTAGAAATATTTTCTAGTGGAGTAAAAAATCTTTAAAAAATAGAAAGTTTCACTAACAATGACAGAGAAAATCCAAGACAGAAGATTTGCCTAATTATTGATCTTCTTTTCAAAATTAAATCAACAGCTCTGCATGAATCACTTAGCTTAATTGTCACAAAGGATTTTACTTTTTCTCTATTTTTATATAGGATACTGTCTTCATTTTTATGAAATTTGTGGCTCACTCAGGGTAACATGGTGGACTAATCTAGGGCTTTTTTATCTTTTTTTACAAGAATTAGTCTTCAATGTGCAGGAGGGTGATAGCTGGTATAATTTATGCAGCACTTAAATTTTCTTTATTTTCTTTCTTTTCCTCCTTCACATCGATTCAGGACTACTTTCATTGCACATAGCTGAAGACATCCACATTTACTTGGAGGTTGTAAACCATATTCAGTGCTTAATCATATTCTTTATGGGCATTGAATAATGGTCTTTTTTCAAAATTAGAACAATCAGGCACTTGGACTCCCACATCCATCTTAGAACACAACACTTTGTAATTAAAGGTAGTCTTTATTTAGTAGTGGCTAATCCTGAAAATCCTCCTTAATGTAGAAAGTCTTTACTGAGAGTAAGTCACCCACTAACTTCAAATACATGGAACGGTGATGTGTACTACAGAGTAAAGTACGGATATCTGCCTATCAGGTTATCTTTCTGTCCCTGTTTTTAGTATTTTCCCTCAGCTTTGTGATGTGTGGTTACTTCACTCGACAGTGTAGAGAGTTGCAAGGGTTAACTGTCTAAAAAGTTATTTCTCCAGGATGGTTTACTATGGCATTCCACAGAGAAAGAGACAACAGACCCCTACACAGACTCCATCTGAGAATGACATCTTCACTTCTAGTGGAGTCCTCATACTGTGAGTGCTTGCTCATTCGTTGTTAGCACATAACACAGGGTAGATAATGATTTCCAATTTTGGTTGTTTTCTCCAACGTGGCAAAGGAAGCCAATGACAAAGCAAAAACCTTTTCTGTTTTGTTTTGAAGACAAATGTAACACCTTACTTAGTGGAATCTCAGCTCACTAACAGTGTCTTTGGCAAACATTTTTAGAAGGTTTGTAGCTACAGCTACAATTGCCCTGATGTTCACTATATTTCAAATCTGTGTTCTTCTGTAAGACAATCTTCTGTTTTACTGTAGGCAACCAGACATCTCAACTAAGGAGAGTCCAATAGTGTTAGTATTGAGAAAATAGTTTTCTAAGAGTAAAAATTTTTTTTAATTTAACACAGTATGCTGTAAAAGAGTAAAACACTTCTGTGTTTCTGCCTCCTAGGACAGATCAGATTTTCGTGCTGAATAAGAGTATAGAAAAAAAGTTCTGAAGTAGCAGTTGCTTTCAACAAAGGGTAAAATCCATTGCTCAGAGGTTAAGCGTGAGTATACTCCAAGGTGCTCAGTAGTTATTTCAGTTTGCATGGCTTCCTAATTAGAGATGTTTTAATGCTTTAATAGCTCCCAATGCATTCATGATTGGGACATAATTTACAGGAAGCTTAGCAGAAGGTTTTCAAAGCTGATGCAATACCATTAAAAACATTTTTGGTTTCACAATTAATAGAATATAAAGGTTCTCTGGTTTGTTGTCTCAATTTCTCTAGTATGAAGAACCTGATGATGTCTCCAAGACATATGTGAATCGGTTTTCTGTAAGCAGTTGTCTCAATTTACACCAACTTAAAATTTGGTTTAATGTTTTCTTTAAGTATTTTGAGTATACTTTAAGGCTTTGGTTTTCCTCAGGCTTACCTTAAATAATTTGCATTACATTAGTGAAGACGTGTTATTAATGTTTGTTGATTTTCTTGTGTTTACTTATTCTGTGCTGTGTGCCTGCTTGTTAGCGTTTGCTTGCCTTTTTAATTTGACATCACTGTTTATTTTTTTACCCTCTCTTCCTTTCAACCTACCTTATCATCAAATATCTTCTGCTGTCAGCTTGAAAGTAAATGTCATGATATATTCAGAGGGTGGGCTCAAACTGGGCTTCCTAGTGACATTTTTTACTCAAAACATGAACTTTACCGTGTGCATTTATTTTTTAAATATGAGTTTAAACACTAAATCCAAACTTTATGCACTTTAAGTATTTTTTTTATAAATTCAGATCTGATTTCAAGAACAACCATGGTTAATCTAGCATTCTCGGAGGTTAGTATTACTGTTTCTCATAGGTTGACTTCTTGACAGATTTTTTTTCTTATAAACAATGTAATTTTCTTTCAAGCTGAAGCTTCATTTACACTATTCAGAATTTTCTCAATTTATTATAACAAAGTGTTCATAAAAAAGTACACTTTCCAGAGCTGTTAATTAAAAGGGCTTGCTGGGATAAATAAACCCATATGCTGTTGATTAACCACCTTTTAGGGGTCAACAGTTGGAATCTCCTGCTGTGCTTATTTTAATTGTTGTCCAAAATTTTACCAGAAACTGTTTTGTCCATATGGCACTTGCAGAAAATGTAAGGCCTATAGAGAGAATGAACGAAACCCAGAGAAAAAAAGGTATCTCAGGTTGTGCTGTATGTGTGACAACTTCAAGGTGGTACTTAACCTGCTCTTTATCTTATCATATGTAAAATACAGAAAAATTTATAAAGCAATAGAGAGTTTATGTGGGTGTATGCGTGTATTCACCATTATAATGTCTATGAATGTCTCCTGCTATTTATAGAGAGAATATCTACCTGCATATACTGAAATATAACTGTAGATTTTCCAAATAATGTAAAATATAAAGAGATGGCAATATGTTTTAAAGTCTAAAACTATAAAGCAAGGAACTGATATTGTTGTCTCTGGACATATTTTTCAGCTGAAGAGAAAGCACTTTTCCTTGTTACACCAAATACATACTGACATTTCTTTTTGTTAGTTAACTATCCCCTAAGATGTCTGTCTTCATGGAAGGTGAATCACAGAAGTGCCTATAAGAGTGGAAGATTTGCCTTTTGGTTCTCTTTTTTGAAGTTTAAAAACACACTCACCAGTACTGAAAACTCTTATTTTATTTTTTTTTTTATATTCTTTTTAAATTTTAGGCATACAAATTTTTCACTTCCATCATTGAAAATGTAAAGGTTTATGAAATTATTTGCAGATGAATTAAAAAAAAAAAGCCAAACAAGCCCCAAACCTCAAAATATTATGCAGAGATTTAAATGAGACTAGAAGTTTTGCCTAAGATGGTTAAAATCCAGTACTTATTTCACCACATTTCTGCTGAAATTATGAAACACTACTGGCCAAGTTGGAGCCTCAAGCAGTGATATCATCAACTGGGTCAGAAAGAACTCCCATAAAAAAAAGTTTGTATTGATAATTTCTTTTGCTTACTATGTCTTTTTGAGAGTGAATCAATCACTATTGAGAAAACTTCAAACTTTAAAGAAAACCCCAACTTTAGAAGCAGAGAAAGGGAATAAATGAGGTGTGGATTAATTTAGATTAGTTTGACAGTTCAGAAGGAGACTGTGAATGACCTGCCTAAATAACTGGATCACTGTACTTCCAAACACAGGTGAGGAAACCCACAATTTTCAGTGTGACCTTTGCTGCCCAAAAGTTTCTAAATGGTGAGCAGCTGGAAGCTGGTTCTGATTGAAGATTTGGCTCTGCATACACTCCTGTCCATCAAAGAATGAGAAAATCCTGTAACAAATCTCCTTTAGTCAAAAAGAAGAAATTAGCAAGCCTTTTGTTTCACAGGCAAGTGAAAGGTGCTAACCATATGGCTGCCTTCACTCACACTGGAACAACTGTGACTTCCACTCAAGAAAAGCTGGAGAAAGTGATGGGCTGGATGACAAAACATGAAGTGCATGACTAGTATAAATGCTCTGTGACCACAATCTCAGAGAAGAAAGCAAATTGCTCCTGATCCAATTCATATTTCATACTCTGGCAAAACATTTTTGTCTGGAGAGAAAAAAATAATGAGGGGTGGGTTGTTTGTTTGGGTTTTTTTTTGTTTGTTTTTTGTTTTGTTTTAGGGAAAAGAAAAAATCATGAACTATTTTAAAGAAAATATTGCATTGATGTACCTTTGCTTTATAGAGGCAGAGTTATGTTTCACCTCAGACTCTGCCCTGCTATGAAGTAAGATTGTATAAATATTGTTCAGCACACAGCCTGCTTTGGTTCTTTATTGGTCAGAAAAACAGTCCAGAAACCCCAAATCTCAGTTTGCTTCTGCAGACTTTTCTCCTTTTCCAATAAATTAGTTCCCCTCTTTGTTGTGTATGCCTGTTATCTTCCTTAAGGAGCACTTTTTAGGAGCACTATTTTGAAAAATAGTTATTTGATTCAACTGCCCCCTACGAAGAGCAATTACACACCACAGACAAGTCCTTCTGGATCAAATGCCTCTAAAGACATTCAAGCTTGAATCAGTATCAGCAATGGTACAACTGTGGTAAAACTGTGGAAATAAAGACAAAAACGGATTTCTTTCTCACTTGCTTTCTTTCTCCTTTCACACTCCTATCTTTTGACTAGCTCCTGGTTTCCTGACTGTACAGCTAGTTTCTTGCCCTCTCATGTGGTGTTCCTCCATATGTATTTCCTGGTTATTGTCAGGTAGGATCCAGTGTGGAGTTTGTTTTGCTACCCTGCACAGGTCCAGGGCTGGGATAATAAGAGGTTACATGGATGGAGAAGTTAAAAAAAATAAGTTAAGTCCAAGGTCAGCCTGAGAAGTTCAGTGAGCAAGTCAGGGACAGGGGAGGGACAGAGTTGGAAATGGGCACTCCTACAGCATCAGTGGGGCAGGGAATGATAGCTCTGGGATGGGCTGAATTGGAGCCCTGAGATATGAACAGAGTGAAGGAAGGCACTAGGGGAGGCTGGACACCAAAAGGTAGGCACCTCAGTACTCTCAGGGCTATACCTTGTGAGTTCCCTCTTCACTAGATATAATTCTAATGATCTCCAATTTCATATTTCATCCAGCATAAGCAATCACTCAGGGCTCCCTCTGCTGCCAAATTATTTTCAAATATTTCAATTGTAAGTGTTTTCATCTCAATACAGAGCTCCATTTCTCCTTTGCTTATAATAACTAATAGGAGGATAACTAAAAAAGTCATTCTGCTAGAAAACTGCCGGTTTCAGGATGATAAGAAAACAATTTAGGTGAAAGGAGAAGAGAAAATGGTAAATTAGTCATGTTCAGAGAGCAATAGAGAAATGATTGTTTAATTCATATTTCCACTGAATTTCTTTTGTTTTTCTAACAATCAGTATTCCAAAATAGTCATCAGATTTTCTGGAAGTAACCCTATCAGATGCTGCCCCTATGTCAGAACCATCTAAAGCTTCTTGAAGAGCTCCAGGCCAAATTTTGTACACGACACCCACTAAATTTGTTGAACAGTTCCAAAGGTCAGGCAAAATCCTGTTCTCAGTAATGGCTGACGATTGCTGAGGGTATTCTCTTCTGTCATTCTGGTACACTTTCAGAGACCTATTGCTGGACTCTTCCAGCTAAACTAGGTTTATTCTGTCCTTAGCTTCTTGGCAAACAAAAACTTCATACAGAACAGGACAGATTTGTAGCAATAAAATTGAAATTAAATCTATTACAAGAGCAACTACACACCTAAGTAAAATACCTTCTGCAATTCCACCATGGAATGCTAAGAAATTTAGGCTATAAGAACAAATCAAAAAAGCTTCAAAAGAAAATTGGCACTTTTTTAATACCTTAATTTATGATAAATGGCTATGAATATGAATAATATGTATAAAGTTTGACCAAAAAAAAAACAAACCCTCACAAAACCTCAAAAATGTAAAAATAAAAATCAGCAGTCCAGATTTTCCTATTCCCTTCCAAAAGCTTCAAACATTCCTCTTAAAATGCAAAAATTATACATATAGACTTTGACCAAACTCATGTTTTCTTTCTTAAAATATCAGCTGGTTTGGTGGTTTAGAAACTAGAACTGATACTCTGCTTTACTTCTGTATGAAAGGCATTATGCTGAAATAATTTGCCTTGATGAAACATGATTTCGCTATTACACAAGGAATAGTTTTACCAAAGGGTTGGATTTAGGAGGTTTAGCGCTGGATTTTAGATGAAGGTTTTGGGACATTACACTGTTATGAATAAAAACATTGATGTTTTTGAGTAGATTCTCAGCTGGTCCTAAGTTACTCAGTGTAGTTGCTTCGATTTATGCCATGCAAGGATTGACTCGCACACCCCTTGTTCACTTGTACTGAAGCTGTTTTCCTCGGTATCATTGACTTAAAAAAATAAATAAATAAATTAAAACCTGGGGAAAAAGAGTATCTATATATAAGAAAACTTGAAGATAGCACCTTGCTTAATTTAGTATGTATGCACACTTACATGCTGAAGCTATTGATGATAATAGATGCACTGTCTAACGCTCAGAAATCTGTTTTTAAATTTCAAAGCAACCTAGCCTTGGGTTAGATAGTTCTTCAGGAGAGAATATAACAAGCCAGAGTGACTGTGATGAGTATTCTCTACAGCTTAATACACTGCTGATCACTTATAAATACTCTACCAAAATATGTTATTAGATTTTAATTTCTTTATCACTTTTTCTTCTTTGAATTTCTATCAGAAATACCTGCCTGAGGCATTTGAAGATGTCATTTTGCATAATGAAAGAAGGCTAACGTGAATGCAAATTTCCAGCAAATATTTTTCTTTCTTTTTAGAGGCAAATTCTCATGAAATTTTCCCAAATAAATTCTACTCCTTTGGCAGATTTGCTGCATGCTGCTGCGTACTTTCCCCTGCCTCATTCTGAATGTCAAATTCAAAGGTGAATTAAAATAGTAATTTGAAGCAGTTTAAAGTATCTCCAGATGAACAGAAATAAAAACGACAGAATTTTCCTATTTCTCATTACTCATCCTAGAATGTCAAATTGGAGAGTTTATCCAAAGTACATACTGCTACACCTATGACAAGGGTCTGGTTATAAAAAATTGAATTGTTTCTTCTTAACATGGTACAAATAGGGTGCAATTGAATATAAGAACTACACTCTTGGGGTACTAATAGGGAAAACTTGAATGTAAAATCCAGTTCTTCCTAAGCAACTATGCATGTTTCAAACCTTAGTGACACCACCTTACCATTCAGCAGTATCTTCAGAAACTAGAAAAGCATTTTCATTTAAGTGCTTCTTTAGTGTTTACTAAACTAACTTGGGAAAATGTCAAGATTAGTCATCCTCCACTGACTAAGTTATCCTTAAAAGAAACTGAAAACATTAAGTAAAAGGAAATGATAGTTCAGACGTACATAGGAGTAATAATATAGTTCAAACCCTTGCTAAATCAGAAGAGGATGTTGTGTAAACTTTTCAGGGACTTCAGTATCTTTGATACCGATTCAATCCCCAAGTTCACATCCTTGCTTCTTGAAAACATATAGAAATGATTACTTTAGTTTTAGTACTATCTTTAATATCAAGAGGATGAAGATAACACAGAGAGGAATCCATGTATATATTATTCTCCTATTTGCATAAATAAAATAACTTTTAGCATTCAACTTTTGTCATGTCTGCCTTCATTCTTGCAGTTTTTTGATGAGTCGTTTTTCCACTTCCTCCTTGTCTCTTGGCAAACTCATAATGCCTGTCTTCAGATGATTTTCACACACTGTGTCTATAGTATTTTTACATTTTCCTCATTGATTTAATTGCAAAATCCAGCTAGTTTAATGCTTTTAACTTGGTATTCTAAGCTGGTTCTACATCCAAGGACTAGCAAGTACCTTTGTCTCTCAGGACTTCTAATTACAGCAGAATTTGCATGGAGGTATAGAACATTGTTCTAAAACTGACAGTAGATAAATTCTTTGTCAGTCATTCCCCAAGTGGTTTTAATCTAAATATTCCATTAAAAAAAACCCTTCGTTTTTTTA
The DNA here is from genome assembly GCA_035047845.1 of Dendrocincla fuliginosa. NCBI lineage: Eukaryota > Metazoa > Chordata > Aves > Passeriformes > Dendrocolaptidae > Dendrocincla > Dendrocincla fuliginosa. Next base: position 82,825,306 of record JAWWMO010000001.1, on the reverse strand, counting down.
ACCAATATTTTACATAATTAATTTACACCACTACCTCAGCATTTTTACTATTATCTTTCCTTGTCAATACATACTTTTCCACTCCTCTGTTTCAGTCATATTAGACTTTGATTGTCTTCAACTCTGGCTCTATTTCTTGTAGCACTAGATCTGCTTTCTGCATTTTCTTGATCCTGTCCTTCATTCTCCTGCAACTTACATTCACTGAAAGAGAATAACTCAGATAATTAGAGAATAAATAGCAACAGAAAGCTAATTTATGAAATTGAAATGCACTGAGCAGTGTGTTGACAAAAACATGCAAAAATTCATCCAATTGTTTCTGAACACATGGACATTGTTATGCCACTTGTCAAACCTGACAACCCCCTATTTCAATTTCTGTGCAGGAGAAAACCATGAGAGTCTCAGGTTTTTGACAACTGTAACCTGCACTGTAGACACAGGTGTGCAGTTCAGCTCCAGGATTCAACTGCATCCCCTGTCTGTGACTCTTCTGTGCTGGTCTAGAGCTGGGCAACCACCACTTTCGCTCCTCATGAGGTATGTATGAAGGCTGTGTCTGGAGCAAAACACAATGGTATTCCAGGGGGTATAATAAGCACACAAGGAGTTCATGAGCTTTGGCCTCCACACAGAAGTATTTATCTTAAACACTATCTTTTTATTATATGGAATACTTTGCATCTAATGTGTGGTGAAAAATTATACTTGTCCTTTTTTTTTTTTTTAATTTATTTTTTTTGTTTAATTGCAAGTCATTTTGCAACTGATCACAAAGAGAGAAAGTTATTTTATGTACTGTCCTTTCATCAAGAAAAAGAGACTCTTTACCCAGTTTTATGGAATAAAACCTTCAATAAGCTTGCCTACTGTGATTAATGTGTGTCAGACTGTTTTCCTTACTCATATGAATAAAATAGTTTTCCCATAGAAATGAAGAAAATATTTCATTGATATTTTATTTACTAGCTTTGATATGGACTATTTTAATTATCACTAATTTTTTATTTGTGTCCAGGTAATTTTTGAAATGCCTTTTTTAGCAATCTGTATGGAATTATTCCTATAAACTCATATTCTTTGTTGTTTTAAGTAGCTATAACCTCTGAGGCTGATATTCTTGTATAGTATTTGGCTATGATGTTGGCAAACACATAAGTTCATATTTTCATCCTGACAGTGGTTGAAAGACTGTGGTTCACTCTTTCCATATGTTTAGACATGATGATAAATATTTATCAGTAGTTACGTGTCTTGCACCAACTCAGGGACAGAAGGAAAACTTTTCAAACAAAATTGCTGTAATTTCTATCCAGTACACATGAAAGTCTTCTCTTCCACAGAAACATCCACTGACATATCATTGTCAGTATCTCATCCTCCCTCATCAGTCAAAACATGCTTAGAAAATAAGTGCCACCTACCCTTAACATACAAACATACACACAATTTTTTCTACTCCTCCCATTCTGGGTGATTCCATCTGAAATATAGGTAGATAGCTCTCTTTTTCTTGCAGTTGCATAGTGTGTTACTGTGAAAACAACCAATTTTAGTACCAGGGGATATTTTTGAGTTTTGTTTTTTTTTTCCTTATGTTTTTCCTACCCTGAGTCTGCTGCTAGATTCTCCAGTTGCCATGGTGAGCAGGGGTGTAGGCAGTTTTCCAGTCAGGGAAAACAGTAAAAATCATGAAATGAATGCTAATGTGAGAGGAAACTGGCAATACTCAGTTTTATAACCCAGTCTGGTTCATAAATAAAGAGCTTTCCACCTCAGGCTTTCATGGGGCAACACAAAAAAAGGTCATAAAATTAGGTACTTGTCTTGAAATAAGTTCCTTGGGTATTTTTTGCAATCAAATAAGACCATGTAGAAGAGATTCAAGAAAGATGCTTAGCAATTAAAAGTCCTGGATCCTGTTCTGGCTCTACTGCTGCCAATTGTTACTGAACAAGGTAGGTGAAAGACAGGCACTACAATGATGGGTGGGGGTCTCTTTGGCAATGTAGCACCTCTGTTGAGAAGTTCACCCCACAGTGTTTTTCTTAGGAAAACACTGATTTGTTGCACGAGTGTGTACTGAAACATTGTAAATAGAGTCCACTAGTAAAGTTTTACACACACTTACACATTTTCATTTTAAAATTTGTTTATTATAGAATCATAGATTCATAGAATGGCCTGAGTCAGAAGGGACCATAAAGATCATCTACTTCCAATGCCTCTGACTAGACAAGGAAGACCTTTCACTAGATCTAGTGGCTCAGAGCCTTATCCAATCTGGCCTAAACATTTCAAGGTATGGGGCATCCACAACTTCTTTGAGCAACCTATTCCACTGCCACACCACCCTCACATTAAAGAATTTTTTCCTAATATCTAATCTAAACTTATTCCATTTCATTTTGAAGCTACTCACCTTGTCTTGTCACTACATGCTCTTGTAAATAGTTGCTCTCCAACTTTCTTGTAGACTCCCTTGAGGTACTGGAAGGCTGCAATTAGGTCACCCCAAAGACTTCTCCAGGATGAACAATCTTCATTTTCTTAGCTTTTCCTCACAGGAACACCAGGACAGGTGTTCCATCCCTCTAATAGGGTCTTGGTGGCCCTCCTCTGGACTCACTCCAACAAGTTGATGTTCTTCCTGTGTGTGGGATCTCAGAGCTGGATGCAGTACTTATCACCCTTTGAAATATAACAAATTTCCATGAATTACATAAATTTCTTCATATCCACGTGAAATACTATTCTCCATTCTATGTTCTTCTTTCCATTCTGCCTTTCTCAACTACCTTTTCTTAATTTTGTTTTTCTCTTCTTATTTTTTTAAAGGCATGGAAATAGAAAAACATTAAAGAAAATACTAATTTATTTGAAGAAAGCATGATTTGGGAAGCTTAAAAGCTTTTCACAAAACACCTTTTTTTCTCCCTCTAGCAATTATCTCTATAGGAATACAGTTTATAATCTATCCAATATAAGTAGTCAGCACCTTTTATAGACAAAGAAAAATATTGTCAAACGTTGTAATTTTAAGCTGGTTAGCATGGTTAGCATCTTCTGTCTTTCATCTTTGAGACACTCAACAGTGCTTGGGTTTCTGACTGGAAGTGGTGGCACTGGAGCTGGGGCAGTCAATGATCTAACTCCTCGTAGCTGCCTGTCCTGCCTGGACAGTGCAATGAGCACTGACTCCTTGCTAAATTGCTGCAGTTTGCAGACCTGTTTGATAAGCTGTTTTCCATTTTTGCTTCTCTTGAGACATTGCATTGTGGGCTCCAATAATTTAGTAACCTCTAAGCTGTCTGGATATGCCCAGCTGTGGCCTCTGGGCAGCATGGAGCCAGAGCTTGCCCTGCTGGGACAGGAGAAGTGCCTGGCCCCAGATAAACTTTCCAGTTTAATTCAAGTGCTATTAAAACAGATACTACCAGTGCTACGGTACTTGTGCTAAAAAGACACAGCTACTATCAGATGCAGAATTAATTTTACATAATCATCACCAGTATGCAATATATCATATCAATGTGAACAGAAGGTACAAATTATTTTATAATAACTGAGTAACTGAGAAAAAGTAGATGTTGACTTTTAAGTAGTGAATCTGCTACACAGTTTATTACTAGATACAAGAGTTATTGTGAGGCATAATTAATGGCTATAAGGTATCTCAAAATCTTGTGCTGTACAGATGTCTAGCATCACTTAAGAGCGGTAATAAACTAGTCACTGTCTAAGGTTTAATTTAGATAGTCATCCTATAGATTACTGATAGTAAATCAGGATTGCATTGGAGGAACAGCAGTATGTTGCTTCCCGACACATCACTTATGTGTTTAATAGTGAAAATGTAGTCTCTTGCTATAGAGCTGGATGAAATTTTGCTCTTATGGAAGCTTGTGAGAAAAAAATCCATACTACTACCTTTTAAAAAAAAAAAATGGAAATGTCAAGTTTTTGCATAAGACTTGATGATAAATTGTCTGTAACAGTCAAAAAATTGATTTACAGTATCTTTGCAATGGTAATTGCTTTATATTTAGGGTAAAATTTCAGGCAATTTATTTTTTAATTTTCTGTAAATGGAAAAATTTTGTTAGAAATAACTACTTTTACTTGCTCAGTTTAAAGTTCCTTGATACCTAAAGGTTTGAAGACAATTCTTCAAGCAAATAAAATAAATTGGTTTCCCTTTTATGTGTTGATGTGTGAGATTAATGGATGGCAAAGCACAACAGTCCTTAGCCAAGTCTAACCTAGGATTTACACAGTCTTAAACAGACAAGGGAAGTTTCAGATCTTCTTGCCAGGGGCAGGGAAATGAGCCACAGAAGGGCATGAAGGCACCTTCTGCATGCAAAACTTTCTTTAAATCTGAAGTCAAGACAAAGCAATTGCTCATTGCACTTATCCAAATAAATCCCTTTATAACTGAATATTGTAGGAGCAGTGCTCTAGGCAAGGTCTAGATTGTCTGAAAATAAAGATTTTACTCTTTTCTAAGTTTTAAAATACACTTTCTAGCAGTTTCTTTCATATGCTTAGAGATAAGAGACAATTTCACTTGACAGATATATCCTATCACAGCTAAACCAAACCATTTGGCTGCTAAGCACTAAGAATATTCCAGCTTATTTGTTAATAATGATTACATCCTGGAGGCTTTAAAATAAAAACATTTTAAAAATCAAGCCAAGGAAATTCTCACTAATTGGAAAAATACCTACATTTAGAAATGTCGAGGGCTGGATCACCTCTCCCATGAGGACAGGCTGAGAGTTGAGGCTGTTCAACCTGGAGAAGGCTCTGGTAATATCTGATAGCAGCCTTCCAGTACAAAACGGGGGCTGATGAGAATTGGAGAGGAACTTTTTACAAGGGCATGCAGATATAGGACAAGGGGGAATGGCTCTAAACTGAAAGAAAGTAGATTTAGATTAGATCTGAGGAAGAAATTCTTTACTGTGAGGGTAGCGGGGCACTGGAACATGTTGCCCAGGAAGTTGTGGATTCCCCATCCCTGGAGATGTTAAAGGCCAGGCTGGATATGGCTTTGAGCAACCTGATCTAGTGGAAGGTGTCTCTGCCCATGGTAGGGAAGCTGGAACTAGATGATCTTTAAGGTCCCTTTGAACCCAAACCATTCTATACTTCTATGAAAAACAAATCTTGAGTTCTTTCACCCATAAGCAATAAGCTACATGGGCAAGATAAATTTGCTTCATACATATTTTGTTATTACAATCTTGATAGTATTAATCTCCTTCTCCCTGACAAAAAGAAGTCTAAGGAATCATAATCTTACAGTAAAGCTCATAGAGCGTTGCCTAAAGAAATTGATACTCTTACCCTATTCATTTAAACAGCCACTCTTTGGGATGGTATAGAATGCATGCAAATTTGCTTCAGCAAGCAACAGGTAAATGTTAATCCAGGCGTTTCAGATAACTCTGTTGTATTTTTTTCATCAGAGTAATTGCTATTAGCATTGCACAGTAAAGATGACTAATGATATTCACTGCAGAGCACAGCAAATGTGGAAGTCAAATTGTGTGGCTCTAGGCATTTTTGGAGATAGAACAAACAGTGATTCACTGTGTCACAGTCCTCATGACCCCCCCCTTTATTTCACTTATGAAGTTGCCCATGGTCTATAAGTGCCTAAAAAAGAAAAAAAACCCATACACAAATACAAGTACTAATTAAAAAGTAAAATGAAAATGTAGTAACATGAGAATATATCAAACATTCATACTGCCGTGAATAGGGCTAGGTGCAGTTCAGGCATGGATATAAAGCCCCTGTAGCAGACTACTTTCCTCTCTGTCTTTGTCCCAGAATATCTGATATTTTGGTCTGTGCTAATATGAAGATGGATAGCACAGTGAGCACCCCTGTAAATCCCTCTCTTTATCATAAAAACCTCAGTGATTGAAGGGGAGAAAACACTGTTACATAAGCTTCAGTGACAAATAGGCTTTATGGATTGAGAGACAGATTTGAGATGAAGAAAAAGTGAAGCCTTAGCTATATTAAAGGAAGGTGGAGTTAGGGATCTCTTAAGCTGCTTGAATATACAAAAGTCCGTAAGGACAGACAGAATGCTGGTACAGCCAGCTTTCTATCATCTTTGGAAGATTATGCCAGCTGGAGGAGATTCTTGATTGCTGTAAAGAACAAACATCACATCACATCACATCACAGTCCTGCTGCAGGTTATAGAGTAAATCCTCCACAAAACCACTTGCAGACCAAAGGAGAACAAGGTATTTGGGAACAACCAACAAGCACTAATCAAAGGGTGAATTATGCTTGACCAGCCCGGTAGCTTTCTATGATGAGATGACTAAGTGGATGAGAGTAGTGAATTTTTGACATTGCCAAGACTTTCAATACTGCTTCTGATAGCATACCTTGTAAGCGAAATAGTGAATATGAAATGGATAAATTACTGAAAAACTGGCTGGACAACTGAACTCAAAGGGAAGAGATCAGGAGTATGAAATCCAACTGGCAGACAATTATTAGTGGTGTCTCTCAGGGACAATAGATGAGCCAATACTGTTTGATATTTCTATCAATGGTGTGGACGATGGGGCAGAAGGTACTGCCAGCAAATTTGCAAATTATATCAAACTGTAAAGGAATGATTGATGTACTAGAAAATAGAGCTGCTATTCAGAGAGACTTTAGTAGAAAATATAAATGGCCGGAAAAAATATTTCTGAAATCCAGAAAATGGAAGATCCTGTCTCTGGGACTCAACAAGCACATACAAAAGTGGAGGCTGGCAGCTGACTGTCTAGGAAGCAGCTTTGCAGAAAGGGACCTGAACTTCCACATAGACAAGAAGTAGGTGAACCAGCAATGTGTTCATGCAGCAAAGAAAACTAACTGCATATGGAACTGCACTAGCAAACATACAGTCAGCAGGCAGTAGGTAGTAATTTTTTCTCTTTTGGCACCTGCCAGACTACATCTGTTATGCTGTTTTGATCTCCCCAGCGCAAGACAGACATTGGCATGTCCTTCTCCATCCTTGGATATAGTCAAAAGCTGTCTGGATATGGTCCTGGGCAACTGTTTCTGGGTGGCCCTGGTTGAGGAGGGAGAATTCACCTGATGGTCATTAGATACCTCTTTCAACTTTAACCATTTTGCGATTCTGTGACATACGAGAGTGTATCCACAGAAGGGTTGCTAACGTTAAGAGGCTGATACACCTAATCTGAGGAGATGCTGAGAATGCTTTTGTTCAGTGTAGAGGAGAGAAAGCTAAGGTGAGACCGTATCAAGTTCTTCAAATACTTAGCAGTAGAGTATAAAAAGAGAAGCAGACTCTTTTGAAGGTACACAGTGATACGATGAAAAGTAATGGACACAATCTACAACACACTAAATTCTTCTTAAATACAAGAACAAATATTCACCACTAAGTTATTAAAAAAATTATGGAATCTCCAGCCTTGGAGGTATTCTAAACTTGAAGGAAGAAAGCCCCCAGCTCTCCCTAACTTATTCTGTGATATAGTGAAACTATGGTTCAGTAATTGAAGTGGTTAAGAATAGAAGGATTGCCATTCTTACTCATCAAGATACATTATTATATAATCAAACTTAGTTACTTGTTAAATTTTAGTGGCTGAGTTCATGAGAAAGAAATAGTCTTTCCCAAGACACACTCAAGTCACTTGTGGTGACCATATCCAAGTCCATCCTACAGGTCAAATATACATTTTAAATGTAAGGAGATTATGTATGTCTCTGCATAGGCAGGGATAACTCAATGCTATGGCAGTATATTTGAGTTTGCATTGTAGGTATGAATTTGTTTTTCAGTAGCATTAGAGCTGTATTGGCACAGTGCTCTGAATGGTCTAGTTATCACTGCTGATTATATATGTATGTATGTATATATATATATACATCCAAATGAACCATTAACTTCACTAAAGTATGTTTCTTGTGGTATGTGAGATAGCTTGAATACCTTTGCTTTCTTCTACATGCTTGCACCTTTGGCAGCCCTGAACTATTTTACACTCAAATGACTTGAAAATTCCATTGAAATTCACCTGATCTCACATAGAAATATTGAATGCATTGGCATAGTCAGAAGATGACAGAGGGTTAGATATTGCATAAAATCCAAGAGGAAAGATTCCAGCATACTCTTCAGTTTCTCCTGTAGCTCTGCAACTCCAGTTAGGAAATTCAAGTGTCTGTTCTTTGTTCTTATGGAGTGGCTCATTCAAGACAGCATCCTTAAATGACAGAGCCCAAATAATCTGACGTAAGGTATTACCTTTTTTATTTTTTTTTAAATGAAGAAAAGGTTATTTATAAATAAATAATTGAAGATACAGCGATCTACAAAAGGCAGTGCATGAGCATTCTGTGGTAACTGAGATACCAGTCTGGTATATCAACAAGTAAAATTGGAAACTCCTTTCTTGACAGTATGTTCCATAAGAGTGGAATCCTCTAGGAGAGGAATCACAAGGTTAGGAATTGCAAATGCTGTACTAAGAAGGATCAAAATGTGGGACTTTAGAGGGAGAGGGAGCCTCTAACAAGAAAACCTAGGCAGCTTGCAGCTCTGGTAGCTGACTTCTGTGAATGTTACTCTTCAATAACTAATTCTAATGGTGTACTGGCACAGGGTAGCTACACAAATTGGATTTTAAGTTACACCAGATAGGTTATGATTTATTGACATAAATTATCTCATTTGCACATTGTTACTATGACCCAATCCCTTTTAATGGACACTAGTTTGCTCACTGAATCCATACTTCAACACAGTGTGCACTGCTTTCCTTAAAAATAAACCCACAAAACAAATGCAAAACTTCACAGCAGTGTAGAGGATGTGCAAATGGAACTCTGAAAAAGAATCTGCTTTTAGGGGCTTTTGGCATCCCTCCTTTTCAAGCATCCAGGATGGGAAAAGTCTTGCATGACAGAGAATCTTAGAATAGGTCAACCATTTATATTTCTTCTGTTAGAGGTGAGCTTATACTGAAACTGTACCAAAATGCCATAAATTGGGCCAGTCTCTCTGTGTTCACAGCTTAAGTAGGGATAATCCATTTGTCAAATCAGTTCATAGCTGCTGCAAGCAAGATCAACCCTAATCAGTAAAAACCAGAAGAGTCAGTTTCTGTCCTAGTTTAAGATGAATTCAGTAATTTTGATTTTATCAAAAAAGCAAATCCTAGAGCACTCAAATCTCAGTTACTACTTCTTTGGCATTGAAGAAGAGGTTTTTGTATTGGATGGCAAGGTTTTGGTAGCAGGAGGAGGACTACAGGGGCAGCTTCTGGAGAAACTTCTGGAAGTTTCCCCTATGTCTGATAAGGTCAATGCCTGCTGATTCCAAGAAGGACCCACTGCTGGCAGAGGCTGAATCCATCAATGACAGTGGTAGCATGAGGGGAACATGATCTAAGATTTAGTTTTTATTTCTCATTATCCTACTTGGATTTGGTTGGTAATAATTTAAATTTGCTTTTCCCCAAGTTGAGTCTGTTTTGCCCAGGACTTAGTGAGGTACTTGCCTTTTTTCCAACCCATGAGCCTTTCGTTATTTTTTTTGTTATATTTTTTCTCCCTTGTCTAGCTGAGGAGGGGAGCAATAGAGGGCTCTGGTGAGAATCCCCCCACAAATTTTCAATAGACGGTGGGTTTAAGAAAGGACAAGTATCTTAGGAGTCTCTATTTTTTTTTTTTTTTTTTTCAAATATAGTTTGGAACAACTAAAGTGGCCTGGTTTTCCAAAACTAGAAATACTGTATCTTGGCAGCCAAAGTTTTAAAAATTTTAAGATTCTAAGTGAAATACCCAAAGGTAAATGCATTCGTGTGGAATTCAATGCTGGTATTTTTGGCCTGTGTTTGGCCCAGCCACCTGTGAGGAGTCGTGTTTCTCCTGCCAAGTTATGGGAAAACAGGATGATAAAGACGGTCTCTGGCCTTGAGGGAGGCATTTCTGTGTAAACTAAAATTAATTGGTCTCTCATGATTGGCTGATGGCCCTCCAAGGGCACGTGAAGGAGAAAGAGAGGAGGAGGAGGATGAAGTAAACCGCCTGACTCAATTAAGGAAGACTCTCTGAAATGGACTGCACAAGTGCAGAGATACGAGCACAGGGGCAGAGTACCAGTTACTTAACGGGGGGGAGGTGCCAAATACCTTTGCTTGGGCGGCCTTGGCTACTTCACTCAGGTAAACGTCATATGGCCAATTAGATAACAGGCAGATGGCTCATATCTCAGGGCTTTTTGTTCGCTTCACGTGACTAGGAAAACATTGCCTTTTGGCAGGGATGCCTGCCTTTGCGAGGAGCCGGCCTGCCTACCCTTGAGGATGTGGCCACTGATGGTTGGACATTCTGGGGTTGGTGAGACAACCTTGGGGAGAGTTGGGTGTGTCAGACCTGGGGGCTTCTTCCCCTTCTCTCTCTCTCTCTCCCTCTCTCTTTGGGGGGGAGGGGAGGGCTTGCTTTCCTTGGCCACTCTTTTGATAATAAAGCTACTGTTTGGTTAAGCTTTCAATGGTGTCCTGGTTTCAATTTCAACACCCTGTCGGACCCCCCTGTTCCTCCCTAGAACAGTAAAGCATGAAAAATCAATATTATTTCTCTTACATGATTTTACTAATGTCAATCAGTTTTTAATGTATATAAACGATGACACTTTTAGGAATATATTGCCCTCTAGTACTGTGCTGTATATTATATACATGTGACTTAGATTGTCTAAGAGGCCTAGATATTCCTAGGAGGTGTCTGTTCCAAGTATTAATACATGCTGACCTGACCTAGCTTAGGAGATCTTATGGAATCCTAGTATAAGATAGCATGTCTAAAGGCAGTTTTTCTTTAAAATATTAAATAAAAAATTTTATCAGTGTGGTTCTGCCACGTAAAGAAAGTTATACCCAGATTAAAGAAAACATAAAATGAAAATGAAGATCAAATGGCCAAAGATCATAACAAATTACAGATAAAACAAAAGATAAAACAAAAATAAGAATGTTACAGTCATTTGAAATGTAGTAAATTATCTAAACTTCCAAAGAGGGTGATTGTAAAACCCCATGTCTCAAGCTATGAGTTCACCAAGGGAGCTTCACATTAAAAATATACAAGGCTCCAACAATATCTGCCCTCTGGACATATCACAGGAGCCTTCAGTTCTTTTAGCACCTTAAGAGAGAGTGTGAAGGAGAAATATTGCACAGGTTTCCTCAGGAGGTACTTTACTGGAAAACTTTAGGAAATGAGAGATCTTGGCAAAGTTTAAAAGGTAACATACAACCGAAATAAAGCATCCCACAAAGCATTGACTTAGCACATGCTAACCCATACAACTTAACAAAATCCAACTCATTTGGTTCTCAAGTTACCTAAAGTATTAAGAAAGGAGATTAAAAGAAGGAGTAAAGAAAGTGAGAGAAAAAGAAGAAATTATATAGCTACCACTGGAGAGTCCTGTGAGAGTCCAGCCTTCACAGAGCCAGGTGCTAGGTCTGCATGGACAGCACATGCTGCTGCTTTTATAGCTCTGGCCCCCCATGGCCACCCTTCCCGGGCAGGACTTCCAGCCCAGTCGCAGCTCCACGACTCCAGGTCAGGATGAAGGCGGTGCTGGCCAATCAGAGGCCGGGCAGGGCTCCAGGAGGTGTGGCATGGGTGTGGTCCAGGGCTGCCTTTGACTGACAGCAGCTCCAGCATCACCCCAGGGGTTCCACAGTGGCTGAAATGTGGGACAGGGCATCACTTCACCACCATGAAATTCGACCTGTCCCTTCTCCACACCTCCCCTCCACTTGAGTTGGTCTGACCCCATAATTAAGAAAATAATCCAGACCCTCACAGCAACCAGAAAGGATGGGGATAGTAAAAGGCACTGAAGATTTCCTCATAAAATAGTCTCCATAATTGATGACCCTAAGACCCATTTTGTGTATCATCTCAGAACCTGTATGGAAATTCAACTCTATTAGAAACATTTATGCAATAGGAGATGTCAATAAATTAAAATACAATATTTATATATATACATCCCAGGATTTATGGAAGTGGTCTAAGCAGACAAGTAATTTATTCATTTAACATGTATTGCTAGACAAGGAGAATTAGGTCCTTACTAATTTAGGTATTTGTAAATGTCACTAGTCAGCATTCCTAAGCTTAGGTAACGGAAGATTTCTTTATATTCGCTGGTGTTGTGAATATGTATTATAGGACACTTTTATTAATGACCTCCACTAAATTATTTGAACTGCAGCTAGACAGACCCTCAAAAATTGTCTCATTATTTCTGATGGGGCAAAAACAGAACTTCCTTAAAGAAACAGCTATTCTATTCCATTCTATTCTATAAATCTTCATGTTTCACATTAAGAGAGAAGGACTATCTGGTTTACTTTGAAATTACCATACAAAGATTCCCCTGGCAAGAGATAATACTTGCAAAACTCAAGCATAAAGAATCAGGCTGAGACAACAAAGCCAGCTGTGATTTTATTCTTAAAAAATACATTCAAATTCATGAAATGTTTGGTGTTGCCAGGGGCTGGTATGGTGTGTTAAAAATCACATATCTTATTAGCTGTAGAAATCCTTCCAAGGAACTGATATCATCAGACCAAGCAAATATATGATAGCTAATTTTTTTCTTTTTCACTCTACTTTATAATCCATCAAAGCAGGAACATCTTGAGGCATTCTTTTCATTCATTTATTGTTACTAAATGCTTCTAAGACTGAATCTTCAATTAGATAAGAGAGGCTTAAAGCAGGACATCAACTCTTTGTGCTTGACAAAGCACACATCGTATCTTCTCTGAAGAGAAAACTTTTGATTCTTAGCCTTATCTTTTAGAATATTAGTGATGTAAGACTTTAGATTTCCTAGAATTACAATGAAGAAGCAGATGAAATCTTGACACATCTGGTTGTAAAAATGTGTTGCCATTTTAGCTAGTTGGCAACTGCAGGATGCATGACAATGTGTAACAGATGTTAGAGTATTAATCACCATGTTTTACTTTCTATGCTAAAGTATTTAGGAGTTATTCAGTGATAAGCCTTGACAGTTCATGCAAGTTGTTTTCATTTTGCTAAAGCTGAAGACATAATGTGGCCAAACTGCTCCAAAGAGAAGGATAGTCAGAGTTGGTGTGAGGTCTGCTGTTTAAAAATAAATAACAAAATAGCACTACTTATAGGCCATTATTTAAAAGCTGCTAGGATAATAACCAGGACTAAAATGGCTAAGACTGTGTCCATCAGAGATGGACTTTCCTCTGAGGGGAGCATTAAGCTTATCACAACTGCAGACTAGCAGCTAGTGACTTTTGAATTAAGAGAGAATTTCTTGCTGAAGATTAGAATGGAAGTCTCAGGCCTGCGGAGAAGAAGTGTCTTGTTGAAAATGTCAGGCCTAGAAGACTTTCAGGATTCAGGAAATTAGTTATTTCTCCTGGGGTTTGAAACCACATTTTGGATTCTTACTAGAGATAGGAAATAACTCTTTCCACTGAGTCAAATTCATAAATCGTAATATTAGAAAGAACAATTATTCTTAAATTCTTATTGTAATTATTCATTGCACTGTTTTGATTGGGATTATTATCCTTTTACTATGTTTCTATTAGATATCTTAAAATTAATCTTTTCCACATAAGTGCAAATGAAGCCATGTAAGATTGTCAAAACCACTAACTCGAGGTCAACATATGGTATGATATCAAAGAGAAGTTACAAGGCTTTGAAAATCCCCCCTGCGACCTATCACCCCAGCAAACAAGGCCACTGCTTCCTTTCAAAAGCAACTTATACTGAAGAGAATTCTTTTAGGAGTGTTTGATTAACTTACCAAAGAGTCAGTGATGAAACATTATGAATACCTTCTGAATTCTCATTTCCCAGGGGAATATCTCAAGATTTGGAATATGAAATTGAACTTGCTTCATCTACTCTTCTGGGGTTTTGTTTGGGTTTTTTTGGGTTTGTTGTTTTTTGTTTGGTTGGTTTTGGTTTTCTTAGGGTATTTTGTTTGGTTTTTTTTCTTGTTTGTTTCTTTTTTTGGGGGGGTTGTTTGTTTAGGGTTTTTTTGTTTGTGGTGTTTTGGATTTTTGGTTTTTTTTTGGCATTAATTCCAATCTGATAGGCACTTCCCAAATGCAGGTTTCAAACTAGCCGCTCTGATATACGAGCAGGGTCATATCATACAGGCACTAGAACCTGTGCAGTCATATGATGACAGCACAGAGGAAGTTCTGTGCCTTCCCACAAAAAAAGAAATACTGATACTAAGGAGACTGATGACTGTTCAGTATGCAGTCATTATTTCCCTGCCCCTGGGTTGAATGATGGATAGTACATTGCTGACAAGTGGCCTTCCAGCCTTCCAGACATTTCAAATCACGCTTATTTATACTCTACGATGAAAAGCAAAGGTCTATCAGTAAGATAAGTATTTGCATGAGTCCTTTCAGGTCTCTGAACTTTAATTTTCTTGCAAATCCATTTTTATGAATGGTTAAATAATTGAAGAAAAAAAGAAATCCATCTGTTTTACTCAGATCTCAGACTTAGGACTGATTGTTATAAGAGACACCATTCAGTGTTAGGCAGCTGTATTGTTGCTTCTCTCAGATCATCCTATGCTTCTAAGTGATTTTAATTTTAATCAACTTTTGATAGAACCAGATCACTTAAAACAAACTGGATTTTAACGTATGATACAGTGTTTTCAAGAACTTTTAAAGCTTGCATCTTATCAATACTTGAAAAAAATGTTATTTTTCTGACATTTTATTTGATGTTGATTCACTAGAAATGAGATTGAAAATTTCAGCTGAATTTTGAGGGGAATAAAAGCACCATGCAATATTTTGACTAAATATCATTTTACTCTATGCCTGTCACATCCTGTCAGCCTGTCTTATTCTTCCTCTGTTTTGCATGCCTAGTTTCTACATATGCTAAGCAGAATAATGTATACTGCCTAAAGAGACAGCAACAGAAGTCTTCTGGAATTTACTGGAGACTGGTAACACTGCAGAAGCAAAAGTATCTTGGATTTGAAAACCTGTCGTTATTGCCGCACCACCTAAAGACAGGATTTTTATTATTTATAGTATAAAATTTTCATAATCATTTAAATACTAATTCTGAAATTAAATTAGAAAATGAAACTAGGACTCATAATTTACGGAGACATTCTAGAAATTTTACTCCAAGAAAAATAATTGGTCTGACTCACCATGACAACTTATGTGGGATCTGAAGGAGTAATCAGTTTGTTCACAGAAATCTTTGCCTCACTACCTCCCAAGATTAGGGTAAAAATACATCAGACTATCCATAATCTTGATATTTTTAAGATATTAAAACCCATATGTTAAATCTAGTGCAGTTAATCAGAATGACTACAAGTCAAACATCTTACATATTGAGAAAATAAACTTGTAGGAACTAAGAATTTGTGTTTTGTAAAGTAAGGCCATTTTAAACAAATGAAAATACACAAATTAATTTCATCTTCAAATTTAATTAGTAGTAGTGTATTACCCTTCATAACTGTAAGCAAAGATATTCACATTGACCATATTGATTTTTATATAGATTTTCATATCTGAAAATGTTTCAATTTAATAGAAAAAAACCACTAATAGAGCAATGCACATAATTTAAAAACCAGCATCTTATTGTACAGTGGAGTTAAGATCTTGCTTCTATTTTTTTATTACTGTCTTTGGACACAAGTTTCCTTTAAAATGGCACCCAAATCCTACAGACAGCACAATGTGGACAGAGCACATATTTTCATGTGGCATTTTGTTCTTTAAAGATGGCATTCTTCTCTCTTAGTTCACTGCAGCTGACACCACTATACTCTTACCTCAATCCTTCTGTAAGGAAGGATTTAGTGATTCTAAGGAGTGAGGTTAACTGTTCCGTAGTTAAAATTTATTTAGACTCTACCAAACTTCTTCTGTATTAAAAACTATAGAAATAAACATCTGCAGTGACTATGGAGACATCAAAAGGTGACCAGCTCAAATATAAATATGTGCAAGGTCCACATTTGATCAAATGAATCATTATTCAGGAATCAGCCTGATCAAATTTCAGTGTTACATATCCAGGCAAAAAGCATCTAGTAGTCTGTGTTGTAAGAAAATCAGTAATCATAATGACTTTTTAACAATTTAAAATACCTGCCTGGCTTTTATATGTGGCATTATCTGGTTTTCATGATGTTACTTTTGCTTTGATTTCTATGTGTATGATATGGGGAAGAAAAAAAAAAAGAAGGAAAGATATGGGAATATCTCCTCTTACGGAATTCAAGAGTGAATGAAGAGTTTAGGCATGTCTTCATCTGTAATAACTACTGTGTTTAATTACCGCTCCAAAACATGAATATTTGCAAGAATTTTACAACTCAAAATTTTAAAACACCCTTAGAAATTTCAGTAGAAATTATGTCAAACATGATTCTTAGAAATAGTTAGGCAATCATCTAGTCCCTTTCAACAAAAGTACATCATCCATCAAAATCATGAACAGATGTCTCAAACAGTTAAGCTTAACTAACAAAAGCAAATATAGTCATGTCATTCATGACATGATTCTGATTCCAACTAATTTTTCCCATCATACTATATATTGCTAGAGCTTTTTCTTTTTGGTTAAACTGCTTGTTAAATCTTAATTTGTTACGAAAAGCATTTTTATGCTGATTTCTTAGTCTGTTTCTTTATCTTTTTTCTTTTCTTTTTTTTTTTTTTTTTCGAAATGCGTTTCCATTTTTGCTTCATAAAACCATTGCAGTATTCTCTGCTTGGGATTTTAGCTCTCACAAATGTCAGAATTCTGAACTGTTAATTTCTTTTACTATGTTTTCCCCTTAAAAAAATCATCCATCTGTAAAAAACATAGAGATTTTTCACCTATGTAAAATTTTAATTTCAGAGAAAGAACGAGCAAAAATAGAAAGTTTTTGAACATGATTGAAGACATATTTGAAGGTATTATTAGAGGAGCTCCAGAAGTTAAATGAAACCAAAATGAGAGCTAATACTTGACAAGTAGAGATACTGTACATTATTAAAATAATTAGGTGTGCAGAAAAAGAGAGAAATCAATCTGGCTGACTGGTTAGATAAAATCCAAGGAAGTTAGACTGTTTGGGGCAATTGTGTTATGGAAGGTTATGAAATTCAGTGACTGACTTTGAAAATATTTTCTGTGACACAGTTCAGTATGATTGGAAAATAATCAATTAAAAAAAATTATAAACTCTAAAAATATATTTGCAGAGTTTAAACAATGAGGAAAGAAAGGATTTTTAAAAAAATTAAAAATAAATAAATTAAAAAAGGCAGGGGGCTGATTCCATAGAAAGGATAGAAACTCATCCCTTGTATGTTTGCAGTGAATAGTCACTGAAATGAAATTAAATAGGCTTTGTAAAATAAACTCAGTGAGTCAGATGCATATTATTTAATACGGGTTTTACATGCCTTCATATATATATTTTTAACATTCTGAGTGTTAGCTAATTTTCTCCTCCCAGAATGTGTAGGATCCTGTGATGGGTACAAGAAAAGTGTCCAGTCTTAGTTAGGAGAGTATATAGACTAATTGAAAACAGTTGAGTATCAGTTTCCTACACCCTGCTGAGATGTCAATAAACATAACTATTGTATTATTGTGCCTTCGGTCTTAGATTCCAGGTAGTCATAAGTACTTGTTCATCTACTCTAAGTTGCATGAAGTGATCAATTCTCTTTATGTGGAGGCACAGCCATATGAAGCATTAGAATATCCTCATCTTTATTTCCACCAACACAACTTTTACAGTAGGAATCACATCTTTCCACTATTGGTGAAAGCCTTCAAGACTTTGTTATGTTTGCTGAAAGGGATAGAGTTGAATCGGGTAGTCAGGATCAAAGAAAAACAAAATAAATACTGATGCCATAAATTATTTACTTGAACACAGTGAAAATATATCTATTTTCTAATTAGCAATATTAAATTGATATTTAATGTAACTCAAACACAAAACAATGTAACCTGTATGTGGAAAAAAGTCCCCCCAAATAATACACAGGACTGAAAACTTAACTGCATTAAAATGAGAAATGCACCAGGTAATCATTGCAGACAACTCAATGTACAACTGTGGTCAAATATTATCAAGATTTTACTCTGCACACGCAGAGAAACAACAAATAAGTTAGAGCATGTTATAATTCTGCAGTTATAATTATACAAGTCAGTGCTGTAATTTCACCCAGAATATTGCCTTGTGCTAGTCTCAGTTTAGAAAGAAAAGCAACAAGAAAACACTTAGATAAGGGCGAGAGGAGTAGTAAGAACCTCCCATCAGCTTATATGAAGTTAAGCTGTAAAACATGCAGCAAACAACCCAACTGAGCATTCTACCTGGTTGAGGACGTCATCATCTTTCAAAATTACACTGTGCATCACAGCTAAACAGCAGCATGTTTCTTCCACAGTCTTCTGGAATAAGTACTCCTGGACAAAAAGTCTTTTCTGATTTCATCTCCACCTGGTGAACATTGTTGCTGACACAGCAACAATATCTCTTTGTCCTCCTTCTCCCCTCACACATGTTGTGTTACCCCATCTCTGGTCTTAGCACAACCACAGGGTTACTAGAGGCTGGCCTGGAAGGGCCAGAAATGGCTCCAGGAAAACAGCTCACAGTAAAAGATGCAGCCCATATGAAATGACCCACTGGAGGCTATAGACTGTTAGAATCCTTGAGGTTGGAAAAGACCTCCAAGATCACTGAGTCTAACCATTCAACCAGCACTGCCACATTCACCACTAGACCATGTCCCCAGGTGCCACATCTACCTATTATTTTAACACTTCCAGGGATGGTGACTTCACCACTTTGCTCAGCAGCCTGTTCCCATGCCCAATTACACTTTCCATGAAGCAAGTTTTTCTAGTATCTAATCCAAACCTCCCCTTTCTCTGGACATGCTCCTGTACCTTTCTTGTCATGAAGGGCCCAAAACTGAACACAGGATTTGAGGTGAGGTCTCACTAGTGTCGAGTACAGTGGTAAAATGACTTCCTCTTTAAGAAAGTGATATGGCAGAGAGTGGAGTGGCTCAAGGCATCAACTGAAGGTCAGAGGAAGAAAGGTAGCACATTCATGGGATATAACATTCTGTTCCTGACTGAGAATTCTTACACAGCAAAGAAGACCTCACCTTGTTGGGAAGAGTGCCAGAGTGCCAGCTCAGTGACTTCTCCCAAACAGGTGTCTACCATAATGCTGGTGCCATGCCCAGACCATTTGCCTTGACTGAGATGGAAGACACAATACATTGCCCCTTACATTACTTTTTATTAATTTTCCAGTCTGTATGGTTTTCTTGCATTTTTTTTCCTCTTCCCAAATACTGATTTTTTTTAAAGCAAAGTTCATACATAGTTCAGATTTGCCCTAAAGCCTTTCTTAAAATAGAAGTTGCTGTCTACTGTGAAGTGTAGATGTCTTGGCAGAGGTGGTCTAAGTACAGAGATCACAGACATGGGGTTGTTGAAGGATGTCTCCTGTCATAATATACATAATTGTAAGCATTCTTGGGCATAAAGCAGAACAAGAAGGGACAATCCAGTTAACACTAAGGACCATGTTGTTGAAGTCTCTCTGACTAACTGTCCTTCAGTCAGGTGGCTGATGCACCCTTCTCCAAGATCTACCAGAACTGAAGTGAGCGGAGTCTGTGATTGTCCTGAAGTAATTTCAGAACTGACAACTGTAATCAGTAGGTAACATCTGCCATGATTAATGGAATAAGGACCATACACAGGTTGACACTTTTAACCAAGGTTACTCCTTTAGCCTCATGAGTGGACTGCAGAGTATGTTGAGACAGTATAGTGGGATTCACTGACACAGTGAACAATACTGGCCATAATGACTTCCAGGAAAGACTTTGGAAAGTCAGAGGCAGCAAAGGTTCACAAGGTAATGACAGCTCCTTTCTTCACTGGTATGGACTTTAAGAGGATGGTGAAACCTCCCTTCAAAGAATGAATATGCACCACGATGTTCTGCACCCACCACTGATGATCCTGTCTGCCATCCCACTAGTGGGGCACTGTCCCCAGGGTGCCAAATCTCCATTCTAGACAATAGCTATTGTGTGCAAGGTGATATCTGCACTCTGCTGATTTTGGCATGTGGTGCATGTGAGTTAAACTTGTTTGCCATGCTTGGGCCAAAGGACAGCATGTAAGTCTTGTGGAACACATTTTGTGAAATCACAAGGCTCGTGCCAGCTGACTAGCAGTTAGAAATGGTTACTCTGCTTTGGGAGACTATGAACATAGTAGGAAGGATGGTTGGAGAACAAGCTTTCATATTCTTAGCAAAGAATTGTTAGTGAAATGTACATTGTGTAGTTAGTACTTATAGTCCAAGCAGAGACAGTTATAGTAATAGGACCAGTGAATTCTTGGAAGGAATAAGTGAATCATTTTAAAGATGTTTTCCAAAACAGGTAATCATCCCTTAGCAATGATTCTTGGATAAGGGGAGTCAAGAAAGGACCTGTTAATATAGTCACTGCAACTACTCCTGACTTAATATGGACTTTGTTCAGTAATTTGTACACCTTAAATTAGAGTACTACAAGGTGTTCTATTCAGAATCCTTATAGAGCATTTCAGTGGTTCTGTTCACACAAAAAGTCAGGCAAACCATCTTTATGAGCACATAATGGAAGGGCCCTGCTATTCAAGGAGCATTGCTTTTATAGTGTGTCTTTAGAAAGAGAAAAGAGATGGGGCAGAGGGAGGCAGGGAGGAAAATGACATCAGACATGTATTTGCATCAGCAGGGAGGAAAAGGATTAATTTATACAGAAGCAGTAGAAACAGACAGAATAGATAGAAAATCCCTAAAATTCCTAGCAAAGTGCTAATGTGTAATTAGGTCTTCATGAATGATACTATTTACCTGATGGTTTTTTCATGTCTGAGATTTTTTAATTGATCACGGACATCTGAAGTGTTCATTGCTAATATTTATTTGATATTTACTTTCTATTTTTGGTAGCTTATCAGGAAATTTTATATTGTCAAAACATGTTTGGTCAGACAAGACACAGGATATGGCTTTTCTTTCTGGATTAGAAAGCCCTCCCAACTAATTTTTCTCTGTATTCTCTATGTCATCATTAATTTCCCATATTTGAGCTAGAAACTAACTGAATGGATACATGAATTCATAGAAAACAGTTTAATTAATAATTGGCTTTGTTTTGCCATGTGTGTTTACTCGGTATAGTGGAATATAGGCAAAAACAGTAAAAATGGCATGCTAATAAGAGAGAAAGCCAGTATGGTCCAGTGCAGTGAATTAATCAGGCTAGTTATTAGAACTGTAAGTCAAAGTATTATTTCTATTTAAAAAGAAAATGCTTTAAAAATATGTTTGGAAGTATGAAACCAAATTTTTTTTCCAATTTTTTTCAGGAAATTAAAAAAAAGAAACAAAACACAAACCCAAACCAGAATTTAATTTTCCATCTGATGTCCTTATAAGTTCTCTCAAATAAAGTACCTTTTCACTTCTTCTGCACTAATTGTATTCTCAGATCTTAATTTAAAACAAAAATAGTGTTTTTATTACATGTTACTATATTTGAAAGTTGAGGGCCCTTCATGCATATTTGTTAAATGACGTTTGAAACAAACTTATGTTTGTGTTTTCCACAAGAACACCCTCTCTTGGGGTAAGTTTGAGACTACAATTCCTCAGCAACCAACCTTTCTGATAAAAGTCCATCAGTAGTTTAAATCTTGAGTCTGATACTTGGAGGATATAAATCTGCAGATAAAATTACAATGGATATATGGCAACAGTGACCGCATGAAGATGCAGGTTGTTGTAATATGATAGGGACTTCAACACTGTACTTCTGATTAATCCTTCTAAGTACATATATTTCCTAGGAGGACAATAAATTAAAAAGAGAGAGTCAGGGATACAGTTAGCTTATTTAAGGGAATGCAAAACATAACAGAAATACAGGCTTTATACAGGCAGAGGAATTAGATTTTTGTAAATTAATGCAGATAGTTTTAATTAATATCAAACCTCATACCCTGCCCACCTTGCCAGCTTAGATTTAAGGGAAAGCTTTGAGAAATATTTATATGGGCAGGTGTCTCACTAAGATATTTATACAGAAATACATCCAAGAATTATGCAGTCCTTTCAAAATTAATGTTGTTTAGTTTGTTTTGTAATTAAGAACATAATTGAAAATACAAATGTTTGAATTATTAATAAGGTCTAAACTGTCTGTGTATTATCCGCTCTGAATAACTCCTCCATGTTTAGACTGAGAAGAGACACTACTTAGAAAATTCCCGTACCTTGAGTGAGAGAAAAAAACCCTAGTAATAAAGTCTGCAAGATTATGTCAACAGAACCTTATCCCTCCTTTAATATTTTTATGTTTACATATTAAAATTGTACTGTAAGTTTGCTTGTTTTAACATTAGAATAATGACAGAACCACTTTTTTCCTGCATACAGAATGTTTCTGCCCTTCCTAAGGGCACAAGCATTGATTAATTTAGAAACTGAAGAATTACTAAATTAGAAAAACTGAGGATGATGAACCCCATATGAGAATACCTCCTGTCAATCCTAGGATTGTTTTGCATTCCCTTTCTTCTCCTGCTGCCTAAAATTAAGTATGCTAGGACAATATATGCATAACATCTATGGAAATATTTTCTCAAGATGAAGCTCATTCATCAAACCCTCAAAGCAGAAGATAGACAAATCTAAACCCTCTGCTGTGAAGGTTGCCTGGAATGGTTACATGTGAAGAAGGGTAGGAAATT
The DNA here is from genome assembly GCA_035047845.1 of Dendrocincla fuliginosa. Taxonomy (NCBI): domain Eukaryota; kingdom Metazoa; phylum Chordata; class Aves; order Passeriformes; family Dendrocolaptidae; genus Dendrocincla; species Dendrocincla fuliginosa. Next base: position 82,802,365 of record JAWWMO010000001.1, on the reverse strand, counting down.
CCTAAATTCACCTTAGACTTATTCTTTTAGCCCAATGCTTCAAATGTTTTGTAATTCATGGTATGTGGTGGCTTAAGTTGTGATATTGGATCACAGTCAAGAGTAGATTACCTTTCCCATCTCCTCCCAGGAATAGATATCTGTATGGGCTTATGATGAGCATATATTTTTTCATTCTTCATAATGCATTACTAATAAACACAGTTAACACCTAAAAAATAACTTTTCTTTAGGTTCTTTTTTTTGCATTACTCCTTGAAGTAAAAAAGGTTTGGAATGTAATATTTCATACAATTAATTAGGAGCATCATTCTCAAGTGCATCTGTGAAATGAAAAGCTTCAATTTTCATACCAAAAATAATTTTGGCAATGGAAAGCTAAACTTGCATGCTCCAAAGTACCCTGAAAGTACTCTTTTTCCTTGGCAAGTAGGAGGACAGTCTTCAGTGGAATACCATGAGCTACTCAAAAATTAGTTCCAGCTTCCCTCAAGAATCACCAGTGTATATGGTTCTACCACTACAGCACCTAAAGACAGAAGAAAGCTGCTTAGGAAAAATGACAAAGCCTCTAAAATGAAATTATGTAAATGGCTTTCTGTCTATGTAGCATACCATAAATATTTCAGTTATCTACCTACTGTCTAAACATCTGGTTAACTTTTAAATCTTACGAAGTTTTTTAAAACACCTAATATAAAAATATGTCATCATTTATTCATCTGTATCTTCATCATTCAAGGAGTAGATAAATGACAATTAAGAAAGCAAATTTCTGAAGAAAAGCTATCAAAAACTGTGAAATTTTCAAGTACTAACTCCACATTTCTCAGTGCAATTTCTCCACATGACATGGAGTTCTCCTTTTCACTGTATCTATAAAGCAAAATAAATGCTCCACTTTTCTTGTCCATTCTTTGTGCCACTTCTTAACCTAGCTATTCTGGCTTTGCTTTTGAAATACCCTAAGACAGGGCTATTTTCACACTAGTGGCCAACTTAAAACCTGTAGGTCAAAACACCATTTAATTTGGTCTTCTCTGGCAACTTTTATGAGCAACACAAGTTTTCACTGTTTTTAACACACATTCTTTTATTTAAGCTAGTCATGGCAGAAAGTTCAAACTGAGAAGAAAGAGGGTGGCTTTTACAGCAGTTGATAAATAAGACAGCCAGAAACATTTATTAAAAAAAAAAAAAAATTGGAAAAAGAATAGCAGTAGTGTTCCATTTCAAAAGGGTTTCTCCAAGTTTCAGTAAAGTCAATATGAATTGCAATCTCCCCACTGTTATTCATTAACTATATATTTACTGCCATAACACTCTCACCCTTCCTGATCCTGTATGTCAATCAACCACTTACTACACCTTGTCATGATTTTAATTTATGTGCCCTGCACATTGGAGACTCCAGAGAACAGTCTTAAGCCTCACTTTAAGTGCCAAACTAAACCAGCTCCCTCTCGAGGATTGGTGGACAGAGAGGAGAGACAGAGGTTCTCCTTCAGGGTGAGGTAGAGAAGGCTCTAATTAAAATTTTTCTCTGCAAAGGAGTCTATCTCTCTGCACTGACTAAAAGAAGGACTTCAGAGATTAACTATCATGCTTTAATGAATTCCCTCTCTCTCTGTGTTAAATTAGATATCTAACGTATAGTGGTGACTCCCTACTATGTTTTTGCATTTCTGTTTACTAAAAGTGTCCGTAATTCAGGATTTCAAGAAGTTGTTTATTATAAGTATTTATAATAACTGATTTTAAAAAAGTAATGACAGTGAAATTGCACTATTTTTTTAGAGGAATACCAGAAGGGAGCTGAAGATCATTGCCCTTCTGAAGTGTTTTCTCTTATTGTTTCATGAAGCCCTTATGGAGCAGAGCTAGCCAACACTTTATGAAATGATGGTTTGTGAACTGTGAGAGCATTCAGTCACCTCAGCAACATACAGTGCACTACCAGTGGCCCTGGGCCAGCCCTATTTGTGGATTCAAGCAAATTATAATGGTGATATTTAGAAGCAGAGTCTGTCTGCCTATCCTTAGTGAGGCTCAGAACATGCAAGGTAACAGGCTGGAAGCACAATTTGCTTTGGTGCTATGGAAGAAGTGAGTGTTACACAGCCACAGCCAGCCATCAGGGGCTATCTTCAGAAGCAAAAGGAAAAAGAAGAGAACAAGATAAAAGGAAAGAGAAGAAAAATGAACTTCAACAGAGTGTAAGAGTTAAATCTAAGACCCAGTGAAACTAAGTAGGAGACTAAAGTATCCAGTATAGTTACACTTCCTTTGTCTTCCCCACACACAAGAAAAAGCATGTAAATAAAGTCCTCCTTTTCCAGGAATTAAATGTAATGAAAATGTAATATATCATCAAGTATCAAGTAATATATTTTACCAGAAAACTAGAAGACCAATAATGTTCATTTACTCTAAGATTGAGAATGATCTGAACTAGATCCCTTTTGTAGAAATACATAAAGATATGTATGCCACTTTGAAACAATTACCTCTTTGAAACAATAACAAATATTAGCTCCTTAGGAGCTAAATGAGATAAGAAATAACACAATATGCTGACCTATATCGTAGTCCATCAAGAAGAAAATTCAGTACTTTTATTATTTAAAACAGCATTTTGCTGGCATTACCTAATTCTCCCAGCCTCCCCTGTTTATAAATAGAGATGGTGAGGAAGAGCGAATGTACGCTTTGCCAGAATCATGCCCCATCTAAAGAGTGGAAATAAAATAAAATATCAGGAGCTCTTTGCTTTCAGCCTGCACTCAGTTCTCTGAATCTCTCACAAGGCATATGAAACAGAAGCCAAAGTTATGAAAATTGCTGGTGATGTCGCAGACAAAAGGAGACATTTGCCTTCAGGTCAGACACATTAAATTGATCGTGGGATGACTCCAAGAAGACCATGAGAGCTTGAGTCATCCTACAACTTGAGTCACATGCCTTCTTCACAGGAATAACCCTGGAAGGCAGAGAGAAAAAACCCACCCTCTATCTCCCTTGCTGGCAGATGGTATTGCAGCCACTTGGCAGAAGGCAGGATATTACGATTTGATGGAAAAGGATCTGACCTGACTCAAAAAATAATGACTGTCAATATATGGTTCATTCATGTCTGCTTTACTAGTAAACAATAGAATATGGTATGAAAGGAAAGATAAAAAAAAGTGTCAAATATGTACTTCAACACTTATCTGCAGCTTTTTCTTCAGGAAGTATCTTTGGTAGGACTCAAAGCCAGGAACCTGGCTGATCAACTTAGCTTTTAGCTATCATAAGCTGAATGCAAAAGTATCATACTTAAACCCCAGCCAGCAACTCAGCCCCACGCAGCTGCTGGCTTGCTCCCCTCCCATGGGATAGCATAGAGAATTGGGAGGATAAAAGTGAGAAAACCCATGGTTTGAGACAATGATAGTTTAATAGGTAAATCAAAAGCCATATCTGCAAGCAAAGCAAAACAAGGAATTCAATCATCCTTTCCCTTGGTCAGGCGGGTATTCAGTCATCCTCAGGAAAGCTGGTCTTCATCAAACGTAATGGTGACTTCAGAAGACAAACGTCCTCACTCTGAACATTCCCTCCTTTCCTTCTGCTTCCCCCAGTGAGCATGACACCATATGGTCTGCGATATCCCTGTGCTCATCTGGGTCAGCTGTCTCAATTGTGTTCCCTTCCAGCTTCTTGTGTACTCCCAGCCTGCTCACTGATGGAGTGGGGTGAGAGGCCTTGACACTGTGCAAGCACTGCACAGCAATAACAAAAACATCCCTTGGTTGCCAGCACTGTATCCAGCACAAATCCAAAATATAGCCTTGTACCAGCTACTCTGAAGAAAATTAACTCTATCTCAGACAAAACCAGCTTAAGTAAGCACTACTCTAAAGTTAGTCATGGAGATTTCTTCCCTAGTGGCTGTAAAGAGATGACAGATGACTTGCCATACAAGAGTGCCTACCCATTTAAGGATGGAATAAGCTGTACTCTGGAGGCAACTGTATTTTTTTATTAGTGAGATGATGAAAGGATAAGCTTTGACTGGATGCTTAAGTCTACATAGCTAAGGCTTAAGGAGATGAAAAGTGCTGAAAATTGTTTATCTGTTTAAGATATGTATATATTACAATGATAATTTTTCAACCTACAGTCAAGCTCTATATCAAATCTACACATAATTATGTATGTTTCAGTAGTAGGGATATTTTTGCTGATCACAAGAAGAAATCCCCATATGTGGGCATGTCTCCTGCATTCCTACACCATCATGCATTTAAAATTTACACTGCAGCCATGAAACATATTACTTATTTGAAACATATTACCAAACTTTCATATGGTCAGTCTGAAAAGAATTTTCTAGGGTGGCATATTTCCAAGAATGTGGAATAAAATGTGGGGTGAAAAGCAAGGAGAAGTTTACATGGCAGCAAGAATTATTTCTCAATTAGTTCTTTCTCTTTTCCACACCTCATACCACAGACATTGGTGAACACAGGGCTACAAACAAGTTAGTGTGAATTCTAGAATAGCAATATCACATCAGTATACCACAAAGAAAACCTACCTCATATAGGCATTGTAACTCAAGCTGATAAAAAACATTCTACAATAACATGCTTCAATAGGAAACCAGACTATGAATGAAACAGTGAGGTTATCTCTAAAAGTACTATTTTTTCCCCTTTCAGTGAGAGTGAGAGAGAGAAAATAAAAACTATTTGACTCATCAACCAAAACCTAAGACTTTTTATATAGTGAACAGATATTTTTAAAAAAAATATTATAAAAGAGTATGCCTGAGAAAAATCAAGTATTTTCTCTTTGTTATGGTGAATTTTGATGCAAGGAAGGCCAGGACACCTACAAGGCAACCAAGGAGAAAAGACAAAAAATATGTCTTTGAAGTCTGTAAAAATATAACCACATAATCATACTATAACATTTAGGAGAAAGCAGCAAATGTATACAATTAGTCAGAGAGGGAAACAAGGAAAAATATTTTTACATAGCTGTAATCTGCCTTTTGGTGGTGGTTTCAATCCCTTTTCTTCCATCCCCATAATAGATGAATCTTTATTCTTCTGTCTATTTCCTTTCTATGAGCCTGGTTTAAAAACCCATTGCAATCTTTGCCCTGATCTCAGCATGCCTTGGATCAAACTTTACTCTAACAGACATAGGCTAATTTGTGTGAGACATTTATATTATCTTCTTCCTGCTACAGTCATGTGCAAAGTTATATTTCACTAGATTGATGGCTTCAGTTAATGAAGAATAGCTTCAGTTCATTTCAGCTCATGCCCAAATATACCAGTTGGATGTAATACTATGACTGAGCTCTCATTATAAAGATGACCTACAATTTTTGGAGCGAAATTATTGGACTCCCTATGTTATCGATTCATTGTTCCATGGCTGACAATGCCAGCAAACAAAAATATGTTCTCATTCTCTAACAAGAAGTCTCATAGGATACCAAGGAAACATCTGCAAGATAATTCAATCAACTTAACAATATCAGTCTCTTCAGAGTTTGTACTGCACAGGCTTTTAAAATTCAGCCTGAAAAACTTTTGTAACTTACTGGGTGATAGTTAATCCTCTAAGTCAGTAAGAAAAGCTTAAAAAAATCAAGCCAAAGGGGCAAAATTGAAGGTAATGTGGAAAGTGGGAACAAAGAAGCATGCAAGAATCTTAAAATCTGAATTAGTGCTGTTCGAACAGGGATTAGGAGCTTCTGAGCCTGATAACATTAACATAAATTTCCCATTGCTTTGGGGCAATCAGGCCCAGATGCCTGAAATTTCCTCACAATAATTCAGCTTTCTGAAAAATACTGAATAGAAAACTAAAGCATTAGGAATGTGATGAGAAATAAAATGAATTCTTCAGTGTTCTTTAACTTGTCTGTGTCTTACAACCATCATGGATATTATTCTTATAAAATGGATTCAGATAATTAAATCTCTGACTCCCTTTCCAGGTAATGGGTAATATAATACGCAAAATTTGTTGCAATAAGTGAAAATAAAACAAAAATTATACAACTCTGAGGATGCTAAACCAGATACTTGACACATCATTTTGCCAATGGAGAATGTATAGATATTCCTATAGAGTATAAATGGTTTAACCTGTTAAAAATTATTAAGAGAAACTAGTAAAGGGCCTGAGAATGCTAGCTTGGTATTAGAAGTGCTGGGTTTAACTGAATATTTCTGTTAATAATTGTCACAATAATTGCTTCTATCAGTAGAACCAGTCAACCCCAAAATAAAATGAAATCTACTCTTTTAAAAATAGCTTGCTTTTACAAAAAGAAATGCTGCTTAGCAATTGCAAAATATTTTTTTTCATTATATAAAGAATATTACAAAGACAAGACATGGCTCTCAAACCTGTTAAAATCATCTGAATTACCTACATACAGCTCTTTAGATGTCACAATTTTGCAATCAACAATCAAAATAAAGAGGCAAAGTAATGCCGAAAATTACTGGATTCATTACATTAGGCAAAACTTTAAGAAAATTTACTTCAAAACAGCAAGATGTTCTATTCTGACAAGTTTATACCATTAAAACGTTATGTCAATAAATATTTCTGCTTGTTAAGTTTAAGTATTTTCACAAAGAGAACCCATGGCATGTAGGTTAAAAAACAGCTTCAAGTATCTTGAATTTGTATATGCTCAGTGCTTGATAAATCAGCTATCTTACATATTATGAGTCAAAGAATTATAGAACATCAGTTCTGATTGTATTGATTAAAGCAAAACAGCACAGAGCTGACATGGAACTACATTACTTTAAGGAGATCCATCTGTGAAACATCTGGTGACTCCACCAGCTAGAAAGACAGGCTTCCATGAGTTCCTCACACTTACCAAGCTTTGAAACAAGGGTAATAAATATTCCCAGTAAAAAGTGTAATTTCAAAATGATGTAAGTATTTTGCACCACAAGAGTTATTTAAGAAGAATCATGAATACAAGGACATACTTGTGCAATATCATTTTTGAGGGAAGTTTTTCCCCTTTTTCATGTTCATTTAACTCATTAAGTTATTTTAAATAAAAGGCTGTTATCTGGATCAGATTTAGGATAACAAAATTTTGAAGGAACTTTGAGAGAAAATAGCTACAGTATATGCTTCAGATTCTTTCCACAGGATGCAGCTTCTTGATTCTCAGATATTATTTTATAGCCTTATTTTTTCCCTTGAGCTCCAAGACCTAACACTAAGGGGCACCAGAGAACTGAACTGCATCTGTTCATATCCATCAGGAACCAGCTACTGCAACAAACGTTGCAAGTTATTCACCATGCTAGGTGTGGAGGGAATGGGGCTTTGGGGGAAACATAACAGGCACAATAACAGTTCTGTGTGACATATTCTCTGTTACAGAAAACTGTCACTGGAAAAGCAAGGATATAGTTTATTGCTAGGTGTTGAAAAAGAACTCTCACTACATTTTTCCAGACAAAAGTTGGGAAATCTGTGAAAATGCTACACGACTTGAAAATAGATTATTTTTTTTTTTTGAGAAGCATATCTAAACAATTCTAGCAGACTGACTTTGTGTATATGTGCTTTGATCTTAGACAAATGTAAACAGAGGATCACAGACTTAGGAATTAATTTTTATATTAAGTTTCAGATGAGGTCTGAATACCAGTATGTTTTCATTTCCAATACTTGAAGTTCCACTATAGAGATAAAGAACTTTTCTCAACTTTTTGTGTATTGTGAAAATGCCT
>JAWWMO010000001.1:82736542-82794487 GCA_035047845.1 Dendrocincla fuliginosa | reverse complement strand
ACTTTTTGTGTATTGTGAAAATGCCTATAATCCTCTCATTTTCCCAATAGGACAAAAGAGAAACAATATTAAAAAAAAAAAAGTAAAAACGAAAGTATATAAATTAAGCCTGTTTGCCAGGTGTGTACTCCAAAACCAACTTTTTTCATCCCAAGTTTGGCTGTCAAACACAGAATAATTATGCAGCCAGTGCCCTATATGTTATTTTGAAAATCTCAAACCTCACGTCAGGAACCTGTTGCTTATTCCACTTGTTTTTGGTTTTAGGTTTTTTTTTTGTCCTGTATTTCTGTTTCAGTCCCTTTATTCTACCACAAAATACATAGTCAAACTAGCAAGAGGTAATTCAATAAATAATGTTCTATTTTAGAGAAGTAAAGTTTTTCTGATTCCTTTTAGAAAGCTTGGTCACAGTATTGTCCTGGCACAGAGAACATTACAAAAACGCAAATTCAGTACAGAGCCCAGTATGTCAAATCATTGCAATCAAAGCTCTAAGACCAAAATTAATAGCATACCTTAACAAATGGTGTGACTGAGACTTACTAAGATGCATTCCGATTTGAGTATTGCAGACCTTTCCTTATAATATTCCCACTTATTTCTGTGTCTTTAAATAGCCTATCAAAATAAAATCCACAGATAACTCCTGCTTAGTATATTATTTGACTCCTAGATCTTTTAAGGCCAGATGAGACCATTATGATAATGCGCTTTGACCCCCGGCATAACACAGGGCATAGAACTTCGCTCAGCAATTCCTCCCTTGGGTCTTCATCTTCTGTTAGAGTTATACCATCTCCTTTTGAAAGACATCCAGCCTTGATTTATTGCTCAAAGTGACAGAAATTCCAGCACATTCCTTGGTGAGCTCACTCCCCAATTAATAACAGCTGCAGTCAGAGATGGTAAAAGTTTTGTTCTCCTCGGGTATGGTTTAGTCTCAGATTTCTTTCCACTACACCTTTCAAAGCTGAACTCTAGAACCATGAGCAAGCTGTATCAGCTTACAAACCATGGCCATATTTGTTTAGAAAAACAACAAACTTTCTTTAAACGAAAAATGGGACAAAGCTTTTGGGATACATTGTAGACGTTTTTCAAGGGCCACCAACAGTTCCTCAGGACAGCGAAAAGAGTGAAGGTGATTGATCTCTAATGTGGGTCCAAGTGTGTCCATCTGCGATTCATCACCCTAGCAGGAGAGCTAAGCCTGACCTCTCTGTCTTTCTCTCCAGTCAGTGACATCTAATCTGGGACACACACAAACTGGTAGTTTTTACCCAGCTCTGTGCTGGATCAGGGTTCTGTAAATCTCTTGGGGGAACAGCTCTGGGGTTTATGGTCATTTTGTTTTTCAGCTTGCTGATGGAAAGACTGGCAGCTGTGTTCAGGCATTTTACCGTGTGGCCAAAACCGGCCAGGATGCAGAACCTAGAGTTTCATATGCCGTTTGTGATTTGCTATGACAAGGACAGACACGGCAACAGACCTCTCTAGCCACCATCCTGTGTGGACGTGGTGTTCCACGGTCACAAAGCGAAGGAGATCCTGAAGGAGTGAGGGCGGGAGAGTGGTAGCGAGCAGTCCCTTCGGTGAGATGAGTAGACAAGAGTTGCACCGATGAAGCCCTTTGGAGGGGCCATGTGGTCCCCAGTGCCTCTCCCACCGCCTCCTCCTCCTCCTCCTCAGGCGGGAGGAGGCAGAGTTGCTGCTGCTGCCAATGCGCCAGGATAGAGAGATCTCGGCGCGGGAGGAGATGACGCAAAAGGCAGAGCTCCCCCCAAAAAAGTGTTTCTCCAGGACGAAGATGGCGGCAACTTAGCCCAGGGGCCCAAGATGCCTGTGCCCATCGGGGGTCCCCAGCCAGGCAGTTCCGCCCCGTGCGCCCGGGGACACCGCGCCCGGCGGCAGCAGCGGCGGCAGCCGCAGCCCATTGTCACCAGCAGCGGCGGCGGCCCCGGCAGCCTCCTCCTCCTCTTCCTCTTCCTCCTCCTCCTCTTCAGCATCCTCAGCAGCGCTCCGGGAGCCCTGCAGCAGCGTCTCTCCAGTTAGAACGGAGGGGGGAGAGAAGAAAGAGGAGACTGAGACAGCGGTGCAGGCATCTGTGCCGCGGCTCGGGGCTGAGGAAGAGGAGCAGCGGCGGCGGTAGGGAGGAAGAGGAGGCGAGGAGCCCTCCTGGAGCCGTCCGTCGGCAGCAGGGGACGCGGCATGCGGTTGTCCGGGGCCAGTGGGCTTTTCTCAAGAGGAAGATGGGGAGCTGCGATCTGACCATGCCTGGGTGAGAGGGGGAAAGGACCAGTCGCGCAGCCCCGCCACCACCAAATATCACCACTACCACCACCACCACCACCACCATCTCCTCTCCCTCCTCCTCTCTCTGCGTTATTGCTCTTATCTTCTCCACGGCACTCCGCGTTGGATGGACTGGGGCTGCTTCGTGTGGTGAGACCAAGGCAGAGCCACCGGCGAAAACCAACAATATCTCAGAGGAAAAAAAGGAAGGAAGAAAGAAGAGGTAGAAAGAGAGAGGGGGGAGAGTGGAAGAGGGAGAGAGCGAAAAAGAGCGAGAGAAGGGAAGGCAGGCAAGAAAATCCCCCCAATCTTTTAAGTCAATGCATATTGTGGTGACACTGGCAAAGGAGCCCTCACGGTGGAGTCGGCCAGGGCTGTGCGTTCCCAAAATATGACCAGGGGTGCTTGGATGTGTAGTCGGCAGTATGATGACGGCTTAAAAATCTGGTTCGCACCCCGGGAGAACGAGAAACCCTTCACGGATTCAGAGAGGGCTCAGAAATGGCGACTGTCCCTGGCATCGCTCTTGTTTTTCACGGTCCTGCTCTCTGATCACTTGTGGTTCTGCGCCGAGGCCAAATTCACGGGGACCGGAGAGAAGGAGCAGCCGCCGCCCGAGAAGCCGGAGCCCGCGGAGCCGGACCTGCTGGCGGGCATGGGGGAGCCGGCGCCCCCCGCGCCCCGGCTCCTCGCCCCCCCCTCGCCCTCCCTCCCGCCCTCCCCCGGCAGCAGCGCTGGCGGCAGCCGCGGCAGCCGCGCCAACGCCACCGAGCCCCAGCACGGCAAGGATGCTTTCCTGGGGAACTCCACCGCCAGGCCCCTGGAGACGTGTCCCCCCCCGGGCTCCTCGTCCGGGCAGTGCTTCAGCGTGGGGGACGCGGAGGCGGTGTGCCGGCCGCGGGGCGCGGGGCAGAGCCCGGCGCCCGGCTGGGACCTGACGGATTTTTACCTTTCCTTTTGTAATTCCTACACACTTGGGGAGTTGTTCGCCGAGTTGTCCAATCCGGACACTTTGAACTGCAGTCTGGATGCGGTGCTGAGGGGGGAAGGCTCCTGCAGCCAGTGCGTCCAGGCTTACCAGCGCTACGACCAGCACGCTCAGGAGAAATATGAAGAGTTTGAGGTTATGCTCCAGAAATATTTACAGTCGGATGAGTACTCGGTGAAATCGTGTCCTGAGGATTGTAAGGTAGGAGCCCCTGCTGTGTTTCCTGTCCCTGGCTGGCGGGCTGGCGTGCCTCCCTCGGCTGTTGTGGCTGCCGTGGTCCCTGTTGTGCCTGCTTCGGTCTCTGTCCCTGGCGCCGGCGGCCGCGGTTTTTACGGTCCAGGCGGAGCTGCGGAGTGTGTCGGCCGGAATGCCCCCGTTAGCTCGTCGTTAGAGGGGAGGAAGAGAGAGGGGGAAGCTTGGGAAAAAGCAAAAGAAGCGATTCTCGGTCCTCTGGGAGCGTAGCGCTGGATTTCCCCCTCCTCATGAATATGCGATTGCCTCCGGCTCGGCTGCCGGCTTCCAACGGGCTGGGATGCGGCGTGGCGGCCGGCAGCGACGGGGGCTGCATGACAATGAGCGGAGCGGCGGTCGGGGCCGGGGCTGCCCGACGGTGCTGCCCTGGCCGTCGGCCCTCGGGGCGGTGGGTGGCTGCGGTTCCCCCAGCGCTGGCGGTCCGTCCCTCCGCGGCGGCCAGGGGCGCACGCCGGGGGCTCCGGGGGGTTCCGGCGGGCGCTTGTCCCCGTGGGTGCCCCACGGCGGCGGAGCGGCGCGGCGCCGGGCCGCCTCGGGAGCGGGCAGCGGGACCGTGTTTGCAGGCGCTCTGCCAAAATCTGTGGCTCTGGGAAAAGCCGGAGGACGAGGTGTCTGTCGGCGGGCAGCGCGGTGGCCCTTAGTTGGGAAGTGATGGTGACAGCGTTTTGATAAGCCACAGCTGTTTTCTTTGGTGACACTGGTGACAAGTCAGAAAGATCCAGAGGTTTTTCTTTTCCTTTGCTAGAAGACAGTCAACGTATGTTCCTACTTTGGCACTTGTAGTTGTTGCCTTCTCTCTACTTTTACACAAGATTAGTTGGCCTATCTCTCAAGACGGGGCAGAAAAAAGTGTTGTCCTGAGCACCTAAAGTAGCTAACTGCATGATTTTCCCCCCCTTTTTGAGTACTTGTTGAGAGGTGAATGGTTTCTGCCCTGAACTGGATTATCTCAGCTACTGTAGATGTGCACTAATCAGTCTGAAACAAATTCTGCTTTAGCAGTGAAATGCAACAGTGCATATGGATCACTGCTCTGAGCAGGAGGCCTAGCAGTACCTCTGTGCTTTTTAACTTCAGCAGGGCCTTCTGAAATAATGTAATGGTAACAGTGCATGCCTAAAGAATCCCATTCACCAATAAGTTAGTGTAATTTGCACGTCTTTGCCACAAAAATCAATTCAGTGTCCCTGCAGAAGCTGAAATATCCTGTTATCTAATTGGATAAAGTAGGAAAGTTGCTATATTTATTTTTTTCTTGTTAAACCTGCCAAGAATAAAGTAGAATCATCAGTAGTTTTCACTCCACTGTTTTTAGGTTGCAAAATGTGTGTGTACACACTCATTATATATATATACACAATGTACTCAGTTCCTGAGAATGTAAGCATATTTTATTTCCAGAGTGAACTGGATAAGTAAAAAAGAGTGTCAAATTTAAATAGATGTCTATTGCCGTAAGGCCATCTTTACTATTTCAGTAGCTCTTTAACTAGAAATTGACCTACTATTCCGTGCTGCCCAATGACCAACATCTACTTGCTTAAAGTGTTTCTTTTTGTAACACAGTTTAGTTTGGCTGAACTTTACCGCAAAGTGCACAGTTGCTCTACAGAATATCATGGTGTAAAAGTTGTTGAAAATGAATGGAACAGCAAATGTATGCTGTATAATGATTTCCCCTTCTTACACCCAATGAGGAGAAATACTTGTCTAATGATGGGGAAAAAGTTACTGACATTAGAATGGTTGCATGAAACTTAAATGAACTAGACAAATACAGTGCCAACGACCTACATTTCTCCAGTTCTGAGTGCCAGATGATATTGCTCCATGTTTTGAGAATTTGGCCGACCAGTCTGTGTTAAAAATGAAAGACATTCCAGCAGGGGAAAGGAAGAAAATCAAGGGTGTGACTTAGTGGGTTTTCCCTCCTTCTACGGAATCTGGTGGGCAGTGCAGGGCAGCCAGCGCGGGTGTGGAGCGCAGAGGGTGAGACGCCCGGCGCGAAGCTGGACTGAATTGGGCTGGGCTGAGCTGGGCTGGGCTGAGTCGGACTGTACTGGGCTGTGCTGCGCTGAGCGGCGGGCCGGGAGACCGCTGTCCAAGGTGCTGCAAGGCAGCGCACACCGCCCGTGGCCAGGCAGCAGAGAAGCCGCTCTCTGCCCCCGGGTCCTGACTTGGTGCGTCTGCGTCCCTCTGGAGCCTTTTGATCCGTGCGGGTGGCTGAGAGAGCCAAGCGGATGGCACGTCCAGCGGTCTGATAGCCGTGTGTGTTGATGTGCTTGTACGTGGGCTAACCTGAAGAGTGTAGATGTGAAACTTGAAACTTAAACACTTTGTGACTATTGCAATATTATGCTGGGCTTTCTGGAGTTTTTTATATATTTCGTTTATAAAATTCAATCAGGAAATATTTTTTTTGTGTAAGCAAACTTTTTTTTTGATTGTTGTATATTTAGATAATTCTCAGCTTAAGAGTCAGAATAGAAAATAACTTGACATCCAGCTATGTGGCTTAGATACACACTACTTGGTTCATGTTGTGGTTTATGTGGTGACCTGTTTTTTCTTTTCTTTGAAACAAAATGCTGAAAATACTGCCTTTACTTAAGAATCATGTATATAAGCCTTGGCTTAGTGCAAGGAAAGGCTTGTTAAATAGTCCATTTCTATTTAAGATGTCTTTAGCATTCTGGGAGGGTGGCTTCATTCACAGAAAAAGAGAGCTTTTCATCCAGTTGACCAATTGCAGCGGATGATAAAAATCAATAAAATTTACACTGAACAACATTCAACCTAAACCTTGTAATTGGGTGTTGCTTCCCCCTTCCTCAACTCTCCCCAACACCATCCCCTATCCTCAACATGGTCAGTTCTCACAGCATAGTGTGCAAATCATGAGGGGTTTCTCAGTCCAGCAAGTTTTGCCTTTCCAGAAAATACTATTGGTGATAACAAATAGTACATGTCAAAAATGCCTTTGATTCATGAATCTAAACCTCAGACTTCATATTTTTGTTCTGTTCTCTGAAACAAGAAGAAAATGAACTTTACTTTCAAAATAATCTGTGTTCCAGTACATTTCCTGGTCTCTGAAGAATATTTTACATTAATTGCTTTGTATTGCCGAAGATTGCAGGCAGGAGTTGTTTGACTTATCAGTTCACATTTAGCTATTCTACATGGTGAGTTTTGGTTTTAAAAAATAAGTATACTCAGTTTTGGGTGTTCTTGTATTTTTTTTTTTTTTAACAAGGTCTTCCTATTGAACTTATTATTGAATTGTATTCAGGTTTTTGAAAATTTTGTAGAAAATGCTGAGAATTTTGCACATTTAGAACAATTGGAAACCCACTATTTTTGATAATATTGATGAATATGCATATGCATTTTATATCATTAGGATGTCAGTAGACTTTATGTGTTGGTCAGAAGTTCGGGATATCAGTGTTGTCTCACTATAAATCCATCTTCAACTTATCTGTTAGAGACTATCCTTAAAGTCAGATGTCTCTCTACATTGTTTCCTTATCTTGATAGTCACACATCAGTAATGCTTAAACAGTAAATATAAAAAAAATATTTGAATGTATAACATATTCAACTAGATGACATAATTAATTGCTGTAGATTTGAGTCACTGAAGTAACAGAGTAATTGAATGTCTGGAACTACATTTCTCTTTTTCTGTCTTTAATTTAGAGTTTTAAAAAAATATTTTTGAAATTTTGCTTTTGCATGTTATAAATTTGTGGTTATATTTTCAGAGGTTGGTCTTGGCAATATCTATAATTTCTTGATTTCCAGAATGTATTTTTTATATGCACTGTGACACAGTACAATTAACAGAAACTCTATTGGCTTGATGTTGGAAGGCGCAGTTCCTCATTAAGACTTGTCAGCCTTCTATCAAGGGAAATACTCAAGTTCTTAAGGCAGCAGGCAATCGCTTGGTGGAATAAAAGAAAATTCTGGCTACTTCTGATTAAGAACTGGGTCAAATAACTAAGTAGGACATAAAAATTTAAAGGTTTTCAATTTTTTTTTTTTTTTTTTGAGATAGGACTTACATTTTTGTGATAAGTATCAGAGGCCAGGGCTTTCTTGGCAAATATATTTATTAATGTTCGAAAAAGAAACCAGTCATCATTTTTTCGCACAGGTTTCTTTAACCTGGTGAAAGTTGAGAGTGTTTAAAATGTGGCTTTCCTTGGTGCTAATTCAGATACTGAAATGTGTAATTCAGGTAAGTGCATTATAATTGAAATAGCATTAAAAGAATTCAGTTTCCCTCCTAGAATATCAAAGGAGAAAAATAAAAAGATATGAGCTCTTTTTATATCAAAATTGTTAAAAAGCAGACTTTGGCTGGCATCCTAGGTGCTCAACATGTACACACAGATTTTTGTTTTTCAGGAATTAAATATAATCTTATAACTTCTGGTTTGGGGTTTATGATACCGGTATCAAAATATGTATTAAAGTAACTGAGTTATCATACTACTTAGTTGAAAAACACGCATATCTATAAAGGGTTTCATCATTAAACATAGATGGTATAGTTGATAGGAATATAGAGTTGGTATTTCTGGTACTGAAGAATTTTTTTTTTTTTTTTTGATCAAAGAACTGCATTCAACCACTTTTATTTGAGTAAGGGTATGATTGAAAGTTATTTAAAACAATTAAAATCACATTTTATGTTAGATGTTATCTGGAAATATCAAAGCTATATGAATCATTACTTTTCCAAGAACTTTTTCCTAAACAGCATATGTAGTCTAATTAGGTTTTGATTTAAACTCTCAGTTAAGCTGGCAGAAAAGAGCAGATGAGAAATATGAAACCAAAAGCTCAAATGATAAAAGAACCCTTCTGTTACAAAAGGTCACATAGACCAGCATCTGCCACAAAGTTAGATATTTCAGTTGCACATCTAAATCAAATATTTATGTTATATGCAAGAGTGATATCTCAGCTAATCAGAATAAACTCTTACAAATTAAATTTGAAGATCTGCACTGAGGGTCTAGTACAAACAGGAAAAAAAGCCCATTAATTACTGAACTAATACCTTTTCAGAATCCATTGAAATTTAAATCTTTATTTTAAACCTCCTCTTAAAATTAATACTCTGCTGTACTTAAAAAAGCTTACATGTTTAAATAAACATTATTTTTATTATATAATTTTATACATTATATAAATTATACAAATAAATTTATATGTAAATGTTTACACTTTAAAATTTTTGTTTAAAATGCAGTGAAACTAATGTTATTATATAAATTGATGTTTGCTCAGTTTATGGGTTTTTGTTTTATTTGTTCAGCTGATTTTTTAAAAAAGTAGAAGTTGATTTGTTTTTCAAAACTGATTTAAGACAAATATGTGGATGAATTTAGTATAATTGTTCTTGTAATACTGCACCAGTACAATAAATGAAGTAGCAGTGACTATATCCTAATGTATTTGTATTTTGGCCTAACATCCTGATTAAGCAACCTGTTTCAGTTTCCTATTTTGAGCTAGATGAATGGCAGTGCACCCAAGGAAGACTGTGCACATGCTTGTGGTCATTCAATTACTTAACTGCTTTGCTGGATCAAGATCAGACCTCTTCATTCCTAAAAGAGCAAATTCCCCAGGTGTTCTTTCCCAAAGTATGTTAATCCCACCTAACTTCTTTGCAGTTTGCATCTAGTTGATTGTCCAGATACTCATCCCATTCATAGTGTCAATGGGTATGTCATTCCTGACTTAGGAGAAAAAGGACTGTGGATGACTGACACAGAGTAGTTGAAGTGAATTCCACCTTAGCTCAGCATCCACCATTTAATGTTTCATGGTATTAACATCACATAGCTAGGGATGTCATGGCTCTGCCCTCAGTTTTACTTTGTTCCCTTGTTCTCTTTACATCAAGCAGTGTTCTTCACATGCACATTGCAGAGACTGTGATGATCATGCTTCTTCATTTCATGTTCTTCTAGGAAAAGTAATCAAAATGCAAATTATAGTTCTATCACTTATCCTGCCTAAAAATCATTTGATCTATACTTAGTAATTTATCACTTCAGTCTTGCACTAAGATCCATAATGTATTTAGATCTATGAATTGCCTAAAAGGGAAAAAGTAACTTAGAAGCTGAATTCTTAAATATTGCTTTTTGGTAAGTATCAGTCATAACACCTCAGAAGATAGAAAAATAAAATAATCCATCTGATTAAAATTAAAAAAAAAAATAAAGGTAGATATCCATTATGGACATCCACACAAAATATTAAAGCTCAGATTCTTTTTGTAGTCAGTGGAGATACATAAGCAATTCTGGAGTCTGAGTCAGTTCACAATAAAGTGGACATCTAAAATAGGTCAGATGGATTATGCCCCAAAAGTACCTATTTTCTGTCCATTTTCTCTGAAGAGGACATACTGTCTTTTTATCTCAGATACGAACACCTCCACGCACGCTGACCTCAAAAGTCATATTAGATGAATCCTAAAAAAGTGATTTTGATATAAGAATTAAGTTTTGAGGAAATTATGTTCATATGAAAAGTTTAACTGTGAGAAAGTTTGTAAAATCCCACTACTTGTGCTGTCCCACACCAGCCTAGTGAAATCACGAGTCTCTTTCACTTCTCTGATAACTGTATTCTGTTCCTGAAGAATGTGTGAGCTCTGCAAGCTACTTCTTAGGGGTGAGAATGGGAAAGGGTCTTGTGTGACATAAATGTATTTTTATCACTATTTTTTTTTTGAAAGAGAGGAGGCCAAGAACTTCTACATATGACTTCTCCCAGTTTTTATTTCTGTTAAGAAACCAGACAATAACAATTGTAGGTCATCTTCTTCTTCTAGACATTTTGACAGATCTGTTAGAGATTACTTACCTTATTCTCCCTTCTATCTTTGCAGGAGGGCTGGACTTTTTTTTTGTTTTCTTTTGTTTGTTTGTTTGTTTTGGTGTGGGCATGTCAATATATTTGAGAATTCTCATACATTTCATTTTCTTCCCTTAGTCCAAGTCAGAGAGAACCCCTAAAACTACCCAAACTCTCTCACTCAAGAAGCACATGTTCCTAGACATTTATGCCACTTTACTACAATAACCATACTGTACTTTTCTATATACTTTTCACTGTACTTTTCTCTTGTCAGAACTGTAGAGCAAACATCTCTAAGTGAGAAAGTGTGTGAGCTCGGTTTACTTTACAGCATCAATCAGTTAGATGAATACGAAAGTGGTAGGCACTGGAGATACATTCTAGTTTGTAGAAAGATTTTATTAATGTGCAGATCTGTTAAAAGAATAAAGATCAGATTTATTTTTTGATTTGTGACCTGACCCTGTTAATAAACAGGATAGATATACGAAATATATAAGTTGCTCTTTTAAAATATGCACATTGAAGAGCTGTATCCAACAGGCTCCCAGTCCATAATGACAGAAAGAACAGGGCATGATAAGAAGGGAAGTTGATCAACACTTAATGTTCTCTGACCCTTCATCTCATCTCATCTCATCTCTTTCATTCAAACTGATGGATGTATCAAAACCTGTGTTTCAAAGAACATTGACCTAAAGCCCTTTTGGATAAAGCCTTTATAGAAGAACCTGTATGACCCTTTGAAGCACTTGTTTGAATGCAAGAAAATTCTCAGGACAAATTGTGGTGATAAATGCTGAAGCAAAAACTTCCGCAGTTATATATGGATATTTTAGTCCTTTGAATCGTCTTGGAGAAGTCAATCGGAATGCTCACCTTTCACATATGTTGATCTTGAGAGTTCATTGAGAGGTTTCATCTTCAAAAGAAAACTTCTTGATTAAAAACAGTAGTGAAGATGATCTGAAGTTACCAACAAACAGTATGTTTGTGTCTAAGTTTTTAGAAATTCTGTTGCAGTTTGGATGTATTTGTGGATGTTTTAAATGACTTCAGTGAAATTAGAGGGGAATGGTACCTGAGAGATTACAAAAAAAGAAAAAATTTGGGATATGACATTGATATTTTTTTGGCCTTTTTTTTATGTTTTTTTTTTTTTGCTTTCCTGTGTGTCTGTGTTTGGTTTTTTTTTTAAAGTTACAGTTTAGGCAATTTCATTAGTTAAGTCATTATATTTTCAAATGTATCCATTCTAAAATTTTAAAAAGGAAAAAAAAGCATTTGTATCATGGTTGCATTTTAGAATGTGCAATATATTGCAGTATTTAGGAGATATTTTCCATGGGTCAAGTATGATATTTAGAGTGCTTTTTAAATACATGTTTAATTCTTGTTGATCCTCTGCATGTTAGATTAGATGCTGCCTTCAATTTGCCTGAACACTTATGTAAATGGTATCTTGGGCCTGTCAACAGACTTCATCTCTGTATAACATCATAATGAAGTATCTTTATTATGTTTTAAAGATATTAAAGGGCCTTCTTTATTAAAGGGATGGGAAAAAGATGAGATATTTAGAAAAAATATTTTTCTCATTTTTTTCATTCTTTCAGGAGAATAAGAGACTTTCCCCTGTTTGCTGATTGATGATTTGTGGATCATTGCTCTATATTGGCTAGCTTGCTCTCTGTATTTGAGGGCTTACACTCACAGGTTCTTCTAAGAAAAGTGAATTTTGTATGAGATGTATTCATTTAGATAAATATTTGGACTTTAAGGAAGAACTCAAGCAACTCTCAAATACTTTCAAATCTTTATTAAGGTAATTCATATGTTAAAGATTTCTGTGTGTAGCAATAGACAACTAAATGTAAGATAATAAATATAAAAAACTATTCATGTATACTTCTTCGTGAGGAACAGTATACATACAGAAGAGCTTTTTCTAGTGTGAAAAGTGTATTCTTAACTAATATTAGTTGATTTATTGTGCTCATGAGTCAAGAAAATACAATTTTTTACTTGTATTTTTTTTCATATTTGGGGAGATATCTTTACCAGTGTTAAAGTTGCATTTTCAAAGGCACGAAAATTATCTCTGCTGAGACAAATGTTTGTATTTTTATATGTGCACACTGGATCAAAAATTACAACTGTTCTTTGAAGTAAAACCCAGTTTGTAGAAGAGCAATAATAATTAGGAAATGAAAAATTCAATTTGTTTTTACACTGTTTTTATTGGGAATAAATAATACAAGTATATACACTTAAAAATATACCTGCAAAATTGCATGCAAATTTCGCGTGAATACTCTTAACATTGCCTTCACATATATTTGCTGAAACTGGATTACTGGATACAAGAGCTTTAGGATCATGAAGACATACTTCACAGTTGGAAGTAAAAATTCTTGTGTGCTGAAAGACTTGCAACTGACTTTTAAAAAGATCACTTTGTGGTGAAATCTGGTCTAGCACATCTCACTTGAAAAATAAATTATTTCTGAATTATGGGAGAACTATAAGTTCCAGTGCATATTGTAAAAATGATAAAAATAAAATTACATATGTCAGCTGTAATATTTTTAATAAAAACCTCTATAAATTATCCCAAATCCATGGTAAAGAAAAATCTTGGAGAGGTTTCAAGAAAAGTAGTGCTGTAACATCTGTTTAGAATATGGATCATTAATAAACTCCTTAAGCAAGTTTCTGGTAATTTTCAAGTGTGATGTGTCTGTATTGATAACCAGCCATGTTAAAGTCAGGCAAATAGTGTAATCAGTGGAGAAAGATCCATGTTGTGTCAGAATCTCATTTACTGGTCTCTTTGTTATTTAATAAAGTATCCCAAATGCATCTATTTAGGGATATTGCAAATTTTATACCCCTAAAGGTATAAATCCATCCTTTCATATTTTTCCTTTCACACTATGTACAACTTGTTAGTCTTTGTTACAGTTCTTTAATGAGAAACTGGGCAGTTTGTATTATTAGAAGAAATTTATTTTTTTTTTTCTTTCAGAAAGGAACAAGTATGGGAAGCTCCCAGCATCCTGTGCATGGGGATGCCCCAGCACATGCTGCCTGCCAGGAACACAGAGGCTCTGCCCTGGAGCAGGGCCAGTGCTGAGGATATATGGGGATTAGATTCCACTGGCTTCAGGTTCTGCACTTAAAAAAAAAAAAAGAAAGAAAAAAAAAAAGGGAGCAAGTCAAAAACATAGCCAAGGTCCTGTGGGATGGCTTTTAAAATCCTTCATGCATTCAGAGATGAGACATGTACATTTTCAGTCCTGTTCTGCTGTGGAGTTAAAGTCTTGATGTAATATTTCTACAGAGAACCTGTCAGAACTTGGAACAGTATTATGAAGGAGTTTCTGAACATGGTACATATGAAATATAACCCAAATTATATTGAAAACAGAATATTTGTATTTTTACCTTTTTTCATTTATGCTTTCTGATATAGCAGTCCTTGGGGAAATGACCCCTATTATAATCTGAGTTCAGCTAACAAGATATAGTGTAGCACTGGCGTTCAGGAAATGAGGCTTGCTGTATTATATCCCAATTCAGTTAGAAGTGCATTATGGTTTCTTTTGTCTCTATTTAAAATCTTATAAATATACATTGTTTTGCAACCTCACTATATTAATAAAATTTAATCTTTACTTCAAGAAGAGTTTTTTAAAATCTAGGTACTGAGATTGATTCTTAGGATGTGACCCAAGTAAATGTACTGCAAGCCAATCTCTGTAATGACAGATTTGGATTTAAAATACTGTTTTATTTTCATTTATAAATATAGACCAATTTTCTTTAGTCAGTAATCGACAGTGACAAAACCCAGGACTAACTCCATTGAAATCAATGGCTTTACTTCAATGTAATACTGTTTTGAGAGAAAGAGGCACATGATATGCTTTAAAACTCAAATATATGTATTCAGAGGGACAGATTTGACTCAGACTGATTTGTTTTACAAACCTTGGTACAAAAAACAATATGCAGAGTGCTTTAAATGCTCATTTCCTTGTATTTGACTGACATTACTTATTTGTTCTTGTTGTTAGATTAATGATTTTTTCCCTTTTCTTTGTTGTTGTACTTGGTCTTGATTGTATTCTCTTATTCTATTGATTTTTCAGGCAGCACTGTAGAAAAATATTGTGAGCTTAACTTGTTCATCTATCCAGGGAGGGGAAAACCTGGAAGAAAACAAAGCAGAATTAATTTGCCTTTTCCAGCCAAGAACGTACATGATCCACCAGGGTTAAAAGGAGAGATGCTGATCAGCAGTATTGCTAGTTTAAGTCCAGGGAAGTTGCTTTGATTGCTGTAAAAACATTCTGTATTTACGCTGGCATAAATACAGTTAAAATTTAAGCATAAGTTGGAGACTTGATCAAATAATGGAAGTTTTGCTCTATGATACATTTCAACACTCAAAAAAAGGTAGTAATTCTAACAATGGTGCATGTTACATAAAAATTACAGGTATTATACACACGTGTGTCTATCTATCTATCTGTCTCTCTATCTCTCTATCTCTCTATCTCTCTATCTCTCTATCTATCTATCTATCTATCTATCTATCTAGTACCTGTTGTTTCTAAATGGTATTTTAATTTTTTCAGTCACTGTTTTGTTTTGTTGTTTTGGGATTTTTTTCTGACTGATCTGGAAATGTAGATTGTTTAGCGTATTTTCTTTCTTTCATCAATACTTCAGAACAGCTCCGCAGTGAATGTAGAATACACAAGAATCAATTGCCAGGATGTCATAGCCAGGATATGCCCTAGCACTAACCCTGTCTTACATTGGTCTTTGCAACTCATTTGTAAGTTTGGACTGAAATTTGGATCACTGGTTGAAACAAAGCCACCTAAAACTCCATGTGTCTCTGTTATCTAATATTAATAGATTATGGAAGAAATTACCATAATGTTCTATTTTCTTGAGAGGAATATTTTAGATTATTTTTATTTCTGCTTCCTTAATTGCACATCAAAATGAAGTTTATTGTTTGTTTATGTTTGGGATTTTTTAAGACTAGGATGTATTGATTGCTGTAATTATCTGGGAAATCATGTTCTTGTTACTGTTGTATAATGTGATTTTTATTTTTTTCTGAAATATTTTGAGGCAAAATGATGTTAGTTTGTGCAATATAAGCAGGAATTACAGTGACTTCCCAAATATTAATTTTTATATTTTATTTGTATTATTTATTTAGAATATATAAAGTATTTATATTTTTTTTGTAGTTTTCTTTATAACTGTGGTTGTTTCTAATTGCTGAAAAAAACAGAAAGGTTTTTAACATAGGGCTGATTTGAAGAGAGGCAATATTAGGAATGGAAGAGATCTTTTTCTCCTTTTATAGCTGTTTAGATCTGCAGGAGGAGGAGATGGTATGTTTTGCAGCCTGCAGGAAATATTTAAATCTCAGATTTTTACCAAAATCATGACTAGCAGGGAAGATCAGTAGCTCACAGGAAGGAATAAGATATCTGTGAATTTCAATAAGCTGTGGGTTTTTTTGTTGTTTTTTTGTTTGCATGTGTTCCTCTAAAATTGTGATCCTGGCTGCAGGATAAAGTGTATATGAATGGAAAGATGTTTGAAATGATTTTATATGTTTGAAAGAGAAGCAAAAGACTTGAAATTCCTTAGTGTTTTTTTTTTTTCCCCTGGAAGTAATGGCAGTATTGGGGAATTCAAATATTAGAGTAATTCAGCAGTGCAGGGGCCCAGAGCATGTGGTGCATCATGAGGTGCACCTGTTATGTGGCTCAAAGGGCTGGTCATGCTTCAAACTCTGTTCTGCACTTAATAGAGTTAAAAGGCAACTATTTATTTCTTAGAGTCTGTACACACTGGGGCAGCTCACAAATCTCAAGTGCTTGAGCTGTGCACAGACAGCTGCCCTCAGGCTGTCTCTGTATTAGCATTTCAGTTCAGGTCAGGGGTGTGCCTTTGAAAGAAACCTCCTACTCACTCCCACTGCCACTCTTGCTGCATCTTGATTCACCGCACAAACCGGATTGCTTTCTGCTAAAAGCAAAGGCAAACAGCTGCCCCAGAAGTGCACCTAAAATGAGTTATGGGCAGTAAGGGACATGCAGTTTAAGAGGACTAGGGCTAGCCCGAAGTAAAACTGATGAAACACATGTAATGTGAATGCCAGACTCTCAGCATTGTTTCAATTTATAGACTGTTTCTACAGAGCCACACTCCTTGTTAATATTCACATAGCTATAGTTAAAAAGAGATTGAAAATCAACCTCAAGATAATTCCCAATGTATCTCAGCAGTTTCTTCAGAACTGCAGTTCAAGGCCCTGAGCCAAATGTCTGAAATTATTTGCTGCACCAGGCTCTGTAGAATCATTAGTGATCATCTATTATCCTTTTTAAACTTCATTTTTTATTTTTTATTTTATCTTCTGCTGGCATGCCTGTGGAGGTGATGCAGATTTTTGCTCTATACCTTCCCTGTAGCTGCCAAGCCTTTGTGCAGCAGAACCACTGCAGCTCTGCTGCATTTTGGGCTCTCAGGGTTGCCTCTGTCTTCACCATGGAATTTACAGCACCTTCCCAACACAAGGACATAAGGCTGGACAGAACTGTCTGTGAGTGCCTCTTTATGGCAACTCTTGAGTTTTTGGTTTCAGAACAGTGCAAAAATATCTAAACAATCATGAAAATTAAAAATTCGAGTGAGGGAGGTAGGCAGCAGTGGAACAATTCTCAAGTCTGAGCTGCCTTCAAAAAATGCTGTCCTCACTATCTTCTAACTTATTTTCCTGTTCCTTGCTAAAAGAAAAAAAAATAGAGTACAGTCTAGATTTTAAGTAGCCACTGAACTGACAAACAAATATACAGGAAAGCCTAAGTAACTGATTTTCTTTTTTAATTATTTCAATTTCTATATATATCTGTGAAGACTTAATTTTCTTTGGATTCTTTCCACATAGAGGAAAACACTGTGTCTATAGTATGGATTGATAGTATTTTTTTTCACAGTAAAGTTTTTTCCTTGAATGATACTGTTCTTTAAAAATATGACACTGGAAGAATATTGGCTTGCTGATAGAATATTTGCTGTTAGTATGGAGAACTACAACGTTTTCAGTTTTTATTATTTAAGTATTTTTATTGCAATGCTCCCAGTAATTGCAGGTGGTCATTGCTGTTGAACCCTGAGAATTCATGCCATGTATTGAATTACTTTTAAGTAAATTTACTGCACTTCTAGGAAAAAAAAAATTAGTTCTTCTAGAGGTCATATTCTAGCAATAACAACAGTATTCCTGAAGATCTGTGAGGTTTAATGTTTTTAGCCTTTGGTACATCAGGAAGCTTTCTTACTTTTGTCCAACTTGAAGCCTGAGTAGAGATAAAAAGAGGGAAAAAAAGTGATAGACTGGCCTAGCAAAAATGGATAAGGAAATAATTTGCTGAAATGGTATCAGTGTGTGTGATTGATTGAAACTTAAATGGAAGACCTGCGAGGTGATCCGCAGTTTCTGCTACTGAGCTGACCAGGAACTGCAAAGGAGACCAAACAGCAGAGGAAGGACATAGTTCTGCCAGCAGGAAAGACAGTCAGAGTTGAAGACAGCTGAAACTACAGATGTTTAGCTTAGGTAATCATAAGAGTAAATAAACAATATATTCATATAAGGTTTCAACTGAATGTACTTCAGATTATACTCATGTTGCTTTATCTTGAAGCATGAAGGAGCTGATACTGAAGAATAAGAAAACTGAAGAGAGTATGTTTCTGGTAAGCAGGGTATAAGGAACTGACAGTGATCTGCTCAGTGATCTATTTAATGTCATGTCCCACCTCTGGGATTAGGGTTGGGAGGTGAAGTGAATGCTACACCAGACCACAAAATTTTTGTTAGTGTGCAAAGTTTCTTCTTAATTGATATTAGGTAGTAGTCAATTTATCATGTTTATAGCTCAATAAAATACTTTTCTATACTCTTTTCTATTGGTATAATTTCATTCATGAAGAGATATTTTATTGTTAGAGGTAAATTTCATTTTCAAAGGCACTTAGAATGGTGTTCAAAATGTTACTTTTCTCTAAATGTGTAGCAAACCAACCAAAACGTAATCAAAATCTGATTCTTGTTATCTTTCATGCATTGATTCTGTTGGTTCTTTGTAATAATTAAGTTAGAATTTCTGTTCCTCCAGTTCTTACTCATTTTCTTAATTTTTTTTTTTTTTTTTTTGTATAGGTCATGTAGGATTTTTTTTCTGATATCTAATGGCAAATTTTTAGATTGAAGTGGAGACTGAGGAAGAAGGATAAGATTATATTTATGTGAATTATATTAAAGGGGTATAGTCAAACCAGTAATCAAACTCAGGAAAATATAATTTTGAATATCTTAAAATACCAGTAGAGGGATATATGGCTTATATGCCCCTTGCACATACAGATTTTGGGCCATATTAACGACTACTGACTGATGAAGGCATTTAACTGCAGTTTTTTGCACAATAGAGAAGGATTTTGTTTGTGTATTGTCCATATAAATGAAAATGTCTGTACAGTTGCTGTAATACAAGAGTTCCTACAGCTCTGACAAATCACAATGTAGACATTACCTATAATTCTTGGCAGAAAGCATGCATGTGTCAAGTCCTCATCATTAAGCTTTCACTATTAGTAGTTTCTCATCGGCACAGTTTCACATGTTAGTGTTAATTTAACACTCTAAAGGGCATTGTCACAGAGCACACTTAGCATGATGCAGCTAGGATTGTGCTAAATATATTTCCAATTCATGCCCACCAGTAGTGAAGTTGACAATTTAAGGTATCTTTTAGGATATAGCTGTTCTTTTCCTTTTGTTGTTCACCATTGCCTAGCCTTTTCTCTTTTCCTCTCCTTAAGCGCTCTACCAAACCAACCTCTTCTGATATGTTTGACTGTGGATCTCTGATGCAGTGATATACTGTACTAAGAAGGACAGTTTTCTGAGAGGGGAAATGAAATTTGAGTATCCATGACAGAAGACATACAACTGAAAAGAGTGGTTTATGACATACAGAAGTTGGGATAAGACTAAGCTGTGTGCCTGTGAAACAAAAGAGGAAAACTGCAGAGGTAGCTTGACTTGTCATTTACTGTTTTTATTGGTTTGATTCTGGCTTGCTGTTAAAACCAGTGCTGTGAAGAACTTTTATGTATAAATACACTGTGTATTTATACATTAAAATGGTGTTACCTTTGGACTTGGCAACATCAAATATGGACTTCTGTATATTTGGTTTAAATAATAGTAAAAAATTGTCTGTTTTAAATATGCAATTTTCAGTTTTGCTGAATTCCTCATTTGTCTTATGAAAAGAGTTACATATTTTTTATAATTTACTTTATTCATGATTTACATTTATTTATTCATAATGTATTTTTAACGTCTTCCTTTAGAGGTGTCAGGCTTCCTCCTGAAATAAGTGAATCTCAGCCTTTTTAGCAATTGTACCAGTACTCTTTACTTTTTTCTCTCTTTCTTAGCAATGCCTTTATTTTAGAGTGTGGCTGGTCCCAGAGAAGTATTTTCATTGATCTTTGTATGTCAAGAGGTTTTTCCCACTCTTCAGTGGTTATACTGACTATTTCATATGGTTCTTTCCCCTGTGCTTCTGTTAGGCTTGGCAGTGCTGTGTTCCATCTGCCTTTGTTTCCCCTTTCACTGAGCTCTTCTAAGGAACCCAAAAGCTCCTTGGCCTGCTTTGGCCTTGATTAATCTAAGACTTGTTGTGTCCCTTGTAAACATTTCCATCTTATTGTTAGTCCTATTTCTAGATGATTGATAAATAGATTGAACACCCTCATCCTTTGTAAAGAACCTGAGGGCGCCCTGCTGTTAACCTTTAGCCACATGGAGCAGTGACCACTAATAAATGTATTCTGCTTGTGTGTTCTCCTTTTTGTAGTTGGTTTCTAATCAGTGACAATTCTTTACTTCTCACCCTATGATTACTTAGTTTGTCTAATAGCCTTTTGTGAGAAGCATTCCCAAAGGCTTTTTGTAAGTCCAGAGAAGTTTTATCAGCCAGTTCTTTCTTGGCTGCTATTTGTTAACATGCCAAAAGAATACTAATAGGTTAAAGACAGTACGAGACATTAAGGCTTCTAACTTTAATCCACATTTTTACACTTTTGTTTTTATTTGGTTCCTCAATTATTACAGCAGTAATATGTGTGTGAAGCTGAATTTTTTCTTGGTTTCTCTCAGTAGTTACATGAAGATGACTGCTGTCTTGTGTGGTTCAGTATACAAACTGATTTCAACGTGAAACTGCATAACTGTGAATTTCTTTTGATTAAGCTTAAATTGCTTTGGGACTCTTGAATAAACATCCCATTCTTGAAATATATTCATCTTTTATTTATTGATTTATTCCAGCCATTTCTCTTATGATATCTGAATCATCAAAAACTATTTGTCTTAACTTCGAAACACTGGTATCTTGAAGACCATAAGTCTTTTGTGCCAAGTGCGCTGGAAAATCCACAAATAGCTTACATGGTGTAGTCCCAAAAGTAACCTGAATCTTCCATCTTCAAAGATCTGATTGGGTTGAAGTGTAATTTATTTATTTTATTTTTAAATCTGTACCATTTGAAAGTGAGAGTAACATGTTTTTCTGAAAGAAAGGGTACACAAGTGGAGCCATGTGTGCTGGGTCATGAAATAGGGTCACAGCTTGAAAGGCAATAACAGGGTAAACTTACATTCTGATCAGAAATCTAGGACAAAAGAGAATCCTGGGTTGTTGGTTGTTGGTTTTTTTTTTCTGATAAACAGTTTCTAAGTAATCTGTTTTCTAAGTCTTTATGCCTGGATGCACATATATGTCTAGTTTTCTCAGGTGCTGCTTTATAAAACCACTGTAACATGCATGGTTCCTCTACTTATTCCTTCAGAGAAACAAACAGTTTAGGGTTTTTAAAAAAATTCTCTCCCTTGAGGGTTTGAGATGCCATTCTCCACTATTTGCGTGATTTCCTGGTAGCTGTAAAACTCAGGATGTAGGGAATTTGCTGGTGTTATGTTCAGTGCCCTCCACAGTGTGAAGATATTCAAAGGCACTTGAACATAGTGAAGCAGTAGGAACAGCATCAAGTGGTAGTTGACAGGCTTTAGGTGAGAAATATGTAGCGATAAGTTGCTCTGTCTTCAAAATTATTTGGTCTTTTTCTTAGTATTTTGAAATTCCCTGTTAGACTTTGCTGAGAACTATTTTTTAATATGACTAGTGCTAGTAATAATTCTAAAAGTATTTTGATATAAAATCTCCAATCACATCTGTTGAATTATTTTTGATCACATATGGTCTCAGATATCTCCCCTCATATAAAACTGCTTCTGCACAAAAACCCCTCATCCTCTGAGCAAAGAAAGGTGCTTTTATGCTACAAAAAGTGTGAAGTAACTGCTCAAACTCTCCTATCCCATTAATGATTTTGGGCTTTGGACAGAGCAATATAGCAGAACAGCTAGCCTGTTTGAAGCCATTCCCACCTGAGCATACCTACATCAATATATGCCCTCCAGGGAGTGTTTTAAACCATTAAAGGTTACAAGGTTTGAAACTTTACCAAAGCTATATATATGCAGCAAAAGACCCAGAGGAACTTTTGCCTCAGTAATAGCTTCTTCTGGGTCTTCCAGCATACACCAGGGCTTATTACAAACTTCAAAATATCCTCAGTGGGTACAGGCTACATTTCAGTTCCTCTAGGGACGTTTTACAGTGATGGAAATAGAATCCCTTCTGTATTCTGCTCTCATAAGCGTTCAAGTAGGAAGTACTTAGAAGGATAGTCTCAGGAAACAGTGTCCAAAGGAAATTAAGAGGAATGACCTGGCTTTCAGAGGTGCTAAGCACTTATATCCTAAGTTGGACATAAATTACAATCTATCACATGAAAAAAGTGATTCTTTTTAAATGCTTTTTAATGAACCCAAGACAGTTTAATATACTTGGTAGGAAATAATGCAGTCTTTTTTGAATATGAAATATTTTTTCAGTTCTTTTGATGTTTGTCACTGATCATTCTGGATGCTTCTGTAAGATCTTCTTAATGCCATTATAAAGAATGAAGTGTTCTGTAGTATCATTAAAGTGTATTTTGTTGGAGGGTTTGTTAGGGTTTTTTGTTTGTTTTGTTGGGTTTTTTTTTCCTAATATAATAGATAATTTCCTAACAAATAGATAGTGAAGGCAGCCTACAAGAAAATAATTGTCTTCACTACAAGTGATTCGTCTGAAGTTGTTGCTGATGCACTAGACTTAACATTCACAGCCAGGTGCAATGCCTACCTCTCTTTACATGAGAAAGAACATGGTGTCTATTGACTGGCAGAAGATGAGGTCTCCAGATTGAAGAGAAATCCAGACAGTGTGGAATACAGATCCTTTAACGTAAACCTGAGCTGCTTAACTGACTTAGTACTGGGGATTTTGTGCTTGTAAACAACTCACTTCAGGCTGAAGTCATGTCAGGTTTTGCATTCTTTTTGAATGTGATCAGTTGTACATGCAAGGGTGAGGGATTTTGTGATAAAGTATTTCTGCTTTCTGTTTAGCTAGAAAAAGATGATTGATGGGCAGCTGCAAGAGTATTATAATAAAAAAAAAAATCATATGATTTGCTTTCCTGGTTAAGCAGCATTTTAAAGAAGTTCTTGCATTCACTGAGTGAAATAGTGACAATAGAAACTGTTTGCAGAAACCCTTCCTTACCCATTACTTTTCCAAGAAGGTCAAAAGCTTTATCACACAGTTTTCCTTTTCATGAACAAGTTCTATATTGTTTTCTTCCTTTCTGTAATGAAAAGAATACCGATTTACCATCTACCTAGTTATGCCATATTAATAAAACTCTCTTACCTAAATGTCTTCCAAAAGACTCTCACAGACAAGGTGATCCCAAATATTTTTAGATGATATTTCAGTCAAGAGACATCTCCCATAAAGGCTGGTTTTATTTCTTCTAATAATCACCTCGATGAGAAGAATAATTGCTCGTTAGAGCTACTCTTCTCTTGTAGAAGCTCACCATTCAAAGACTGAAGCAGCATATATACCATCTATACAGAGTGGGGGGTCATTTTCCATACTCCTGCCTT
This sequence comes from Dendrocincla fuliginosa, assembly GCA_035047845.1. NCBI lineage: Eukaryota > Metazoa > Chordata > Aves > Passeriformes > Dendrocolaptidae > Dendrocincla > Dendrocincla fuliginosa. The sequence continues at coordinate 82,770,887 of JAWWMO010000001.1, read as the reverse complement.
TTGAAACAGGTGCAGCACTAACTGCATCCTTGTAGGTGACACTCTGTAGCCATAGTGTATAAGGTGAGGTCTTCAGTACATCCTATGGGGCATGTACATTAGCGCTTCATGCATCATTCCTCAGGAAAGCAATTGACTGTCTTGAAATAATACCTTGTGGTTCCCCACCATAAAACCAGATATATATTTTGTTCTGTCTGTCTTGACTGTAAGATGTTTCCCTGTACAAGGTGTTTCCATGTGTGGGCAGTTGCGACCAGTTGAAGCAGTTCCTTAAGATCATCAGCAAGAATAAGTAGTAGCAACTCAATTTTGCTAGTCACTGGCAATTAAGATCAAGCTGAAATAGGTATTTTGATTGAGTGTTGGAGAAAAGGGTTAACTATCTTTTTGTGCCGTATAACTGTTTTCTGTACATAGCACCTACCTAAGTTTTTTTGTTTCTTTTTTCCTCCAAATCAGTAAAATTAGCATTAAAAGCATAATTAATGAGCTCCCTATGTCCAAAAGTGAACTAAGGAGTGGCTGGTTTGTAAAAACACTTTTTTCTTTGGTGGTTTTTCTTTTTGTTTTTTTGCTTGTTTTTTAGTTTAATAGACAGAAGAAATGTTTTCATGAGTCTTTTAACTTTAAAAATGCAGGAAATGCACTGTAGTTGAAGATATTAAAGCTGCGTCTGGATTAAGAAGCCACATAAAAGGTCAGAATTCAAGGTACATTAAAATAGCAATGTTATGAATATCTCAAATGTTTCTAAACTAGAAACTTGACTGGCCATTACAGGAAGTTTAGACTGACTGCAATTTGATGCCTTTTGTCTGTAAGATCTATAATATTCTATTTGTATAAGGGAGATTAAAAGGAGATCTGAAATAATAAAAAAAAAAAAACCTTAACTGGATGGATGCTTTTACTCAATAAAAAATGTTATGCCCATGAAGCCTGTTTCTGTTTTGTTATTTCAGGGATCAAGCATAGGACTCCAGAATTTCTTGGATCTAGGGGATCAAGTGTGTTTATTTCAGGTTCTATGAGGGTTAGTGAGTGTCTATTAATTTTTTAGGTTTCCATTATCCCCCAGGGATTTATTTCTAAAGTCACTTTTCTTCAAAATGGCAAAATAGTTTGCTTACAGAGAAACATCATCTTTATTTTTAAGGGATCAACTACGCCATGACAGAAAAAGATAAAAGCACCTTCTCAAAGATTATTTTTTCTGTATTGTAATGGTTATGTTCTGTGTCTTGAATTTGTATTTAAGGTTACTGCAAGCCTTAGGCTGGTAATTGGCCATTATTGAGTTAATAAAAACATAAAATTACCTATGTTTTCTTAATGTAAAAGAGCAATAGGACAGTGTCCCTTTGAAAGGTCTGAGTGCTGTAAAACCTAAGAATACAATAATGGTCAATTAAGTGACTTTTGAATTCCACTTATGAACAGACTTTGCAAGCAAATTATGTGTTCCTTCAGTACTGAGCACTTCAACCTAAAATATGCTGATTGCTCATAAAACAATGAGATTTTCTAACGTGACAGTGCATTGAAGTAGTGGCCTTGTATAAGAAGTGCCCTTATATAAGAAATTTGCAAGTTACCTTTTTTCCATCCTGAAATTTTTTATGAAGAGGCATTTTTCCAAGCTGATTTTTGCAATTGTATTCCAGCTATGTACTGGTTGAGGAGTTGAAGATAACCTGCTTCATTAGAAGTGATATATAGCTTGGAGTTGTTTTTTCCTTGTTTCAAAAAAAAAAAGAGGGAAGAAGAAGAAGAAGAAGAAAATCATAACCAGGCATCCTAATTTATATTAGTCTCATTAAATTATGACTTCTCTATAAAGTCTGAATAAACAAGCTTTATGAGGGGTTTTGCTAGTATTTGAAGGGATTGAAAGAAATCCAGTTATGGGTTGCAGAACACTTGGGATATAATTCATCTTATCAGCTTTTACTGTCCGAAAGTTAAGTGTTCTGTTAAGCAAGTTAACTTGGCTCCCTACATAGTTAATGGGGAGAAAATGGTTTCCCCGCTTCTCTAAATAGGCATTTAAAATGGATGGGTTGAATTACCCTCTGGAGTTTCTGCACTCTCTCCATTAATTAGGGAAAGATTCATCAGTTCCAACTTCATTGTCTAAAAGTTAGACTTCAAAGTCTTTGATACAAACTCTGTGTATCAAAGGAGGGAAAATAGCATTTCCAAAGAATCATCCATCTTCTTCTACCATGGGCATTTGTGACAGGACAAATGAATCTGTGAAGGAAGTCAAAGGTGAGATATCTGAAAAAGAAGGAAGGTTAGGCTAGATAGATAAAATTAAGCATGGTTAATTTCTCTTGGGTTACTTGTACACCAGGTTAGCCACAGTATCTGCAGATCAGGTGTTTCTGAGCTCTGAAGGAAGTAGAGCTATGAATCCATCATGTTATAGATGTGCTGCTGATCTCCCATTGCCTTTTCTCCTGATTTTGTGTTATGAGAAAAGCTATACGGTACTTCAAAATATTTTTGAGAAGTGAAGTGCCTCTGCAGGGTGTCTCTGCATCAGAGCCTTCTGCACAGTGGAGGCTCTTGAGTGCTGTGCCTTTGGATGCTTTCCACAGGCATTCTACAAGTTTAGATGTCTAAAGGAGGTGGGACTGTTGTTTGTGAGTGAAAATACTACATTTCCTGTGTGCCAAGGGATGTAGCTTCAAATTATTTTTCCATGCAAAACCAAGGATTTGGGAATCTAATGAACCAAATCACTCAAGATGTACATGGTTCCCATTCTTAGAAAATGGTGTTATTCTGCATAATGTTCTTTGTACTTCTCTACCATTCAGTGGTTTCATTTTAAACCACACTTAAAAACAAGCTTATCTTTAGCAGCAGTCTGGATTTCAGTACTATGCTGGGATTTTTTTCTGAGAAAATATTCAACTATTTACTATCAATGAGTCCTTGCTGCCTAGCTTGATTGCAAACCTGTTTCTCTAGGCTTTGGTTTAATGAGTAAATTACTGCAGTGTCAAGTAGAATATAGATGTGCAACATGCCAGCTATGATCCCCTAATTACATCTGTGCATATGCAGTTCAACACTACTTATTCTACCCACAGTGTCAGTATTATTAATCAAACATATGGAGATACTGAAAGATATACAAGAGGTGATTTTATCCCCTCTCTTTCCTCTTTCCCCACTCCCTCCCTTTCATCCAGATCACCCACAGAAAAGTGTGGGGAAAAAAAAAGACAGAACAAGCACTTCTCTAATTGTCTTAGGTCAGTTGTTCATAGAGCAGGGACAGTTAAAAGTGGAATAGTAACAATGGAACGGTGAAAAGCCAGATAAGTCTTCCATTTACCTACGCTTTCTTACCAAGGCAACTGTAACAAGGTTATTCTGAAGTTCCTTAAGGTATCCTTAAAGTTATCCTTAAAAGTAAAAAGCTTTATTTTATCAGCTTTACTCTGGCTTTATTCAGTCCTGGACTTGATCTTTTTATTTTCAGTCTCCCTACATCTCTTTCTTTTTTTTTTTCTTTTTTTTTTTCATCTCCATCATTCCTTTTGGAACTATTCTAGTTGAAACCCTAAACAAGAAAGAAACACAGACTAGCAGTTTGTCTAGCCCTCTGAATTAAAAATTAGTATGCCTCTCAAAACAGGTGGTGAGCCAAAATACTTAAAGATTGTGAAAATTTACTAAAATTACATAATTTTCATATACTTGGTTGGTTTTGCTTTAGAAATGCTTATATTTTCTTGAGTTCCTCAGAAACAGTGAGGAAAAGTACTTGCCTGTTTCTACTGTGGGAATTATCTCCAAATTGCCTCAAAAAAGCACATGAGGACATGACACTTTGAGGAAGAAAAATGCAGTGCCTAGAGTTAGTCTTAATTCAATGTGGTTGATACTACATTAATCTTTTTTAGGGAATCTTCAATGAACATGTTCATATTAGATTTTTTTCCTTTGCTTGTACACTGGTTGCTAAGGAGAGGGAATGATAAACATAAGATACATGCCTGAATAACACCATAAATGTAGGTATCAAGGAGAGCAGGCTGAGAACGGTGCAGAGCTCTCTGAGAGGCAAGAGAATTTCTTCTGTGACTTCATACTGAAGTCATGAGATATTTCAGTTCTAAACCTCACAGAAGAGGTATTTATAAATAAGATTTCTTCAGGTAGTTTTGGTGTTATTTTTATTATATTTGACAAAAATATTTGTCTGGTTTTTGTCCCTTTCCTATCCTATTGATCCAATGTTCTACCTATCTCCATCTTTGTGGCTTACCATTTAGACTGTTTGACTTTTGCATGAATAACCATCTGTCCCTGACTGAGATTTATATCATTTTTTTTCCCATCAAATGAATGTTCAGCATATTGTAGAGGAAAGCATAAGACTTAATGAGGTATAATTGTAGCATAATGGGGAGTTACAGTAGAGACCACTGGAAAAGTGGTCACCGTTGCTACATACTTTAGGTGAAAAAGAATAAGGAATGAAAAGCGTTGGCACACTAGAAGAGGAAAGACAGGAGTATTGATTAAAAAAAAAAAAAGTAAACTGGGTTGTAGCACATAGTGTTGGTTTACAGGAGTGGTATTACAGGACTTAGGAAACAGGTAATGAACCAAGGGAGAGGTCTGTGTCCATGTTGACACATTGGTATGTGCTTATTCAAGTGGTTTTCCTACTGCACTTCTGAGTACATCTTTGGCATAGTCAGGTGTGATGAAGGAAGATAAAGAGAAGGGAAAGAGAAGAAGGAAATATGGGAGAAATATAAGAAGTCTTTCTCTGTTGCCAGGATAAAAGAAATTGAAGGAAGCCTTCACATCTCCCAGATGCATTTTGAAAGTCAGGTGTAAGTTTTATACTAGCTATAGTAATTTTATCAAGATTAAGCAAATTTCACACTAAACTACGTGAACTTCTGTCTACATACAACAAATGAAACACTTTAAACACCATGTTGTGGTTATAGGGCTTCTATAAAGAGAAGAAGCAACATAAATATAAAAGCAGGTGAAACTTTCAGAGCAACACTGTACAATTAATTGAAATAATTAGTAACAGCAGCATTGAGTATTGCAATGATCTACAGAGCACAAAGAATGGACTTCCTCCTTTCCACTCCCTGAGATAGAAGTAATAGGGAAAAGGTGTGAAAAGTTACTTTGAGAAAAGAAATTCAAAGTTCTCTTCAAAAGGGCAAGGAAAGCTATGCAAGAGGGTCATAATTTTATAGCAGGTTAAATTAAAGACTTTGCTTGATGTGGAAAAGGGAGTGAGACTCCACAATTCAGAAGGAAAGCCACATCTAGAAGAAAGACATCCTAAACTACTCAGATATCTATGAATTACAATAAAGTGAAGGTAGAAAGGAAGTGATGTTTAAACATGTAGAATTTATCTAATTGTGTAGACTGCATTCGTTTAAATGGAGAGCTCATGACTTTGTGACTGCTTTCTTTATTACCTGTTCTTGAAGAAGGGAATGGTTTCCCACAGGTTTGAACTCTCAGAAAGGACAAACTAAAACTTCTGTGGAAATGGCAATGGATGGTGCTGATCAGGGAAATTGAGTGGTTTCATTGCTGGAAAAGATTTTCCTTGTTTTCAGTAAATCTGGGAAAATCATGTTAATCAAGGGAAGCATAAGAAGAGATGGACCTGTACTAGAGTAAAATATATCAATCTGATAAATGTTCAGCTGAAGAGATCTACTAGAGCTGTGATATGTGTTTAATTTTATGCACAGCAAGTACTTCCTGGAAAGACAGACCAAGACAGTGCATATGTCCTTGTGAGACAGAATCCTGAATTTAAATTATCAGTGAGTTAGAACTTCAAAAGCATCACCGCCCATCAGATGTCAGTAAAATACTCCTGTCTGTCAGCATCGTCTTGATTTACAGCTTCAAATATGTTCACTGCTTTAGACAGAGAGTAATGGTGGCAATGGGATGCTCTGTTAGTAGAAATAAATAAATCTGATAGAGAAATCTGATCATGGAAATGGCTTATTAAAATGCTGTAGATCGTGATAATTGCTTCCACCTGACAGTGCAGTCAGTTAATAGATCTGTCTGTATATATGACCATAATTGTTCTACATTTTTGAGAAAACGTTGGAAAAAAATGCTTGAAAAATAGCTGGTGCACAGATGTAGCTTTAGAGAGCAGTGAAGGACAAGTGAGTTTCATATCTGAATAGTTTAGGTTATTGCTAGAAGGGGAAAATTTAGTTCATACAAGCCAATGAGGCTTTGTCAGTGTGGCGTTCCAACAAGCTGTTCACAGGTGGCGTGCTATTGTAACTGCACTCAAAATAGCATTGGCTTTTTTTAAGCCATAATGGTAATTGAAAGTTTGGCAGTCAAATACTTCACATCATTCAACTTTCAGCTTGCTTGGTGGAGTTAGTTAAAGGAAGTACAATACACTGAATCTCTGGCAATTGCATGGGAGCAGCTTTTGTGGCTGAGGGTAGGCTTTATAAAGGAAAGCTATACATAGTATAGGCCTGTATCATTTAGAATATCACTTTTCTTATCATCCACAACAATTGAAGCTGAGATTAGCCGGGGTACCTTGCTAGCAGAATATCACTAGTAACATTTCTTAGCCAGGGTCTATGGTGCTGTGGAGACAACACAGACTGTTGACTAAGAATCTATCTGACTTCTTTGGACATTGTCTCATAAAAACTAGGTAAGAGGAATCACATCAGGTTGTTTGTGTGAAGCTGAAATACTGAAGTTTGCTTGTTTTTAAAATGCTGCTTGTGTCATGTAGTTTGGGAAATGTAAGACTTTGTGTCTTTCCTCAGCTACTTACATTGTTCTAGAATATTGTTTTTATATTTCATTGGAGGAACTTTGCATTTAGATAGAAAGACATTAGAAAGATAGAATTTAATGTAGAATGGGATTTTTCTCATTTGCAATAAATAGGAATAATAGGGTTTATATCTTTGTGAACAAAGCAAGATCACAGAGAGACTGTTTTTTTCCCAGGGCGTGCAAGACACTGATTTTTGGCAACTGTAGCCTAGCCATTCATCTTAGAAAGATTTTTCTAAAATAACAAGACATTTTTTTTTTAAGAAAGAGAGACTTCCAAATCTGACTCTCCACACAGATGAACCTTCTCTAGTAATTTGTTTCAGTTTATAGGTGAATATTGCTACCAAATTATATTGTGTTTGCTTTGTGAACTGACTTTGAATTAGTGCAAATGAGCACAAAATAATCAGGGCAGTGAGAATTCATGCTGTTGAAAAATGGGTTAGCTAGTGCTACAAATCTGCTTCCCAGGAAAATGGCCAAGTGGAACCTTCAAAAGCCCTTATTTTTGCTTGCCTTCAATCAAGAAGTGCAATAAACTTAAAGTGTGAATCAGATAATTTTTTCGGTAGTGAAAAATGTGAACAAATCTTGCTACAAAATATTTGCCTGGGCAGAAGAAGGTCACACAGCTTTTCATGAAGACTGTTTAAATTGTCTTGAATATATATGTGTAGTTCAGGTCTAATAGAGTTGAAATCAGTGATTTTATGCTAGACTAAAAGTTAAGGGGAAAGCAAGAAACTTGTGAATAAAGCTGAAAATAAAATAAGAACAATTTGACTCTAAATTTAGAGGAAACTGTCAAAGAAGAAAAATCCATATCCCATGTTTTCATCAGGGACATGTAAGCATCAGAACAGAGAGGATAGAAAATTAACATCTAAATAACTTATCCTTAAAAATCCTAAAAAAGCCTTTTCTTCAAATATGATTCTCTGTCACAATGTTCTGCACAAGTCTACATTTCCAAAGCAGTAAGTGTGACTCTGAGAACCTTTGTGTTTTTCCACCCTCTGTAGTGTTCTTAAGGAGACTATTTTTTAAAGGTTGAGTTCTTCTTCGATAACCAATATGAAGTACTTTCTAAGCATGTGATTTTGTTTAAATGTGATTTTGTTAGAGAAAATTTCATGCTTTGTTGAAAAGTACTTTAGCCTCATTGTAGCTACTCTAGACTTACCCATCAATTTTATGGTACTCAGATAAATATTTGCTCTCACAGAGATTGATGAAAAAGATCCCGAGGCAGAATGTAGGTTGAACTTGGTCTTTTCTATAGTCTGCGGGGGGGGGTGGGGGGTGGTAAAAAAGAATCTAGATATCATTATCAATCCTTTTCTGTGAATATTCTTACTAACAGATTCTCTTGACTACTTAGATTACTCTGGAAAAAAAAAATATCAAGATGTCTTTTTTGAGTCTTTAGTGATTTTTGTATCACTCAATTTAGCTCTCTAGTAGTCCAAAGGAATGGAAATTGAATTTCAGAATTCAGCCTCAGGCTCTTCCGGATGTATCAGCTTTTTCCTATTCGCTCATTCCAGCACCCATGAGTCAGGACACCAAATGTTCCCAGCGAGGCTGCTTCCAGTGCCTAGCTGAAGTTGCAAGCAGTTAGTCACAGATGAAAGTGGCATGGATGAGTATCCATGTGGCATCAGAAAAAAATACCATGGAGATATCTTTTTCAGCTGAATAACACCTGACTGACATATTTACAGGCATAAGCAGCCTTATTGTGTGTGAAAATGGGAAGGAATTTTCCCACCATGAGGCCGTGGGGGAGAGGGCAATGTCAAGATGGCAAGGGTTATCTGTACACAGAAGTGAGACTGAATTATATGAACAGTGGAGATAAATATTAAACTGCCTGTATTCTTTGAAAGTATATTCATCCCACTGTCAAATTATGAGAAGCTGTTAGATTTTCTTAAATCAAAGTGTAATTTATATAATTATTGTATTATTATCTTTATTAAACGACTCAACATTTTGTAATGTTTTTTTTGAAAATAAAAGGGAAACGAAACAGGATTTATTTTTGTTGTTTTTGTTCTTGTTTTTGTTAAGGAAACTGCTTCATTCAATATTTAAATGAATTCAGTTATTGTTTGGCATTCTCTGTCTCAAGATTATGCCTGAATGGAAGATTATGTATTCTGACTTTTTCAATTTCATTGAAACTTCTTGTAAACATAATCTCTAATACAGAATGCATCAAGATCCAAGATGCAAGGGCTCACAGACAGAAAAAAAACAACCCCAAATCCAACCCATTCTAATTATTGAGTTAATTAAAATATACTTGCAGTGATTTTACTTGTTTGGTTGATTGGCTTTCTTCACTTTTTTTTTCATGAAAACATGGAAAATATTTGGTTTTGTCAGCTTTAAAAAATCTACTTACTACATTTATCTTGTTATCTAGGCAAAGTAATTTAACATTTAAAACCATATGTCATAAACATTTGCTAAATCTGTATATGCAGTATGCTCAAGCCAACAAAAGAAATGAAGCAGAGAAAGACAGAAGAGCAATCGTTTTTTAGATCAATCAACAGTCGAGCTTGTATCATTATGCATGCATTACTTCTGTACAGGTTCTCCATGTTACAACTAATTTGGCGGAGAACTAAGAAACAGAGAAATGTTGTTGCTTAGGAAGACTAATTGGCAACATCACATTTATAACTCGTTTTAAACCCAGCTGTGTCTCATGAGTAAGTCATATTTTACATTTCTGAACTGGTCTGTAAACAAGAGTTTTGCTTATTACTGGGAGTGTTCAGGACCTAATTATAATTTTCTCTCTATTTGGCTCAATTGACTTTATTCAGAGTACTTGAGACTGAAGTCCTCTACTCTGCATAAGTACCACCTACTCCTTTACATGCTTTCCCTCATCATGGAATGCAGTTGCACTTAGTCTGTACACACTGATTTACTACTCTGTGTACTATTGTGCTGAAACATTTGTCCATCCTGTTCCACATTTTACGTTGAAAGAAAATAAAATGTCAAAGGGTCAGATTCTACAATATAACCTACAGTGACAGAAGTTTGCTTGATGAAGATCCAGAAAGCAAAGGCAACTAGCAGCTCTCACCCTGAAACCTGAAAATAGTTACAAAGTCTGTATAGCAAATCAGACAGCTGAAACTATGAGTGAAGTTAACCGTGTTGGTGTGGAAGAGAGCTAGCACCAGCTACAGTGCTGAACTCTGTTGTGTTGAAGTCAGACAAGAGGAAGGTTTGACTGACGTATGGCCAGAACTTATCTTTGGCATGTTGGGGTAGTCTGTGTCTGTGGAAATGGGATTCTGAACTCAAAAGTCATGCCCTGAGTTTTATGGTATGACCTCTTTTCTTTGAAAGTGAGACTGCTCTTAGTTTAGGATGCAGAGGTTCTAGGCTTACTTTACCTTGAGAGATCTTCTTCTATGACTAAATCACCAAGGTAAGGATTTCTATAGACAATTAGTTCTTAGTCCCTCTCTTAGTTCTAGACTACAGTGCAAATAGAAATGCAAAATTCCTGGACATGACAGTGAGCCAAGAGATGCTTTTACCCTAAAGTCTGTGTTTTTCAGTTTTGATTCTCATTCCGTTCTAGACCCTCTTCTTTTGGTCTTATAGTGTTTCCATTTTGGACTCTACTGTGTGCTCTGTAGCGTATTACTTGGCACTGACGTGAAAAGTAATGGCCGTAAGTTCAACTTCCTCAAAATTCCATGAGTGTTAGGATTAGTTTCCATTTTCACTGTAAGTCCTATCACCAGAAGGCTATCCTATAGTAAAAGGGTGGTAGGACCATTTTCCACCAGGATCTGTGCTATCCTGTTTGTATTAAACTAGCAAAATGAGTTGTTTAGAGTACTTGGGTGGATGACTGCTTTCAGAAAGATGGGAACTTTATTGACTTTATGTAATAGCACAGCTTGAGATAAGTAGAGAAGTTCCCCAGAAAACAGCAAGTTTTAAATCTCTTGCAATCCTAACTAGGCATTCTTGAATTAGTTTTGTGAACACAGACTTGTGAGTTGCATGAAGTTTGTAGTCTGGGCTACCCTTTCCACTGAGAGATGTGTTGAGAGTGGTCAAAGACAACATGAGTGTAAGAATTCTGTCAGATAGTAACTTTAACACAGTTTAAACCACACAATTCTATAAAAGGTAGAGCAGATTGATTTTGCCTAATTATTTATTTTTTATTTATTACTTAGTTGACATTTGTAATAAAATAACTTTCATTTTAATCTATATAAAGATTATTTTTTTACTTATACAGTAATTTAATAAATTATTTGTCAATTCTAAATTTATAATTATTTAATATTTTGCTTCTTTAATTTGCTGTAGTACATTTCTAGGTGTTACTTAAGTTAACCTTGTATGAAAGTAAATAAGTAAAATCCTTTTCAGCAAGTAACATTAAAGAATCTTTCAGGATTTCAATAGGTGTAAAACCTAAATCATTTAATGGCCAGATCAAATGACTCTCATGATTAGAGGGGAAGACTTGTGAGATATCTGAAACAAATTTGTATCTTCGCTGGACAAGAAGTTAGGAGCGAAGGTGGTCTTAATTTACCACTCATGTTCATCAGACTTTAGAACATGTCCTAATGTGAGAGTGAAAACAAATCTATACTCGCTCCCTCTAAGCTTAATGATTTAAAATAAGAAACACATTTTATGTGGGAGCAAAAATTAGCGTGAGTACCAATATTTTTTTTTAATTTGTTAAAATGAACAATGAGAAGACTCACTGAGGTCCTCTGGCCAGTGTAAACATATCTTATGTTAATGCTTAATCTGAACTTCAAAATCAATTGAGGTGAAAGAAGAACAGAAAGGTGGGGTTTATCAGATTTGTGCTGGATGGTTAAATGAGATTTTTCTATAGGTCTTTGTTTCTTAATTGATTATGAAGATAGTCTAAGTGTTTGGCTTAAATGCGAACATCAGACATCAATTGTTGACACCCAAAAATAAATGAGATCAACCCTTCTCAAAAGAGCACTTTAAAAAAAAAAATCATTTTACAATTACATGGGACTTGGATTTCACAAATACTTTAGTATTTTGGTTCTGATCTAGATTACTGTTTTGAAGTGAATCTCCATTGCTCTTGTTTTTGAGCTTCGGTTCACCTTACTAGGGGGCCTCAGAGCATACAAACCAGATTTCTCTGGGTTGAAATTCAACTAGAAGCTGTGCTTCAACTGCTTATAGGCATTCAGTCTGTGCAACCAGGCTAGACCTACTCTGAAATCCCTGTCCCCCAGAACATAAATACAGTGTCCATCAGAACATCAATACCAAATGCTTCCATCCATAAATTCACCCATATTGAGTTGCACTACTTATTACTGGAGAAAACCTCAAGCATCACTTCTCGTTGATCATACAGACATGACAGATAGTGCAGATAACTGATGAAGGCAAAGAGAGGTGGTGGCAACATGCTGGTGAAAAAAACCCCTAAATTCAGGAATTTTTGCTATGCCACTGCAAAACTGAGTGCCAAAAAGGGAGTCAGGGCAGAAGACACCCTGAGCTGGCAAAACAAATATACAAACAAAAGAATAAAACACTTCTATAATTTTCTCTTAAAAACCTAAACAAACAAATCCCCCAAATCAACAACATGTCTAATATTATTTTTTTTTTGTATTTTTAATGGAAATCTTAGACCAAATTAAACTGATTTTAAAATTTAATCTGATACCTAAAAAATTCAACCCCAGAAACACTCACTAAAGTAGAGTTCATCATGTTAGTAATTAGGGTTTTTTCCCAGTGTGTGCAAAGTATCAGTTCAATCTGCTTCATTGGAAATTCGTTAAGAGGCTGATCCTCTTGATAGAAGTAGAGAGACAATAGTATGAACATAATAGATTTCCATCAATTGTATTTATGAGTGATGTGTAACATGCATTTAATTTAAAGTTGGTGGCACCACATTTTAAACTACAATTTTCCCAGTCCTATTGCATAGAAGAAAGTTGGTTACTGATTAGGAAACAAAGGAAATTAAATGTAGAAAAGAAAAACATTTAAATTAGCAAAATTGCTCAAAGCTCACTTAGGTTTTGAAGCTGTTAAACAGTCCTGTACTAAAAAACTGGCTGTCAAAATTAGGACTGTGGATAGGGCTGTGTGCTTTTGGAGGGCAGAACTGAGTTGAGAGCGCTCCACATCATTTGGGACTTGCATTTGTTTTGATTAGAACCTGAATCTGTGCCTGGTGTTTGGGTTCAACCTCCTACAGATACTCTCCTTAACTAGACAGACCCAACAGCTTTTGTTACCTGTAAACTCATTTCCTCTGGAGATTTGTGATGACTCAGGTATGCTTTCAATCGTAATCCATTATTTACTTTTTCCTCCACCCACAAGCTGCAAAAATGTGGAGCAGACAAGATAAAATTTAACAAGAGACCAAGTAATAAATTTCCTTAATTTAATTTAATTTCTATAAGATTTGCTTGCTGCTTTAATTTGGAACAGACAGTCTACTTTATGCAGTCCATGTGTGTGATTATGTCTGTCTTGCATTTTAATTCAGGTCTGTGCCTGGACAAAAACAAATAAGAGAGAAAACACAGCAAAAATGTAAACCCAACTCACTCTAGGGAGCGTATTATTTTTGAACCAGAGATGCTCGATAGCAGCACATTGTATACAGTTTCTACCATAAAGAGGTCAATAGTAGGCAAAACATTTACTGCATGTCAATGGGATACTGATGTAAGAATCTGCTAGTTACTTTTCCCTTCAGGTATGCTGTTGGAGTTTTGGAGGTCACTTCCATTTTCATTCCTGATGTGTTCTTTCCAAGACCAGTCAGCTGTTGGAAATGTCCCATCAGGTACGTCTCAGCAGCAAGATAGTGCTAGCTTTTGAAAACACATTGATTTGACCAGAATCCCAGGTTTAAGCATGTTTTTTTGAGTTCGTCTTTGTATAATGATCCAGTTCACTATAATTGAAGAGTTTCTACCTGTTGAGAGGAATATTGATGAGGAAATGAGAAAAGGGGCTTTGAAGGAAGGCAGGTACAGTAAAACCTGTCAATATTAATGCAGTGGGGTTTCCTGTATTATATTACTTTTATTTAATATTCTTATATAACTACAAAAGTAAATCCCTTGAAACTTGAATTTCCACTGACAGCTTCCCTACAATTTTATGGTGGCATCCTCTATAGTTAATGGTCTATCACAGGCTCCATTGTAAGTTCTGATTTGTCAAGGCTTTATTGTAGCAACAAAATCTTTAGAAAGGGATTTCATTCTATGATAGACTGAAAAATGAATTTAAGTTGGTCTAGCCATCTCTAAAGTAGAGGCAGAGACATTTTCTTTCTTCATTTTTTCAGGATTTATCTATATTTTTTTCTTTAATCTGTCAATTTCTTTTCAGATATAAACTTGCATAGTTCCTATAAAGTTGAAAAAAAGAGCTAGAACTTTGGCTTTGGGTAGAATATGTGTCTCAAGAATCAAACAAGTAACTATTTTACTGCTTTCAATGCAATGCAGATCTGAGTCTGCAGATATGCACTTGGGCAATTTTTCAACAAATACCCAGCAGTGGGAGAAATTTATAATGTGTGCAGGGGATGTGCAGGTGCTTTGCAAGGCAAAGCCCTTGACCAGTTCCTGACTTACTGATTTAGTGTGATATTTGCATTATTCTTTGCTGTTCAATTTACATCTTCAGCACCTAAATGCTACTGAAGATTCTTTACTACTTTTTCAAATCTAAGTAACCGTCTTTTAAGAAATTGATTCTTTTCCTTCCTGCACAGACCAAAAATACAATGAAAATACCAGATGTTGCACTGAATCCCTCATGCTTGTGTCACTGAAGACAAAGTAGACGTAGAGCCCTGTCCTGGGCACCGTGCAACAATGTCAGACTCTAACTTACTTGATAAAACTGCAGGTAGTGTTGTGGAAAAATTACAGCACATCCTTTGCTGAAAAGCCACCTGTTAGAAAATAATTTTCTGCATAAACTATAAAAAACCCAGATGTGTGACAATATGACACCTACATAAAGTCAATGTTCATCTGTTCTTCTGGACAGAGAAACAGCAGCATTTGATCATGCTGTAGCAAGACAGTTTCAATTTTTTCAATGAGGACACTAGATTAGGCTTGCACTGCTTCTTTTGACATCTTCTTGCATATATAAATTCATAATGTAGAAACAGCCTTTGAGTATCTGTCACATATAAATTATTTTTACCCTTCAAAACAGTACAAATTCTGATTTTTTTTCATCAAGATTAAATAATTGATTATACCGTGTACAGGACTTGACCTGTAATTTTAAAGAACATCAAATGGGTAGGCAAGTTCAATGTCCATATACAATATTAGATGTTCAACTAACGATTTAGGTAAGTTGTTCACCAGTCTGAAGATATAAGTCAGTGAAATTCATAACTTTTCCTTTAAAGTCCACCTTTAACCTGTGTGGCACTCTTATAAATAGGGTTTTACAGAATGCAATGACCAGTAGCAACTCCTTTTTGCAAGTGATACTGCCTCACAGCCTGTTGAGATACAGTGGACTTTGAAATGCTGAAGGGAAAGATCTTAGTTCAGCCTGTTCTATGAACACCTTTCAAAGAAGAGTAACTTTTTTGGGGTTCTTACCTGTCCTTTTTTAACATCAGCATATAAGCTTTTCTTATGAAAATGTACTGTAGTGAAATATTAGAGGAATTATCTGTGTCTAAGGGTGTAGACTAACATGTAAAAAACTGAAGCAAAATAAACCAAGACAAAATAAAAAACAAAAACACAAAAAAGAAAAATAAGTGAAGACTGACATTTAGGTATATATGTCTATGTATAGCATGCAGACATTTTTCTCAAATGTGTGAGTGTGTGCATATAGAGTAATTTGATTATCTTTGACAATATTCTTTCATTTCCAAGTGTCATTATTGGTCTTTTTGGTACATTTTAATCTATAGTGCTGCTTATGGTTTAACACTGCTGGAATTTTATATTGAAAGTTTACTTTTTCATTGCAGAAAATGTGCAGTTACAGTTGCAATAAAACAAAGCTACCCAAAGTGTTTTCTGACAGGATCCTCTGGAAGCAGTCTATCTACCCATTAGGGTTTTTGTCTGTCTTTCCCTTCCTTTTAGGACAACAGTCTAAGGAAAGCAATTGCCTGGCTGTGAAACATATTTCTTGAACAGCAGGATCTGGCTCAGTGGCTTGCTCCTTATATCTACAGAACTGTTCAACAAATGATGGCAAGAGGGAAAATAGGTGACCCTTTAGCATCTGCCTTTGCTAGGCAGATAGTTGCCTGTTGATAGTTTTTGCCTAAAGGCTTCTTTTTAGGGAGGCAGTATGGTACTTTATGATTTACAGTAATTTCTCCTCTCCTATGACCATGTGATGTTAAATCCCCAGTGTCTATATATGAATTAAATGACTGTGTGCATATATACTGGCAAAAGGGAGCAAAAAATTTCTCCCTTTTAAAGAATAAATATATATTAAAGTGTCTTTAAATAAGGATTTGCCTTTTACTTCAAGTTCAGACATAGATCTTGAAAGCTTGATTTGCTGACAAGAAAACAGGTAATTAATTTGCTTCTTCAGCAGGCTCCAAAAAGACATTTCTTCTACTGATGGGTTGATAAACAGAGTTTCTCTGTTGGTAAGTTCAGAGGGAAATGTGTGCTCTTTTTTTTATTTTCATTTGATGTTTTTTTTCTGGACAAAAATTACAGAACCTGTCTTCTCACCAGAAGTTTTCATCTCCGACAGAAAAATGTGTTCTTTTTCCTGTTGTTAAGGTGCAAAGATTGGTAAAGGATTCATTCTCTGCAAAGTCCAGTTAACGGGTACATGTTCTGCCTATTAATAAGGGCATATTTAACCATGACGCAGGTAGTTGCACACAAAGCATTTAGGGTTTTACTACTAGCATAGAGGGATTCCTGGATAAAGATCTGTTGAGTGTAAGTAAATATATCCTGATATTTTTGTTTGTAAAATAATTTTACTTCCAAAGCAGTTCCAGAATAGATCTTGGAAATAGTAGGTTGCTAGTCAAACACACCACTGGATAAGGAAGGTTAAAAACCTGTCTATGTGATCAATAAAGGGAATATTTTCAGGAGGTGTAGTGAAATAACCTTATTATTTTGTTCCATTTGCATTCATGGTATATTATAGTTTATAAATGAAATATTTTGTTCACTATTTTGCAATTATCTCTTTATAACAGAATAATCCAAAAGACGTGTGTGAAGCTGCAAGTGGCATATTACATTCTGATGGCTTAAAGTATGATAAGGGTATTCAAGCAGTGGTAAATAAAATAGTATATATAATTTACCCTGAGACAAGAGCTCTCTTATATGGTAAATCAAAGATTTTTGTGCTATTAATAATGATATAAAGAGTGATTTTGATGCATCTTAGTAGTTGAAAGCTGTCCAGAAAAGCCAGTCAGATATTAAATGAAAAATTAGAATGAGTCCTCTGATAGGAACTTGAAATGCAACTAGCTACTTTAGTATCCCTGCAAAAGAATGACCAAAGTAATATAAAAAAGCCATATGTTTTTATTAATCGTGATGCAATATATGAAAAGAAACTCAAAGACTGTATACTGGATAAACAGAGAACTTAAAACTTGGTATTTGGTTATCTAGATCCCATCAATAGACTCTGAAATATCTTTGGAAAAATGTAACTCTAGAAGAATACATAATGTGATATGCTATAACGCCTGTGTAATTATAAACTAGATATATATCTACAGGACCACAGAGATCTTCCCAGTTATTAAGATCAGTAAGGCTTACTCCAAAGTTATTTTATTTGGAAGTGTAGTACACACCATGATGGCCCTCCCCATTCCTCTACATTGGTTTCAGCTGGAAGAAAGCAGGGTCTGTGGGTGGAAGCTGAATTGTTTTTCACCTCCCATGATCTTCCATCTGGTCCCTAATCTGGATGTAACCACTGATGCTTGAAGGAATACTTGCATCCCCTAGAAGTGTGATTTTTCCCAACAATGTGAGATGATCTAATGGAAGGTATTGATTTTGCCTGGAAAGCACACATTCATGTCATCACAAACTTTTACATGCGATATTCTCTTATTTATTTGTAAGAGATGCTCAGTCTGTAGCACAGAGCCTCTTTGTTATTCACAGTTAGCACTCCCCAGAGTAGAGCTGTGTGCAGTCACCTGCTTTACTCACAGTTCCCAGCAGGCATGACTGCATTTGTCCCTTCTCCGTGCCTTTATCTAGGGGAAAAAAAACCCCAAAACTTATGTGTCTAGCCTATTATTTTTTTTTAAAGATTTTGCACCTGCACCCTAAAGAGCAGGACACCTTAAATCCTGTTCAGTGCCCGGCACTGTTTGAGCCACCCCCTCTCTCTGGTCCCTTGCACATTAAAAGACCTATTTAGCTCTACTGTGGAAGAAAGCAGGGAGGAGTCTCTGCAAAGGAATATTTAATTAAAGACATTCAATGCTGAGTTAGAAGCACTCAGACACCCTTGAATTTGAAAAAAAACAAACATCCAGACATGCCCTCTCCCCTTTATCCTTCTGAGATGCTGGACGTGCTTTGCACATGAAGAAAAGATTCCTGTCTAGTTTACTTACATGCAGTTTCTGTCTCCCTTGGCCGTGTATTTATCTGACCATAGTCAAACCACAAAGCACCTATCATTACTGTGGTGGTGGGAGGAATCTGAAATTTGAATTTTGCCCAATAATTTGCATCCCAGATGCTTCTGTTCGTGTGCATGTTCTTGTTCATGTGCATATTCCTGTTCATGTGATAGATACCTCTTTTTACTTAACCTAGTAAGATATCTCAAGTCAGAAGCAGAGAACTCTCTAACATTGCCAGTGTTTAAACCTAGATGTATCTTCATTCACATTTACAGCATTTCCCCTGAAAATTTTCTTCCAACTCTCCTTGTGTGATCTTCACTGTCATATAAAACCTGATATTAGTTTGCTGTTCTTGCCTGGTTTCCTTAGAAACCTTTTTGAGTGATTTCCTGTAAAGGAAATTATCATCCCACATTTAGGAAGGTACAGTTACAACTGAATAATGTTTTGACAGAATTATCAAAATTAAATTGCACACCTTACTTGAGCATCACATCTGAATTAGCCTAATTTATATTTTCAAATCCTAAATGCCTTCTTTCCACTACTGAGCCACAGATCAATGTCCATCATGTTTAGAAAAGCATCAGATGAAGAAAGGTCATGGCTATTCTAGACACTGAAACCATTATATCCAGTAATTGCATTCTGTAAATCTGATTGGTTTAGAGCCTTTTAAGTGCCAAACCAGACATTTGCATCAGACTCAAGAAATGTTATTACATCATCAGTAAATTTTTCTACCAGCCTTTACTTCAGGACTGCACAGTGAGCCGAAAATTAGGCTGCCTGAATTTGGTCTCCTTAACAGTGTGAGGAATTACTTGGGGATGTTAAGGCTTTTATTCTGATTTGTAATCAACAGGTTCACTTATACCGACTGACGGTAGTTTGAGACTTCATATACCACGAGTCATCTGAGGAATTCAGACGTGAAGCAGAACCTTTTGGTTTATCCTGCTTACTTGTGAGCATCTGTAGCAGATGATTTTCGCTTTTGTGCCCGTGTGTGTGTGCCTTTTGCCACTGTTTTACTGGGACCATGATGTTACAGGACTGGCAGCAGCTGATCATTAGTTTGCTTGCTA
Organism: Dendrocincla fuliginosa; assembly: GCA_035047845.1. Classification (NCBI taxonomy): domain Eukaryota; kingdom Metazoa; phylum Chordata; class Aves; order Passeriformes; family Dendrocolaptidae; genus Dendrocincla; species Dendrocincla fuliginosa. Next base: position 82,751,264 of record JAWWMO010000001.1, on the reverse strand, counting down.
AAATATAAACAACATTCTAAATCCTTAGATACATATTTATTACTAAAGAAAATGATACATGATATGTATTAAGACAAACAATATTATCTATATTATATAATGGTATTGTATATGATAAATTGAATGCCATTTGTTGCAATTGCCCATAGCCAGGAACTCTTCACTCAAAATAACCCATTGCATTGTGAATCTTTCAAAATTAACAGTGATCTCAAATACACTACTTTCCACAATACTAGCATAGATATTTTTAGTCACTATTATTAAATGTATATAATGAAAAGTAATGTTCTTGGATTTTCTGCTCCAAATAAAATGAGATAAGCATTTCTGGTTCCAGATAAAATCTGAAACTATTGATAATATTAATTTATGACTGCTCTTTTTTTTTTTCTTTCCTTCCCTCATCCATATTTCATTTGTAAGGAAAACACACTAATGATGCAGGTTCATGTATACACAAGCACTGGAGGCTGATACTTCGTTTGGTAATGTGTGCCCCTTGTGGTCAAAATATATGAGTTTAAAATATTGTGGTTCATTGCAGACTCCTTCCTAATATATGCTGTTATTCATTGCCTGTGATGCCAATTGATTTTTTCCCCTTAATTGTAAAATTGTGAAATTTTGTGAGTATTCTACTGAAACTCAAGATTCCCATCTCTGTTTAACATTCATTGATGGATTTTATTATACCCATGAATGCAAAACATACATGGGTGGCTTTGTAAAAAACTGTGTATCATAACAATCCTGCTCCCCCAAGTGTAATAGTACATCAGGAATTCTTTAAGATTTGAGAAGAAGTTGGATAGCATTTTTGAAGTAAGCAAAATGAATTTTGTATTGATTATTGATGCATTGAAGGTAAGTAACACGTATATATACATATGATAAAAACAATGCAAGTAAAATTTGACAAGTTGCATACTTCATGGTTAGTAGTTTGCTGATGTAGGGAGGTGATATGGTTAAATAATTCTGGGCTTTTATATGATGCAGTGTAAGCTAGAGCTGCTGGGCAATAAAACTTACATGGATGCATTATTTCCTTAGTCACTGATCACTTTACTGCTGCTAATTTTTAAAATCTACTTAGTGGTTTAGACTTGTAATCTTCTTACTGACATGGAATCATATCACAGAATCACAGAATCATGAAATGGTATGGTTTGAAAGGACTCTTCAGTCATTAGACCAGGTTGATCAAAGCCCCATCCAAACTGGCCTTTGAACATTCCTAGGGATGAGGCATCCGCAACTTCTCTGGGCAACCTGTCTCAGTGCCTCACCACCCTTATAGTGAAGAATTTCTTCCTTATATCTATACTTAAGCCATTGTCCCTTTTCCTGTCACTGCATGCCCTTGTAAAATGTTGCTCTCCATATTTCTTGTCAGCTCCCTTTAAGTACTGGGAGACTGAGAAAAGGTCTCCTTGATGCCTTCTCTACTCCAGGCTGAACAACCCCAGCTCTTCATCCTGTCTTTTTAGGAGAGGTGCTTCAGCCCTATAATCATCTTTGTGGCCTCCTCTGGACTTGCTCCAACAGATCTATGTCCTTCTTGTGCTGAGGACTCCAGAACTCAATGTAGTACACCAGGAGGGGTCTTGTGAGAATGGAGGAGAGGAGTAGAATCCCCTGCCTCACCCTGCAGGGCACACTGCTTTTCATGCAGCCCAGGTTACAAATGGCTTCCTGCGCTGCAGGAGCACATTGCCAGGTCATGTTGAGCTTCTCATCAACCAATACTCCAAGTTCATAGGACTATTATAAAATGAATTAATAGTCTGCCATATCACTCTAATTTGTTTTAATGAGCATAAGGTGGATTATATAGTCAAAAATAGCAGTATCCCTTAGAATTCTGATATTTCAAATAAGGATGGGATTTAATCATGATTTTTAAATCCATTCTAAGAGGAGGGGGTTGGATTTGCACACATAAAATTGAAGAGTTGCTGTGCAAGTTGTATCCGTTTTTTCAGATGAGGTTAAAATCCTGTCCACTAGCAGCTCTGTCTTCATAAAGATAACTGAACTGATGTCAAATGGGATTATTTAACCAAAACTGGGAAATTTGGAGAGTTCTTGATATTCCAGTAGAAGATACTCTCTTGATTGATGATCCAAGTTGAGGAGATACAATGCATAACACCATTTTGATGTATCCCTCTGCTAGTATACACATTCATAAATGCACTTGCACCTACCTCAGTGATACCTAATGCATAATATTCTATAGCACCTGCAAACATAAAGAGACATGTAGCAAAGTTTATAGATTATTTAATAAAGCATATTTTTAAAAATATGAAAATTCTGCTAATGATTTTTTCCTTTCAAGAACTGAAAAACGTCTCAGACATGTACTTATATGAGATTCTGTTTTATGGGCAGAGATACAGCACTGTTAGAATGTTAAGTCTCTAAAGTACTGAATATTTTTGTGTTATTTGCAACAGAAAATAGGAAATGAATGATTTCAATTTATGGATAAAAAGCTTTTATTAACATTTTCTAGGCACTGTCCAAGGATTAATCTATAGCTCAGCCTTTCACTATGAGTAATGTGGAGATTGTTGAGTCCTCAATATAACATATCTGCTTTATAGTTTACTATAAGTCATAGAAAAGTACTTTTTCATAATAATGTAGGGAAATGCAGTGCCATTAATTAGTCCTGTTTTGCTGTATTTTGCTGTGCTGTTGAGAACTGTGTGCTGGTCTGAACCAGCCAAAACCATACTGACTAATTATTAGGAGCATCAAATGTATGACACCCATCCATAAAGAAGATTCCATTGTGTTAATCATTTTCACATCACAGTTGTTATAACTGTAACTCCAGCTGTCCTCTTTCAGGGGATGTTTCATGCAGTTAATGAACCTTGACCATTAGTTCTTTTGCTGAAAACATACAGGAACTGACTGGCTAGAAATGCACTCTGTCTTAAGTGTTACTCTTTAAACTAAGAGGGATAGAATGTATCTTAGATGATGGCAGGGCTTTTCATTAATGAAAGACACCACGAAGAGTGCTAGGAAGAAAGCATTGGAGACACAAATACCCTTTTAATCCAAACAAATGGCTAAACAGGCTATATATTCGCATCATATCCTAGGGTTATATGTGAATCTGTAACTCCCCTATGCACAGTAATATGAATCAGAATACATCACACCTTTTAGTCTCTCTCAACCTTTTATTTTAAAAATTCTAGAAGGAATAATTTGAAGTATATATGTATAAACATTTGATTTTCATATTTTTCAGTTAAATTATGAAGTTTATGATACATTCCCAAAGTGATGTTTGCAGTTTTAAAACAAACAAACAATCATGTCAGTTTATTCAAAATGTTTGAATTAATTTTCGAAGTGGTTTTTAACATTTTCTGAGTTAAACTGAAGTGTTTGCAGCAAGCTGTAGCAAATTGAAAATGTGTTTAATTTAAAATCCTTAAAAACACAACTGGACAGGGTTTTGGTGTGTGTGGGGTTTTTTTTTTGGTTGTTTGGTTGTTTGGTTTTTTGGTTTGGTTTGGTTTGGTTTTTTTGTTGTTGTTGGGGTTTTTTTTTTGTTTGTTTTTTGTTTTTTTTTTTTTTTTCCCAGAATGTTTCTCAACTGCTTTCACTGCAGGAATTTGAGAAAAATTTCTTAAATGTTTTAGTAAATCTAGAGCTGAACTTTATTGAGAAAACAAGCCTGGTGCTTGCAAAAGTTACATATCTTAAGTAGTATAGTGCATGAATACTACTTGAACAAAGAAATGCAAAACTCTAGTGAAGAATCTGCATATTTTTATGCCTTTACAGGAACAGTTTTCAGTGTTTTACTGCATTAGTCTGCCTCAAGTCCTGTTACACCAGGGTAAAAATCTAAATAATTAATTGGAACAATGGATCTGTTAACTTTACAATTGATAACCATTGATAGCAAAAAATAACCACATCTGTACTTGCTCTTTCTTTTAGTTCACCTCCACATACCCCAGGTTCTGAAATAAAACAGTCTGTGAAAACGATATGTGGAAAAATTGCTGTTTGGCATCTATTTTAGACCCATTTTCATTTGCTGTGTTTGAACAGTGTAGCCAAAGTCCTGGCATAGTGCTAGGGAGGGAGACCTAGATGTCAGGTTAGTTAGCTTGTCACCCCTCACTGTTCATCTCCTAAATATTTGTCTTGCCTGAGAGCTGATGTCCTCCCAGAAAACAATCACAGCGCGCCACAGCAGGCTCCTGTTGCATTGCTGTCCATTGGCCTGCTTCTACTCATATTGTGTCATCAGCAATTGCTCTTTAAAGGATGTTTGCATTGCAGCCACAAGCTCCTGACACGTATCAATCCATTCAATCCTTGTTATATTTGGATTCTTTTTCCCTAGCATATAGGATTGATGTTTATAAGGATTATAAGAGAAAGAAGAAAAGTTAAGCTTTGTGAGCAAGAAAGATTGACTGTTAGCTGAACTGTACATCATTTTCTTAGAAAGAAAGAGTCATGGAATTGTTTGGTTGAAAGGGACCTTAAAAACCATGTAGTTCAACTCCCCTGCCACAAGGCCAGGTTGCTCAAAGCTTCCACCTAGCCTGGCCTCAAACACTTCCAGGGCTGGAGCATCCACAGCTTCACTGGGCAACTTTTCTGGATTGTCAGTCTTTCAGATCACTTTTTATGTGATCTATCACAGTTATTTTGGGGTTTTTATGTTATTTTGTGTACTTTTTGCTGCAGCTCTGTGTAGAGTAGAAGGAATATTTCAGGTACATGTGAAATCATGTAGATGTACTCATGAAGATGACTGCTTCTACCAAGGCCTATAGACACGTAAGAAGTGATGTGAAATGGCAATTCAAATACCCTTTTTGTTTATTAAGATGCTTTAAGGTCTTTACCACCTCCTGAGCACCTGGAAGTATGAATAAGCATTGGAGTGACAGGTTTCACACTGCTATGTCATAGATTTGCACAGCCGGACTGAGTGGTTTCTGACAGTAGAGGCTGATGTGTTCTTCAAATAAAAGCATGTGTTTCAAATTTTGAGATAAAAAGGTGGTTCATAGAAGAAATTAGTTTTTTACCTAATTCTTCCTGAAAATTATAGAGTTGCTTCAAATACAGAGCATTAAACGAGCATTATAGTAGTCAATACCCTGAAGAAGGGAATATAATTTAGGAGCTTAAACACACAAGAAGAATATATACATTTATATTTGTGGAAATTACCAGAAATCATTATTTTTTTTTTAAATTGTCTCCTTTAAAACTATTCTTTTGTAAGACCATTACAGATACCAGTTGGTGAAAAAAAGGCAAAAGTCACAAAGTACATCACTCCGTAATTCAATTACGCTGGCCAAGGTAGGGTTCCCATGGTGGCAGTGTGACACAGTAAGTGTTGAGACATTGGAATAATTCTTTTGATCATGGCAAAGTTGAACTTACAGCTTTTTATTTAGGCAGTTAGTGCTCAGTCTTGGTAAGCAGCAAGGCTTGCAGGCCATTCTTTTCAGCGACTTGTCTGCAGGTTGCAAAAAAGTCAAATTTATTATTATTCAAATGCTCAATTACTGTTTGGCAAGGCTCTAAAGAAGTCTGTATACAAGAAATAAAATAAATACACATTTCAATTGTTGATTAATTTCCAACAATAATCTCACAGTCATTGTTAATAAACAAATAAGGAAAGAAACATGTAAAATAAAACAGAAAGAAAATATTTTTAATTTGTAGAGTGCACTTAATTTTAGGAACTTAGACCTCTTTTCAAATAATGATTGCAACTGAGCAGTCTGTGGTTATAAAAGCAGTCATAGCAATGGTTTTTGGCAATAAAATTAAGATACGGATTGATACAAGTTTTTGATCACAGTCCATCTTGAAAGTCATCAGCAGAATTTAGCAGCTGTTTCTTTCATACTTTTATATATAAGGACAGCTGTTGAATTAAAAAAATAATAGCAATTATTAAGAGAAGAGTGTGATGTTCACCACAGCAAGATAGCTTAGCAACCAACATTATCTCAGTAAAAGAGTGAAATAAAAAACTGCTGTGATGGTGTGTAGAAGAAGCTAAAAAGTTGATGAGGGTATAAAGGGGCATACCTGTGTCTCAGATTTAAAGGTGCACTTGCTGTCCTCTTCACAGCAGAAGAAACAAAAGCCCATCAAGATGTGTGCAACAAGGATTTAATTAAAAAAAAATATATTTTGTGCAGGGAAAAGAAAAGTTGCTTCTTAAAATTACTAAAACTGAAAAAAAGAATAGTTCTCATGGAACACAGAAGACATGGATTCAATTTCATATTTTGTTCTTTTCACAAGAAGATCTTGAAGTTAAGTACAGCCCAGCTCGACTGAGTACCTACTGCACACTTTCTGGACTGAGTGTGAATTATTCTGTATTTATGTTGTTGCTTTGCTTCCAGTTTATGTAAATAAACAGCTGATGGTGTGAGAAATTGAATCTGAGTCTCTTCTTCTGAGCTGAGGAAACTTGCAACTAAACAGCATCCATATCTCTTATGTAGCTTCTCAGCTTCTTTGGAAAATAGTTTCTTGGTTTTTTTTGTTTTTTTGTTTTTTTTGTGGCAGATACCACCTACTAGAGCCTATGCCTATACTGGCTTTTCTTTACTACTGTTGCAGAAGAACATAGTATAAGCTACAATTACACCTTCATTTTGGTAGCTGACATACTATATTGCCTTCATCACTGTAGTAACTTGGTGCCTCCTACTCAGAATGTATTTATCTTCACAGTACTCCTATGATGTTGAGCAGATGGCAAAGTGAATCACCAGGCACAGAGCTTGACTCTTGAAGATCAGACAAGAAGACTGTGATGGAACCAGTCCTGGGCTTTCTTCATCTTTCTGCTAGACCCCTCATGCTCCACTGAGAGCCAGGAGAATCTCCCCTCAAGGGACAGTGGGCATAGATTATACATAGCGGACAGATTCTCCTCCTTTATCTACACCCTTGGGGAGAAAAGAAAAGAGGATGTCCTGTGTCCTTATGTAAACATCCAAAAGTGGTGGTTCAGGCTTGGCATAGATGAAAAATATTATAATTCTCAAATTATTTTGATTATGAGACTGTTAAAGACAATTTTCAGGCACAGAAAAAGCGTAGCTCTCTTGCATTTTCTCTGACTCCAGCACAAGTTGGCTTCTACTGAGTTCAGCCAGCATATGATTAATTTGAGTCTATCGATTCTACTGGCAACCTCTACAAGTGTCTCTTCTTGGATAAGAACACAGGAGCAGTGAGTGATGTATTACACTGTTCCCCTGTAGTCCTCTGCACAAGGTAACTGTCTGGCAGCCTTTCTGTGAGATGTGGTGGATATGACTGAGTGAGGCAGACTCTTTTCTGTTAATCTTCTCATCCTCCTAGAGGGAGACACTGTTGTTTCCTAGTCAAGTCATTTGGAAAGTATGTTGTCTCTGATGCAGCACTGGCAGCCTTTTTGGGAGCGGAGGTGATGGTACCTCATTTAACACTCTTAAGTGATTTTGAGCTTTCACATTATTAAACGTGTATTCCATTAGCCATGTAGTCTAGTAATCACATGTTATTTTTTGTAAAATGTAAATGCATCAGCATGACATGGGAAAGGTTCCCAGAAAGTACAAAAAAAGACCTTTGGTATTAGTGGTAACCTGACACAATCAGAGCAGAATATAGTTTATCAAAACATATCAGGTGCTACTTTTCCTAACAGTCCCTAGATTTTGATTTCTTTTTCTTTCCTTACTCTCTTCTGTTGTCCCCCCTTGCATTTGGTCTGTTGTGTTCTTGGAGGAAATAATTTAATTATGGTACTTTTTTTTTTAAATAGGTGGCAATAATTTTTTCTATGAAATAAATTTCTTTTGGGTTTTACTTTTGTTTTAGTCTTACATTTAAAGCATTTGTAGGGAAATGGAAAATTCAGAATATGCTAGTTTTGATAATTTTGTTATGCATGTTGTTATGATTTAGTATGATCAAGAGATACTAAATTGAAATATTGACACTTTGCATGCTAAGAGTTTCAAAGTTAAAAATCAAAAATATTTTTCATGTCAGAAGTCTAAAATTAAAGAGAAAAAGTCTATAATATCTAAGTTATGATAAAGAATTAGAGGATTTTTCCTAAATTAGTTATTTTTTATTTTATTTGGATTCATGAAAATCTCTAATTTTGATTTATCATACCATTGACAGTGGAAAAAATAATTAAAATCTTGAAGTTTTTATGAGGAAAAAAAAAGCCCAGTTTCTTCTGTAATTTATTTCCAAATCCCTTCAATAATTTCTTCATGCAAATTTTAGTGCTGATGCATATCAACCAATAGAGCTTTAAAGAAGACCTCTCCTGAAAAAGTAATGTTGCAGTTGATACTGAGATAGGGGAAATGTTTACTGCTTCTGCCCAAAAAACCTGTCAAAGAACCATATAGGAGGGCATGCGACAGGAAGATAAGCCATAGACTCATGGCTGAGCTTTACAGAAAAATATGAGATATGAAATTTATAATGCTGAGATTTTGAAAAGAATTTTTTCCTTTTTTTTCTCCACTCACTTTTCCATTTTTGATGTTTCACATGAAATCGGCAACTTTAAGCAATATTTTATGCAGAATCCTACAGATTTCTTAGGATATTTTTACAGATTCTTTTTATTATTTTAAATAATGTGTTTAGTTTGTGTTTACTTATGAAATCACTGAGAATTAGAATCAAGTTTTATTTGTTAATGTACTAATAAGAGGAGAAGAATTTGTTAGAAATAGTGAAATCTCACATGACCAAGTTTATCTGTAAACTTCCTGCTGTCCTTGAGAATCAGCAGTATTTTTGGGGGTTATTGAAGGAATAAGAGGAAACTTTATATCAAAATCCCTTCTGTCTATAGCATCTTTACTTGTGCTACTCCATAACATTTCATTTTCCTTTTCTTTTGCAGAATTTACTCTCTACCCTGATATATGTCAGACTTTCCCCTGTTTAATCCTAACCTAGCCGTCTAAGGGTATGGAAAACATGAAAAGCTGCTAGTTTTCAATGAATTTATTTTCAAGTGCTGATATTTGTTGAGGGTTGCAGAATACCTGTGAGTGAATTAATGTGTGTTATAATGTTATTACTATACATGTCGAGTTTGTCAGTCCCCTCTGAAGCTTGCAATCTGTTTATTTTTAAAGTCCTAGGGAAGTTGCAGAAATAAGTAAAAGTCTGCTGGGAAGAAGTCACCACCTACAGTATGGAAGAAGGGTAGATTTTGGATACCAGTCTACAGCTTCGGGGCCAGGAGCTGACAGTTCTGCTTCCTGAGGAAGCCAGTTTGGAAAGTGCGGCTTTTTGCCCTCTGGGAGGCCCAAATAAGCTGGAACTGGTCTCTACTGGCAAACATCATTAAGATTAGATCAATAAGGTGACTGACTGGCAATAAACATAATCCTGGTTTGAGAAATAAACCTGCGGTTCACAAACTGTTCTAGTCATCTAGGTTTGCTGACAATCTAGTCAATCTAGGGTTGCTGACATCTGCCCTAGGGAGTCTGCACTGAAGTATCAAACATATGATACAGTGGTGCAGAACAAATTACATATAAAACAAATGAAACATCAAAATGCCCAGAAATGTCAAGCTTGGTAGCAAAATAATCACAGCAGATGAGCTGAGTTAACACTGGTAAGTTAACAAGCGTGGTATTCGGTCTTTAAGTGAAAGTTTGCTACAAAAAAAATAAAGGAATGTCCAGTTCTCCTTGGCTGCAGAAGATTAGGCAAGACTTGGTGTAGGTACAGAGACTTCTGTTTTTGGAAAGGTCTGTTGGCCAGATGATTCTCATAACCTTTTCCATCATACAATTTATGAGGGTAAATCCAGAAAAAAAAAATCATTAAAATGAAAGAGAATTGGCAAAGTGAGGAGTTTGGGGTTGTAAAGCTTTTGTTGATAGACGTCACATTAAACCTAAAAAGTACATAAATGAAACAGTTGTGGGCTCATATTAAGGCAGGTCACTCACAGGGGATGTGAACTAGGTGACAGGTGGCAAGCAGCTCCTCAGTGTCTCACCAAGGAAAAGCTGATCATGGTATGTATTATGGTTTCTGAAGTGATGATGGAGGATGGAAAGTGCATTTTCGGGAAAAGATCCTTGAAATTACTTGTTTCTGCTGCTCTCCTCAAGATCTGCAATCTCAAAATCAAAGAAATACTGCATAAACTAGAGGGTCCAAAGAAAAAAAATCAAAGAATGTCTTGAGAGTATTAGATTCTGTGGAGCCTAAATCTGTCACCTCTTGTTATAGGAAGTGAACAATGAAAATAAACTTACATTGATTTCATTATTTTGTATGTAAAGAAGGATGTCCCGGAGGCTCTGTTCAGGAGTTTCAGAGAGATATAGCTTTGTTCCAAGAGATCTTACCATCTAAATTTTAAATATGACATGATGAATGAGGATGACATGTAGTAAGAGAGATTTTGGAGTAAAGAGGGACAAAGAGCACAGTGATGAAATGTTATAGGGCTCAGGTAAGGCATAAAAATAAATTGCGTAAGATAATAAAGAAAAATAGAATGGTGAGTGTGTTGTTTTGCCTACTCTGGTCAATAAATAATTTCAGTAATGTCATGAATATCATCCATCTTTATATACCACATAAAGTGAGACCACAGACCTAGGATTTGTTGCTACCTGGCTTCCTTCAGAATCTGTCCTCACTCATGTGCATGATGGCGTTTCTACTTCCTTTGCCCTGTGCCCTCCTTGCATTACCAAACTGTTGTGTCCTTCCTCATCACCACTGCAGTACCAGAAGCCCAGCTCTGTTGAAGAGGATGGGCAACGTGCCACAGGTTTCAGCATAGCCAAGATTCTGCTTGAGCTAAGAGTAGAGTTTTGCCACTTTTGGCAGGCAGGCCCTGCTCACTCCTTCTGCCAGAGTGGCAGTGGAGGAAGCATCTGGAAGTAGAGTTGGTGCTTCTGTCTTCCCCATGCTGGGTGGCACTCATTCTGCCACCTGTGGGGTTGTAGTGGGCACAGAAATAGTAGAGGGTTCAGAATGAAAATCTAGGTAGATAAGTAGACAGCTTTTGGCCATAATAATAATTGCTGGTAATAAAAATTGTCACAATATTGCCTGCCAAGGCATGTGAAGAGTTATCAGGCACCAAAATTGCTAAAGGGAAGGTGATAAGGTGGGAAGTCAAAAAAAAAATTGAAATGTTTTCTGTGAATATGGTACAATATCTCATGGTCAAACCAGAAGCATTTAGTCTACTTTTCCCACATAATGTGGCAGACTCTGCATTGTCATTCTTGACTGTGATGTTCATGATTTCAGTGAACATGATGTTAAAATATAATTTATTTTCTTGAGCCACTTGCAATCTTCCATCTCCTTATTATTAGGAATACAAATGTTTCCTTCATGTTTTAAATTAAAAATGCCAAGCTTATTAATGATAGAGGAATGCTACAAAATTATTCATTTTGAAATATTAACATTGCAAACCTTTTCCCAGCAGTATATAAAGCAAACACTTCACAATGACATTTTGTTGCCAGATTTTGAGTTTTGATTAAGGCAGGCTTATGAGATGATTTTCTATACCAAACCAGTAACTCTCTTTTGAGCACTGCTAATCTTTAAACTTTAAATAGCAAATTAAACATAAACTAACAGAGGTTTCAGTTGTAACAGAATATCAAAACCACATGCAATTTTTTACTAAAAATGTATTTATGTGACAACTTAAAAAATTGCTTCTGTGTCAAATTTGAGTAGACTAATTTGGTTCACAACAGTTGGAAATGAGCATTGACTATTTTTTTTAAAAAAGCTGAGCTTTATGCCTTTATAGTACTGAAGACAAAGAAAAATATTGCATTAAATATTTCATAATTTTAAACTATCTCACCCATCTGATTGTGAAATGATGTTTCTGTTTAGAAATCTCTTTCCGATGAATCTCTACTTGTAACCACAAAGATTACACATGACTAATGAAAATCAGACACCATGCAATATAAATATATAGCATACTCTAAAATTGTTCCTGCATGGAATTGCTTTTGTCTCCATGTATTTGTTCAGGTTTCCTCACATATAAAAGCAAGACCACCTACTCTGTCTGATCCTGATCGCTTTCAAGCCCACTTTCCCACTTGGGTAAAGAGAACTGAAAATGTGTTTTAGGTTTCAGGTGGAGCAATGAGATATACTACAGGCACTTCATGCTCCACTTCAAGCTCAGGTCACTTCATGCTGGTTACAGTCTGCTGAAGGTCTGTTGGGAGACAGGTTTTGGACAAGACGCTGAGCAAGGAGTAGGGGACTTCATGGGAGGTGATGCAAGGGTTATGGAGAAGCTTTGCTGTTTATCTCCATAGCGCAAATTCTGCTTGGGTAGTTGAATGTGCAATTTGCAGAATATCTTATTTATGGTAGTGTGGATAACTGCCCCTGCTTGAGGTTTCCTCCTCATTGCCAAAGAGCAGACCCCTGTTTTCTTCTTCCTACTGCCTCTCTTTCTACCCACCTTTTCACCCCTGCCAAGTCATAGTTTCAGATGAGTATTTGTGGCCAATTTATATAGTATGGGATTGAACTGAACTTATCTCTGCTGAAAAAACAGTGTAAAACCCTTGCACTTTCACATTGAAATAGATGATCTTATAGGGGAGTTTGGAGATGGTCACTCTAAGTGCTTTCTTAAATTAACCCTATTCTTATTTCAAAGAAAATAACCCCATGCTCATGCTGAAATAACTTTCCACTGAATTTCTCAGAAAGAAATTGTCTAACTTGAACATTTTTAATAGAGCCTGCTCATATTTGAAATGGCACTTTTAAAATCAGTGTAATCAGTCAGTTAAGTAGAAATTTGTTTTTAACTCGACAGAAAATTTATTCTATAGCAAAAGATAAAATTCTCTAATTTCTGACAGGATGCTGTGACTGAAATGCTTCAATTCCTTTTCCAACTTGCAAAGTTGAACTCAGACTTTCCTCTAAAGCTGTGTTCGTCACTTCCATGAACCCACAGAAATGCTTATTTTCTGTTAGAAATACTATTTTATAAGGTAGAAATTCAGTGCTTTCAACTATTTGAAAAAAAAAAATTCTAATCAAGTTCTGATGTATATATTTTCTTGACAGCTGAAGATGTATATTAAATAGCCTTGAAAAATGCATTTAAACAGCTTTTGTCCGGAACTGGGAAATACCTATGGAGCTATATGTATCAGCTTTGGAAGATACAGAGATAAAATACATTCAAAATAGAAAGGAGAAAAATAAATCATCTCAGGAAGAACAAGTAAACAAAGTTATATTTGAAATCCCCAGCTGTAAAATCACAGTTTTTACTGCCTAGGACAGGCAAAAAACCCAACAAATGTGAGACACCTGTGCCAACAGAGAGTGATTTTCTTGAGCAGTAGGCCAATATTTGCCTCCTTTTTTGTTCCACCTCCTGTTTAGCTAAAGTTGAGATGGGCAGAAAATGTTGTAGTAAATGAGACAGAAGGGGAACATTATTTGTAAAATATTTAAAAAAGCATATGTTCTATTTATTTTTCCCTCTGCATCATATATGTATATACATATATATGCGTATGTACAAACTCACGTACATATATATCTCACCATCTAAAAAAGCCTTCTTGATTTCTGTGAATGAAAGCAAACATTGATAGTTCAGTATCCTCTTAAGGATAGCAAAGGGCTTGGTTTCTTACAGTGGAACCTTCAGGCAGTCAGGAAAGGACTGCGCTTCTGGGGATGTTGGTCCCTCTTTGTCATTTCAGGATCATTGGTGGACTGAGTTGAACTTCTTTGCTTGTCACCCTGGATTGTGACTGAAAGTGAGTTTTGTGAAATCACAGTCCAGTGCCCATGAGGCCCCCCCGGGGAGCCAGCAAGCTCCCCAAGCATGACAATACTTGGAACTGCTGTTTTAATTTTACTTTGGCTTTAGTTCACGAATACCAAAAGCCTACAGAAACAGCTTATCCCTTGATAACTTAGGAAGGAGTAGAGGCATGCAGTCCTTTCAGATTAGTCTATTTGATGTAAAGCCAGTGTGGGGCTTACAAATGGGCTGATGAAGACCTGTTCAGATTTTTTCACCTCAGATAAAAAAATTGCATGTGATGGTGCTAAGAGTGTATCTTTTCCTACACAACTTAAATGTTTAACATAAACTGCTTCAACATAGCTTAATACCTTCTTATTCTGATCCTGCAGTGTACTTTACAAAAACCTTTACATTGCTGAATTATATATGTGAATTAAAAAGGGCAAGGGCACTCACTGCAGCATGATGGTCCTCAATTGCAGTATTTATGATCGGGTCTGTTCCTAGTTCTGTTAAGGATAACTGTATCTGGCTTTTGCCAGCACATTTCCTCTAGAGAAGGGTCTAGCTTTAGGCAAAGTCCATGTGAACCACAAGAATCAGTCCCAGATTCTTTATATTTAGTACAGAAAACAGGCTTATTGTGCCATTAACTTGCCATTTTCCTCAAGTCAGCATCTAGGAATTCTTCATTTACACCAATACAATCTGTTCTTTCCAACCTGTCTGACTCCCCAAAGTGACTAACAGGGTCACTTGAATCTTCATTTTATCTGTCAAGGTATCTCCCAATTTACATGCCAATAACATCTGTCATCCTTCTGCATCCACCTCTAAAAGTGTCATTTGTGC